>CM060912.1:933998491-934619741 GCA_030737875.1 Allium sativum | reverse complement strand
ACTCGTAAAATATAGCAATGCATTGTTAGCATATTCCTGTGACAAATATCAAACACGAATAATTGGCTTAGCAAATTAACGAAGACAAATTAACCAAGATAAAGTTCCAAGATATAAGGGAGGAAGCAAAGGCAAGACATTACCGTAACATGCTTAAACACATGATAAGTTGACGAACCTCTTGCATGAATGTATTTGCCACCCTAGCAATGAGTACAAATGCTGCAATTAGCTTTGGAATAAAGGATATTACAGAATTTAATTAGGGCAGTCAATGGATATACAAAAAATCCAAAGCTGATAAATATTTTATATCCGGAAAACCGGATGTAGATGTGGATATAAAGACATCTGCATCCGAAAATTATTTGCCCGATCTTTTTCAAGATCATAGTTCAAACTGTGAGTGTTTAGGAACAATAAAAAGATATTGTTTTATTAGGTTAGAAACTTATATTATACGCATATCAATTGCTTAAAATTACTTATTATCATCATATTTGTTTATTTTCAACACTTTAATAGTCAATGTGATTGAAAAAAGTGTGTTAGATTAAAATTTTCTACTTATGTCTCTTGATTTATAGATCGTTAGCGAATATGATAATTATCTGATATTCGTTCGTATCCGCAGATATTTGAAATGATTTTAAATACCCTATATCCGAAATAATTTTGGATGCATATATGAATATGATACTATCCGCATTCGAAAATATCCGTTGACATGCCTAAATTTAATTACTATTACCATGCGTTTGTGCACCAGTAACGTCAAATAAGGAAAAATTGTTTACCAAACCAAATGGTGGTACTCTAATACAAGAAAAAAGGACTTTGCTAGTTCATTGCTTAAAGAAGACAACACTGGTACAGTCGTATAGCTCATCCTGAGATTTCAGTACTTATTGTCCAACGATGCTACAAACTAATTATATCAAACTTCACCTTGTCTCATATGTTTACCTACTTGACTCTTGTTTTATGTCCTACCGTCAAGGTTGTAAAAATCGCTAGGCGGATGATAGGTGGTAAGCGTAGACTAAGGGTTAATCGGCAAGACGGAGATTAATCGAGGATTAAGCAGAGTTTGGCTTTTTTTTAATACAAGATCATGCATTTTGGATTAAATTTTAGTATTTTGTTTAGTATTAACTTATCCACAATAATACACCATAAATTTTGTTGGATTTTGACGTAACAATTGAGATAAAATCAAATCGCCAAAAACAAACATTTTGAAGCTTACAAGAGGCATCAAGCCTAATTTTGTCCATAGATTGTGCCTATAAATCTTGCTTGTATAATGTAGAAAATGTCATATAAGCAGACTAATCAAAAATTGAGGCGGTGAGGCTAGCAAGGCCTTCAGACAATGACTAAACGGGAGCTTAAAAAGATTTTTACAACGCCGCTTACCATAGGACATTAAACAAAAGTTTAAATCATCTGAAGAAGGATTAGTGTTCCAAACACAAAATCAAACCTAATTTGCAAAGGTGTGGGACCCACAAATGTGGGTCCACTATATATACTTGTACGCCCTACAAAATGTGTGTAAACAAATTCGAGGGTATAACTCTTCTGGAACTCCTCCAATCGTATTTTGAGTTACCATATTCGAAATACTTATTATTATTATTATTATGGACAAATTTTCGAAGTGAGCTATTTTTCGAAACTATTTCGCGTTTGAGGCCTATTTTCAAACTTATTACCAAACAAGGCTCGTTTGTGCACAGTCAGCAGCCAAGTCAGCTGTTTTGTAGCTCCTACGCAGGGTACAACTATGAGTTGCGCCCAGACAAATCTCATCAAACTTTGACGCTGCGCAACTATGAGTTGCACCCAATTTTTCAATCTTTTTTTTATAAGGTGCAACTAATAGCAGCGCTAAAGTGTAAACATTTTTTTTTAGATGCGCAACTAGCGCAGGTCAGAAAATTCGTTTTTATATGGGTGCAACTATGAGTTGCGCTCAAAACTGTTGCTGTGTAAAATACAACAGCCCCTTTCCTTCTTCACTACCTTCCTCGCTTCATCAAAACCTTTCTCTACTCAGAAAAATGATACAAACCCAACTAGCTCAAACTCCAAATACTAATTTTTATTCAAATTCATTCAAAATTAGTCAATTTTTTCATCGTTGTTCACATAATACAAATCTACAACTAATGGAAGCCGGATCTTCTTCTACAATCCATGAATTTGGTAATTTCTAAAACCCTAATTTTAGAAGTTTGTTTGTATTTGCTTCCGATTTTGTTTATAATTGCACCATATATCATTAAATAACTTGTTGTAAACGATGTTAACTTTAAGTTTTACTTTGAATTTATTTTAGATTTACATTGAAGCTAAATACATTCCATTTGTTGGTGAATTTGAAGAACCGGAGAGCGGACCAGTTGATAATAGCGTTTTATACTCACAACAAGAGCATCGTACCAACTCTGAATAAACGATGAGGGTACGTTTGTGGTGTTTTTTATTTATTTTTAATTTGCATCTTTTTTAGCTAAAATGAGTTATACTTTGTTAATGTAGAGTACAAAAACTATAGATTGTTCAGACCATTCACAAAATTTTGACCAGCTAATGGAAAGGGTCCAGGATATCCGAGTGCAGCAGTTTCTTCAATAGGCTGGATTTTGGTCTTTTTTGCATATAAAATATATCAGATTTGATAGGTCTTTTGCTCACAGCATTATGTGATAGATGAAGGTCAGACTAGCACGTTTCATTTCTCCGTCGGTGAAATGACAATTACATTACAAGACATAGCTATTTTGCTAGGTCTTTATATTGATGGCACCGTCGTTGCATATTCTGGTAATGTTGATGTACCGAATATTTGCATTCAATTGCTTGGTCAAGCTCCACCTAGTGAAGCAATTGTACATGGAAGGGAGCTGAAAGTATCGTGGATTCATGAGTTCATAACCTCCCGAGAGATTACTCCTGATGGTTCAGTTGAGGAGATGGAACAATTCGCGCGACTGTAATATTGCTTCTTATTGCTTCTAGGCTAACCATATAAAGGGTCAAGTGAGCATTAAATGGTTATACCTTCTAGAGGATTTCAATACTATTGCAGATTATTCATGGGATAGTGCAGTTTTATGTGCACTGTATAAAGAGTTAGATAATGTAGCGCTTAAAAAGTCGAATGCGTTTAATATGGAACACTTATGTGAGGTGTTATGTTATTGGATTGCGTTTATTTTATACGCATATGTATTCCATATTTAGTACATGCATAACACAGTTAATTAGCATCAAAGTAATGCATAATTCACTTTAAACAACAAGGTCCTACATCAATCATGGTGATACAATAGTTGAATAATACAACATACACGAAATACAAACGACTAATTTCGAGAAATACAACTAGAAAATAAAACAAACAAGGAAAACATCAACCCCAAGCAACGCATTGCTTCAATCTATTGTGATACTAAGTAGATTACTATTTTCGGCATCCAAACGACGAATTTTGGCTTTCAGCGACTGACTGTGGCCTCCAATCCTTGAACTTTGCTTTGCATCTCTCGGGAATAATTAGCTCCTCTAATGCACATCAGCGGATCAATCCACTCTACATATTGAGAACAAGGTACACCATATGTGTTCGAGACTTCACCTTGATACTTTGGGCAGCCAAAATAACGACGCACAGTTTCTCTTCCTTTCTTAGCAACAAACTTATAACACTTGCATCCACAATAACAAGTAGGCCAAGAGGGATTTCTGAAACTGTAATCGTTTGCAAGTGGTGGTCAAGGACGTTGGTTTGTAGGAGTAACGCGAAAATCGCTCTCCAAATTATTATCTACAACGTCAATGCTATCAACAACTGTTTCAAATTGAGTTTTAGGAACAACATCAATCTCAGCATTAGCATCAACTGATTCGAATTGTGTTTCCAACTGGGTTTGGGGCACGAACCCAAATTCAGCTTCCCATTGATCAGCATATTGCACTAACAGATCATCGGGGATATTCCAATTATCCATATCTGTTCAGCTAGCAAATATAAAAAGTAGACATAGCCAAAATCGACACAACTGATAAACTAAGGTTTCATCACATTAAAATGAAGAGATTGGTATACCTGAGCTTAAATCGATTAACGGCGCAAAAAAATGGTTAATTTGGAGTTTTTTGACAAAATTTAGAAACTTTTGGGTATGAGGGAGATGGGTTCGGCCTTTTTTTTAAGGAAGAGAAGAGTTTAAAGAATGAGGGATGGAAAGAGCGCTGCTGTGTTATACACAACAGCAGGTTAAGGCGCAACTATGAATTGCACCTATATACAAAAAATAAATTTCCTGAATTGCACAACTACCAGTTGCACACACAAAAAAATGTTTTCCATCATTCGTGCAACTATGAGTTGCGTCAGCCAAAAAAATTATGTTTTCCATCATTTAGCGCTACTATGCATTGCGCCATATCCAAAAAAAAAAAAATCTGGGCGCAACTCATAGTTACGCAGTGTCAAACAACAACAACAAAGCCATGAATCCCAAACAAGTTGGGGTTTACTAGAGATGGAACCCCAAACAAATGAGGTTAAAAGCTTCAATAAAAGTAAAATAAAGTTTAAAATAATTAAATATATAATAAAAATAGTTGTAATGTGGCCACAAAAAAAACCAGGAAAACCTAAGATCCTGGTTCATGGATTGCTAACTTCTATGCACTCCTATTCGATATCAGCTCTTCAGATATACTCCATTTCTTAAATCTCTTTTTATTATCTTCTCCCAAGCCATTTTAGGTCGACCCCCAACTCTTTTTGGGCCTTCAGCACGGCCTATAATTCCAACGCGCACAGGTGCATCATACGGTCTACGTTGGAGATGTCCAAACCATCTCAAGCGGTATTGGACTAACTTCTCTTCAATAGGTGCAACTCTAAGTTTGTCCTAAATATCATCGTTTCTAACCCAATCTCGTCTGGTATGCCCACAGCTCCAACGCAGCATACGCATTTCTGCTACACTTATCTTCTGGACGTGTTGCCTTTTAGTAGGCCAACATTCCGCATAATATAACATTGCAGATCTGATTGTTGTTCTATAGAACTTTCCTTTAACCTTCTGAGGAATCTTCCTATCACAGAGAATGTCTGATAGTCTCCATTTCACCCATCCTGCTTGAATTCCAAAACTAACATCCATATCAATCTCCCCATCAAACTGCAACATAGATCCTAAATATCGAAATGATTCCTTCTTAGGTACTAGTCGACCGGCCAGGGTGACCTCCCTGTCACCTGACCTAACACCGCTGAACTCACACTTCATATACTCTGTTTTAGTTCTGCTAAGCATGAAACCCTTCAATTCTAAGGTCTCCCTCCACAATTTCAGTTGTTTATTAACCTCTATTCTACTTTCATCAATCAGTACAACATCATCCGCAAAGAGCATACACCAAGGAATCTCCCTCTGTATACCTTTTGTGATTATATCCATCACTAATGCAAATAAATTGGGGCTCAAAGCCGAACCTTGATGTAACCCTATGTTAATGGAAATCACCGGTCTCACCATCGCATTCCTTGACATTAGTCACAACCCCCTCGTACATATCCTTGATAAAGGTAACGTACTTTGATGACACCTTCTTCCTTTCTAGCGTCCACCACATAACCTTCCTCAGTACTCTGTCATAAGCTTTCTCCAAATCAATAAAAATCATGTGAAGATCTTTTGCTCACTGTACCTCTCTACAAGTTTCCTAATCAAGAAAATCGCCTCAGTGGTAGACCTTTCAGGCATGAAACCAAATTGATTCCTAGAGACATTTGTCAACCTCCTCAAACGATGCTCGCAAACTCTCTCCCAAAGCTTCATTGTATGACTCATAAGCTTAATTCCTCTGCAACTTTGAAAATCTCCTTTATTCTTGAAGATTGAAACTAAAATGCTTCTCCTCCACTTATCTGACATTTTGTTTAATTTGAAAATATTATTAAACAACTTAGTCAACCATGTTATCCAAAGCATCTCCACACCTTAATAAGGATGTCATCAGGCTCTACCGACTTGCGCAGCTATGAGTTGCGCAATGTCAGAGTTTGATTAAATTTTTCTGGTCGCAACTATGAGTTGCGCCTTGCCGTAGCAGTTACAAAATAGCTGACTTGACTGCTGACTGTGCACAAACCAGCATTGTTTGGTAATAACTAATAAGTTTCAAATGTGAAATAGTTTCAAAAACTAGCCCACTTCGAAAATTTGTCCTATTATTATTTGTAGATACGTTTATATCATACTCAAGTTCGTCTTCACAAGATTAGGGTTCAACTGAATACACACACGCGTATCTTTTTTAACGGTGACTAAATAACAATTATATTATGTTATATACATACACTTAAATACACACACGCACACCCACAAAATGTGTGTAAACATATATGAGAAAAGTTGATATACCACTTCAGGAGCACCACTATCGTACGCCAAGTAATTGTATTCCATATACTGTTTTTTGTGTACGTCTATATCGTACTATATGTTGTTTTCACAAACTTAAGTTTCATTTGAATACACATATTTATTTCAACATTGATTAAATATCAATTATATTATATTATACATAAGATTGTAAAAATCGATAGGCAGATGTTAGGTGGTAATCATGAACTACGAATAAATCGTCCAGGCAGAGATTAAGGGATTAATCGAAGATTAATCGAAGTTAGACGTCTTTAATAAATTCATGCATTTTGGATAAAATGTTTGCATTTTTTTAGTATTAACTGATCCCTCATATTTTGTTGGATTTGGAGGTAACCATGAAGATAAAATCAAACAAACAATTTGATGCATATAAAAGGCAATAAGCCTAAACTGATGCATAGATGATGCCTATAAACATGCTTATATGCTTAGATAACGCGGTAAGTCTCATCTATGCAGATTACAGAAGAACTAGGTAAATACCTAGACAGTAAGACTAGCCTAGAAAGTTTCTACAACCATGGTTATACACACAAACACAAACATACATAACTTAATGTGTACGATATAATTGACATTTAATCAACGTTAAACTAAATGTAATAACAGTGGACACGGACTTCAATTTTTCAAAAGGCTATATTTTGTAGAGATGATATTCGCAGTTTAGATTTACATCAATAAAATTTTGTAGTATTTTGAATAATGCAACCCAATACCATCTTTCGGTAAAATGAACATAAATTTACCCACCAATGAGTGTATAAGCATTCAATTACACTACCTTCATTTATCCGTAAAAGCTAGAGCCTTTCCGATACCTTTTAGTAGGCAAACATATTATAGTTAGAACCTATCTAGGTTCGATGATCCTTTTTTTCACATTTCAACATTGGGGGGGGGGGGGGATTGCCTGTGTCAAAAAACTCTGATAAGATGCCAAAATTGAAGGGAAAAAACGGTTGGGAAGGAAGTTGATTTAGAACAAAAAATATAAAATAAAGTAATTGCCATGGTAAAAGTGTAAAAAAAAATATCATACTGGTCTCTTTATTTTGGGAAAATATTTCAAAAGTAATGCTCTCATTTCCATAGTCACTATCAATTCCTACACATTATGCAAACAGTACCATCCAATAACCTCAACCATTGTGCTTATACAGGTTACAATATGATGCCAATGTTGTAAGTTTGTAACTAGTTATAATATGCCAATGTTGTAACGGATACGTTAAGTTTTGATGGCTGCACCAAACTTCCTCATCTATTTGTGAACCCAATTGGTGGTAAATTCACCGAACCTGCCACAAAGATGAATTTACTTGCGACAAGGGCGAGTGTGTTTAGACTACGATTAGGGATGGCAAAAAAATCCGTACCCACGGTTATCTGCGGGTAAAATCCGTCATGGATATGAAACGGATAGTTAAATGGGTATCCATGGGTAAAATAAACGGGTATTTTTAATATCCGTTAATTAATGGGGCGGATACGGATAGTAAGATATCCATGCCCATGGGTACCCGTGCCCGTATTGAATGTGATTTATTATCAATAGTCAATACAAAAAATATTGTTGTTGGCTGTTCGGTATTTGTGTACATGCTTTTACTCAACAATTTATAACTGGCTGTTGATATTTTGGTGGATACTTCTGTTGTTGTCTCTTCTTTTTTGGATGTTGGTTTAAATATGTATTGGTATTTTGAGGTTAGCATTTAAGAATTGGTCTAATTTGTTTTTTTCACCAAATGTACTTTTGAATAATTTCAATAAATGGCTAAAAAACAAATTGAATAAATATAATGGATACCCACAAATACCCGTCATTACCCACAATCTGTTTAAAACTCGTTTAATGGATACCCGTGTGGGTATGGGGCGGGCACGGGGCAAAAAATCTCCCAACGGGGCGGGTGATGGGGTGGTACTACCCGCGCCCGCCCCATTGTCATCCCTAACTACGATCCTTATTCCCATTTAGCTATATCTGTACCAAAAATTTAACTAGTAAATGCAAGAGCAGGTTGCTTTTGCTTGGACTTTTTACTTTGTTTTTAAAAAAAAAAAAATCCTGTTGTATTTTCATTATTTACGCGTGTTTTACAGAGTTGCCTTTTGTGTTGCATTGAAAGTGCCTAGTTGGCGTTGAATGTGTAAGAACTTTCCAACATTGTCTGGTGAACGTTTTTTCTTTTATACTTCTTCCATTTTACGTACCCAACCCAAAACAACAAAATGGTTATAAAATTTAAATAAAGTAAGCATTCAATTATATTTGATAGCAAGTACATGCAACGAATCACTTAGTACTTCTAAATAGGTTAAACAACCTATGGATCTATGGGTAAATTTACATAGTTGACAATGGTCAACGACGTAGAAAGACTTAAAACCTTCCTAGAGCCTTGGTGCATGCCTTCTCGATTTAGTACGCGTGCACATAACACACACACACACACACACACATATATATATATATATATATATATAGAGAGAGAGAGAGAGGAGGGTTGTATGACATACAGAGAGAGAGAGAGGGGAGGATTCTATGGCATCCCTATTTGGTAGCACATCTTTTGCATCCGAACCATAACCACTCATTTATGTTTAAATAATGAGTGAGTGGGAGGAAAGAGAAAAATCATTGTGTGGTGGAAATTGAAAGGCATCTAGGGGTGCTACATGTTTGAGATGCAACGGAACGCTCCTCATACATATATTATTATTATTATTGAAAATTAAACGGTTTCACATCTCATTATTTCCTCATACATACATACATTATATATATATACATACATATAAGATCAAGAGCACCCCAAATAGTGCAGCACCCCTTTAGCCCACTGATTTCCATCACAAATTTATCATTCTCTCTCTTCCCACTAACCTATAAATTGGTGGTCCTTATAGAAGGGCAAATGGGATGCCACAAAATAGAGGTGCTCTGGAACTTTCCTCATATATATGTATGTGTGTGTATATATATATACACACACACACACACACACATATATATATATATATATATATATACAGAGGGGGGGGGAGAGAGAGACACATATATTACATCATAATTAATTGAAAAATATAGAGCTGAGATCGATAGCCTCTTTTATTTAGCATCATTTGTAAACCCCTTACATCATTCACATGTTTATATTTAAATATCTGATATATGTTAACAGGAGAGAAATTACAGATGTTTAAATAATGACTTGTGGCCGATATCAGAGCGATACGAAATGGTGCTAAATATAGAGGACGGGTTTTTTATTTTATTTTATTTAAAAAAAAAAAAAAAAAAAAAAAAAAAAACTACTCCGGAGAGTAGAGCTAGAGAATTCAGTTGCCCCCTCACAACCAATCCCTCATTTCAGCCAGCCCAACAAGAAGCATCAATCCCTCAAGTTATTTTTGCTTATTCGAGGCACAACCACTTCAAGTCTTAAGAAATGCACATCGCAACTTGCTAGAAATAAATGAGACTATTGATCATATTGTATGTGCACACGAGTGTGTGTATGCGTGTGTGTGTGCGCGTGTGCGTCATTATATCGCATAAACATAGAATATTATTTTACTCTATTGCATCATTCATTGCTTAATCATTTTATAACGTTAAAATTCAAGTTAAAAGGTGGAGCTATTGTGTAGCAATTAACTTTCAAGTATAAGCTTATAGTTGAGCTCGTATATCTCAAAGTGAAAAAAAAAAAAATGAAGTGATGATGTTTCGTTGCATCCCTCTTTCGTAGTCCTTTTTTTCTTAAAGAGTAGTCCTCTTGAAAGGAGAGCATGTATATTTTATCAAAATCCATACATAAGTTTGTTGTGCATGAGTTATTACAGATTTGCAAGACATCACCATAATGATCAGCACGATGACATAGGTTACAACAATTAAAATACTAAGGTTACAATTCCTAGCATTGACTATACAACCATTAGATGACTCTACCCGCTTGATTCAATGTGAAGGAGCGGGAAGTGTGAATATGGGGCTTCAGCGAGGAATGGGACTTGTGGACTGGAGTTGCTACAGAAATTGTTTGTGCTTTTTTGGTATATTCATTTTAATTTGTGTTATTTTAACATGTTTATTATATGCTACATCTTTTAAATGTGAAAGCATTGTTGTCAAAAATCTTAAAATACTACGATTTGAATCCCGTTTTAAATTGAATCTCTCCTTTTACGATTCGATTTATATTTTGATTCAAAACAAGCTAATACTATACATTAGAAATATCATTCAATTCAAATTAATATATTTATTTGGGTCTACAATTCCAATTTTAATTATTTACAAAACAAATTAAAATTGGAACAAGAGAGAAAATGATGTTTTAGGTTCAAATGTAGAAGTTTAAACATCAAAATTAACTTTAAAGTGTGTTTTTTTGAATCCACGATTTACGATTTAAATCTCATTTCGATTCATAGTTTGAATTTTACGATTCAAGATTTGAATCTCGTTTTGAACACCTTGTGTGAAAGTATAACAATAATGTAAAGTTCTTTTTCACAGAATGAAAGTATGCTTATTCAAATAGAACACTCATTTTGATGCAACAAATAGACCACTCATTTTGATTTTGATGTCACATTGACTCGAACGCATGATCTCTAGAATCTTAGTCAGAAGCGCTATATCACTTATCACCTTAGCTACTAGTCGTTGATACAATTACTTAGGTGAACATGTTAAATAATAAAACTTGGTCCATCAACGGATATTTCTTAATGCAGATATTGTTATATCCATATCAGAAACCATTTTCGAATATCAAATAAAAGCATTCGCGAATAAAATTAAATATTAGATAATTATCATATCCGCCAACGATTGATATAACAAGTAATATAAATAGAAAGTTTTGGTTTAATATTAACTTCTTTTAATCTTGCTTATTACAAAATTTCACAAAATCAACAAGCATGATGATAATAAATAGTTTTGTGCAATTTATATGCATTAAATGCAAATAATATAAACCATTAACTTAATAGAACAATATGTACATGTTTTTCATTGCACACAATAAGTTATAATATTGATGAAGACCGGATGGGTAATTTTCAAAAGAATCTAACTGCTATATCATTTATAAAAACTAGATAGGTAATTTTCGAACGAAGATTCTTTCATATCTGCATCCATATTCATTTTTCTCAATATTAGATATTTATTTGCTTTTCGAATACCAATGCAGACGAATTTCAAATTTTTCGAATATCCATCGGAAAACTTAAGCAGGAAATAATTTTAACTTACTTCAAGTTATCCATGTAGAGATAAGTGAAATAGGATGTGATATCATATCACCGTGTGAATACATGCACATAATACATTCAAATTAGGAGCGACAATTAAATTGAGAACCGAAAACTCAAACCGAACCGAACCTCGATTGATCTCGGGTCATATCTAGATGATAAGAAATACTAGAAACGATCAGACCTGAACGGAACTGATCCGGCCAAAAAACATTGAAATATATGCAATTTCAGTGTTATTACCTAACCGAACCGACTCGACAAGCTTGGATCGGATATATGTTTTAAAATGTACAGTTTAAACTTGACAAAACTCAATCCGCCTAGAACAGAGACCTGCCAGACAAGGTTCGGATACATCAGAAAGGGTCTAATTGTCACCCCTTATTCAAACATCAATACTAGTATATGCATACATGGTCAACGTTATATTACAACTTGCTTTAAGAATAAATATCATAGTAGAAGAATAAGTATGTCCATAAATGATCACTTCAACAACTTGCTTTGAGAAACAACAACCAAGCTATTATTCTCAAATAAGTTAGGATAGACTAGAGATGGAACCCAAAACCAAAATGACAAAATCAACTTAAAAAATGATAACGATAATGGATTTAAATGTGAAAATAGAGATAAAAATAAAATGAAGTAAAATAATTAAACAAATAGTATTAATAAATAATAATAATAATGACAATAGATTTTAAAAAAACATGATAATAGTAATACCAATAGTAATGATGATACTAGTAGTAATAGAAACCAAATGGCACGTCTTAGGCTCCTATTCACTAGTCCTACAATCTAAACTGATAACACTACCTCTAAACCAACCCTAAGCTCATGGTTCTGGTATGTAGATCGCTAATTTCCACGTGCTCATATTTGGCACCAGCTTCCAGAAATATCCTAATTTCTCAAGTCACTTTTAACTACTTCCTCACACGTCATCCTTGGTTGACATCTACCTCTCTTTAAGCATTCGATGTGACCTATAATTCCAATGCATGTAGATGCCACGAGAGGCCTCTGTTGGAGATGCTCTAACCATTTTAAGCGATGTCGAATTAGCTTCTCTTCGATTTGTGTTGCTTCAAGTTTGTCATGCATAACATCACTTCTAATTTGGTCTCGTCTTGCATATGACCACAGCTCCATCACAACATATGCATCTCTACTACGCTCATCTTTTGAATGTGTTGTCTTTTAGTAGACCATCGTTCTATATTATACAACATGACATGCCTAATTGTTGTTCTGTACAATTTTCCTTTAAGCTTTTGTTGGACTTTCCTGTCACATTGAATGTCAATCGCTAGTCGTCATTTGACTCATCCCGCTCGAATCCTAAAACCAATGTCTTCATCGATCTCATCATCATACTATAACATTGATCTTAAATATCGAAAGGATTCCTTATTGGGCACTACTTGTCCACCAGAGTGACATCTTCATCATTTGACCTGACATCACTGAACTCACACTTCATATACTCTGGTTTAGTTCTGCTAAGTATAAAACTCTTAGATTTTAAAGTCCGTCTCTGTAACTCTAATTTTTTATCTACATATATTATACTTTCGTCAATTAACATAACATCATTAGTAAAGAACACACACTAAGGAATCTTATCTTGTACATCATTCGTAGTTTCATCCATCACTACAACGAAAATGTAGAGACTTAAAAGCTAACCTTTCAAGCAATTTTGTGTTAATGGGTAAGTCACTGGTTTCAGCATTAGATACTCTCGTGCTAGTCACAATATCATACATATTCTTGATAAGAGTAATGTACTTTGTTGCAACTTTTTCTTTTTCAAAGCCCACCACATTATTTTTCTCGATACTTTATCATAAACTCTCTCAAAATAGATATTATCATGGTTATTACGAGGGTAAGTCGAGTCAAGTCGACAGAGGTCCAGCTAATCGACTAGTGGACTAGTCGATAAATATAATATATATATATATATATATATATATGTAATTCTAAATTTCTAACTAATACATATGGATAAAATTCAAACATGTATTAACGTACCTCATCCAGGTAGCTGATTTAGAAAAAATAGCAATTTAGAAGTTGATTTAGAAGCAATTTAGAAACAGTGCTACAACAATTCGACTGAGATTTGAATTTCAAACAGTATAGTTGTACACTTAAACAATTCGTTCAGGTAGCTACATAATTTAACTGTATGGTTGTCATCTGCAGTGTTAGCTCTTTTATCGGTACACTCAAATTTAACCGTATGGTTGTCATCTGCAGTGTATCTCTTTTATCGGTACACTCAAATTTAACCGATTTGAAAGCAATTTAAACAGTACGAAAGAAATAGTACCTGAGATTAGTGACCAATTTGAAAGGAAAACAACTCAAATTTATATAACCATACAGCTATATGGACTCAAATTTCGAATTGCAATTTAGTACCTGACCTGAGATTTAGCAATTCGACGGGCAGCTATACTGGAGAGGAGGCGGCGGTTAGGGTTCAACTTCTGATTTTGTTCAAACTTTATTTTTACCGATGTGTTTTTTGTTCGTTCTTTTACTCTACTTGAATTCTTTTCTTCCAATCTAACCCGAGTTTCTTTTTTGGTCCAATTAAAAATTAGTTGGTAAGTCATTCCGCCTGGTCGATTAGCTAGTCGACCTACTTTGTTCCAGTCGCCCGAAATACTTACAAATAGCAAGTCGATGCTTCAAGTTGATGCCTCGACCTCGACTAGTCGCTCACCATGATAACAGTGGATATTATCATGTGAATCTTTCTTTAGCTCCATAAATCTCTTTATAAGTTGTCTTATTAAGAAAATCGAGTATGTGGTCGACCTCATAGGCACGAAAACAAATTGGTTTTCAAAACGCTTGTCATCCTTCTTAATCGATGTTAAATGACTCTCTCGCAAAACTTCATTGTATGACTCGTAAGTTCATTATGTATAGTTTGTAAAAAAATTAACATCTCCTTTATTCTTGAAAATCGAAACCAATGTGTTTTTCCTTCACTCATTTGGCATCCTGCTTAGTTTGGAAATATTATTGAACAACTTAGTAAACCAGGTTATCCCTGCATCTCCTAGGCATTTTCATACCTCAATGGGGATGTTATCAAGCCTAACGACTTGTCTGCTTTCATCTGTTTTAGTGGATTATTTACCTTGTACTCTCGAATTCTCTGAACGAAATGTCGGCTTGTGTCATCAAAAGGGTCGTCCAGCTTGATCATGGTGTTATCACCTTCTTTGTTGAATAGTTTGTCAAAGTATTATCTTAATCTATTTTTATCTCTTCGTCCTTCACCAAAAGTCTATTATTCTCATCTTTGATGCATTTAACTTAATTGAAATTTCTCGTCTTCCTCTCACGGTGCTTAGCTACCTTACAGCCGTTTTTTAACCCTCTTCATACTTAGCTTTTGAGAAAATTAAGTAAAAAATAATTTTAAATGTTAGTAACTACGTTTGTGCTTTCAAACATTGAAGATTTAAGGGAAAAAACAATCATTTAGTCTTAGAACCTAAAAAACACAATCTGCAAGCACAATTACATGATGAATATTTTTTTATGCATTATTGTATACTGTAGAAATTACAAAAATCAAGAACTCGATTTCGATCATTTGAAATTTTACTAGTTTCGGTCAATTTCGAAAGTTTCGATTTTTGTTTCGGTCTTTTTTGCATTTTCAATGAAGAAATAATGCTAAAAGCTGCAAAACCATATATAGATATAGTTGGCAAAAGACAACGATGCAATGTACCAATCAAATAACATGTTTGCTTTTGTTCATATTGACTATAATTACTAAGGCTAATAAAAAACACTAGAAAAACACATAAAACATACCAGTCCAAAATCCACGTGAATCTGTATTTATACCCCCTCATAATTCAGTCCAAACAAAATGTGATTTACTAAAATAGTAAAAAAACAAAAAAGGCGCAAAGGGGGAAAACTTCTTAAAAAAAGACTTGTGTCGAAGTCGATTCCAGGGTTTTCTTCAACTAATGTATTTACACAGGTAGAATCTGATTTTTTTCCTAATATTCAAGCATGTTCGTAGATTCTAGAATTTTCCTTTTGGTTTTTTTTTTCCAATAATTGATTTCTTGTGTCTTTTTGTTGCCACTTTCTTCCTCTTTCTAAGTTTGCAGTTCCGATTTGGGTTTTTTCATTGTTGTTTTGAGCAGGACGGGATTTTGCCCTAATCTTGTCCCTCCACCGGCCTGAACCGCTACGAGTTGGTCGGAGTCTTTTGGTTCCGACCGGAACCTCAAACCATGATCAGGACACATATGTAAGGCTTGGGCTTATCTAATTTAACTGCGATGATGGAGCATCGGGTTATCTTATCAATATGAAATGAACTTTTGTGCTATTAGAACGTTACCCATGATCATTTGTCCTAAATGAGACCCTTTATAGATTAGAAATCAACTTCCCCGATAAAGTGCAAAATCTTGCGTTTACTATTTCAAATATACTTTACTTGGATGTTGCATAAGGCTAATCGGACGCAAGTCAGACTTTAGCTATATTATTGACATGTATATCCTGTTTGATAAAATTGAAATCTGCCTCTTGCTACTAGAGGGTAAAATATGATATCCGCCTTTGCTTACCTTTTTCTTCTTCATTCATTCTACCACATCCACACATTGGTGAAGCCATTATTTTGATTTCATATCAAATAGTTTTATAATATTCATCCAGAATTATGTTTTTGAGCTAACTTGTGTGCACATCATATTGCTACGTCATAGTTTTGCCTTGTTGTGGTATATTCATTTTTTAACCAAAAAAGATGCAAATTGCAAATTGCAATTATTCACCTGATCATGGAACAAAATTGTTTTTATCTTATTTAAATCTAGCTTATTCCTCAATTAACTTCTTGGTAGAAAAATTATAATGCATAACCTCCATACTCTGATAGCAACCGTCTCTTAAGTAACGTTCCATAGTAGCACTACAAAGAACTGCATTCTACTTGATCACTTCTACCGTGATTAAGACAAAGTTCTTTTCGATAAGGCATCAAAGTTATTTTAAAGGATGCATTATTTTTAAATACATTGTGCAGTCTTTAACTAACTTGGAAATATAAGATTCATATAACCACCTTTTAAAGTTTTCTTTGACCACATGAGTACAAATTTCATCGCTTAATTAAGACACATGAGTATTTAAATTTATTATCAATGTTGCGTTTACCAACCACGTGTAGGATGCTACTGTTAATAACTTGACAACCACTATAGACTTCTCACTCGTCCAATCACACGTGTAAAGTGGCATTACAAACATAATTTTATACGAAAAACTTTTAATATCATTTCTAATTTGCATTGGTAGAAGTGTTGTCGTAACTTGACCCACTTGATACACAAATTAAACTAAGTTCCGATACTTGATTTTATATTTATTTGGATTTGCAATTTAGCATCAGAATCGCAAGTGATTTTTTCCTTATAGTCAATTAAATTAATGGAGCTATTTCTGCATGCCTTGGTATTTTGTGAAAGAAGTCGACGTTTGTTTGTAACGTTTAGCATTTTGTATAACAATGTGGTAATTATTAAGAATACCATAGGTTCATAGTTGTATGTTCTGATTTTATATCAAAACGAAAATTTATTAAGAGACAACTTAGTTGTTATTTTGGTCCACTCATGAACACGGTTAAGTTGAAGTCATTATCTACAACATGTGAGTGAGCACATTAGACCATTTCTATATTTATGCAACAGAAAGGGTTCTTTTTTAATATTTTAGGGTATTTGCTTAAGATGATGAATAAGTTGAAACATAGTTACTCAATCACCATTTAGAACCCAACAAATGATGAGTATGATTTTATTAACTTAACTCAGCACAAATGTGAGTAAACCTACAATAGACGCAACCGTAAAACGCCGTTCTTTGATTTTTACTCAACTTACTAGAAGTGATTTCGCTTGTAGCAAATGGTTAAGATATCAATCATAATTTGTACATTTTTAGATGTATGTATAGTTATGGAATATTTGCCATTATGCAAGGTGCAATGCGAGGATTGCTCCTTCTGCTCCTTTTGCTCCATGAGAACGCACGTTACGCATCGAATATCATATGCGGTGCAGATGCAAAAAGCATCTTTAGTTTTTTTTTTTTTTTTCCAAATTCTAGCTTTTATCATGGTTTGAGGTTCTGGTTGGAACCACGAGATTTCGACCAACTTCTACCGATGGCGGGAGAATATTAAGGCAAAATCTCGTCCCGCTCAAAACAACAATGAAAAATCAATAAAAAACAAACCGGACCTGCAAAATTTGATAGAAAGAGGAAGAAAGTGACAACAGGTAGGCATTAGAAATCAATTCTTCGAAATAAACAAAAAAAGAACCCTAGAATCTACGAACATGCTTGAATATCAAGAAGAGAATCAGATTCTACCTGTAAATACATCTGCTGAAGAAAACCCTAGAATCAACCTTGACGCAGGTGTATTGTTTTTTGAAAGTTTCCCCTTTTCCGCCTTTTTGTTTTCTCGCGTTCCAGTAAATCGTAATTTGTTTGAAATGAATTATGAGGGGGTATAAAAACAGATTCACGTGGATTTTAGACTGGTCAGTTTTATGCCTCTTTTTTTTAGTGTTTTTTTATTAGCATTAGTAATTATAGCCAATATGAACAAAAGCAGACATGTTATTTGACTGGTACATTGCATCATTATCTTTTGCCAACTATAAATATATATATATATATGGATTTGCAGCTTTAAGAATTAATTTATCAATGAAAATACAAAAATAACGAAAACCGAAACTTACGAAATTTCCGAAATTGACTGAAACTAGTAAAATTTCAAATGATCAAAACCGAGTTCTCGAACACTGGTCCTGATTCAACATTATGACCACCTACATTTTTGAACCATTTCAATGACAGTCTGAAGATAGCTTCTAGATGTTGGTAGTATATTCTCATAAGCGAGAATCCTAAAGTATACTTCAAATATGAAAAAGCATGAGATGTCTGATCCACATTCATCGATCTTATTTTTATTTGTGGTTGAGGTGTTAAATTGATATATTCACGATCTCATAGTACCGGGTATTAACCATTTTTCCATTCCAATTAGAGATTCCTCAATGTAAACAATATATTTTTCTAATGATATTCTCATTCTTTCAAATGCCCAACGACGCTGCATGAACAACCTCATGTGATTTTTGGACAGTGATGAACTCACATCCAATACAAGAAAAAAATAGTAATAAGAGCTCGACTATTACTTCAAAACAAATAGGTAATACCTAGAAAACCTAACTTCATATGGCTAGGAATACACCCTTAAGTCTCCTAAGGGATTCATGTCATCTGAGATGGGCCTCCCCAGGAAAGCATTTGAAAAACTTAAAGCCCACGACCTCCGATTGACTCGCCTCTTGATGGTTTCATGCTTGGAGAGACCATTTGATGTCTCTCCCTGGCCTGCTTCCATGTAACATCTACCAAAAAATCTGGGTCGCACGTATTGTTTCTTTTATTGAAAAGCATACCTACATCACTGACATTTTTAGGTTGATATACGAAGACATTAAAACAGTTTGTAAGGTTTTACCTTACACAAGACCAAGAAGCAAAGTCTTAGGACCTATACAATCGGGTTTCCATATTACACACGATCAACCTTTTCGGTTATGATATTGTTACTTGAGCACTTGGGTCGAATTCACATAAACCACGCTACTTTTTGCCTATGGTTTTTTATCCCTTGCAGGCACTCAAAATTTTAATTAGTCGTTTGATTTATATTTGTTACTTGAGCACATGGATAACTTGATTTATAAGACCATTAACCTTTACTTTCCTTATTCACTTTTTGGGTTAAAAAGCTTATTTGTTTGCTCGATATTATAAGTCATTTTTTTATGTTGATTAATTAGAACCAATGAGAGTCGATCCCAAGACCCTTTGATAAACAAACCAAATGAGTATCGTTGTCCCATAAGAGACATCCATAGATGATGATATTTTTGTTCTTTTTTTTAAATCATGATTTCTATGTCATCCAAGCTGACGTTTTTCAATCATATTTCGCATGCCATCGAAAAAAGAAGTTTTTTCATTACACACACCGTACTCTTTTTCTAGCCACGTTACCCATCAAGGGAGGGGAAAGGACCGGGACTAACAAGGTTATGACGAGGCGAATTTCTAGAAGAAATAAAAACAAGCTAAAATCTAGTTATAAGAAATAAAAATGATCAATTTATGTGTTAAACACTAACTTATATACTTCTAAAGTTGAAACAAAATCCTTCAACTTTGTGCTGATAGATCAGCTAAGTGGATTCTGCTTGATGAAGATATTATTGTAAAATAAACATAGCATATATTTGAGTCAACAATTAGTTAACAGACAGAACAAGATTACCTCATCAGGAGAGAAAAACGCAACTGCGTCTGGGCTTATAGAACCTGCCGGATGCAAGGATATTACAGCTCTGAAGACGGACGGTACTAGAACTTCAATCACAGCGGCTTGATTTGTGGAAGCACAACTGGGTCCTGGCCCCATTTGCTCACTTATCGAGTATTTTGAATCAACACTTGGCAGTGATAATGCTCTCTTCTGCCAATCTAAGCGCTGATATGTGAATATCTTGACATCAACTGCTTGTTGCTCTAGGTACGCAATAATATCAGATAGAGTCTTATGTTCTCTAAACTTGTCCATGTGAACCATGTCCCACTTTCGAGAGGAACAGTGTTTTTTTGCAACATGGTTTCCCTCTTCACATTCTTGTCCATCAGACTCGTTTTCAATATGAGGAAAAAACTGCCTCTTCTGGTCAGCGAATGCCTTGAGAGCTAACCTATGAAATTAGCCAATATCTGTAATAACTTTCATACCATGCAGCTTTACTGTTTGGCCTGACTTCTGAGGACGCAAACTATGATCGTTGAATGGTTGTGACTCAATTAACACTGAGAGTGTTTACTGTTTTGTATATTTTACATGTTAAAAGAACTTCAGCTACTTATTTTCATAATACATTTTGTGTAAGACAAACATCATAGATTTCATTGGTAAAATAAACAGTTCAACTAATTATACCTAGTCCGGTCGACAGCAGATGCACCAGCTTGACCAGCAAGCTGACGTTTCCATGCATACGCAACAACAGCACCATCAGGGCAAACAACAGGCATATGCAATCCCCAATAATTACCTCGTGCTTTTAGAGCTCCATTAAGTACTCCAGATTCTTCTAGCTGTCTTCCTAATTACAAAAGAGCAAAATCTTTAGGTTGCTAGCAAGGGCAGCGTAACTCAAAATACCACAAATTGTATAGCATAAATTTGCAGTTGGCTTTTCATTCAACAGTTAATGAAGCCAATCGACTGCTCTTTTAAAAAAAAACAATAATAACTTGAGCACCAAAAATTAGAGCCGTGCTAAATACACGTCGCTGCAAACTCCATTTTACCCGGTTTCAATCGACCGTGCACTGCCGATTGAAACTGGTTTTTTTTTAATAAAAAAAATACACTGTTCAGCAGTTTAATGCCTTGGTCTTTCAGCTGCATTCGGCGGAATACTGACAAAACATTTCGATTGCGTTCTGCAGTGCACTAAGAACGTGCAGGCTGGGTAAAATGGAGTGGGCAATGCAGGTTATTTAGCACAACTCAAAAATTATATATGTAGAAGAGAGAATTAACCAGTTAACTGTACCGGGAAAACTGAAATACAGAAGTCGGATGTAATACATATTCAGGGTCTGAAACTCGAAAATATTTAGCATGGTTTGCAAACTCTACGTGAAGAGTAAACTGTGAAATTATGAATGTTATCCAGAAAATTCAATAGTAATGCGTCGATGTACAGTTTAAAACCAACCAATAAAATATGAACTAAACACTAACAGGGACACCAATCAAAACAGAAATTAAGGCAAACAACGGGAAGTTAACAAATCAAAACGCAGAAATACCAAGATTTCTGAGATCTTGGAAGTGGCGGCTAATATTGGATTCCTCCTGGGCCATCATCTTTATAATTCTGTCAGGGTCATGAGGCGCATCGGAAGCAACTAATAGAGCTTCAAGCACGTGATCAGCAGCGATCCTGACATCAGCAATGAGACGGGAGGCGCGCGACAGTCTTTCCATCGCCGTTGAAACCTGTTTCGGAGGCGCATCAGAAGACGTAGCTTGCGGGGCCGATGCTATTGCTGCTGCCGTCGTCGGCGATTGGGCTCTTAACATTTTCGAAACAACGGAATATTTAATTCTGATATCTGAAGATGGGGTTCTGGTAGACTAACCGGCTGAAATTTCAACGGGGAGATACTGGAAGAAGCAGGAAACGGCGAGGGATTTTGGTAGGGTTGCAGGTAAAAAATTGAGTAAAGCCGAAATTATAAACAATAGAATCCAACAAATTTCTTTTTCCAAACTCAAAACTTTCCTTTTTTTAGTTTTTACAAATATTAACAAATTTAATAGCACTTAAAAATAAAATCTAACAAATAAACAATTTGTACAAAAACAATGAAAGTCTAAAATGTTCATCTATAAATTTCGAAATATCCATTTATAAATATTTTCAAATCCTAAAAACATTTGAATGTATGATCTAATGGATAAGTTCTTTATAAACAAAAAACGTTCATCATTAAAATATCAAATCTTAATATTACTCAAAAACATGATTTTTCGAATAAATTATTTGAATAATATACATTTTGTGGAAAATTAATTCACATGCGAAAAGCCTGCTATAATCACGTGCGCAACACATGCTGTTACGCTCATATAATTACTATATTTTGTTTTTATCAACCCAACTGTATTCCTTGTGATAACTTTGCATCTTATAAACCTTTTCTAACACCTAACTTAAACCAATTTTACCATTGTTTTCAAATTATAGAATACAACAAAAGTTTTGTTTCTGTACAATTCACGTTCAATCTATAGTTTAGTCTATACACGACAATCCAGTATAAATGCTTTTAGAGTGTTAATGGCCTGAAAACACGATGCAATGGACACATAGGAGTGTTCCAATATATACGCATTTTTAGGCCATCATGGATACGTTCAATAGTATGATAATACAGCTTGGTAATACGAGTCTCGTCTCAGCAAAAAGCAATGCACATAGCTAGTTATTTTCCTAGATGATATAATTCGAAAATAGTGCACATAGATCTATAAATCCCAAAATAACACCTCTAGAAATGTGTGTGTGTGTGTGTGTGTGTGTGTGTGTAAGGAACGTTCCATGGCACCCCAAATAGTGAGCACCCCATTTGCCCCTTTCTCTCATCCTCTCATTTAATATAAATTAAGATAGTGGAAGGAGAGAGAAGTAGTGGAGGGAGAGAGAAACAGAATGTGTCGTGGAAATCAGGGGGCATTTAGGGGTGTTGTACTGTTTAGGGTGTCATTAAACGCTCGTCTATATATATACATATATATATAATGTATATGTGCACGCGCGTGCATACACTACATCACAAGCCACGTCTATAAAAGAATGACACATCATGACCATGTTATACATTTGAATCATACCAACATATGTGTATAACATCACATAAACAAATGGTTTGAAACTACTCAGACTAAGCACCATTATCATCATGTACTCCATCGACAAATCATAGCCCAAAAGAAATACACAATCACTATAACAAATCTTGTCAAATTAATCTTAGCATGACTGTAACAACCCGCATTTTACGTATCGAAGAATCATAAGATATTTTTATTTTATTCCATGAGGGTTAGATCATTCTCATATTTTAATATGTTGTTTATGGAGATGGGTGACATGTCCATAATTTTTACCAATTTTGTTTGTGAACTTTTTGCCCCTGTCATTCTTGTACAGGGCATAACTGTTGACTCAGATCGATTCAGGTGTTGAGATCAGTCTTATTAAAAAGTAAGTGATGATTCTCATTCCGTAGAGTGGTCACATTAAGGATTTGGCTCAGCGGTTTGGGAGGAATCGTTGTTTTAAGGTTTTTCAGTTGGCTGTTCAGGTTTGGTAAGCCATAATGGGCTGATATGGAGAGGCCCATTAGTGGGCTGGTGGAAGGTTATAAATAAGGGGTGAGAGGCATGGAAAATAGTTTACTTTCTCCATCCTCTCATTTGAAAGAGCTAGAGTTCCCCCATTCCTCCATTTTCTACACCTTTCCATTATTAAAGCTTAGAGAATCGAAGATCTACAACATTTGGAGCTAGATCTACACCATTCCAAGTGAGAGTTCATCGAATTGAAGAGTTTTGGATCAAATTCTTCATTGTTCGGATCTAGATCTAAGTGCTTTTGGATTGTTTTGGAGAATTGGTGAGTGATATGCATCTCTCACAAGAATTCAATCAAGTACATAAGTTCTATGATCTTAGTTTCATTATTTTCAAGTTGTTTTCCTTAGATCTACATCATAGTAAGTTTTATTGCATATGAATCACCGTAGGATCTAATTTATCTTAAAACCAGTAATTTTCATATATTTTTATATGTTTATGCAAGTTAGATCCATAATTTAGTTCATATGTTCATTTATTATAATTTCGGTGAAATTAGCATAATTTTGGTAAAAATCATCATATTCATGTTGATAGTGGTTTCATAACATGTTTATGGTAGTAATTGGTGAATTGGATGAATAGATTTCATCGAGATAGTCGATTGGTGAAGTTTTGGTCGAAATTGGACTTGGATTGGACCTGTGCAGGTTTCTGGTCGTTCGTGCAGGACACGGGTCGAGTGTGTAATACAATGTGTAGTACAACGTGTAGTACAAAGGGAGTATAGGGGGTCGGGTCGAGCATGGCTTCGGGTCGGTCGAGCATGAGTTTGGGTCGTGCAAGGAGGGGGCGAGTCTGGTGATAGGGTCGAGCAGCATACGGGTCGAGCAGTGGTTCTGGTCGCACCTTGGTGTGGTCGGGTTGGTCATGTTTTGGGTCGAGCAAACATGGATTGGGTCGGTCATTTTTTGGTGCGAGCGGATCGGGTCGGTCATGTTTTGGAGAATAGGGTCGGTCGAGCGAGGCGTTCGGGTTGGTCACCAAGGAGGGGTCGGGCAGTGTTCGGGTCGGTCGCACCAGAGGGTCGGGCGCACCAAGGGGTCGGTCGCACCAGGGGGTCGATCGCACCAGGGTCATTTCAGAAAAAAAATATTTCAAGTATGATCCAGATTTGAACAAAAGGGCCTGGAAAAAAACCCATGCCGTAGTGCGCTTTTAAATGCCAGGGTTGATAGTAGAAATGCTATGTCTTGCTTCCGTAGTGATTTGTTAAATGATATGTATGGGTTGATATCGAACCTTGTGTTGAGGATTCTCTTTGGTTCTGGAGTGAGGATAACTTTGAAGTGAATTCAATGGGGAATTTCAAAGTCAATTCAATGGGGAATGTCGAAGTGATGTGATGTGTTCGTTGTTAGTCGTAATACAACGAGTGTTGTGACAACTCAAAGGTGTTCTTAGTTGAGTGATAATGGTTGAATGGTCGCAGTTAATGATGACCAAAGATACCAAAGGCCGAGGAATTATCATTATCGTAGATTCTAGCAGGTTCAAAGCAGGGGTACGTTTAAAGACCGGTCGTAGGTCGAGTACCCTGGGTATCGTTGAAAGGCCTAGGTACATATTGTTGAAAGGTGTATGGGGTTTTTGCTAGAGTCGGGGTTACCATTAGCCCTTGACGAATGGCAGTATGATATGGCCAGTCATACGATTAATGACGGTTTCGAAGTAGGATTGGCAATGACAGCCAGAGTCTATCATGGATGATTGGTTTCTTTGTTTGTACCATCTCTAGATTGTCCAATGTCGAAGGAGATGTTTCTTGGGTGCTTATATGATATTGGTTTAGGCCTCTGGGGCTTGTGCTTGAGGGATGTTGAATTCAATTAGGATGGTTTACGTGAGATATATAATATGGATGCTATGAGTGTTATTATTGGTTGTTTCTGTTTGCCATGATTGAATGGTCATTCTTATTGCCATGGATGAATTGTTGTTCCTTTGGTTGTATGGATTGTAAAAGCTACCACTGTCCGATGTAGGGAAGACGGGAGTTGAGTTCTTCTCGGGAGTTGTAGGTAGATTAGTTTGTTTAATTACCCATTCTCATGTACTTTATTGATGATGTTAGTTAGCTGTTTTACTGCTAACTAAGACTGTTGTTTGGCTCAAGGTTTTATGTTTCCCTCTTCTTACTTTGGGTTGTTCATCCTATTTTTGGATGGGCGGACTAGGCGGTAGGTGACAGGTGATAGCTTAGTAAGGACGATGTTGTAATTCGGAGGCGAGCAGGAGGCTGGCGCATTATCTTTCTTACTACATAGTATTTGGATTTTCGTTGTTTGATATTCTACTCTGAGTGTTGTAGTGAGGCGAATTTGTACAGACATGTGTTGTTATCCTGGTGTATGGATATACTTTCTAGTTGCTTTGAAAGTTTGAAGTTTTTGTTCAAATATGCTTCACATTTCTTACCAGTTATATATGTTCTATTATATTTTATCCTTGCGCTGTAAGTTTCACGATGGGTTCCGATTGTGTTATCATACCTTGATGATCATCCATAGCTGCTTGACACACCTTTCAGCGCATTATTCTTCCTTTTTAGTGCAGGAATTATGGGAGGTCGTCACATCACTACGCCATAAACGTACGGCTGCCAATGGGTCGTGTCGGGTCGGGTTCGGGTCGGGTTAAGTCGAGTTCGGGTTGATTTATAAATGGGTCGGGTCAACCCGTTTATTAAACGAGTCATATTTTCCCAACCCTAACCCGACCCGTTTATAAACGGGTTAACTCGACCCGACCCGCGTAACCCGTTTAACTAAATGGGTCGTGTTGGGTTGGGTTTACCTGTTTGACCCATTGATAGATATTGCCTAATAATATAAGCAACAAAAGAGCCAAATCACCAACATGCGCACTGTTATACAATCACCAACATGCAACAAGTTTCAAAGTCACCAACAGACAACACATATATAAAGCATGAAATCACCATATCCAAAAATCATTTTCTATACATAAGTATATATTCCCATACTGCATATATTAAAGACTACCAGTATGGAAGAGATACAGTTGTTATAAATAAAATATAACTAACAACATACAAGAATAAATTAGTAAAATATAACAGCTTGCATATACTAGCATACTGATTACTGCATACATAAAAGGTTAACACTAACAGCATACATAAAAGACTAACAGTATGAAAGAGATATAACATATAATCGGGTTTGGTGGGTAAAAATCGGGTTAGCGGGTCAACCCTAAACCCACCCGTTTATAAACGGGTCAAATTCGGGTCGACCCGAAAATGACCGGTAACTAAACGGGTCGGGTTAACCTGCTAATTTCCGTGCGGGTTTCGGGTTGGGTCACGGGTCGTGTAGGAAATTGACATCCCTACATAAACGGCCCAATGCAACGAATTCACAAGGTGTTGCCAGCCAAAATGTCATGATAGTTATACTATTTTGGTCCTACTGCAACGTTTTAGATTTAGTGTTATCTTAGCCATAAAATTGTGTTGCTCTAGATAAACAAGTGTAACACGATGCAACAGTTTGTACAGTGTTGTTATAGCAGACCTTTCCATGTCCTACGTGGCGATCCACATCATTAGTTAAAACAATATCTTAATCGTCCATCCACGCCATTAATCCACATCTCACTTATTTCAATTTCCCGGTTTTATTTTCATTCACTCATTTTTGTTCTAACCCCCAAAATTTCAAAATCTTCAATCCCTAAATTTCATTTCGTTAACCCCCAAAATTTCAAAATCTTCAATCCCTAATTTTTATTTCGTTAACCCCCAAAATTTCAAAATCTTCGATCTGGGGGTACACATCTCCAATCGGTCCTTAGTGAAATCTGATATGGGTTTCTAGTGATTCACTCATTGTTTCGAAAATAAAATCGGGGTCAAGGCATTAGAGAAATTGAGTTATTCGGTGTATTCAACTTTCAAATTCCTGCTGGATTTGTTATTACCACAGCTTTTGATCATTCTGCATAGGGTAAGAATTTTATTGTTGGATTTAAATAGTTATATTTGGGGCTTTAATTTCATTTGTGGATTTGCTGGTACTAACAGTGACAATCCTTAAAATGTTGTTGTAAGGATTGGTATCAGTTCGATGTTGTTGTAAGGATTTGGGACTTCGGTTTCATTTGTTATAATGCACATTTTTGTACACTATTGTCTTCGTGTGCTAAGTCTTCATTGAGTAAACCTGTAAGGAGAATAACATCAACAAGCAGCTCCTTGGCTTCATTTCAAACTTTACCATTTTGCTTTTCAACATGTCCTATACTTTGTGTGTTCTCATCTTGGTTGACATTGTGACTTCCATGTCATGCAATATGGTTGAACTTTTGCTTTAGTAATGCATCAGGTGGTTCAGGTAATATCATTTCCTTTTCATTCATGACTTTGTGCTCTATTTTATCTTCTATTGTTTGGCAACCTGTCAATTCAATCACTGTTTACACATTTCCATGACCTATAGTCTCAACAGCAATAGTTTCAAATGACCCATTCTCTCTAACTATAATACATTCATCTGACTTTGTTGGATTATCAGTATCACTCCTATTAATCTTTTTATCACTCAACATTTTCCCATGGTTATTTTCTTCAACAACTAAGTCCTTCATCTTTGCAAGACCATTAACTTCACGCTGTGATAAAGGAATGTCTAACCTACCTAGTATGTCAATCTGATCTGTTTCAACTTTAATTTCGTTTGTAGGTTTGTAAGAATATGTTAAAATATGAAAATGAGTCTGGTAGACCGTACAATTAGCAATGGGCAATCCAAAATCACCCAGTTAATACTGATAAATACAATTTGATGTTTGTCCATTACCCTGTTTTTTGTTCGAGAGCTTGTGTAATTGATCTGTCCATCTTCTTGAACATGTGTAGTTGTTAAAAAATTAATTCACACACATAAGTATACATGCATATATTCATATTCACGTGTATGCGTATATATATGTAGTTGATCTGTCCATCTTCAAGTTCAATGACCACTCAATCAATTTTTCTTGCCTTATTCAAGTTTATTCATAGTAGGTTATTTATCATTCCCCATTTCTTGTCATTAATTTTAGATTTGACTTAACCCTTCCGTTACTTAAACTTTACCCAATTCAATTAACTTATGATACCGTCACGGGTCCCATTTGGTTAAGCATATCTAAATTTTGTTTCATATGTCACCCGTGTCCCACTTAACCTCCTTTATTATATTTTCCATATCTTACACATGTCTTACTACAGTTAAGTGATTAACATAGAAATGTGTTTATTTTATGCTCTTATATCTTATCTTTTGTATATAAATAAATATTACTTGGGTATTGTTTTGTTACTTTTACAGATATTCCAACCCAGCCCGCATGCAACCAGAAAAGCAGAGAAATTGAGATCAAATTGCTATATATTTACATTTTGAAGAATTGTAGATGAAGATCTCACATCTAGTTGCTGTTGGACAAAAAAATGATAGATAAAAAGGCCATGCACATCTCAAATCAAGGGAGGCTTGTCAAAGAACCAAGAAGAAAAGAATGAAACGCCAAAAATTTAATAGATATAACTAAGGCCCATTTGAGATTCTCATGGTAAACTCTTTTGGTGAATTCCCTAAGGCCCATCTATCATTGTATTAGGGTTAGGGTTAGGGTTTGGTTATCTCCTATATATACCCTTGTAATATCATTGTAGCCACCATCCATTATTCTGTATCCTAATTTTCTATCTTCTCTTCCATTAACAAAGTTCTTCTTTTTATTTTCTGCATTTTTATTTTCTTAGCAACTAGTGTCATCTACATAATTAGGTTTGGTAGGGTACTAGTTGTATTTTGCACTTCTTTTCATTAGTGATTGACCGTCTGATTAGATTCAGCGGTAATCCTAATTTTAATTCTTGTTTGTTATTTCAATTTCTGCAGTTTTAATTTCTGTTCTTTTTATTGCGTTCTTAGGTCATATTAGATTGAATATAGATTTGATTAGATTCAGATCTGTACTCAATTCAATAATAGTTTTATTGTTTTTCAAAATCAATCCCCAAGCTTCGTCTAACTCGCCCAAGAAGTTATTTAAATAAATTGATTTAATTTTTCCTCCCTATGTTCGACCTGCATACTACACACCTGTGCGCTTGCAGTAATTTAATTTAAAATTCACGCTTTTCTAATTCATAGGAAAGCGACGATCAAGTTTTTGGCGTCGTTGCCGGGGAGGCAACATTTAAATTTTATTATTTATTTAAGTTTTGATTCGTGTTAGTTTTTTTATTTATATTTTTCCTTTTTTTTTGTATATATATATATAAAATCTTTATTGGTTAGATTTGATATTGTTCAATGATACCGCAATCTACCAAATAAGAAAAAAAAATACTGCCAATTTCCTTTATTTTATTTCCCCTTCTTCCACTTATTTCTTTCCATTGACTGTACAACCTTTCCTTCTTTACAATTTTCAAAAAAAAAAAACTTCTATATTGTCTTCTCTGTTTTTTATTTCAGTACAGATTTTCTTCTCTGTTCTATGTTTCTCTTCACATACCACCTACATCACGCAACTACTCATTATCCTCCTTCTACCAAATAAAAATCCACAATACATCATCACCCCAGCCACAGTTCCAAACACCACAAACCCATTACCCCATTTCGCCAATAATCCCTCGGTCACCAATTCATCTTCACAAAAACTTCAAATCGCCACACCCAGAACCATCCACTTCGACAAACAAACCATAACACCAGTCATACAGCTCTCCATCTTCAAATAAATCTATCACGCCCTTCAGACCTTCCCATCACCATCCTCTTCCCAAGCGATCAACCCTCTTTCACGATTCAAACGCCTCACCAAGCAATCCATACTCCATCCCCACTTCTCACAATATCACCTGCTCCTTTTCACCCTCCAACAAACCCATTCTGTCACTTCATCGCACCACGCAATACACGTCCACGCTACAAACCACACTCCATCCACTGTCATAACCAACAATCCACACTTCACTTCAACCTCCTCCTATCTTTGCCAATAACCAACCATAATCCAGCAAACAAATCATCACCGTTCCAAAAATTGCATCATCGGACATTCATCCCACCACACTTTTACACGTCCATACTCCCACCCTCAAAAAAAAAAAAAAAAAACCATTCTGAAACTCCAACAGTCCACGATCTCCATCACTGAAATCAACCCATTACCCCACTACATCATCGCTACCCTGTCCATTAACCCATCAGAAACCGCAACAAGCCATCAACTGTTGAACCCGTCCGTCCTCAGCCACGCTTCCTTTCCCTCCTCAACAACCCACCGTCTTCCTTACAGCAGTCGTCACCCATCAGCATCACTCCACCCCAATTTCTGCGCAAACTCCGTCAATCTAAGCCAAACCCAAACGTAATAAAAAACCCAATCCACCGCAAAAAAAAAAAAAAACCAGCCTCAAACATCAGTAATTCACGAACCAAGTCGAACTAACCCTAGCCCAAAAATCGAACACTATCCCAATCCACCGCTATCCGCAATTCGAAAACCCCAATCAAATCGCAGATCGAACAATCGTAGTTCGAACAAAAGAAGAAAACGGGGGTTTAGCAAATTATTTTGGTTTGCTGGGAGTTAATTGTGAAAAAAAGGGGAAAATTTCATTTGGTTTCAACCGTGTTTGAGGAACTGAGAAAAAAATTAGGGGAGTAGCGTTTGTTTTAAGGAAAGAAGGGAACGTGCTAAATTTTTATTCCTACCGTGTTGTTTCTTGGGTATCATAGTATTGGGTATTTGAGTGTGTACATTGTCGTGGAATTTGAGTGAATCCTTTGTTTAGTTGGGGTTTTAATTTTTGTTGCCTTTCATAACAGAAGTGCATGAGTTATATTTGTTTTGTTTTGGTTTTTGTTAGGTTAGTTTCTTTTATAATTTTTTTTTTGTTTGAGTCATTTTGTGTGGCCTATTTATGTGTTTTCAAGCTTAGTTTTGTTTTTGTGAGTCTTCTTTAGTTTTTTTTCTTCCTTGTTTTGAGTTTAGTTTAGTTTTTTTGTTATTTTATTTAGTTTAGTTTTTTCTATTTTTTTCTTTCCAAAAAAAAACGAAAAAAGAGCGAGTTTTACTTTTTTTAGGCTTAATTTTTGTTTTCGATTGTTTTTTTTTTCTTTTTTTCCTCTCCTTTTCGATTGTTTCTAGTTTTGTTTGTTTCATTTTCTTTTCTTTTCAAAAAAAAAAGGAATCAAGATCACAAGCCAAGGTCAAAGCAACACAATCAAGCAAAAACAAACAAGAAATTCTGAAAACGATTTTCAAATAGTGTAGTTTCAAAGGGTTCAGGCTACTCAATTTTTTTCTGGACAGACTGCCAAACCACTGTAAAATTTTCTAACTCTACAGGTGCTGCAGTTGTTGAAAAATATATCGAAACTGTTTGTAAAAATCTTCTGCAGGGGCAGCGGCTTGCTTGTACAATTATTTCAGTTCTGCTATTATTCTGTGACTGTTCTGTGACTGTTCTGTGACTGAAATTTTCTGAATCTGTTTAGTTAGGAATTAATTTCCATAACTAAAATTGTCACTCTCATTGGTTTTCAACTTTAAAATTCATTAGACATTGGTTCTAGGAAAATTACGACCTCATGCAAAATAATATAATTGAAAAGTGGTGCTTTGTGAAGTGACCGTCTTGTATAATTGGATCGCGGATATATAGTAGTTCAATTTATTGAACTATTAGCAAAAGAGGTTGCATACTACCCGTAAAACATTGGTCGTATCCCTTAGTATTTATATTATACGTGAACGGCCATAAGACCCTCTTCCCCCTTCTAATTGAGTCAGTTAATTAATAGAGCACAACTCATTCTTTTATACTGTTTTGAACTGAGAATAATTTCTGTCTTGTCGTGACTTCTTTCAAATGTCTAATTCAAAAAAATCTCTGAGGGAATTGTGGGATAATAATCGGAGTAGACGTCCTCTTGAAGAGTATGATTTTGAATTACAACTCATGAGGCAAGGTTTTCCAAAATTTCGTGAGCCCAATGCCAACAATGTTCAAAAAAATTCAAATGACCAATATTTTCAAAATCATGGATATGATCGAAATTGCGATTTCAACTCAAATTTCAATAATGGGCCACATCCACATGAAAATAACTTTGAATCTCAATATGGCTTTGATCCACATCATTATGGGGTTGAAAACCAAAATTTTCAAAATTATAGCCCATGTCAACAACTTGGAAATAACCAAAATTGCAATTCTCTCTCAAATTTTAACAGTTTTGGTTATGATCAAAATGATTTCCAATATCATTGTCAGTTTTTTGAAAATTCAAACAACTACCACATTGGAAATAATATTGATTGTGAAATTGATGTGGACTATAATTTTGAGAATCAAGAAATCCAAAACGAGAGCTCTCAAATCAATGATTCTGAAGAATATCACCTTAACATTCTTAGAGAGAGGGTAGAAAAGCAAGATAGACAGCTTGGTGAAAAAGATAGACAACTTGATGAACTTCTTTCTTTAATGACATCTTTTAAAGAACGACTCGAGCAACAAAATCAAATTCAATGCGATGAATCAGGAAATAATCCATTCTTTACTGATATTGAAAATTTTCAGATTACAACTTTGGAAATTGAGAATAACGATCTAAATGAAGTTGTTCAAAGTTCAACAAATGATTTGGATTTTGATTCTTTTCAGGAAAAAGATGTAAGCTTAGATTTTGATCTTCGTCTTTCGGGCTGTGAGAAACTTGAAATTTTTGAAGTTGAACAAAATGAAAATGTTGAATTTTCAATTCAAATTTGGAAAAGGATTTTAATGAACATGAATTTTTTGGATTGAATGAGGATGAGTTGCCAAATGAGGAAGAAGTAGATTCAAATCACGAGTTCAAAAAATTTAACTTTGAGAAAATTTCAAACGAACTTGAATTTGTCAGTGTCGAAAATACGTTGTCAGTTAATGATGAGAAATGTGATCACATAGTCTTGAACAACACTCAGATTTCAAATTTCACAGAATTTATATACGATCACAAATTTTTGAAAAATTACACTGATAAATTTGTTGAACACATGAACTATTTTTGGAATGTTAGCTTTGTTGAAAAACTTCATGTTAGGACGACCCTGAACATTCATTTACTGGACTATAAATCGAGGTATAAAGATGAGATGGTTTTCAAAAACTCTTGCTTTTTAGAAAACATGCCTAGACACAGTGGGAATGGGACTCATAGGGCTAGAATCAAGTATGGGGGGAAAAGTTGGTGGAATTCTTTGCATTGCATGCATCGTAAACACATATATCATTGTACATATGATCCATTCTTACATATAGTTAGACTGCATTTCATTTTACAAATCATTTTACATCTTATTCACCTTTGGGTACGATCTTTCAAATTTAGGAAACGTTCACAGTGTGGACACTGTTTAGTCCAAGTGTGGGGGGGAGTCTGCATTTCATTCATTTTCATTTTTCTTTATTTTCTTTCTTTTCATTTTCAGCCATTTAAATAGGACCATCATGCATTTTGGATCGTAGTAACATGCCATTTTTTTTTTTGAAAAATGACTCATTTTAGATTGATACAACAAAATAAGTTAATGATTGTTAATCAGTTGATAGTATTTTTTTTCTCTCAGCATAGATCGAATAAGAAATATAATGAAAAGTTTAATTTTGAGGGATAATAGTGTAACCGGTACATAGGGAGATTCTTAGGTGATGGCCATGAAATCTATTCTATATTGTAGTCTTTGTTTAAATAAGTGGAGGACTTAAAATACTTATATTGGCTTTTCGAATCTATAAAACTAAGTTGTGTTAAGTTGAATTCGTGTAACTCTCTTTTGTGCTTATATTTTCAATAATAATAATAGTAATCCAAGGGTATCCAACATTGCTTGTATATCAAGCGTTGGTGTGCAAACCCGCCAAGCTCTATCCGACATGTTGTTGACAAAGTCAGCGTTGGAATATCTTGGTCTCATTTTATGAGATTGGACACCTAAGGATTACCTACACGTTGTTGACAAAGTCAAAGTCGGTCTGCACAATCCGCCAAACTCTTTACCCACTCTCCGTTAGTCCGCAAGGCAGTGCATGGGTGGTAAACCTTGGTCTTCTAAGTTAGGTGTATGTACTTAATCATAAATTTTAATTTTTATAAAGATAGAGAATAAGCGATGATGCCCATACATTTCTTGACCTTATTAATTTGACTAGCCATACACGAGAAAATAATAATACCACTTTGCAAACTGTGCCAAGCAAACTAAGAATCTATTTCATGGCTGCACTATGTTATCGACAGAACTAACTGGCCAAACTGGAATTTAACATATGAAAACTTGATTTATATTGAAAATTTGTGACAAGTTGAGGTATCTAAAATAAAATCAACTGATTAGAAATTGTTAACTTAATTTGTTGTACCACTTTCCTGAAACAAGTCGTGTTTTCAATTTTTGTTTTCAATTGCATAAGCCCTTTGCATTCATGTAGTTTCATTAGAATTATAGCATACTGTATTTGGATTTTGTGGGTAGTATCCGCTGAAAACCCTCACGAGACACCACTCGTCCTACTAGGGACACCTAGAGGTTTAACGGCTAGTTGCATACGCTCAATGCAATCGTGTTTCCTACGAAAGTGTGACCTATCTAGTTAGTTTTTAATTTTTGTTTTACTCGAGGACGAGTAAAAGATAAGTGTGGGGGTATTTGATTAACATAGAAATGTGTTTATTTTATGCTCTTATATCTTATCTTTTGTATATAAATAAATATTACTTGGGTATTGTTTTGTTACTTTTACAGATATTCCAACCCAGCCCGCATGCAACCAGAAAAGTAGAGAAATAGAGATCAAATTGCTATATATTTACATTTTGAAGAATTGTAGATGAAGATCTCACATATAGTTGTTGTTGGACAAAAAAATGATTGATAAAAAGGCCATGCACATCTCAAATCATGGGAGGCTTGTCAAAGAACCAAGAAGAAAAGAATGAAAGGCCAAAAATTTAATATATATAACTAAGGCCCATTTGAGATTCTCATGGTAAACTCTTTTGGTGAATTCCCTAAGGCCCATCTATCATTGTATTAGGGTTAGGGTTAGGGTTTGGTTATCTCCTATATATACCCTTGTAATATCATTGTAGCCACCATCCATTATTCCGTATCCTAATTTTCTATCTTCTCTTCCATTACCAAAGTTCTTCTTTTTATTTTCTGCATTTTTTATTTTCTTAGCAACTAGTGTCATCTACACAATTAGGTTTGGTAGGGTACTAGTTGTATTTTTCACTTCTTTTCATGAGTGATTGACCGTCTGATTAGATTCAGCGGTAATCCTAATTTTAATTCCTGTTTGTTATTTTAATTTCTGCAGTTTTAATTTTTGTTCTTTTTATTGCGTTCTTAGGTCATATTGGATTGAATATAGATTTGAATAGATTCAGATCTGTACTCAATTCAATAATAGTTTTATTGTTTTTCAAAATCAATCCCCAAGCTTCGTCTAACTCGCCCAAGAAGTTATTTAAATAATTTGTAACACCCCACGTCCATTAATGTCACTCACAAAGGGAATGCATTAACTTCCATGGAGGTTTTAAGTGAATATAGAACAGAAAAATTACAACAAGACAGATAATAAGTAGTACTTGGAAATCTAAAACTTTATTTTATTGCAGCGGAAATTAAACATGTTTGTTACATCATTAAACCATAAATCAGCGTCAAGTACAATATCCATCTTGATAAAACAAAATACATAACCCCATTACATAAATAGCCATTAAAGAGGATAACAAGCCGGACTTTACTTCAGCAGTCCAAGCTTTCCAAAAGAGAGATAAAGCAATCCAATCAAACTCCGCTAGAGTTGGGCCCACCCTGAGGACCTGGAGGGGGAAAAAGTATAGAAATGGAGGGGGTCAGACATAAAGTCTGGCGAGTATGATAATTCTAACAATACTATTATCAAAATAACTAGATTAAGGCATAAGCTGGAAAACAAGGAAATGTCTATGAACTATTGGGTATGGAAGAGCAGATAAAGATAACGTTAAAGGAACACCTAATTTCTAACGAATAATTACTACACTGCACCGCACCAGTCACCCTAAAGGTTGATCCCACTCACCGAACTTAGAAATTATAGCTTTGTGTACCCCTAGCTGACTACATAGGTGCCGCCTGCCCCTATCTCCACTAGGTGTACCCCACTACCCACTTGCGATCGGCTCACTACTCGTAGATACCCGTGCTGGCCTCACAGTGGGGTGTATCATTCCCCTAAAGTGGCAACCCGATACAACTTGAGAATGCACGACTTATACCTACACGATGCAACAACGTCTTACCTACCAGCCCGGGTCCACACACGCATATGAAACCCGTTGGACTTGTGTTGCCACCGCTACCCCGTTTGGCCTCTTATAGTCAAGCCCAGTATGCGTGTCCCGTCCTCGACTTGGGTCGAGCCCACAAAGATACGTTTGGGTTACTGGTTGAAATGGGCCCTCACAAGCTATCCACCTAAGCTTGTCCCCACTAGTACATCCCACTTAACCCTCTTAGTCATGTTCATTTACATGTGTGTTTGGTTAAGTCTTACTAATCATATTTCAAATGCCACTAAAGGCACTCACTAGATTCCCCATGCCACCCAAGGCACCTACTTAACCCCCATGTCCCACCTTACATGTTTATCTGGTTAAGTATTTCTTAATTCATTCAGGCCATAACCTCATAAAGACCTCTCACATTAGACTGACATTTATGGCAGCTGGATTTGCCGGGCGGGTCCGGGCAGTCTTACACCATAAAAGAGTCTAACCTCGTGTCTTTACATCTGTTATGCTTTAGTTTGGCCTAGGACCTCTCACATTGGGCTGACATTTGTGACTACTGGATTTGCCGGGCGGGTCCGGGCAAGTTTACGTCGCAAACGAGTCCAACCTCGTGTCCTAAGCATTGATTAACACTTATAATCTTTTACCCCAGTTTTAAATATATCCCTATTCAAATTATTAATTAATTCCAATTTTAACGATGTCCATAATTGACTCAATTATGGCCATCCACTTATGGCATGCAAAATCATATCAATTGCACCCCAATTTCTCAATATTAAATCCTTAATATTACCCCTACCCCACGTTATACGTTCGCTTATTCAACGCAAAATATACGTTAGACTCGAATAGTCTAACTCATAGCACAAAGATAAATTATCACAACATATAGACAAATAAAATAGGTCTAATCATAATAGGGGTGAAATTTGCATAAAACTACACATGTCATGGATCTAAAGTGTCAACTTGTTTGGTTAAATGTCACAACTTACATGATATGATCATAACCCAAATTCATGTATAAACTTGCATAGGTGGTTTATGCAACATAATGATGATGTGAACTAGCATCTAACACATAGAACTCACACATGTCATAGCACAATTCTAGATCTGAATAGATGTCATGGCATATGTTCATAGTCTTTACTAATCAATCTAAACTTGCATACATGATTTGTCATATAGATCAACATAGCCCAAATAATATCAACATTATGATTTGATTAACATGAACTAATTAGCATAGATAATAACATCATGACTTTATAACATGTATGATTTATCATAACTTAGCATAGAAAATTACAACCTATACAATATCATCATAGCATGATTTACAACATATAGGATATCATCATCACATAACATAGGATTTACAACATACATGATAGCATAAGGTTTACAACAACATATATGACAATTCACATCATTTTCTTATGATCCATATCACATCTCAATCTAATTAGTTTAATAATAATCTTGTTAAGATCATCATACTCACAATTAGAAAAGAAAGAGAGTCTTGATTTGCTTTAGAGTTGAGTAGAATTAGGGTTTTGATTAGCTTTCTTTCTTCTTAGTTGGCGGCGGCTACACTGAGTTCCATGGCGATGGCATGACGGCGGCTATTCTATTTTTCATGTGAATTAGAGTGAGAGACTACCTAGGTATATATAGAGTTTAGGTTTTATTTAGGCCGTCAGATCATTTCAGAACTAACCTGAACCGTTTAATTTGCCAACTCAGCACTAAAGACACATCAGCAGCTCAAGATTGGGCTCAGTCAAACCCTAGTCGCCTGGACCAGGTCGACACCCAGGTCGACTGCGCAGTCGACCTGGTCCCTGGGGTGTCGACTGCCCAGTCGACTCCCCAGTCGACCTGGGTGCTGGGCGGGAAATTTCCCGCCAAGCCTGTTTGACTCCGAATTTTGAATTTTAAATTTTCTGAAATCTGTTTTGAATTTTCTGAAACTTCCGATGGCCATAACTTCTTCATACGAAGTCCAATTCACGCAAACTCGGACTCTATTTCAACCAGAATTCCGAGACGAACACAATGGTGCAACCAGTTTCCCACAATTCTCACGTCTGAGGTTAGTTATTCTTTAATTTGTGAATATTAATATTAACATAATTACGGGGTGTTACATTCTCCCCTCCTTAAAGGATTTCGACCCCGAAATCTTCAAGTCGAGAAGAATGTATATCCTAACATCCAATCGTCCATCTACTCAACCATCAAACACAGGCATCCATTGTCCTTATAGACTTCTAATGCTTTCATGTTTAAATGCACCGTGTGTGTATATGTCCATATCTAATGCAAAATCAGGCGGTCCACTGATTCAGTTGACCTCCTTAATGCAAATCATGATAGTGCCATGCATCCATTATGTATGCAAAAATTCCTTAATGCTACATATTATCTCTATATGTGTGCACAATCATCATCTGAATGAAGCATCCATATGATAAAACAATCATCATACATCCATTTTACTAAATACATCCATTTATATGCAACATGCAATATGAAGTGACTGAGCCGATCTAGTGCCTAATAGTGTGTGTATATGCGTCCACGAGCAACCACTAGAAAACACTTGCATCCACTTTCCATCCATCATACATAACATGTCTCAAACACATGTTTCAACCATAGGATTATCCTAACTAAAGGTCAAAGATACTAGCGAGAGGATACTCTAAAGATAAGGTAAGTACAAGCTAAGCGATAGAGGAGAAGTTAAAAGACATACCCTCAAAAAGAAAAGGGTACAACGAACGCATCTTCGCTTCTGTCTCCCAAGTAGCGTTGCTCTCATCATCTCCCCATTGCACTTTGACTAGTCTGACCTCTCGATTCCTCAACTTCTTGATCTCCGACCCAAGAATGCATGTAGGAGCTCGTCGAATCGTCGCATCACGCTCTATCTCCACCTCTCTAAGCAAGCTCGGCTCTATCACTTCCGCAGTCTCGTGCAAGCACTTCCTCAAATGTGACACATGGAATACGTCGTGTACACCACTAAGTCTCTCGGGCAACTCCACTCTATACGCCATCTGTCCAATCTTCTCTGTAACACCCCCACGTCCATTAATGTCACTCACAAACGGAATGCATTAACTTCCATGGAGGTTTTAAGTGAATATAGAACAGAAAAATTACAACAAGACAGATAATAAGTAGTACTTGGAAATCTAAAACTTTATTTTATTGCAGCGGAATTTAAACATGTTTGTTACATCATAAAACCATAAATCAGAGTCAAGTACAATATCCATCTTGATAAAACGAAATACATAACCCCATTACATAAATAGCTATTAAAGAAGATAACAAGCTGGACTTTACTTCAGCGGTCCAAGCTTTCCAAAGAGACAAAGCAATCCAATCAAACTCCGCTAGAGCTGGGTCCACCCTGAGGACCTGGTGGGGGAAAAAGGACAGAAATGGAGGGTGTCAGACATAAAGTCTGGCGAGTATGATAATTCTAACAATACTATTATCAAAATAATTAGACTAAGGCATAAGCTGGAAAACAAGGAAATGTCTATGAACTATTGGGTATGGAAGAGCAGATAAAGATAACGTTAAAGGCACACATAATTACTAACGAATAACTACTACACTGCACCACACCAGTCACCCTAAAGGTTGATCCCACTTGCTTCACTTAGAAATTATATTAATAGCCTCGTGTACCCCTAGCTGACTACATAGGTGTCGCCTGCCCCTATCTCCACTAGGTGTACCCCACTACCCACTTTCGATCGGCTCCCTACTCGTAAATTCCCATGCTGACCCCACAGTGGGGTGTATCACTCCCCTAAAGTGGCAACCCGATACAACTTGAGAATGCACGACTTATACCTACACGATGCAGCAACGTCTTACCTACCAGCCCGGGTCCACACACGCATATGAAACCCGTTGGACTTGCGTTGCCACTGCTACCCCGTTTGGCCTCTTATAGTCAAGCCCAGTATGCGTGTCCCGTCCTCGACTTGGGTCGAGCCCACAAAGATACGTTTGGGTTACTGGTTGAAATGGGCCCCCACAAGCTATCCACCTAAGCTTGTCACCACTAGTATATCCCACTTAACCCTCTTCTTAGTCATGTTCATTTACATGTGTGTTTGGTTAAGTCTTACTAATCGTATTTCACATGCCACTAAGGGCAACCACTAGATTTCTCATGCCACCCAAGGCACCTACTTAACCCCCATGTCCCACCTTACATGTTTATCTGGTTAAGTATTTCTTAATTCATTCAGGCCATAACCTCATAAAGACCTCTCACATTAGACTGGCATTTATGGCAGCTGGATTTGCCGGGCGGGTCCGGGCAGTCTTACACCATAAAAGAGTCTAACCTCGTGTCTTTACATCTGTTATGCTTTAGTTTGGCCTAGGGCCTCTCACATTGGGCTGACATTTGTGACTACTGGATTTGCCGGGCGGGTCCGGGCAGGTTTACATCGCAAACGAGTCCAACCTCGTGTCCTAAGCATTGATTAACACTTATAATCTTTTACCCCAGTTTTAAATATATCCCTATTCAAATTATTAATTAATTCCAATTTTAACGATGTCCATAATTGACTCAATTATGGCCATCCACTTATGGCATGCAAAATCATATCAATTGCACCCCAATTTCTCAATATTAAATCCTTAATATTACCCCTACCCCACGTTATACGTTCGCTTATTCAACGCAAAATATACGTTAGACTCGAATAGTCTAACTCATAGCACAAAGATAAATTATCACAACATATAGACAAATAAAATAGGTCTAATCATAATAGGGGTGAAACTTGCATAAAACTACACATGTCATGGATCTAAAGTGTCAACTTGTTTGGTTAAATGTCACAACTTACATGATATGATCATAACCCAAATTCATGTATAAACTTGCATAGGTGGTTTATGCAACATAATGATGATGTGAACTAGCATCTAACACATAGAATTCACATATGTCAGAGCATAATTCTAGATGTCATAATTCTAGATCTAAATAGATGTCATGGCATATGTTCATAATCTTTACTAACCAATCTAAACTTGCATACATGATTTGTCATATAGGTCAACATAGCCCAAGCATTATGATTTGATTAACATGAACTAATTAGCATAGATAATAAAATCATGACTTTATGACATGTATGATTTATCACAACTTAGCGTAGAAAATTACAACCTATACAATATCATCATAGCATGATATACAACATATAGGATATCATCATCACATAACATAGGATTTACAACATACATGATAGCATAAGGTTTACAACAACATATATGACAATTCACATTATTCACTTATAATCCATTCATGACTTAATCTAATTAGTTTAATAATAATCTTGTTAAGATCATCATACTCACAATTAGAGAAGAAAGAGAGTCTTGATTTGCTTTAGAGTTGAGTAGAATTAGGGTTTTGATTAGCTTTCTTCCTTCTTAGTTGGCAGCGGCTACACTGAGTTCCATGGCGGCGGTATGACGACGGCTATTCTATTTTTCATGTGAATTAGAGTGAGAGACTACCTAGGTATATATAGAGTTTAGGGTTTATTTAGGCCGTCAGATCAACTCAGAACTAACCTGAACCATTTAATTTGCCAACTCAGCCCTAAAGACACATCAGCAGCTCAAGATTGGGCTTAGTCAAACCCTAGCCGCCTGGACCAGGTCGATACCCAGGTCGACTACGCAGTCGACCTGGTCCCTGGGGTGTCGACTGCCCAGTCGACTCCCCAGTCGACCTGGGTGCTGGGTGGGAAATTTCCCACCTAGCCTGTTTGACTTCGAATTTTGAATTTTAAATTTTCTGAAATCTGTTTTGAATTTTCTGAAACTTCCGATGGCCATAACTTCTTCATACGAAGTCTAATTCACGCAAACTCGGACTCTATTTCAACCAGAATTCCGAGACGAACACAATGGCACAACCCGTTTCCCACAATTCCCCCGTCTGAGATTAGTTATTCTTTAATTTGTGAATATTAATATTAACAGAATTACGGGGTGTTACATATTCCCCTCCTTAATGGATTTCGACCCCGAAATCTTCAAGTCAAGAAGAATGTATATCCTAACATCCAATCATCCATCTACTCAACCATCAAACACAGGCATCCATTGTCCTTATAGACTTCTAATGCTTTCATGTTTAAATGCACAGTGTGTGTATATGTTCATATCTAATGCAAAATCAGGCGGTCCACTGATTCAGTTGACCTCCTTAATGCAAATCATGATAGTGCCATGCGTCCATTATGTATGCGAAAGAACCCTATCGATACATATTATTTCTACATGTGTGCACAACCATCATCAGAATGCAGCATCCATATGATATATAATCATCATACATCCATTTTACTAAATACATCCATTTATATGCAATATGCAATATGAAGTGACTGAGCCGATCTAGTGCCTAATAGTGTGTGTATATGCATCCACGAGTAACCACTAGCAAACACTTGCATCCACTTTGCATCCATCATACATAACATGTCTCAAACACATGTTTCAACCATAGGATGATCCTAACTAAAGGTCAAAGATACTTGCGAGAGGATACTCTAAAGATAAGATAAGTACAAGCTAAGTGATAGAGGAGAAATTAAAAGACATACCCTCAAAAAGAAAAGGGTACAACGAACGCATCTTTGCTTCTGTCTCCCAAGTAGCATTGCTCTCATCATCTCCCCATTACACTTTGATTAGTCTGACCTCTCGATTTCTCAGCTTCTTGATCTCTGACCCAAGAATGCATGTAGGAGCTCGTCGAATCGTCGCATCACGCTCTATCACCACCTCTCTAAGCAAGCTCGGCTCTACCACCTCCGCGGTCTCGTGTAGGCACTTCCTCAAATGTGATACATGGAATACGTCGTGTACACAACTAAGTCTCTCAGGCAACTCCACTCTATACGCCATCTGTCCAATCTTCTCCTTAATAGGAAACGGCCCTACGAACCTTGGTGCTAATTTCCCAACGGACCCAAAGCGAACAACGTTCCGTAATGGAGACACTTTGACAAATACCATGTCCCCAACCTCAAACTCAAGATCTGACCTCCTCTTGTCCGCATAAGATTTCTGTCTATCTTGCGCCGTCTTCATCCTCCTTCGAATCAAGTCGATTATTTCCGAAGTCTCCCAAATCATATCAGGCCCAAGTAAGATCTTATCCGTAGATTCCCACCAACATGTAGGCGAACGACAAGGTCGTCCATAAAGAGCTTCGAAAGGTGCCATGCCAATGCTGGACTGAAAGCTATTATTATATGCGAACTCCACCAATGGAAGATGCTCTTCCCATGTACCCCCAAAGTCTAGGATACATAGCCTCAAAAGATCCTCTAGAATGCGATTCACCCTCTCGGTTTGGCCGTCCGTCTGAGGATGATATGCGGTGCTCAAACATAACTGAGTCCCTACCGCCTCTTGCAAGCTCTTCCAAAATTCGCTAGTGAAGATAGGATCGCGGTCGCTTACTATGCTAGATGGAACACCGTGCAGACGAACTATCTCTCGAACGTATACAGAAGCTAACCATGGAGCAGTCCTCTTACTCTTCACGGGAATGAAATGGGCGCTCTTAGTAAGTCTGTCTACTATAACCCAAATCCCCGTATTACCCTTCCTTGATCTTGGTAATCCATCAACAAAATCCATCGAGACACTATCCCACTTCCATAGTGGAACCTCCAATGGGTGAAGCAACCCACCGGGTTTCTTTTGCTCCGCTTTTACTTGTTGGCACACCAAGCATCTAGCGACATACTCGGCCACATCCCTCTTCATACCGGCCCAAAAGAAAACTCGCTTCATGTCTTTGTACATCTTGTCCCCGCCGGGATGAATGGTCATCTTCGAATGATGTGCTTCGTCAAGAATAGCCTTCCTCAAACCTTCGTCTCGAGGTACAAAGTATACCATCCCTACGTAACCAAGCCTTATCATCTAGGGTATACCTACGGAGATGTCATGATGACTCCCCTCTTTTGAGCTTCTCCACTAACTCAACCAACTGTGGGTCGTCTCGCCATGCCTCGCCAATCCGTCCCAAAAGTGTAGGTCTGACCTCCAAGGATGCTAGCAAACCGGGTACAAAGTCAACGGAAGGTCTAAAGTCAAACATCAAAATGAATTCTAAGTTTCGCCGCTCAACAAACAACGGACTCAAGGACAGCCTTTTCCTACTCAAGGCATCTGCCACCATGTTACCATTGCCAGGGGTATATGCTATTTCGAAATCGTAGGACGCTAAGAACTCCATCCACCTTTGCTGCCTTAAGTTCAAGTCCTTCTGAGAGAACAAGTATTTTAAAGATTTGTGATCAGTGAATAATTCGAATTTCTCGCCAAGAAGATAATGACGCCAAGACTTAAGCGCGAAAACAATAGCGGCCAACTCTAGGTCATGTGTAGGGTAATTTTTCTCATGCGCTCTCAATTGCCTTCCACCATAGGCTATTACCCTACCCTCTTGCATTAAGACTGCGCCTAGTCCTGTCCCACAAGCATCGGTATAAACAGTAAACGGCTTACTCCCGTCTGGCAACACTAAGACTGGGGCTGAAGTCAAAGATCTCTTCAAACGTTGGAACGCATCATCACAATCTACGTCCCATGTGAAAACTAGGTTCTTCTTCGTCAGGCATGTCAATGAAGCTGATATTTTTGTGAAGTCTTTGATAAACTTCCTATAGTAGCCAGCCAACCCCAAGAAAATTCTCACTTCGGTAGCGTTTTTAGGGACCTTCCAATCTTGGATGGCCACCACCTTCGCGGGATCCATAGCTATCCCTTCTTTGGAAACCACGTGCCCTAAGAATCGCACTTCCTCTCTCCAGAAGTGACACTTAGTAAATTTAGCTTTAAGTTTATGTGCTCTTAGAGTCTCCAACACTTCCCTAAGATGTAAGGCATGCTCTTCTTCATTCTTAGAAAAGATCAAGATGTCGTCTACAAAGACCACCACGAATTTATTAAGGTACTCCCTAAAACACCCTACTCATCAAATCAACAAAGTATGCGGGGGCGTTTGTCAAACCAAAGGGCATCACTAGCCATTCATAGAAACCGTCCGGAGTCCTAAAGGCAGTCTTGTCAATGCTATCCTCGGCCACTCTCTACTGATGGAAACCAGTGGCTAAGTCCAACTGCGAAAACACTGAGGCGCCAACTAACTGATCGAAGAGATCGTCAATCCTCGACAGTGGGTGTCTGTTCTTCTTAGTAAGCTTATTAAGTTCTCTATAGTCCACACAAAGTCTAAGGGACCCATCCGCCTTCGTGGCAAATACTACTGGAGCACCCCACTCCGATATAGTACGTCTTATGAACCCCTTCTCAAGCAACTCCTTCACTTGCTTATTGAGTTCCCTCCTTTCACGAGGAGCCATGTGGCGTACTGGCAAAGATACTGGTTTTGCATTATCCACAAGATATATTCGAAAATCTATCTTCCGCTTCGGAGGCAAGCCCTTCACCTCCTCAAACACATCCGAGTATTCTCGGACCACTCTAACAGATCGTAGATTCTCCACAGACGCGTCAAGCGATTCTAGATAACTTAGCATAACGGAATATATGGGATTACAAAAGATTTCGAGAGTGTTGCCAAGGCGAGTCACGAGCCTAACTACTCTCCTTTCACAATCAAGAACGGCCCCATTTCTGGATAACCAATCCATTCCTAAAATTAGCCCATAGCCCGTGAAGCCCAACACATAAGCATCACATCTAAACTCAACGCTAAGTATAGAAATTTTCAAATCCAAACACATCATGGACAAATAAGCTGAGCCCCCAATTGGATTCGAAACAACTAAGGGATCCTCTACTAAACTTGGGTTTAAGTGCAGTGATTCAACTAATGATGTAGAGATAAACGAATGCGATGCGCCCGAATCGAATAAGGTACGGACAGGATGATCAAACAGAAAAACTAAGCTTTCAACAGAAATGGTTCTACCTCGTTCTTGCAGCGGTGGGACCGCGAGAGCCTGAACTTGTCCCCTTGCCTGCCCTGGTGCCATAAGAGCCTGCACCTGTCCTCCCGAGGTAGACCCTGCCCTCTGCCCCTTCTTTGGGCAGTCCTTCACTAGATGTCCCGCTTCACCACAGTGAAAACAGCCAGTCTTCTTTTTCTTTCTGCAATCCTTGCTAAGATGGCCTGGTGTCCCACAGTTAAAGCATCTTTTCTTTCCTATGCCATTATTGTCTTTACCACCCTTCTTGTTTTGCTGTTGTGGTTTCTTCTGATCCCCTTTCTTCTCAGGTGCCTTATTAGCATTAGTGCCTTTCTCCTCGTGCATGAGTGCCATGTCTACTAGCTTCTCAAAGGTGGCCCCCATAGGGATGTGGGTCATAGTCAACCCTTGCAACGGCTCATTCAAGCCATTAACGAACCTCAGAGCCTTCTTCTCTGGCGTGTTCACTAAGTCCAAGCCAAACCTTGCTAACTGATTAAATTTGTTGACGTACTCTTTCACTGATGAGCTTCCTTGCTTCAATGTCAAGAACCTTTCCATATATATTCTCTTCTTCCCTTGAGAGAAACTTTGCCTCAAACCTACGTCTGAAATCCGCCCAAGAATCAACAGGACGCTCCCCATTAGTGACCTCCCACCAAAACGAGGCCTCTCCCTTCATTAACCAAGCTGCTATTTTGACTTTCCTCCCTTCTTCTACTTCAAAGATTTCTAGCAATTCTTCCACCTCCTTAAGCCAATCTCTAGCCTCCACAAACGTTTCTGACCCTTGAAAAGGTTTTCCGCCCATAGCCTTAAATTCCTTGCATGTCTTTGCAAAAGTATCAACGCGAGGAGGAGGAGCGGGTGCAACTGGTGGTGGAGGAACATTGGCTGGACCTGCAGCGGCCCTTGCCTCTAATAACCTCCTATACCATCCTGGTATCGTTACACCATCCGGAAGGTTAAGATTGTAACACCCCACCTCGGCCAATGCCACTCTAGCAAGCACACTGGCTTTGGAGGGGCGTTAAACGAGGTAAAAATGCATGCAGATATCACAAGAAAGAACATATAAGTAAAACAGAGTAGTAAAGCAGCGGATAAAACTAACATTTCAAAACCATAGTCAAGTTACATCAAAGTACTTGGTCATTATTTTCCCACAAAACAAAGTCTAGAACATAAACTGAAAACTGGAAAAACATAAAGTAACTATCCCCCAAAGTAGAATAAAGCCATAGCAAGCTCAAGTCCGAACCGTACATGAGCTATCCGGAAAAGCAGCTAAAGATCCAGCTAGGTACCAGTGTTCCCACCATGCAAACCTGGGGGGGGGGGGGGAACGGAAGAAAAGAGGCGAAAGAAAACGGGTCAGTCAAAAAGACTGGTAAGTCCTATCTACTATTAGTATAAAAACTAATAAAGTTAACTGGACATGTAAAGCAGAGATGAAACATAGGGTGATGACTGGCATGGTGAAAAGATAGATCAAGTGTGGCATCGCATATACAAGGTTAAGTTGCACCAAGTGTGTACTAGTAATCCATGTCAAGTATAAACAAGAAATGATCCCTTGGCCCAATCTTGGCCCAATATCCCGAGATGACCTAGATCAAGGTCCAACAACACGGTATAGTCGATCGGCTCCCTAAAGCCTAACTCGTCAAGTGTCGGTGTCATACGGCCCAATCACGAAGTGTAGTCAAACTGTGCTAGGTCCACCCTAGGGTGTATCAAGCCCTAGGGTGCCAACCCCGGACACAAATCAAGCACACACAGTCTAAACCTACGGGTGCCCGTGTATGCTTTTCCAACTTCGGACCATGTGCACGACCATAGTCCGCCTGAACCTACACCGGCGCACCTACTCAGCCGTCGTTTTGGTCGCTTACATGTCAGCCCAGTAATCGTGCCCCACCCTAGCCTAGTCCCTAGGGTATCATGATACAATCAAGAGGGTTACTGGTGAAAAGGACCACGTAACTAGGGTTTCTAACGGGTTAAATGTGGTTAACCCTACCCAATCAAGTTGGTTAAGTGTACCCAAGGTTCATGACTTAACCATATCAACCCATCGTGTTTAATTGGTTAAGTATTCAAGTGGTCCATGACTTAACCCTATCATGTGGCATTAATTAATTTAATGCACCCAACCTCTCACATTAGACCTTGTTGTGGTTACTAGTTAAGTCGGGCGAGTCCGGGTAGTTTTACACCACAACTTGGTCTAACATCGGGTTTCAAGTGCGACATGACCAACTACTCACATTGGGTCCTATTGCTTGTAGCCACTAGTTAAGCCGGTCGGTTCCGGGTAGATTTATGCTACAAACTCAACCCAACCTCGAGTTAGCCATTCTCATGTTTTCTAGAAGTCATGTCCAAGTTCATGTTCATGTTTCAAGCATAATCACATGTCATATTTCATGTCATCTTTTCAAGTCATGTTTTTATGTCATTTTAGTTTACCCATAACGTAACCCCATCGCATGTATGTTCGCATAAACGCAAATAGATCTCAAAGGGGAAACTTAGAAGCATGGCATAATTAATAAGGTTTGGGCCACAAGTTAAACATGGTGGCATATGAGGCAAATGTGTTCATAAACTTGCATATTACATTATAGGCCTCAAAACATGCATGATATCAACTTTAGCAAAATAGACGAAACATGGTCATAAATGACATGGGATGATAGCAAGTGATTCGCATATAACATCATATGCAAGATAACATAAGGTTTATGAGAGATCATTACATTATAAGCCTCAAAACATGCATGATATCAAACTTTAGAAAATATGTGAAACATGATCATAAATGACATAGGATGGTAGCTAGTGATTCGCATATAACATCATATGCAAGATAACACAAGGTTTATGAGAGTTTCTATGTTGCTTTATGCAACATTTCCAATCAAAGCTCATAGCTTTCTATGCATAAGGTCAAGGTGATAGCTTTTCAAACATGCATAGAATAGATCTATGCACAACATGATAGAATCAAAGCACATATCATACTTAGGCCCAAACTCAAACTTGCAACATGTCATATTTAACTTCATAGTTAGAATCTAAGAGTAGTATAGGGCTTACAATGCTATGAAGACTTATAAAATATAAATAAGATTGAGACGAAGCCACTAGCAACTCTAAAAACCCCAAATGAATACAAGCTCCAAGAAGCTCCTTTGATTATATGAAGAAAGATCCTTGTTTTAATGAAGAAAGATTGAACTTTGGCCTTGAATCAAGCTTTGGAACTCTCAAACAAGCTTAGGAACTCTCATATGAATGAAGATGGAGGCTATGACAAGAGGGTGGAGGCCATGATTAAACATTTTGGCATAGTTTAGTTGTAGGATTGATTTATGATGATTTAGGCTAGGTATTAGGGTCCTTTTATAGAAGATTAGGTTAGTTTAGGCCATAGGATTAACCCTAATTCAGATCTGGGCCATCAATTCACGTCACTAGCCTCCAAACATGTCTTGAGAAACAAGTCAGGTGCACCCAGGCCAGACTGGCCGACCACCCAAGTCGACAGGGGTGTCGACTGGCCAGTCGACACAGCCTGGGCTGTGTCGACTCCCAAGTCTACTCCCCCGTCGACTTGGGGTGGCGGGAATTTTTCCCGCCTGCCCTGCCCAGCTGAATTTGAATTTCTGAATTCAAATTTGAATTTGAAATTTTCTGAAAACTTCGACGGGCCATAACTTGGTCATACGGACTCCGATTTTCGAAAACTCGGACTCTATTTCGCGTATTTTTCCGAGACGAACGCAATGGCATAGCCCGTTTCCCTTGATTCAGATTTTATCATTTAATTCTGCCTTGATTAATGTTATAACTTGTTATTCAAAATATGGGTTGTTACATCCTCCCCACCTTAAAGGATTTCGTTCCCGAAATCTCTAAGTTAGGAAGAACGTATCCTACCATCCATCATCCATCTACTCAAAACATCATCCACGTGCAGTCAATGTCCTTAAAAAATTCTAAATGCTGTATGATTATATGCAAAGGTGTGTGTATATGTACTTATCTAATGCGAAAATCAGGCGGTTACTGATTCAGTAAACCCCCTTAATGCAAAGTATGTTAGTGAAATGAGTCCATATGTATGCAAAATCCTAACATAATTTATAATCTCTACATGAGTGTACATAACATTCATCCATATGCAACATCCATGTGATAGCATAAAAGGTTTCATCCATGAATAAGTATAAGCACTCATGCATATGCAATATGAAAGCGTGTGAGCCGATCTTAGTGCCTAATGTGTATCATGCATCCACCAGTATCCACTTGCAAACACTTGCAACCACTTGCAAACATCAAGCATAACATGTTTCAAATACATGTTTCATCCAAAGGGTTTCTACCTAAGGTTCTCATGACAAGGTTAACGAGATAACAAGATTAACATGCTAAACATGGATAGCAAAAAGGAAGATATGTAAAAGGAAAAGAGGTCGAGAATGTACCCTCAAAAAGAAATGGATAAAGCCCACGCATCTTCTCCTCGGTTTCCCAAGTTGCATCCTCTTCGGCTTCACTCCACTGAACTTTCACCAATTTGACTTCTCGATTTCTTAGCTTCTTGATCTCCGTTCCCAAGATACGAATCGGAGCTCTCCTCAAGGTTGCCTCTTTCTCTACCTCCACGTCTTCAAGAATGCTTGGTTCAACCACCTCAGCGGACTCGTGTAGGCACTTTCGAAGATGCGAGACATGAAAGACATTATGCACTTCGGCTAGCTTCTCGGGCAATTCCACCTTATAAGCCATCTTCCCAATTCTTTCTATGATAGGGAAGGGTCCTACGAACCTTGGTGCCAACTTCCCAACTGCTCCAAAACGTACCACATTACGCAAAGGAGAAACCTTCACGAAGACCATATCCCCAACTTCGAATTCCAAATCCGTCCTTCGCTTGTCAGCATAGGATTTCTGTCTATCTTGGGCCGCTTTCATCCATCTTCTCACCAATTCAACTTTCTCGGATGTGTCCCGTATCATATCGGGCCCAAGTATAAGTCTATCCGTTGTCTCCCACCAACAAGATGGTGACTTACACGGCCTCCCATACAGCGCTTCAAATGGTGCCATCCCTATGCTAGCTTGGTAGCTATTATTATAAGCAAACCCTACAAGAGGAAGGTGGTCTTCCCAAGTACCACCAAAATCAAGAACACAAAGCCTCAAAAGATCTTCTAGCACTCTATTTACCCTTTCGGTTTGGCCATCCGTCTGGAGGTGATAAGCTGTACTCAGATTCAATCGCGTACCCATCGCTTCTTGCAAACTATTCCAGAACTGGCTAGTGAAAATTGGGTCACGATCGCTAATTATGCTAGAAGGAACTCCATGCAACTGCACTATCTCTCGAAGATAAATAGATGCTAGCCATGATGCGGTCCTCTTGCTCTTTACTGGAATGAAATGAGCACTCTTCGTAAGTCTGTCAACTATGACCCATATGCTCGTATTCCCTTTCCTTGACCTAGGCAATCCGTCCACAAAATCCATAGAACTACTTTCCCACTTCCATTGCGGGACCTCCAATGGATGTAATAGCCCACCAGGTTTCTTCGACTCGGCTTTCACTTGTTGGCACACCATGCACCTTGAAACATACTATGCCACATCTTTCTTCATTCCAGCCCAAAAGAAAATGCGCTTCATATCTCTATACATCTTATCTCCTCCAGGATGTATAGTCATCTTCGAGTGATGCGCTTCTTCGAGAACTTTATGCACCAAGTCTCCTACTTGTGGAACGCATAGCCTTCCATCACGCCTTAGCCAACCCTTGTCATCAATAGTATATCTAGCAAGGTGACTAGACGTCTCACCACGAATCAACTTGTCCATGACCTCGACTATCTGCGGGTCTCCTTTCTGCGAAGCCCCAACTTGATCAAGGAGTATAGGTATAAGTTCAAGGGATGCTAACGAACCCGTCATCGACTCAACAGCTGTTGTGAAATCAAAGGTTGCCAAGAACTCTAGGCTCCTCATCTCAACAAATAAGGGACTCAAAGTCAACCTACTTCTGCTTAGTGCATCTGCCACAATATTACCCTTGCCAGGGGTATAAGCTATCTCGAAGTCATAAGATGCCAAGAATTCCATCCACCTTTGCTGCCTTAGATTCAGATCTTTCTGCGAGAAGAGGTACTTGAGCGACTTGTGATCAGTATATAACTCAAACCTTTCTCCTAGAAGGTAGTGGCGCCAGGATTTGAGTGCAAAGACAATCGCTGCCAACTCCAAATCATGAGTGGGATAGTTCTTCTCATGAACTTTAAGTTGCCTACCCCCATAACATATCACTCTTCCTTCCTGCATCAGAACAGCACCTAAACCCGTGCCACATGCATTGGTGTACACGGTAAACATCTTACCGCCATCGGGTAATGCCAAAACTGGAGCTGTGGTAAGGGCCCTCTTGAGCCTTTGAAAAGCAAGATCACACTCTAAGTCCCATGCAAAAATTAAGTTCTTCTTCGTTAACTTAGTAAGAGGGGATGAAATCTTAGCGAAGTCCCTGATGAACTTCCTATAGTAGCCCGCCAGACCGAGAAAGCTTCTTACTTCGGTTGAATTCCTAGGAGTCTTCCAGTCTTGAACTGTAATCACTTTCGTGGGATCCACAGCTATGCCTTGCTTAGAGACTATATGTCCAAGAAACCGAATTTCCCTTCTCCAAAAATGGCATTTGGAGAACTTGGCTTTCAACTGATGAGCTCTAAGCGTATCCATTACTTCCCTGAGGTGTCTAGCATGTTCTTCCTCATCCTTTGAGAAGATCAGAATATCATCCACGAAGACAACCACGAACTTGTTAAGGAACTCCCTGAACACCCTACTCATCAAATCTACGAAGTAGGCGGGTGCATTAGTCAAACCGAATGGCATGACAAGTCATTCAAAGAATCCATCTGGAGTCCTAAACGCAGTCTTATCAATACTATCCTCAGCCACTCTAAGCTGATGGAATCCGGTGGCTAGATCGAGCTGAGAGAAAACAGAAGCACCAACAAGCTGGTCAAAGAGGTCATCAATCCTCGGTAACGGGTGCCTATTCTTCTTTGTCAGCTTGTTCAACTCTCGATAATCAACACATAGACGAAGTGAACCATCCGCCTTAGTAGCGAATACCACAGGAGCACCCCATTCAGAAATGCTTCGCCTAATAAAATTCTTCTCAAGCAACTCCTTGATTTGCTTACTGAGCTCTCTTCTTTCTCGTGGGGCCATGTGCCTAACGGGCAATGAAACTGGCTTGGCATTATCAACAAGATAAATGCGGAAATCTATCTCTCGTTTAGGGGGTAACCCTTTAACCTCTTCAAAGACATCAGGATATTCTCGGACCACCCTTACAGATTGCAGATCATTGATGGACGAGTCAAGAGATTCAAGATAACATAACATGACGGGATCTCCAGGGTTACAAGAAATTTCTAGGGTATTACCGAGGCGAGTCATGAGCCTCACCACCCTATGCTCACAATCGAGAATGGCTCCATAACTGGACAACCAATCCATACCCAAGATCAACCCGTATCCCATGAATCTGAGAACATAAGCATTACACGTGAATTCTACGGTCAAGATAGGAATCTTCAAATCCACACAAATCATAGATAGATGGGCGGAACCCCCAATTGGATTTGAAACACTAACGGGATCCTCAACTAGACTAGTACTTAGGTGCAAACTTTCAACAAGATCAGAAGAAATAGAACTATGCGATGCACCAGAAACAAATAAGGTGCGAACAGGATAATCAGAAAAAATATAAACAAGGCTTTCTACAGAAATACTACCTCGGCCCTGAACTGGAGCAGTGTTGAGAGCATGCACTTGCCCTCCAGAAGGTCCTGCACGCTGAGTCTGCCCTTGCCCTTGTCCTTGCTTCTTGGGGGCAATTCTTGCTAAGGTGTCCAGGCTCTCCACAGTGAAAGCATTCGCCCAACTTCCTATTCTTCTTTCTGCAATCTTTGGCTATGTGCCCAACAATCCCACAGAAGTTGCATTTTCTTGGGTCCTTTGCCTTATTGTTGTTGGCCTTATTGCCCTTGTTGTTCTTGTTGTTCTGATTGCTCTGATTTCCTCCCCACTTGGAGTCCGTCTTCTTGGTTTGAGTCTCATTAGGCTTGACTTCTTTCTTGCCATTCTTATCGTCTCTTGAAGCAATGCCATGTCCACTAGGCCTTCAAAAGTGGCCCCCATGGGTATATGAGATAGGGCTAAACCTTGTAATGGCTCATTCAACCCTCGTGCAAAGTGTAAAGCCTTCTTCTGGGGAGTATTAACCATGTCCAAACCGAATCGAGCAAGCTGGTTAAACTTATTCACATACTCCCTCACTGTCATGTCCCCTTGCTTCAAAGATATAAACTTCTCCAATTGCAGATTCGTCTCAGCTGATGATAGAAACTTAAGCCCAAACCTCGTCCTAAAGTCGGACCAAGTCTCTATAGGCCTAGTAGCATTGGTGACCTCCCACCAATAAGCAGCTTCTTCTTTCAATAGCCATGCTGCCAATAAAACCTTTCTATGGCCTTCCACATCAAAGATAGCGAAGAGATCTTCAGTTTCTTTCAACCAATTTCTCGTCTCCACAAAAGTCTCCGTCCCAATAAAATTATTGCCACCCATCGCCTTAAAGTCTTTGCAAACCTTTGCGAAATCTGCTTGTGGATGCTGAGGAAGAGGAGGAGGAGGAGGAACCTCAGTTACGGTGGGGGTATTTGCTGGGCCCGCATCGTTGGCCCTAGCTTCCAAGTACCTGCGGAACCATCCGGGAATGGTTACTCCCTCGGGAAGGTTAAGATCGACCATGCTGAAAAAGGAAAAGATAGATTAAGAACGAGGAAACAAAGGATAGTGCTAATGGCTTTTGGGGAATAGCCTTTTTAAAATAAACTAGACTTTTCTTGGAAAATACTTAATTGGTTTTGAAAATAGTTTTCCAAAAAGGTAAGTTTTAAAAACCCTTTTTGCTCAAATCTTGTAAACCTTAGGCTCTGATACCAAATGTAACACCCCACCTCGGCCAATGCCACTCTAGCAAGCACACTGGCTTTGGAGGGGCGTTAAACGAGGTAAACATGCATGTAGATATCACAAGACAGAACATATAAGTAAAACAGAGTAGTAAAGCAGCGGATAAAACTAACATTTCAAAACCATAGTCAAGTTACATCAAAGTACTTGGTCATTATTTTCCCACAAAACAAAGTCTAGAACATAAACTGAAAACTGGAAAAACATAAAGTAACTATCCCCCAAAGTAGAATAAAGTCATAGCATGCTGAAGTCCGAACCGTACATGAGCTATCCAGAAAAGCAGCTAAAGATCCAGCTAGGTACAAGTGTTCCCACCCTGCAAACCTGGGGGGGGGGGGGGGGAACGGAAGAAAAGAGGCGAAAGAAAACGGGTCAGTCAAAAAGACTGGTAAGTCCTATCTACTATTATTATAAAAACTAATAAAGTTAACTGGACATGTAAAGCAGAGATGAAACATAGGGTGATAACTGGCATGGTGAAAAGATAGATCAAGTGTGGCATCGCATATATAAGGTTAAGTTGCACCAAGTGTGTACTAGTAATCCATGTCAAGTATAAACAAGAAATGATCCCTTGGCCCAATCTTGGCCCAATATCCCGAGATGACCTAGATTAAGGTCCAACAACACGGTCTAGTCGATCGGCTCCCTAAAGCCTAACCCGTCAAGTGTCGGTGTCATACGACCCAATCACGAAGTGTAGTCAAACTGTGCTAGGTCCACCCTAGGGTGTATCAAGCCCTAGGGTGCCAACCCCGGACACAAATCAAGCACGCACAGTCTAAACCTACGGGTGCCCGTGTCTGCTTTTTCAACTCCGGACCATGTGCACGACCATAGTCCGCCTGAACCTACACCGGCGCACCTACTCAGCCGTCGTTTTGGTCGCTTACATGTCAGCCCAGTAATCGTGCCCCACCCTAGCCTAGTCCCTAGGGTATCATGATACAATCAAGAGGGTTACTGGTGAAAAGGACCACGTAACTAGGGTTTCTAACGGGTTAAATGTGGTTAACCCTACCCAATCAAGTTGGTTAAGTGTACCCAAGGTTCATGACTTAATCCTATCAACCCATCGTGTTTAATTGGTTAAGTATTCAAGTGGTCCATGACTTAACCCTATCATGTGGCATTAATTAATTTAATGCACCCAACCTCTGACATTAGACCTTGTTGTGGTTACTAGTTAAGCCGGGCGAGTCCGGGTAGTTTTACACCACAACTTGGTCTAACCTCGGGTTTCAAGTGCGACATGACCAACTACTCACATTGGGTCCTATTGCTTGTAGCCACTAGTTAAGCCGGTCGGTTCCGGGTAGATTTATGCTACAAACTCAACCCAACCTCGAGTTAGCCATTCTCATGTTTTCTAGAAGTCATGTCCAAGTTCATGTTCATGTTTCAAGCATAATCACATGTCATATTTCATGTCATCTTTTCAAGTCATGTTTTTATGTCATTTTAGTTTACCCATAACGTAACCCCATCGCATGTAAGTTCGCATAAACGCAAATAGATCTCAAAGGGGAAACTTAGAAGCATGACATAATTAATAAGGTTTGGGCCACAAGTTAAACATGGTGGCATATGAGGCAAATGTGTTCATAAACTTGCATATTACATTATAGGCCTCAAAACATGCATGATATCAACTTTAGCAAAATAGACGAAACATGGTCATAAATGACATGGGATGATAGCAAGTGATTCGCATATAACATCATATGCAAGATAACATAAGGTTTATGAGAGATCATTACATTATAAGCCTCAAAACATGCATGATATCAAACTTTAGCAAATAGGTGAAACATGATCATAAATGACATAGGATGGTAGCTAGTGATTCGCATATAACATCATATGCAAGATAACACAAGGTTTATGAGAGTTTCTATGTTGCTTTATGCAACATTTCCAATCAAAGCTCATAGCTTTCTATGCATAAGGTCAAGGTGATAGCTTTACAAACATGCATAGAATAGATCTATGCACAACATGATAGAATCAAAGCACATATCATACTTAGGCCCAAACTCAAACTTGCAACATGTCATATTTAACTTCATAGTTAGAATCTAAGAGTAGTATAGGGCTTACAATGCTATGAAGACTTATAAAATATAAATAAGATTGAGATGAAGCCACTAGCAACTCTAAAAACCCCAAATGAATACAAGCTCCAAGAAGCTCCTTTGATTATATGAAGAAAGATCCTTGTTTTAATGAAGAAAGATTGAACTTTGGCCTTGAATCAAGCTTTGGAACTCTCAAACAAGCTTAGGAACTCTCATATGAATGAAGATGGAGGCTATGAAAAGAGGGTGGAGGCCATGATTAAACATTTTGGCATAGTTTAGTTGTAGGATTGATTTATGATGATTTAGGCTAGGTATTAGGGTCCTTTTATAGAAGATTAGGTTAGTTTAGGCCATAGGATTAACCCTAATTCAGATCTGGGACATCAATTCACGTCACTAGCCTCCAAACATGTCTTGAGAAACAAGTCAGGTGCACCCAGGCCAGACTGGCCGACCACCCAAGTCGACAGGGGTGTCGACTGGGCAGTCGACACAGCCTGGGGTGTGTCGACTCCCAAGTCGACTCCCCAGTCGACTTGTGGTGGCGGGAATTTTTCCTGCCTGCCCAGCTGAATTTGAATTTCTGAATTCAAATTTGAATTTGAAATTTTCTGAAAACTTCGACGGGCCATAACTTGGTCATACGGACTCCGATTTTCGAAAACTCGGACTCTATTTCGCGTATTTTTCCGAGACGAACGCAATGGCACATCCCGTTTCCCTTGATTCAGATTTTATCATTTAATTCTTCCTTTATTTATGTTATAACTTGTTATTCAAAATATGGGTTGTTACAAAGATCTTCAGCCATGCTGAAAGGAAAAAGGAAAGATTCAAAATGAAGAATACGAAAGATAAAGATATATGGCTATTAGGGATTATGTTTTTCATAAAAACTTTCCTCTTAAAATCATTCATTAAGACATGTTTTTGAAAACACTTCTTTCAAAATACTTTAGAAAAATAGTTTTTCTAAGAATTTTATCTGTTTTGGTAACCTTAAGCTCTGATACCACGTGTAACACCCCACGTCCATTAATGTCACTCACAAAGGGAATGCATTAACTTCCATGGAGGTTTTAAGTGAATATAGAACAAAAAAATTACAATAAGACAGATAATAAGTAGTACTTGGAAATCTAAAACTTTATTTTATTGCAGCGGAATTTAAACATGTTTGTTACATCATAAAACCATAAATCAGAGTCAAGTACAATATCCATCTTGATAAAACGAAATACATAACCCCATTACATAAATAGCCATTAAAGAAGATAACAAGCTGGACTTTACTTCAGCGGTCCAAGCTTTCCAAAGAGATAAAGCACTCCAATCAAACTCCGCTAGAGCTGGGTCCACCCTGAGGACCTGGTGGGGGAAAAAGGATAGAAATGGAGGGGGTCAGACATAAAGTCTGGCGAGTATGATAATTCTAACAATACTATTATCAAAATTATTAGACTAAGGCACAAGCTGGAAAATAAAGAAATGTCTATGAACTATTGGGTATGGAAGAGCAGATAAAGATAACGTTAAAGGCACACCTAATTACTAACGAATAACTACTACATTGCACCACACCAGTCACCCTAAAGGTTGATCCCACTTGCTTCACTTAGAAATTATATTAATAGCCTCGTGTACCCCTAGCTGACTACATAGGTGCCGCCTACCCCTATCTCCACTAGGTGTACCCCACTACCTACTTTCGATCGGCTCCCTACTCGTAGATACCCGTGCTGGCCCCACAGTGGGGTGTATCACTCCCCTAAAGTGGCAACCCGATACAACTTGAGAATGCACGGCTTATACCTACACGATGCAACAACGTCTTACCTACCAGCCCGGGTCCACACACGCATATGAAACCCGTTGGACTTGCGTTGCCACCGCTACCCCGTTTGGCCTCTTATAGTCAAGCCCAGTATGTGTGCCCCGTCCTCGACTTGGGTCGAGCCCACAAAGATACGTTTGGGTTACTGGTTGAAATGCCCCCCCACAAGCTATCCACCTAAGCTTGTCACCACTAGTATATCCCACTTAACCCTCTTCTTAGTCATGTTCATTTACATGTGTGTTTGGTTAAGTCTTACTAATCGTATTTCACATGCCACTAAGGGCAACCACTAGATTTCTCATGCCACCCAAGGCACCTACTTAACCCCTATGTCCCACCTTACATGTTTATCTGGTTAAGTATTTCTTAATTCATTCAGGCCATAACCTCATAAAGACCTCTCACATTAGACTAGCATTTATGGCATCCGGATTTGTCGGGCGGGTCCGGGCAGTCTTACACCATAAAAGAGTCTAACCTCGTGTCTTTACAACTGTTATGCTTTAATTTGGGCCTAGGACCTCTCACATTGGGCTGACATTTGTGACTACTGGATTTGCCGGGCGGGTCCGGGCAGGTTTACGTCACAAACGAGTCCAACCTCGTGTCCTAAGCATTGATTAACACTTATAATCTTTTACCCCAGTTTTAAATATATCCCTATTCATATTATTAATTAATTCCAATTTTAATGATGTCCATAATTGACTCAATTATGGCCATCCACTTATGGCATGCAAAATCATATCAATTGCACCCCAATTTCTCAATATTAAATCCTTAATATTACCCTACCCCACGTTATACGTTCGCTTATTCAACGCAAAATATATGTTAGACTCGAATAGTCTAACTCATAGCACAAAGATAAATTATCACAACATATAGAAAAATAAAATAGGTCTAATCATAATAGGGGTGAAACTTGCGTAAAACTACACATGTCATGGATCTAAAGGTGTCAACTTGTTTGGTAAAATGTCACAATTCACATAATATGATCATAATCCAAATTCATGTATGGACTTGCATATGTGGTTTAGGTAACATAATGATGATTTGAACTAGCATCTAATACATAGAATTCACATATGTCATAGCATAATTCTAGATGTCATAACTCTAGATCTAAATAGATGTCATGGCATATGTTCATAATCTTTACTAACCAATCTAAACCTGCATACATGGTTTGTCATATAGATCAACATAGCCCAAGCATTATGATTTGATTAACATGAACTAATTAGCATAGATAATAACATCATGACTTTATGACATGTATGATTTATCACAACTTAGCGTAGAAAATTACAACCTATACAATATCATCATAGCATGATTTACAACATATAGGATATCATCATCACATAACATAGGATTTACAACATACATGATAGCATAAGGTTTACAACAACATATATGACAATTCACATCATTCACTTATAATCCATTCATAACTTAATCTAATTAGTTTAATAATAATCTTGTTAAGATCATCGTACTCACAATTAGAGAAGAAAGAGAGTCTTGATTTGCTTTAGAGTTGAGTAAAATTAGGGTTTTGATTAGCTTTCTTCCTTCTTAGTTGGCGGCGGCTACACTGAGTTCCATGGCGGCGATATGACGACGGCTATTCTATTTTTCATGTGAATTAGAGTGAGGCCGTCAGATCAACTCAGAACTAACCTGAACCATTCAATTTGCCAACTCAGCCCTAAAGACACATCAGCAGCTCAAGATTGGGCTCAGTCAAACCATAGCCACCTGGACCAGGTCGACACCCAGGTCGACTGCGCAGTCGACCTGGTCCTTGGGGTGTCGACTGCCCAGTCGACTCCCTAGTCGACCTCGGTGCTGGGCGGGAAATTTCCCACCTAGCCTGTTTGACTTCGAATTTTGAATTTTAAATTTTCTGAAATCTGTTTTGAATTTTCTGAAACTTCCAATGGCCATAACTTCTTCATACGAAGTCCAATTCACGCACACTCGGACTCTATTTCAACCAGAATTCCGACACGAACACAATGGCGCAACCCGTTTCCTACAATTCTCGCGTCTGAGATTAGTTATTCTTTAATTTGTGAATATTAATATTAACAGAATTACGGGGTGTTACATTCTCCTTAATAGGAAACGGCCCTACGAACCTTGGTGCTAATTTCCCAAAGGACCCAAAGCGAACAACATTCCGTAATGGAGACACTTTGATAAAGACCATGTACCCAACCTCAAACTCAAGATCTGACCTCCTCTTGTCCGCATAAGATTTCTGTCTATCTTGCGCCGTCTTTATCCTCCTTCGAATCAAGTCAATCTTCTCCGAAGTCTCTCTAATCATATCGGGCCCAAGTAAGATCTTATCCGTAGATTCCCACCAACATGTAGGTGAACGACAAGGTCGTCCATAAAGAGCTTCGAAAGGTGCCATGCCAATGCTGGACTGAAAGCTATTATTATATGCAAACTCCACCAATGGAAGATGCTCTTCCCATGTACCCCCAAAGTCTAGGATACCTAGCCTCAAAAGATCCTCTAGAATGCGATTCACCCTCTCAGTCTGGCCATCCGTCTGAGGAAGATATGCGGTGCTCAAACATAACTGAGTCCCTACTGCCTCTTGCAAGCTCTTCCAAAATTCGCTAGTGAAGATAGGATCGCGGTTGCTTACTATGCTAGAAGGAACACCATGCAAACGAACTATTTCTCGAACGTATACAGAAGCTAACCATGGAGCAGTCCTCTTACTCTTCACGGGAATGAAATGGGCGCTCTTAGTAAGTCTATCTACTATAACCCAAATCCCCGTATTACCCTTCCTTGATCTTGGTAATCCATCCACAAAATCCATCGAGACACCATCCCACTTCCATAGAGGAACCTCCAATGGGTGGAGCAACCCACCGGGTTTCTTTTGCTCCGCTTTTACTTGTTGGCACACCAAGCATCTAGCGACATACTCGGCCACGTCCCTCTTCATACCGGCCCAAAAGAAAACTCGCTTCATGTCTTTGTACATCTTGTCCCCGCCGGAATGAATGGTCATCTTCGAACGATGTGCTTCGTCAAGAATGGTCTTCCTTAGGTCATCGTCTTTTGGTATACAAAGTATATCGTCCCTACGTAACCAACCCTTATCATCTAGGGTATACCTATGGAGATGGCTTGATGACTCCCCTCTTTTGAGCTTTTCTACTAACTCAACCAACTGTGGGTCGTCCCGCTGTGCCTCGCTAATCCGTCCCAAAAGCGTAGGTCTGACCTCCAAGGATGCTAGCAAACTGGGTACAAAGTCAACGGAAGGTCCAAAGTCAAACATAAAGATGAATTCTAAGTTTCGCCGCTCAACAAACAACGGACTCAAGGACAGCCTTTTCCTACTTAAGGCATTTGCCACCACGTTACCCTTGCCATGGGTATATGCTATTTCAAAATCGTAGGACGCTAAGAACTCCATCCACCTTTGCTGACTTAAGTTCAAGTCCTTCTGAGAGAATAAGTATTTTAAAGATTTGTGATCAGTGAATAATTTGAATTTCTCGCCAAGAAGATAATGACGCCAAGACTTAAGCGCGAAAACAATAGCGGCCAACTCTAGGTCATGTGTAGAGTAATTTTTCTCATGTGCTCTCAACTGCCTTCCACCATAGGCTATTACCCTACCCTCTTGCATTAAGACTGCGCCTAGACCTGTCCCACAAGCATCGGTATATATAGTAAATGGATTACTCCCGTCTGGCAGCACTAAGACTGGGGCTGAAGTCAAAGCTCTCTTCAAACGTTGGAACGCATAATCACAATCTACGTCCCATGTGAAAACTAGGTTCTTCTTCGTCAAACGTGTCAATGGAGCTGATATTTTTGCGAAGTCTTTGATAAACTTCCTATAGTAGCCAGCCAACCCCAAGAAACTTCTTACTTCGGTGGCATTTTTAGGGACCTTCCAAACTTGGATGGCCACCACCTTCGCGGGATCCATAGCTATCCCTTCTTTGGAAACCACGTGCCCTAAGAATCGCACTTCCTCTCTCCAGAAGTGACACTTAGTAAATTTAGCTTTAAGTTTATGCGCTCTTAGAGTCTCCAACACTTCCCTAAGATGTAAGGCATGCTCTTCTTCATTCTTAGAAAAGATCAAGATGTCGTCTACAAAGACCACCACGAATTTATTAAGGTACTCCCTAAAACACCCTACTCATCAAATCAACAAAGTATGCGGGGGCGTTTGTCAAACCAAAGGGCATCACTAGCCATTCATAGAAACCGTCCGGAGTCCTAAAGGCAGTCTTGTCAATGCTATCCTCAGCCACTCTCTACTGATGGAAACCAGTGGCTAAGTCCAACTGCGAAAACACTGAGGCGCCAACTAACTGATCGAAGAGATCGTCAATCCTCGACAGTGGGTGTCTGTTCTTCTTAGTAAGCTTATTAAGTTCTCTATAGTCCACACAAAGTCTAAGGGACCCATCCGCCTTCGTGGCAAATACTACTGGAGCACCCCACTCCGATATAGTACGTCTTATGAACCCCTTCTCAAGCAACTCCTTCACTTGCTTATTGAGTTCCCTCCTTTCACGAGGAGCCATGTGGCGTACTGGCAAAGATACTGGTTTTGCATTATCCACAAGATATATTCGAAAATTTGTCTCCCGCTTCGGAGGCAAGCCCTTCACCTCCTCAAACACATCCGAGAATTCTCGGACCACTCTAACAGATCGTAGATTCTTCACAGACGCATCAAGCGATTCTAGATAACTTAGCATAACGGAATTTATGGGATTACAAAAGATTTCGAGAGTGTTGCCAAGGCGAGTCATGAGCCTAACTACTCTCCTTTCACAATCAAGAACGGCCCCATTTCTGGATAACCAATCCATTCCTAAAATTAGCCCATAGCCCGTGAAGCCCAAAACATAAGCATCACATCTAAACTCAATGCTAAGTATAGAAATTTTCAAATCCAAACACATCATGGACAAATAAGCTGAGCCCCCAATTGGATTCGAAACAACTAAGGGATCCTCTACTAAACTGGTGTTTAAGTGCAGTGATTCAACTAATGATGTAGAGATAAACGAATGCGATGCGCCCGAATCGAATAAGGTACGGACAGGATGATCAAACAGAAAAACTAAGCTTTCAACAGAAATGGTTCTACCTCGTTCTTGCAGCGGTGGGACCGCGAGAGCCTGAACTTGTCCCCTTGCCTGCCCTGGTGCCATAAGAGCCTGCACCTGTCCTCCCGAGGTAGACCCTGCCCTCTGCCCCTTCTTTGGGCAGTCTTTCACTAGATGTCCCGCTTCACCACAATGAAAACAGCCAGTCTTCTTTTTCTTTCTGCAATCCTTGCTGAGATGGCCTAGTGTCCCACAGTTAAAGCATTTCTTCTTTCCCTTGCCATTTTTTTTGCACCCTTCTTGTTTTGCTGTTGAGGTTTCTTTTGGTCCCCTTTCTTTTCGGGTGCCTTATTAGCATTAGCGCCTTTCTCCTCGTGCATGAGTGCCATGTCTAATAGCTTCTCAAAGGTGGCCCCCATAGGGATGTGGGTCATAGCCAACCCTTGCAACGACTCATTCAAGCCATTAACGAACCTCAGAGCCTTCTTCTCTGGCGTGTTCACTAAGTCCAAGCCAAACCTTGTTAACTGATTAAATTTGTTGACATATTCTTTCACTGATGAGCTTCCTTGCTTCAATGTCAAGAACCTTTCCATATATAGATTCTCTTCTGCCCTTGAGAGAAACTTTGCCTCAAACCTACGTCTGAAATCCGCCCAAGAATCAACAGGACGCTCCCCATTAGTGACCTCCCACCAAAACGAGGCCTCTCCCTTCATTAACCAAGCTGCTAATTTGACTTTACTCCCTTCTTCTACTTCAAAGATTTCTAGCAATTCTTCCACCTCCTTAAGCCAATCTCTAGCTTCCACATACGTTTCTGACCGTTGAAGAGGTTTTCCACCCATAGCCTTAAATTCCTTGCACGTCTTTGCAAAAGTATCAACGCGAGGAGGGGGAGGAGGAGGAGCGGGTGCAACTGGTGGTGGAGGAACATTGGCTGGACCTGTAGCGGCCCTAGCCTCTAATAACCTCCTGTACCATCCTGGTATCGTTACACCATCCGGAAGGTTAAGATCTGCAGCCATGCCGAAACGAAAAAGGAAAGATTCAAAATGGAGAATTAGAAAGATAAAGATATATGGCTATTGGGGATTATGTTTTTCATAAAAACTTTCCTCTTTAAATTACTCACCAAGACATCTTTTTGAAAATACTTCTTCCAAAAATACTTTAGAAAAATAGTTTTTCTAAAAATTTTATCTGTTATGGTAACCTTAAGCTCTGATACCACGTTTAACACCCCACGTCCATTAATGTCACTCACAAAGGGAATGCATTAACTTCCATGGAGGTTTTAAGTGAATATAGAACAGAAAAATTACAACAAGATAGATAATAAGTAGTACTTGGAAATCTAAAACTTTATTTTATTGCAGTGGAAATTAAACATGTTTGTTACATCATAAAACCATAAATCAGAGTCAAGTACAATATCCATCTTGATAAAACAAAATACATAACCCCATTACATAAATGGCCATTAAAGAGGATAACAAGCCGGACTTTACTTCAGCAGTCCAAGCTTTCCAAAAGAGAGATAAAGCAATCCAATCAAACTTCGCTAGAGCTGGGCCCACCCTGAGGACCTGGAGGGGGAAAAAGGATAGAAATGGAGGGGGTCAGACATAAAGTCTGGCGAGTATGATAATTCTAACAATACTATTATCAAAATAACTAGACTAAGGCATAAGCTGGAAAACAAGGAAGTGTCTATGAACTATTGGGTATGGAAGAGCAGATAAAGATAACGTTAAAGGCACACCTAATTTCTAACGAATAATTACTACACTGCACCGCACCAGTCACCCTAAAGGTTGATCCCACTCACCGAACTTAGAAATTATAGCTTTGTGTACCCCTAGCTGACTACATAGGTGCCGCCTGCCCCTATCTCCACTAGGTGTACCCCACTACCCACTTGCGATCGGCTCCCTACTCGTAGATACCCGTGCTGGCCCCACAGTGGGGTGTATCACTCCCCTAAAGTGGCAACCCGATACAACTTGAGAATGCACGGCTTATACCTACACGATGCTACAACGTCTTACCTACCAGCTCGGGTCCACACACGCATATGAAACCCGTTGGACTTGCGTTGCCACCGCTACCCCGTTTGGCCTCTTATAGTCAAGCCCAGTATGCGTGTCCCGTCCTCGACTTGGGTCGAGCCCACAAAGATACGTTTGGATTACTGGTTGAAATGGGCCCCCACAAGCTATCCACCTAAGCTTGTCACCACTAGTATATCCCACTTAACCCTCTTCTTAGTCATGTTCATTTACATGTGTGTTTGGTTAAGTCTTACTAATCGTATTTCACATGCCACTAAGGGCAACCACTAGATTTCTCATGCCACCCAAGGCACCTACTTAACCCCCATGTCCCACCTTACATGTTTATCTGGTTAAGTATTTCTTAATTCATTCAGGCCATAACCTCATAAAGACCTCTCACATTAGACTGGCATTTATGGCAGCTGGATTTGCCGGGCGGGTCCGGGCAGTCTTACACCATAAAAGAGTCTAACCTCGTGTCTTTACATATGTTATTCTTTAGTTTGGCCTAGGACCTCTCACATTGGGCTGACATTTGTGACTGCTGGATTTGCCGGGCGGGTCCGGGCGGGTTTACGTTACAAACGAGTCCAACCTCGTGTCCTAAGCATTGATTAACACTTATAATCTTTTACCCCAGTTTTAAATATATCCCTATTCAAATTATTAATTAATTCCAATTTTAACGATGTCCATAATTGACTCAATTATGGCCATCCACTTATGGCATGCAAAATCATATCAATTGCACCCCAATTTCTCAATATTAAATCCTTAATATTACCCCTACCCCACGTTATACGTTCGCTTATTCAACGCAAAATATACGTTAGACTCGAATAGTCTAACTCATAGCACAAAGATAAATTATCACAACATATAGACAAATAAAATAGGTCTAATCATAATAGGGGTGAAACTTGCATAAAAATACACATGTCATGGATCTAAAGTGTCAACTTGTTTGGTTAAATGTCACAACTTACATGATATGATCATAACCAAATTCATGTATAAACTTGCATAGGTGGTTTATGCAACATAATGATGATGTGAACTAGCATCTAACACATAGAACTCACACATGTCATAGCACAATTCTGGATCTAAATAGATGTCATGGCATATGTTCATAGTCTTTACTAATCAATCTAAACTTGCATACATGATTTGTCATATAGATCAACATAGCCCAAATAATATCAACATTATGATTTGATTAACATGAACTAATTAGCATAGATAATAACATCATGACTTTATAACATGTATGATTTATCACAACTTAGCATAGAAAATTACAACATATACAATATCATCATAGCTTGATTTACAACATATAGGATATCATCATCACATAACATAGGATTTACAACATACATGATAGCATAAGGTTTACAACAACATATATGACAATTCACATCATTTTCTTATGATCCATATCACATCTCAATCTAATTAGTTTAATAATAATCTTGTTAAGATCATCATACTCACAATTAGAAAAGAAAGAGAGTCTTGATTTGCTTTAGAGTTGAGTAGAATTAGAGTTTTGATTAGCTTTCTTTCTTCTTAGTTGGCGGCGGCTACACTGAGTTCCATGGCGATGGCATGACGGTGGCTATTCTATTTTTCATGTGAATTAGAGTGAGAGACTACCTAGGTATATATAGAGTTTAGGTTTTATTTAGGCCATCAGATCAATTCAGAACTAACCTAAACCGTTTAATTTGCCAACTCAGCCCTAAAGACACATCAGCAGCTCAAGATTGGGCTCAGTCAAACCCTAGCCGCCTGGACCAGGTCGACACCCAGGTCGACTGCGCAGTCGACCTGGTCCCTGGGGTATCGACTGCCCAGTCGACTCCCCAGCCGACCTGGGTGCTGGGCGGGAAATTTCCCGCCTAGCCTGTTTGACTCCGAATTTTGAATTTTAAATTTTAAATTTTCTGAAATCTGTTTTGAATTTTCTGAAACTTCCGATGGCCATAACTTCTTCATACGAAGTCCAATTCACGCAAACTCGGACTCTATTTCAACCAGAATTCCAAGACGAACACAATGGCGCAACCCGTTTCCTACAATTCTCATGTCTAAGATTAGTTATTCTTTAATTTGTGAATATTAATATTAACAGAATTATAGGGTGTTACATAATTTGATTTAATTTTTCCTCCCTGTGTTCGACCTGCATACTACACACCTGTGCGCTTGCAGTAATTTAATTTAAAATTCGCGCTTTTCTAATTCATAGGAAAGCGACGATCATTAAGTCTACCTTAGTCATGTTTTACATGTCATTTATATCACCCTCTTAACCTTCTAAGCATTCCCATGTTACTCACATGTCTTATATGGTTAGTATTTCTTAATTTATTTATTATGCCGTAACGATGTACGACCTCTCACATTAGACGTCCATTCGTGGCTGCTGGATTTGCCGGGTGGTTCCAGGCAGACTTATACCACAACGCGCCTAACCTCGTGTCATAAACCGTTAAGCCTCTAGTTCTTGTCGTTGACCTCTCATATTAGACGTCCGCTTGTGGTTGCTGGATTTGCCGGGCGGTTCCGGGCAGTCTTACACCCCAAACGCGCCTAACCTCGTGTCATAGGCGTTCATTAACAATCTCTTTCACCCGAACCCCAAATTCATGTCATGTGTTCTAAATTTAACATAATTACAATTCATGTCTATTCTAGGTGTCATAGGCCAATTATAAATTTACAAGCATGTTCATGTTCATTCTAGATATCAAATGTCAATTACCAATTCACAAGCGTGTTCATGTTCAAGTTATATTGTCAATTTCATGTTATGCGTCGAGTTCCATAGTTACATAAAAAAATGTGGTTTGTCCAACATATTCCATTTTTAATTATGTTTCTAGGATCTTAATGGCATATCAAATTTTCAAGTCTCAAATTCAAGCTTTATATATTTTTAGCGTAAGTTACTCCAAATCACCAATTTTCAAGATCCTTTCCACTCATTCCATTCAAATAATCTCAATATGTATACTTCGCCAATTATCCCAATATTTGTAATAATAATTGTTACGCCCCAATCCCTAATTATAGATTATATTCCTCGATTGCATAAAATAAATTATGCCCAATATTCGCAATGACAATTGTTATGCCACAAACCCCAAATTACAGATTATATTTCTCGATTGCGTAAAATAAATTATGCCCAATATTCGTAACAACAATTGTTATGCTACAAAGCCCAAATTACAAATTATATTTCTCGATTGCATAAAATAGATTATGCCCAACATTTCCATATTCCAACCGCACGTATGCATAATAAGATTTTCGTCTAGGTTCGAGATAACCTAGATCCAAAAATAAAAAGAGGAAGGAGAATAAAAGGAACAATTATTATAACATGAATCTTGAATTAAATTAATAACTGGTAAATGATGAATGATAATATTACTATTATGCAACAAATTTATTATAACTCCACTCACCTTGACTGGATTGGGGAAAATAAACGATTTGTCGTTGATGTAGAACGCTGATTTAATCTTCTTATTTGATAAATGGTGAGGAGCATGAATTGTTGATGAAGAACTTTGTTATTTGATTTGATTAAACTCCAAAGTTGATGAAGAACTTGCAAATTTAGTTTAGGGTTTTGGGGCGGCGGCCATGTTTGGTTGAAGTTTGGCGGCGTGGAGGCATCAGAAGGAATTGTTTATGAATCAGGTTAGGTCTAGGCACTATTTTATAGGTGTAGAGAGTGTTTTAGAGCCACTAGATCGCCCTAGAAGCCATCCGATTCGTCCAACACATCAAAAATCGTCACTGCCTAGATCTGGAAAAATCAGGGAGGAGGTCGACACTAAGGTCGACCTCCCTGGGTAGGTCGACCCCCAGGTCGACCTGCCTGGGTATTTTCCTATGTAAATTCTGAATTTTTGTTGAATCTTACGAAGGCCATAACTCTTTCATACGGAGTCCGATTTTCAAAAACTTGGACTCTATTCCAAGCAGAATTTCGAGACGAACGCAATGTGATGTCCGTTTTACTTAATTCCTGATATTTAAATTAAGTATCCTTATTTTATTATCTTCTTTGTTACGAACAATGTCATTGAATTAATCTTTCCTTCTCTTTCATGTATTAATTAATTTTTATTGTACATCACCATTATTAACCTATATATGCATATATATACAATTTTAGTTATATTAAAAATGCGGGGTGTTACATTTCCCTTCTCCCCAAGTATGACATACTTGTTCTCTTTCTTAGGACCTGATGCAAAAGAACCATTAAATTATTGTTTGATAAGATAAGGGCATAATAAGCTAAATTTGAAGGTGCTCCGTCTATGTCATCCGATCCACCCTAGTGAGAACATAACGAAAAAATATTTTACAGTCAGAAAACAAAGATCTATGGTCATAAATTAGCAGACAATGTACTTCAATAATTCTGGAAGTTAATAACTCTACCATGATAGGAAACATGTTAATAAAAGGGAACGACAAACAAAATTTGATTTTTATCCCCTATATACCTGAATCTATTTGTCGAACTCAGAAATTGGTGCTATTGAGCTAACGGTTCTCCAATTTGGCTCTACTCTAATTAACACGGTGGATCTTGAGATATCGCGGAAGAGACGTAGTGGTAGATCGTTTTGGGAGGGGAAAAAATTAGTCTTTGGCTCGGTGAGCTATTGACGGGGAAGTGGGTAGTGAAAATGGAGGCGAAGGGGATAGGGCTTTCCATTGTTGCCGCCATTTAGAGGGATCGTGAGTCCGTGACAAAGTTATGACCACGTAAATATCAATACTACTGCTACGTTTTCCACAACAATTTATTTTTTTCTATCAATATATTTCTATAAAAATAAAATTTGGATTTTATACTTTAAACTCTTTTCAATATGTCTGATATTTCGATTTTTAAAAACGTTGCGCTCTTAATCAAATATTTTTGTTTTAGAACAGATTTTTTTTATTATTTTACATATGGATATGAGCTGCAAAAAACACACGCCAATGTAGCTATCTAAATAACATGTATAGGTTACATATTGTATGTATGTTAGTAAAATTGTTTTAAAATCAATTTTACTGATATTATGCCAAATATTATGTCAAACGTCACATAAAAAATTGGTATGAACACCTGAAATATACGTTTTAAGTTAACGCATGGAAAAGTTTGTGATTTGTCCTAAGAAAATTATGTAATTTTTAATATATATCTGACTTTATGGTCGACTTTGCTTTTAATTAAAGTTTTAGATTTTTGTCATATACTACTTATACAAAAAGATGGCAGAATCATATAGAAAATATAATTTAGGTAGTTACAGTTAACCCGCCTTTTAAAAAGGTCGTTACACTTTGGACTTGGACATTCAAATAGCTCAAAGCTCAAGCGCGGACTCGAATAAACTCGGAGTAAGAATCGATGTTCGATTGGGAATCAGAAAATGACTTCGTTCGGATCGATCACCTCGGGGCATCGTTCGATCTCTTAGAAATAGTTTGATCGGCTCGTTGGATCACTTCATAATCACTCGATCAATTGCGTGCAAGATCAGATCAATCACCATCGAGCATATTAGAAACCATGATCGGCATGCGTCGATCACATGGAAATTAAAGATCAGATCGATCTGGTACTTGCCCGATCATTTAGTAAGTCAGATTGATACTCCCAAAAAATTATGATCGGCACAGTCCGATCACTCGAAATGGATGAATTGTTACATGAAAATCATCTAAGAAATTTGGTCCGATCACGCTGAAAACACGGATCCGAACACACGGATCCGATGGATGCAAAGTTAGAGACATACGGATCTATGGGAAACTCTTAATTAGTTCAAAGTGATTAGGTTAAAACATGTGGATCTACATTCTGCCAAACTCGCAGATACGAATTTGCAGATTCGAACCTTGTGATGATGGGGGCAAGCTGGATACATACAATAGTGGATCGGTACATAGTTTTGGTGTATTTTCACATGCCTGGACTTCATATTTGCGGATATGAAATGTACCAAAGGAGCGGGAACCGAAGTTGTAGGCACTTAGGGAGCATGTGCAAATCACCTAGAATTTATGGATTTGCACATGTTTTTTGACACAGAATGCATGATCGACAACATGACATCCAAATAAAAAGGAAGTACATGATTTTAGGATATGAAAAATGGAATGGTGCAAAACATGGGGAATTGGCTAAGTCCTTGGAGTCATATCGGTCCCGGTATTGGCACTGATCCCTAAGCATGAGGACTGGATACAAAAATATTCTGGGATTTGGTCAATTTGCGATCAACTTTTTCCTCGAATATTTTAGGATGACCACATACTTTTTGGAGCTAAATAGGTCATTTTCTTTGCCATTTTGGGAGGGCTCTTCTCGGCTTTATAACTCCACTATGCAAGGACACTGCCGGAGATTGTAACCAGGCCAGACATGACTGGCCACTCATTCCTTTGAGTGTACCGAATTATATCACCGACGGCTGGGATCAGCAATTGTCACCAAAGCATACACCAGCGATAGAAATAAAAAGCAAATGATTGTGTCTAGATCAATGGTAATACACCATAATGGGATCGACCCACATAGACATGATGTCTGCCCAATTTTTGTTATTTCCTAGTTGATGAGGCTTGAGGTTACTATTTTCTTTTTAAGAACATCACATCATCATTCACTTTGAATGCCACATCGTCACCCACCAAATCATCAATTTGATTTCCCCAAAAATATTATGGGCATAAAGCTAAGAGAAATGAATTCCTCCGCCACCAACATAATTACATTTGAAGAAATCATTGTAGATGATTCGTTAGGCATACTCTATCAGACATTCTTTCATACAAATTGTCGTGGGACTGGACAAACCGAAGGCACCATCCTACCGCATCCTAAGAATCACCCTATGTATCAGTAGCGAGTAGTCCTTACAATTCGAAGATTCCAATTACGGCAGAATCACTGTTAAAATATCTTGGGGGCGACCTAGAGAACTTTAACAAGCAGTTCTTCTGTTCATGAAGATCCACGGTCTTCATATGACGAACTCCCATAAACCCTGCACTAAACAAGAAAAATAATGCGCTAAAAGGTGTGCCAGGTAGTTATGGACGATCATTAAGGTAAGGTAAGGTAAGCGACACCCATAACCCATTTCAGGATTAGGGTTATGGGAGGGATGAAAGGGTTTGGAAAAACATCCCCTTTCATTTTCTCGGCACCACAAACATTCCATGAACCCTAACAATGGCCTCCATCTTCCAAATCTCATTCTAATTGCTTCCTAATCGCTTTTTAACCACCAATTAACCAAAACTACACCAAATCAAGAGAAATTAACATCAAGTCAGAGATAGAGCTGCTGCTATACATTGGAATTTGTGCCATATCAGTCATAGTTTCATGTATAATATTCATTTTAAGCTAAGGTGAGTGATTTGCACTTATATTCACCAATTACGGCTAATTAGTGGTGATTAGTGATAATTGCCGAAATTATGCACCATAAAAATCTAGAAAAATATGTAGAAATTCCAAAATATTATTTTATGTCACTGGTGAAAATTTGGGTTAATTTGGATTAATTTGCTAATCCTATAGTTAAAACATGGTTAAAGGGATTAAGGGGAAAATCATGCTTTTTGGGTATGTTTGATCTAAAATATTTCATGTGAATGATGTTTTAATGTTTTTGATTGATTCTATATGTTGTTACTGCTGTTTGGAATGTTTTATGATGTCATAGGAAGGTTAGAATGGTTGAAAATGTCGTCGTTTGGCGAAATTAGCTCTAATGAAAAATTGTAGAAATTCAGTTCCTAAAGGGGGTAAAGGTCATGAACCGCCACCAGGCTCACGAACCGCCACCAGGAGGGGCTCACAAACCGCCACCAAGGGAGGGTCATGAACCGCCACCATGAAAGTGTCATGAACCGACCAGAAGGAGGACCGAGAAGCAAAAGGGGGGTAACCAGGGGATCACAACCCGGGGGGGAGCCAGGGTGGGCGAGCCGGGGGGGGGGGGGGGACCGGGAAGGCAACCTGTCCTCGACGATGACCAGGACCTGAACCGAGATGATGACTCCAAACCGAACCGGAATCAAGCCTCGACTACGCGACGACGATTGTGGATTCTTCTGAAGATCAATTCTAATCCAACCAGAACCCGAGATGCAAAGGAAGCCCAAGTAGGATGTTGTTACTCAGGATCCAGATGGAAACCAACGAGTTAACTTCTAGAGTTGGACTTTGTTGCGGGACGTGTGCAAAGGGGTTATCGATATCTATAACTTTGGTTCACCGTTGAAAAGAGGAGACATATAGACGAACCAGTGCCAGAGAAGTGTGGACTAGTTGGCCCTTAACCTAGAGCCAGGGACGTGTGGACTGGGTAAGGTTATTGACTATAGACGAGGGAAGTATGATCATAGCAATAGTTGTACGGAGTTGTCGTCATGGCCCCAATGGATTTGGTGATCAAAGTAGTGAATATCATATGCTTTACGCACTGAGTGAGTGACGTGAGGATGATTGTTGTGTGTAATGTTTTCTATCATCATGGCACGCACACTTCCATTTTACACTATATGCTAGTATTACCTTAGAGTACTTTACATCTTGTTGTGCTAACTCTTTGGTTGCAGGTCCAGGTTCAGGTATGATTATTTATACCTATTATTGTTTTATTTTACTCCTATCGTTCATACCAGACTTTTGTATGACCCAGAGTTTTATGTCTCTTCTTATTACTCTGGGTGCTCCTAAATGAGCAGACTAGAGACATATTAGGTGGTTATGCACGAGTAGTTGTCCGGAGACGAGCAGGAGGCTTCCACGTACTATTTACATATATTCTCCCTGTGTTGTTGCTGGTCACTGCTTTGGGCATTAGTAGTGTACCTTTTCTATTTTGCTTTAGAGACAGTATTTTGAAGTGTAATAATGATGGTTTGGATCATAAGCTGTATTTTGGATTATGTACTCTGATGGCTATGGTTTAGTCTTCAGGTTATATATTGTCTCTCTTGTTTTATATCAAGTTATGTTATATTTTACTCCATGCGCTGTGAGATATACTACAGGTTCCTTTGGTGATTCATAGTTTCAAACCCTTTTTCTTTTGACGACCGTCCCGTGCTAGTCAGGCATTGGCACAACACATTTCGGGGAAATGTCGGCTGGTTCGGGGCGGACCGTCACATTCTTGCTCTGGAAAATTGCATGAATGCTTTGGGAAAGCATCAAAAGAAAGGGCTTGCATATGCTCCTTACCACAATAGGTAGTTAGAACACTAAAATTGGAAGTAAAATTTAATCCAACATAGTTGTAGGCAAAAGCTATTGTTCAAACGAACATTTTTTTCTGCTTCTCTTCTTTAAACTTTTGTTTAGTCGGCAAAAGAAAATAGATAGTCAATTCGAGAATCCAGGGAGATCATCGGAATCATTACAGAACCAAAAAAGCATTCAGGTTGAGTGCTATATTGTAGATACTTTTTTATAAGAAGTCACAAGTTCAAGGCTTGCTTTCGTCGCATATTCAGGTTTACTGCAGACATAGAGCAAACCAATGTAGACAACCTACATATCATCATTTTATCTGAGGCAAGCATTGGAAGTGGAAAAATAATATCCTTAAATACTGGATGAGCTTCTCAAGTGAATCTACTTGATGGATGATGTTTATGGAAAAATAGAGATTTTTCTTGATCACTTCCAAGATAAGAAAACGCTGGAAGATAACTCACAGACAAGAACCAGAACTGATTATCCATCAAGGTGTTTAGTCATGTTTCTTTAGGTAGATCACATTGTTTAAAAGCCGTTAATTGCTATTGCTTTCCAAATTATTTGACCATACAGATCACAAAGACACTTGTCAACTGTGAAGAGAGTGATGGGTGTTGCATCTATATTGAAATTGTTTAGTTTACTTCTTCCATGGGTATCCGATGCAAATCTATATAATGAAAAGATGGAACTAACGCCTTCATAATAGAAGCTCTTCACCAAAAAATTATAGATGCATATGAAGGGAAAATCATCTAAAGGCTAACTGAGGAATCCTAGTTCTCTTCTCTGCTTACGCAATACTCTACAATTCACCTTGCCCATGTTGGAACATATAGATGCAATTTTGAGTTCTGCACAGCTTTATGGCTATCTCTATATTCGAACTAGATTGACGCAACTTCCAGGAGAACCACCAATATTAGATGATGGTGACGTTGCTGATTGACTTCATCGTTTTATTGTAATGGATCGTGCATATTCTATTGTCTCAAATCTATTGATTTAAGCCCTTAAGATTCTACACCATTAAACACTGTTGTGGAAATTGGGTCGTTACCGCCTGTTACTTGGGTTGACGGTGAAGAAAAACATATGTTTTACATTTTAACAAGTCATAGGTTGAGATTTGAGTGCTCAAGTTCATCTAAAGTGCAGGTTAACTCATGGCTTATGACGTTAAGAGATGATTGCAGATTGGATATTGGTTCCTGTCTGCATAATTAATGAGCCACTGAAAACCATAGTGTGAAATGGCTATATTAAATACTGTTGTACGTATTACATATCATATAACGCTTAAGGGTAGGACATTGTATATACTACATATTATGTGCATGTAATCAATATACATAAAGATTGTCCATGTTGGTGTGTGCATATGGTCTAATGACTTGGGCATAATGTACACTTTCTCTGTAACAAAGATTTTGATGCTTCGTATTGAAGAATAGTTGAGAAGATTTTATTATTCAAGAAGATGTAATGATACTGATAACAGGATTGGATACAATAGTATGCAAATTTATAGCTAATAAATGTAACGGCTAGTAGAAAGATGTCTGAAATGAAAGATGCATGAATGTAACAGCTAGTAGAAAGATGCCTGAAATGAAAGATGCGTGTGAAACCGACTGAATGGATAAACTTGTTTTGCACTATTATTCCCCCTTAATTAGATCTGGGTTTTCTGTTCCCATTTCCATTTTCACCTCCGTCTATTATCCTCAGCTCCTCTCTCATTCTGATGAAGTTTTTAGTCGATAGAGCTTTGGCAAGGGCATCGGCTCTTTAGTAATACGCTGGTACATGAGAAATTGTCAATCGTCCTGCTTGTGCTTTTTCTCTTACGAAGTGGAGGTCAATTTCGAGGTGCTTTGTCCTTGAATGTTGGATTGAGTTAAGTGAAGTGAAACTGTGCTCTTGTTATCGCACCAGATAACTGGTTTTCTCTTTAAGGGAAACCCTAGTTTTCCATGAGTGAACCTATCCAAAGTACTTCTGCTGTTGCGCTTGCCAGTGCTCTGTATTCGGCCTCTGTGATGGATCTGGAGGTAGTCTGCTGCTTCTTTGTGCACCATGAAATGATGTTGGATCATAGGTAAACGCAGTATCCTGACACCGACTTTCTATCATCAATGTCATTTGCCCAGTCGGCATCGCTGAAGCACTGTAAGTTGCATTCTTTCTCTGATTTCAAAATTATTCCATGATGTCTCGTGCCCTGTAAGTATCTTAGAATTCTTTTCAATGCTATCCAATGTTCTGTCAGTGGGTTTTGCATGTACTGACTTAATTTATTCACACTATAACATATGTCGGGTCTTGTGATGGTTGCATATTGCAGTGCCCTAATTATACTTCTGTACTGCTTGACATTATCTATGGCCTCACCTTTATGTTTAGATAGCCTTAGATTACTGATCATCGGTGTTGGTAAATGTTTTGCGTGTTGCATATTTGCTCTTTGCAATATCTCTGAAATATAATTCTACTGTGACAAAATTATATCTTTGTTATTTCTTTTGATCATCTGTATTCCAAGGAAATATTTTAGCTCAATCAGATCTTTGATAGCAAAACTTTTATCTAATAAGTGTACAATTCTGCTTATTTCTTGATCGTTGTCTCCTGTTATAAGCATGCCATCCACGTATACCAGTATGAAAATAGTTCCCAGTGTGTTCTTCTTCATGTATAAGGAATTGTCAGACATTTCTTGCTTGAAACCCATGTTAGATAGGGTAGATTTTAGTTTCTCATACCACGCCCTCGAGGCTTGTTTTAAACCATAAATGGCCTTGTGTAATTTGCAAACTTTGTCTCCATTAGTATATCCTTCCGGCTGTTGCATATACACCTCTTCATTCAATTCTCCATTTAAAAAGGCATTGTTGACGTCTAGTTGCTTCACGTTCCAACCTTGGCTTAAAGCTATAGTTAGTATTATTCTGATGGTTATGGGTTTAATTACTAGGGAGAATGTCTCGTTAAAGTCAAACCCGAACTACTGCGCATAACCTTTGGCCACCAGTCTGGCCTTGTATTTGTCAATGGTTCCATCTTCTTTCCTTTTTATTTTGTACGTCCACCTGCATCCAATTATGTTCTTGTGTTTTGGCGGTGGAACGAGAATCCATGTTTTATTTCTCACGAGTGCTTCATATTCAATATTCATAGCTTCTTTGCACTTATTTGATTTTATCGCTTGACCAAAATTTGCAGGCTCAGTCTCAACCATGGAAACACTGTATATTTTAGGTTTGAAAATGCCACTCTTTGATCTCGTGGTCATGTGGTGTCTAGCTTGTGTCTGTTGTGCCTCCTGTTGTGCAGTTGAGCTTGCATTTGTGTTTGTATTGTTGTCCCCTTCCATATTGTTGTTGTTCACATCATGATAAGCTTGCATTTGTGCCTCCTGTTGTGCAGTTGAGCTTGCATTTGTGTTTTTATTGTTGTTCCTTTCCATATTGCCGTTGTTCATGTCATGATAAGATTGATCAATGTTTCCTTCAATATTGCTTGCATCTGTATCTTCCTCGTGTTCATCTTGCATGTTGGTGCCATGTGATTTTTGGCAAGCATCGTCTATAAGTGGTTTAGTGATAAAAGGTTTGAACTGCTCAGCTATAGTGGTGTATCCCATTCTCCTGTCTTTGGTTTCTTACTTTCCTACAAAGGAAAAATATTTTAATCAAATATAACATGTCTTGAAACATCAATTCTGCCATTTTTGTCCAAACATTTATATCCTTTCTGATTTTGAACATACCCAATAAACGTGCATGGACTTGATCTCATGCTTATTTTGTGTCTATTGTAGTCTCTCAAACATGGAAAACATAAGCAGACGTATGATTTTAAGAAGTTATAATCTAGCCTTATATTATATATCAATTCATGTGGTGTTTTATTATTTAACACTCTAGTGGGTAGCTTATTAATGAGAAAAACAGAACTATAAAATGCCTCATTCTAGTATTTCATATGTAAGGCGCTTTGAGACATTAAAGTTAAGCATGTTTCTACGATGTGGCTATGTTTTCTTTCCACTAAACCGTTTTGTTCAAATGTGTGAGGGCAGGTTAACCTGTGTTTTATTTGGAAAAATAATTAGCAAGTGGTTTGAATTCTACCCCCCATCAGTTTGCATAATTTTGACAGTGTGATTAAGTTGTTTTTCAACATATGTTATGAATTGTATGACCGTATTGCATGTTTCAGATTTGTTTTTAAGCATATATATCCACATATATCTAGAATATGCATCAACAAAGGAAAGATAGCACATATGCCCCTGATATGAATTTAGTGGCGCTGGTCCCCACAAGTCAGCCGCTATAAGCTCCAGTGGCATATCATAAATAGTTTCAGAATCACTGAAGGGAAGTTTGTGGCTTTTGCCGAGTTGGCAGTGTGTGCATATGTGCTTGACAAGTGTGTTTTTATCAAAAGAGATATTATTGCTATTTAAAATTATTCTAACAGTTTCAAGACTTGTGACCCAATCTAACATGCCATGATTCAAGAGAATTACATTTACTAGTATTTCTAATGCATCTATTACTGTCATTATTATAAAAGTTCCTAGTACAATTATCATTATAGCTAACATCTAGATTATTACACCAAAATCCTTTACTATAATTGGTGGTCTTCAAGTTGTTGAATTTGTATAGGCCATCATGTAGATTACCCTGTAGTAATATATCCTGGCTTAGTGAATCTTTAACTAAACAGAAATTTGGGTGAAACTCGAAGTATACGTTATTGTCATTGGCAAATTTTAATACGCTTAATAAATTTTTGTTGATAGTGGGTACTCTAAGTAAATTATTCAATTTGAATTATCTTTTACCAAGTATAGTACCCTTACCGATGTGAGTTATACTAGCGGTTTCACCACTTCCCATGTGTAGAGAATTCGTACTTGAGTAGCTTTTGCTTCCTATGTTTAAATTTTGGAGATTATTGGTGATATGGTGGGTAGCACCTGAGTCTGGATACCACTCTTCAGGATTGGTATCATCTGCTTGTATGCATCATCATTGCTTGCACTTTGAATTTTGTTCAGCTCATTGTTGTTCATGTTTAATCCTCTCATGGTTGCTGTGTTGGCTTGAGCATTTTTCTGTGAAGAATTACCTTCAGAGTTGTACCTAAAATAGCATTTGTTTGCCATGTGTCCAAATTTCTGGCATATTTGACATTTAACACGATTGTTATTGTTCCATCTTCCGCGTCCACGACCTCTTTGGGGTTGATGTCCTCCTCTTGGTGGCTGATTCTCATGCTGGTATTGATTTTCCTGTTTATTAATGTTGACATAGTTGTTGCTTTGTGTCTGTTTTGCTTTAGCAGTGGCATAATTAGCTGAAAACTCTCCCTGTGTTATTTTCCTTTGTTCAATCCTGCCTTCATGGGCGAGGAGTGCTGATCGAACAAACTGTAAGTCTGGTAAATTTTGTTGTGTTGCTATAACAGTTATTATAGACTCGTATTCATCGTCCAGTCCTGGCGTAATAAATAGGATTTGCTCTTTATCATTGATTTTATGACCTACAACATTCAGTTTGTCGCATATGTTTTTTATTTTACCCAAGTATTCTTTCATACTTAGGCCTTCTTTTCTAATGTTTTGTAATTCCCTCTTGTACTGCATAACTCTAGTTGCGGATTGAGAACTAAAAATTTGTTCAACTGTTTTCCATATTTCATAAGACGTGCTACATCCAACTATTTGTGATAATAAATTCGAACTTACTGACGATAGGAGCCATGAGGAGAGGAGGCTGTCTTGGTTTTGAAACTTTGTGTAGTCTGGGTTAGGTACAATTTCTCCTTCTGGATTGGTTATCATCATTGGTGGGACTGTTATTGTCCCATTAATGTACTACAGTAAATCATACCCTCTTAAAGCGGTCTCTACTTGATATTCCATAGAATATAATTGTCTTCGTCTAGAGATGTGGTGATAACTTGGCTTTTTGGTTTAATCAGGTCATGGTGGTTTGGTGGAGCGCTGTACCCCATACTTCCTGAAACAGCGAAGGTTGCTTCGTTGTTGTTGGCCATAAAAGATCAGAGATCGTGTGAGGCAGACTGAAAAATTTGCAGTTGAGCTCAGTAATATCTCAAATCAGCAGCCAGTTAATGCTTGGCGAAGATGGTTTGAGCTCTAGTGATGAGGATCCAATCTGAGGAGAGAATAAAACAAAACCAACTTTCTGCTTGATGATTAAGCCTTTCGACAATTAGGCTCTGATACCATACTGAAGAATAGCTGAGAAGATTTTATTATTCAAGAAGATGTAATGATACAAATTACAAGATTGGATACAATAGTATGCAAATTTATAGCTAATAAATATAACGGCTAGTAGAAAGATGCCTGAAATGAAAGATGCATGAATGTAACGGCTAGTAGAAAGATGCCTGAAATGAAAGATGCATGAATGTAATGGCTAGTAGAACGATGTTTGAAATGAAAGATGCGTGTCAAATCGATTGAATGGATAAACTTGTTTTGCACTATTACTTCGAATTTTCAATATTACATATGATTAAAAAAAGAAAAAAGCTATAATTCAAGATGAATTTTATTACTATGTGATTAGTTCTCCATTTTGTTATTGGACATTGTAACGTTCATTTGTAAATTTAGTTCTATTTTTGAATTTTCAATGTATGTTGTAGTACATCAGTATATAATGTTAATTGTTAATTATGTAACATTTATTGGACTCATATTTTTAGTGTACTTCTGTTTCTCCTTGTAAATTTCTTGAGTGTTTCCAATATTTTTGTACAACAATGTAGATGAGCTTTTTTCCTATATGTTCGCTTTGCACCAATAATTATGTTGTTATTATGTTATCTGATTAACCTAGAGGTTACTAATGCTCGATTCCCCGTCGAATTGATATTTTCTCTATAAAAATATTATAGAATCCTTACAAAGGTGAAGGTTGTGTTTGCTTTACTTTCTTTAGTCTTTAGTTTTCGTCCAATGTAAAATGCGAACGATACATGTATAATGCGAAAAATGATCATTTTAGAGAACAAACTTATCACACAAAATAGATTTTCTTCTTCTTCTTATATTGGGATGCAACACAAGAAAGAATAATAATATATTGTTCTGTCATCCCTCCCTTCTTTTCTTGATCCCCTCCATCGTCATTTCATTCTCTCTGTCATCCTTCAAATTTTCTTATATTTTGTTATTAATATTGAAAACTCAAATGCAAAACATATTTTAAACCAAACACCACCGAAGTTTTCATCATCCAATCTCAATTTGTAATTTTTGTTAACTACCAAAACAATAATGTATAGTTAAATAATTTCACAAAATTTGGTTTTGGTTTAAAGTTATAGATCATAAAAAGAACGTTTGTACTTCATCGTTTGGAACAAATTAAACTACATTGTACCTATGCTACTTCAGCACATAACTTTAATGCAACAAAAATTGCATTTACCCTCTGTAGCTAAAAATACGATTAAGAGAATTACAAATGAAAAAACATAATTATTGTATAAACGATGCATATCTTAAAATTTGTGGTTTGGATGAATGATGATAAAAGATCGTTTAAACATGGAATTGCATAACGAACTATTCAAACTAGTAACGAATCAATTAACAAAATATTTTAAAGTATCGGTTAATTTTATAAAATAACATGTACTTTTGCAGTATCAAGCAAACATCATTAAAGGCTACTAAAACATTTTTGTCTAATACAAGATTACATCAAGTTGAAGTTGTTAAAATCCTATAATAGTCATAGTTTGATGTCTTTAGTATGATTTTGAATGATAACATATATAAGTCATACAACGTACTTATAGCAATGTTACTAATATATTGTTGAAATATGAATATTAACCATATCAATCAATTGTTGTTAAATATAATGTTAATAATAACGTGAAATAAACATTGTCCTAAAAAGAATTGCGATAACATTATTCAAATGTTGTAAATAGAATATACAACTATTTTTTGTTGTTATAAAACACGAGTTTAAAACGTTTAGTAACTATTGTCGAATACTACGAATTTACAATGTTTTAAAACTGTAGTCTTAGTTGCATGTTACGATAACATTACGTAAGTGTTATGAAAAGGCAAATATAATACAATGTTGAAAACTCATTGTTAAAAATTTCTATTTACAACATTTTAAGTAAACATTGTAAATATTTTTTGTTTTACGACATTTATGCAAAGAATGTTGTTTAGAAAAATCTATTACAACATTTTTCTTAACATATATTGTGAAAAATCTAACATTTTACAACATTTCAGTAAACTATCGCAGAATCAGCGTTGTAAAATGCTATTTTTGTTGTAGTGTATTATATTATATCCATGCGCTGTGAGCTATACGACAGGTTCTGTTTCAAGTTATTCTTTCTTGGTGATCGTCCTATATCGGCGTAGCACATCCTATAGTGCACTTTTTCCTTAATTTGGTGCATGAGTTATGGGGCCGTCGTCGCATTTGGTATCAGAGCTTTGGTTAATCGACTTTACCCAAAGTTCGTGAGCGTAAAAGCGTATGAGAGACATACTTGTAACTTCTAATGGATGATTACTATATTACATTATATATGGTATAGTAGATTAATAAGCATGTGTACACCATTACATCCTTTCTCTAATCTGGACTTATCATTTTCATTTCAGATAGAGAATGAGTCGTCGAATTTTGAGACACGCTGTTAGGGAAGAGCCTGCTATTAGAGGGGCAGGCGAGGGTAGCCTGCTGGGAGCTGCTGTTATTTTTGTGGCCATAATGGCAACGATCATGAGGAGGATTCCCGCTTCGGAAGCAGCAAAAGAGCATGGTATTCCTGTGTAGGCCCCTAGGGATATTGATTTTTCCAAGTTTTACAAGGATTACACTTCTTTGGGTTGCAAGTCGTTTGCTGATACAAAACCTACTGTTGAGATTCAAAGTTGGTTAGATACATGTATTCACATCTTCGAGGATTTAGGAATTGATGATGCAACTAAGAGGAAGCTTGCATTGACAATTGCAAGGATGAACAATGTATTTGTGGAACTCCATTACTTTAGAGACTCCGAAGGATGAAATTTCTTGGGATTAGTTCTGAACCAGGTTCGAGGCCAAGTTTATTTCGACGGTCCAAAGGTCGATTCTCTTCAAGAGGTTTGTCGAGCTTAACCACGAAGGTAGATGCATGTTTGAGTATGTTATTTGATTTGAAGCTTTACCAAAGTATGCTCGTTCATATATTGAGGCTCCTTATTAGAAGAATGAGAAGTTTATACTGGGTTTGGATGAGTGTCTTGGGAAACAACTAATATATATATATATATATATATATATATATATATCATATCGATGATCCTTATGTGAAGATGGTCGAGAAGGCTTTAAGGAAGGAAAATTTGTTTCAACAAAAGGTGGAGGTTGTTGTTGAGTATAAGCAGGAGTTGAAGCCATCGCAAGGTAGCGGTAATAGGAAAAAGTGGAATGGGAGAAGGAAACAGCAGCAACAACAACAAGGGAAAATGGCCAGAAGAAACCTAAGGATGAGGCTACCTGCTATAACTGTCGAGCGAAAGGTTATTATTCCAAGGATTGTAAGAACCCTAAGGTGGAGAGGAAGTGTTATAACTATTAATAAGTCTGGACACATGAAGATGAATTGTCCAGAACCACCTAAGGATAAGCAGGTTGTGAGAGTGTGTGCTTTGGATGATGTGTCGCCTTCCTCTAGGGTTCAGACTACTGAGGAGAAGGGGAAGAGTGTTGTTGTGCAAGGTACACTTTCTATTAGAGATGTTTTAGTTCGATTTTTGTTTGATACTGGATCTTCGCATTCTTTTATCTATAATGAGCTTGTTTGCAATTTGGGTTTAGAACCTGAGATTGTTGATAGACCATTAGTCATGACTAATCCAGTAGGGAGATCTTCTAGTCTTTGTACGGTTTGTTGTGGCCTAGTCTTATCGAGTCATGGTTGCTCTTTTGTGTGTGATTTCTTTGTTTTAAACATCATAGGGTTAAGGATTATTTTAAGTGTGGATTGGCTCAAGAAGTATATGGCTATCGTGGATTGCGAGCGGCTTGAGGTGATAATCAGGAATGTGGAAGGGCAAACGATGGTGATATGTTGTTTACCAAAGGATGGAATTTTAGTTAGCTTTTTATATTCTCTTATGATTTCATGGGAGGGATTGTCTTCAATGCCAATCGCTAGTGAGTTTTTGGATGTCTTTGAAGAGGTCAAAGGATTGTCATCGCATTGAGAGATTGAGTTTAGGATTGATTTGCTAGATGGAGACAAACCTATTATTATGCCTCTTAGGCGGATGGTGCCTAAGGAACATCGAGAGTTGGAGGTGCAAGTGAACGACCTTTTAGAAAAAAGGATTCATTTGGAGAAGCGTATCTAAACGAGGTGCACCAGTTGTGTTTGCGACTAAAGCTGATGGATCATTGCGGTCATGTGTGGATTATTGTGTGCTGAATAAGGTAACCAAGAGGAACAAGTATCCATTGCCGAGAATCGACGACTTGTTTGATCAGCTTCATGAAGCTAAGGTGTTTTCCCAGATGGACTTGGCAACGGGATTTCACCAACTGATACTGGCTAGGGATAGTGTGCTGAAGACTGGCTTTATGACACCATTTGGATTTTATGAGTGGCTAGTTGTTGGAGAATGGAATTTTAATGACAACAATCTTGTTAACATTATTGATTATAAAATATATACTAACATCTTTATCCAAAATATATACATATATACATGATTTATATGCAGGAAGTAAATACTGAAGATTGTACAGTTAAGAGTTTTAGAGATTCAAGATTTCAAAGGAGATTCAAGACTCGTGAGTTTCAAGATATCAAGGTTTCAAGAGTTCAAGATTATCAAAGTAATAGAGTCTAGTTAGTATGTAAAACTTCGGTTAGCACTTTCAAAATCTGCTTTTAAATCATTTCAAACTATTTTCAAATTGATTTCAAAATTATTTCAAACCCCTTTATAAATTATTTCAAATTATCAAAGGTTCTTACTTATGTTTTCAAATATATATGTTTATTATATAGTTTATATATATATATATGAAGTTTTATAATTATATTATATATGTCTATATTTATAATATAGTTTTATATCATATGTTTAATATGTTTTTATACTTAAGAAATAATATTTTAAACCACTAGTTTTGATTCACGAATTTTTAGAATATATATATATATATGTATGTATATATATATATATGTGTGTATATATATATATCGGTTTAAACACTTGAAAAATGATTTAAAAATTCAAAATACAAGTATATGTTGACATACCATTTTATACATGTTGACATATAACTGTTAAATTTTTTAAATTTGAAAGGAAATGTCTTTTCATATTTTGAAACGTTTCAGAACTGTTGTGACTTTTGGAACACTATATGAAGGCCTCATTTTCAAAATTTTAATCAACTAATCCCCACCTTCTTCATCCTATCTCTTACCACCATTATCCTACTTTAAATTCTTGATTTCTACATTTATGCTCTTCCGTTTTCAGTATAAATTATATCATTCTCTTTCTATTCCCAATCTCTATCAAATACTCTTTGTTTAGAAGTGTTATTCAAGAGTTCTAGGGCTATTTGTAATTGTTAAAGGAAAGAGTGAGTTCCTTGTAGCCTATAAATCAAGGAAAGGGGCGGTGTGAACCTTGTAGCCGTGAAATCAAGGGTATTGAATCGGTGTGACTTGTAGCCGTGAAATCAACGGTGTGGAATCGGTGTTAACCTTGTAACCGTGAAATCAAGGGTGGTGTAAGTTGATACTAGTATTAATAAAACTTTATGCAATCCAGTATTGCGTGAGACTAGACGTACGAGTAATCCGAACCAGTATAAAATCTGGTGTGTTCTTTCCTTTTTTGCATTTTATTTCTGTTTATATCTTCATCTGTGTGATTGTTTCTGTTGTGATATTCATTCTTTGATTCATATAGTTTTTTGAGTAATCGCTAATTGTTTAAGTTCTTCATAATCTCTTTAAAACACTATTCACCTCCCTCTAGTGTTAGTTTTACCTTAAGATCCGTGATTCTCGTCCCTAACACTGGTGATGCCATTTGGATTGACTAACGCGCCAACATATTTTGCAGATCTTATGAATCGAGTTTTTAGAGAACAGTTGAACAAGTTTGTGCTTGTGTTCGTAGATGATATATTGGTTTACTCCAAAAATGAGGGAGAAAACAACACGCACTTGAGAATAGTTTTGGAAACCTTGCGAAAGCATCAACCGAGGGCTAAGTTTTCAAAATGTCACTTCTAGAAGAAAGAAATGAGTTTTTTAGGTCATGTCGTGTCGGGGCAAGGAACAGCGATGGAGCCCGCTAAGGTGGCAGCAATCTAGAATTGGGATCGACCCAAAAATGCAATGAATGTTAGAAGTTTCCTTGATTTAGCTGGATATTACTGACGATTTATCAAGTATTTCTCAGAAATAGCTGCAGCATTAACTGGATTAACGTAGAAGAATCGGGTCTTCGCGTGGAATGCGAAGTGTGAGCAAGCTTTTGAGATTTTGAAAGAGAGATTGATGAGTACTCCTATGTTGACTATTGTGAGTGGTAATGAAGAAATGGTGGTATACACCGATGCATGTGGTACTGGACATGAAGTCATGCTAATGCAAAAGGATAGAGTTATTGGCTATGCAAGTCGACAATTGAAGCTGCACGAAAGGAATTATCTAACTCATGATTTGGAGTTAGCAGCAATAGTGTTTTCTTTGAAGATATGGAGGCATTACTTATTGGAAGTTAGGTTTGAGTTGAATACGGATCATAAGCCGTTAAAGTACTTTTTCTCCAAATAGGATTTGAATCTTCCACAACAACGGTGGTTAGATTTTTTAGCATCATTTGATTTTGGTATAGCCTATACTCCGGGAAAAATAACGTATTGGATGATGCATTAAGCAGAAGACATGTGAGTTTAGGATCCATTTTTACGGAATGGAAGCATCTCGAGTATTTGGTTGGTTTGATTTCAGGCCTCACTGTGAGTTAGAGCTCGAGATGTTAGCAGACTTATCGATTATACCGACTCTCATCGAAAAGATTAGTGAAATCCATAGGCGAGACACTAAGCTCGTAGAGATCATTCAGAGATTATAGATGAGAGTGGAACCTGAGGAAATTAAGGATTTTGAACTCAATCGAGGTGGTTGGCTTTGTAAGAGTGGACGACTGGTGGTTCTTGATATAGATAGATTGAAAGATGATATTCTAAGGGAATGTCATCACTCTGGATTGACGATTCATCATGGTGGTAATAAGATGTATCGAGACATGAAACGAGTTTACTACTGGGAAGGTATGAAGTGGGATGCCGAGAAATTTTCTTGAAGTATATGAACTGTTAGTTGGTTAAAGCCGAGCAGAAGAAGCCGAGCGGATTGTTACATCCATTAGAAGTTCCTACGTGGAAATGGAAGCAAGTGTCAATGGATTTTATTGATGGATTACATAAGATAAAGCAGGAAATGATTGTATTTGGGTCACGGTGGATTGCTTGACCAAAAGCGCGAGGTTTATTCCTGTTAGATCGGCTAGGAAGGTAGCGAAGTTGGTTAAGTTATATCTTAAGTGGACAGTTCAATTCCATAGTCTACCGAAGAGTATTGTTGTAAATCTAGATTCGTTATTTACTAGTGAATCCTAGAAGAGTTTGGAAGAAATGTTGGGAATTAAGCTATATATGAGTACAACTGATCATCCACTACACCATACAACCCATTTTCCCACAACCAACACGGAAAATTATCCACAACTCAAGGCCGTTGCAATTTTACCGTAGTTTGAAACCATGGTAACATAAACTAGCATGGTCTCGGACCATGAAATTTTTTGAATGGTTTCCTATCGTTCAAAGTTATTCTGTTTTTTAAACCTCTGTGCGTATAGCGTGTGAATCATGACCGTACATACTTCTCAGATAAGAACGCCACTTCTTAAAAAAAGAAAGCTCTCTCGTTCCATAATTTTACTCGTGCTCCAGTAGTAATTTCCTTCGATCCCGCGCCCTCTAACCCATCAACTTTAGTCTATTCCCAACCATCCTTGATTCTCTCCTTTAAAGTTAATCGCCATCAGTCAAATCGTGGGAACCTAGGTTTTCACTCCAATCGATTTTTGCTCAGTCGCCTTGGGTTCATATGTGACTTCCGATATCGATTTTTCGCTCAGGTGACAAATTTGGAGACAATGAATTTATGATCTGGTTCGTGGTTTTACAATTTTTCAGTGTTAGTAGTAGTTAATTCCGATGTTATTTATATTTAGGGAAGAATTCTAAAATATTCATCAACAATTGCTATGCCGTTTTGGATTCCTAAGAAAGGAGAGAAATTCGAAGGTTTGTGTTGATTTGCATAGATCACTTGGCTGGATTTCTCTTGGTTGTCATGTCAAATTCTTGACTATACGAGTTGTTCGAAATTTCTTCCCCTTCGATTTGTAGTTAATTATGAAATTTGAACTGTCCCATGCATTATATTTATCTAGTGAAGCTTAATAGGTAAGCCTATTTAATTGGTTTGTAAGCTCAATCTTAATTTATAAGAATATAATTAGGTGATGCTGCATTCTTGAATTACACCATACTATATATAAATTGTTGATGAAGTGAACACACATTTTGTTAGACATTTAATAAAATGACAAACTTCTAAACCATTGCCTTCAGTTTGAAACAGTAAGATGTTTTTGGTAATTACTTGTAGTTCTACTGTTTGGTTCTTCTATAGTTTATGAATTAGATCCCCGAACGTGTAATTGTAATAATATGCTAGCTTTATTTTCAGAAGGTGGATGTCACAGTTTCTCAAAAAAAAGCTATAAATATATTCGATAATTGAATATAAATAATCAAATTAATCCTAACTATATAATCCATATTCCTTTTCTTAATTAATCTGTAGGTACCATCACGAGAAGGCTACATCACTAACTTTTGATGTTGTGGATGAGCAAGTCAAGGTCAGTAGTACTCTACCATCCTTGTTTTAGAAAATTATTACAAAATTATTATACAATCTTAATAGATACCTTAACATTATAAATATCATATAACTCTGAGCATAGTAAGCATAAATAGCTGCAATGTAAATAGGTGCTATGTACTCCAAATATAAACTGGCTATGTTGGTGATTAGCAGGTATATTCTGGGTTATGTGATCCTTTGAATTCGAAATATGAGCTAGTGGATAACTACTATAAATGTTTTTGATTGGACCGTCACATAAAAATAACCACAAATGTAATTATAAATTAGAAAATCTGTCTATAAACTTTGGATATTTTTACATGTTAAAAAATCTTCGCTATGCCAACAATGGACGTTTCATGTTTGTAATGAGTATGGCATATATTGTATGTTTTGTCGTAGTTGTAATTGCTTCAACAGTTTTCAATATATGGGTATTTATTTTATAAATTTACATCTCAGTCTTTGGTTAGTCTGACACATGTATAGTTTACATCTTTGTCTATAAACTTTGGAATGATCCCTTTCTGGCCTATGTATGTGTATACATACATACATACATACATACACTTATTCTTCTTTAGTAGTTATTGTTCATTTACTTTCTAACTAGAGCACTTTGTTTACTATTGTTGGCCCGCCTTTCTGACAAGGAAGTCGCATGTCGATGTATGGCCATCAGAGTGCTCGAGATTTGAGTATGAACTCGGGAAGGCTTGCGGTGATTTGGTCGAAGTCGCAAAGTGCTTAGAAAAGCCTGTAAATACACTTAGCATTCAGGTTTCGAATTTTGGCTCATGGGATTTTCGTATCCCACTTCATCTTGGGATTTTGTATCCCGCTTGTATATGGGATTTCGTATTACACAAATCGGTGTCAACTTCTCTCCTTCTGGGTTTTTCATATTTCAATATTTTCGTATCCCCAAGTATGAAAGTAAGGGATACGAAAATGGATAATGGCACAGCGTAGATTTCTGTGGGAATAGGAGTACAAAATTCTTATTTCATATTTAACAACTTCGATGACTTGGATTTTGTAACTTCTAGGATATGAAAATTTTATTTCATATCATGCAAGACGAAGAAAGATGGCATGACATGGTTTTAGGGCTAAGGTGCAAGATATAAAATGTTATTTCGTATTCCAAGATGCGAATTTCCCCGGCTTGGATTGAAGTGCTTCGACAAGAAGCACAACAAAATAGTTAACTCATAGGTTCAGTGTTGATTCCGAGATACGAATTTTCGGGGATACGAATTCTCATACCCTCTCTCCAGGAAGTTTCCTCTATTGGACATCCATCGAATTACGTGACTCGAGAAGAGATCGACCGAGTTGTTAAGGATTTGATTGAGAGGTTGGAAAGTCAAGAAGAGCATTTCAAAGACAGAAAGCGACAATGAATACACTTCTCGCTCGGATCGAAGGTTTCAGAAGGCCATCGGGCCTAGGGTATATTTGCGGGAACTAGTGCTAGCTCAAGGATTAGCTCGGGACTTAGGGGAAATTCCCAAGGATCAACCCTGTGTCGACTCCAATCTGCGGATCAATACTGGATCGGCTAGGCTCAAGGGAAGCACCTCCAATCCCAAAAGAAATTCCGCTCACATTGTGATTGGTAAATTTTTGGGTGCAGGAACTGAAAACGTTGCTAATGTTTCTCAAGCGTCGATACGTACAGGTTTGGATGCAAGAACTCATGTAGTTCCATAAGTTAGGTTTGTGCTGGTGGAGGCACCTCAGGCTAGTATGGAGCCAGATATTCTTGTTGGGGCTCCGTAGTTTGCTAATTTTGGACTTGACACCGGTGGCATCGTTGTAGGATTGAACGACTGGAGTCGTTTGCTTGGGAATGGTAGTCATATCGCTGATATGATTCAGCGATATACTCGAGGTGGAGCATCTCTCTCACGAATTTGGATTGTGTTACTCGCTGTTAGTTTACCCAGGATATTTGAAATTCTCAGAACCCCCCGGATTTCAAGTTATCAGTGTTGGAGGCTTTTGAAGAAAGGAAGGATCCGACCATTCATTTGACGCATTATATATGCCACATTAAAATGCTTTAAGCATCGAAGAATGTTATGGAGAAGTTGGCGAAGCGCCTTCCCTTTATCTTACACACATTGCTGCCATGTGGTTTCGATGGCTGGATAATATTGTATCGGTTAATAGCTAGAATGTGTTCGTTGGAAAGTTCATCTAGTAGCTCATGGTTCACATTGCTCGACCCAAGAATGCGACGACTCTTACGGCAATCAGGCAAAGGTCCGGTGGTACTTTATGATTTTTTTTAGAAAGGTTCAATGCGGCGATGGAGTCGACCGACCGACTGGACCCAACGATGGTTTTGATGGCAGTTGTTTTTGGTGTCTTGGATAAGACTCAAGATCTCGCTTCAACGGGATCCACCAAGGAATTTTGGTGAATTCTACTTTGAGGCAAATTTATTTTTAAGGGAAGAGGATGCGAGAACCAATAAGAAAGTTCACGAGGCTAATTTGAATAAGGGCGACGACTCGTTCAACTCTGAAAAAGGCAAAAGAAAGGCTGCTCCTTAGAGTGATTAGCGTGTGTATCAATGGAATTAGCCTAAATTTCCTTCATACCCGAAGATTAATTATACTCTGAAGGAGATTTATTTGGAAGTTCACCTGGTTACTCCCTTCAGAAAGCCTCCCGCGAGGGAGCCGTCTCAGAAGGAAAGGGATTCTAGTAGGCATTGTTTGCTTTCACGACCTGGATGGTCCCAACACAAACGATTACAGACATCTTCAGGATATGATTGAAGAGCGTATCAGGTGTGGTGAGATGGAGGAATATGTTTGGAATCGAGCTATGTTACTAGGACAGGCACACCTGCGTGCTTCGGCTCGTAGTAGGAATGGACCAGAGCCTGGCCCAGGCGGTTTGGTCATCTGTTGATGTGGCTCACTCTAGTTTTCTTTGGATTCCCGGGCTTTGTGGCTCTTGTCCTTTTTGTTCTTCGGCTATTTGGTTTTCTAGTTCTTTAGTTCTGCGACTTTCGCACTTTGGATTTTAGCTTTCTGGATATTGATTTTTCGGCTTTCTATCTCTCAGTTTCTTGCATCCCGATCTTCCAGCTTTTAGACATGTTTATATGGACTTTTGGCTTATGTATCTTGGTTACTTAGTAATTGGAACTTTGGCTTTTCGTCTTTGGACTCTAGTCGTATTAGGCTCCAGCCTCCTGGATATTATGCTTCTGCATATTATATATTTGGTTTTCCGATTTCAGATGATTTTAAGTTGGCTCACACATGTATAAGATTAGATCTTAATCCCTAGGCGTGTTCTGTACCCGACTATAAACCATCCGCCTGATAATTAACTAATCTTTTTGGTTTTCATGATTGTAGGATTGCGGATGGCTAAGTCTGCCTACCCATGTACGGGATTAGGACTTACTCCCTAGGCATGCTTTTTACAAATGACAAACTGTCCAATCTCCTGCACTCACCTCTGGTTATATGGATTCAGAGTTTGGGGGATAAGTCTTCCTACCCATGTACCAGATTAGGACTTGATCCCTAAGCATGCTCTTTGCAGATGATGAACCATCCAATCTCCTTCATCATCTGACTTTGGATTTCAGAGGGACTAAGTCTGCCAACCCATGTATAGGATTAGGTCTTAATACTTAGGCATGCTCTTTGCGAACAAGGAACCGTCCGGTTTCCTTCACTCATTTCTGGTTATCTAGCTTGAAAGTTTGGAAGGCCAAGCCTTCCTACTCATGTACGGGATTAGGTATCCATCCTTAGGCATGCTCTTTGCGAACGATAAACCATCCAATCTCCTATGTTTATTTTTCATTTTCTAGGTTAGGACGGCTAAGTCAATGTACCCATGTATAAGGACTGTTGTGACCCCTAGGCATGCTCTTTGCTTAACGATGAACTATCCTCTTAGAAACTAACAAAACTTAATAAACTTGAAATCGAAAATAACTAAGTCGATCCACTCACGTATGTGATTAAGCCTTAACATCTAGGCGTGCTCTCTGCTTGACGATGAACCATTAGATTTTCCTTTGGTTTTATTAAAACTCAAAACCCTTGAAAACTAAAGGACTTTGCTTGCGGAGTATGAAATCTGGAATTGAAATTTCAAACTTTAAGGACTTGGCATAGTTAGGACTTTGCTCGCTAAGTATAAAAATCTGGTCCCTAAGTAAGGACATTACTTGGGAAAGGAAGCGTAAAACCCCGTAAAAATATACCTGAACAAGTTTAAGATAATTAATTTAAAATAAATAATAATAAGTAATGAAAACTAGCAATAAAACAATAGTATATTAACGGTTGAAAACTGGAATTTTACAACATTAGGAATTTGGGCATGAAAATATCGTAGTTGTATTCGTGGCGAGATTCTGATCAATTTTTATATATAATATGCAAAAATCAGAGTCCGTATGAAGGATTTACATTTAAAAGATGTTTTACGTTAATATATATGCAAGAACGTTTGAAATTTGAATTGTAATATAAATATATGGAATAAAAATAATTAATTAATGGTTGATTAGAATATTCCATTCAATTCAAAATTGTGTATATATATACATACAATTGGTACAAAAATATTGTTTAAATGGTAAGATATAAATAAATATAAATAACATTTAATTAAATATCTTCCTAGCAATCAACGCAGGCCACTGGCCATTTTCGTGACCAGGAGGTCGACTGCCTCCCTAGAAGGGGTGTAGAACACCTGGTGCGGCCAGAGCCTAATGAGGCTGGTTTAGTTGGTGTTTTAGGTTGATTTTATATAAAATTAATAACCCATATTAAATCTGTGTTAATCTAACGGTTTCTATTCATTTACACACCTATAAATACCACCTAACTCACCTCTCAAACCTCTAAACCCTCCCATTCTCCGTGCTTCCATTCTTCTACTGACATTCCAGGAATTTAGGTTTCTTCTTCTGCCCCTAACCTATTTCATTGCTAATCCAATTTTATTTAGTTTATATTCTGAAATTACATTAATTTATATATAAGATTCAAATCTATATAATTCTCTTTTATAGATTTGCAGTAGAATCGAAGAACGACGACTTCAATATTCAAATCAATATTATCTCTTTTCTCCAAAATCTATATGAGAGGAAATAATACTTGTTTAGGCTAAATTCTACATTTTGTAGATTTGTATGCCTAGAGAGATTTGGTTTCACGATAACATCATATTATAAAAACTCCCAAATCTCCTATTTTTGTATATACCGCAAAGTTGTCAATTAATATTTGGGTTTGTGAATTGTTTGGGTTATGGATGAAGAATAGTTTGGTAATTTTACTTTTGTTTGTTTTATTTTCCTCTTTTTAATTAAAAAGTGTTGTGATGTAAAAAGATTTGGTTAGGTCTAATTATTTGAATAGGTTTAGATTTCCATTCTAAAACGGATAATTTGAACGTATTCAGATTTGAAATAATCAAATGTTAATGTTTTTATGTACAACATAGAAAAAGGGTAAATTGGATTAAATAGAGGTTAATGTATATATGTATACATATATGCATATATTATTTTTTGTGTGTGTGTGTGTTAAATATGTATGTATGTAATTAACACATTATTCCTATTAATTACCTAAATTGTTCTAACAAGCCTAAGAATACAAATTTGGATGGTTATGTTGTTACTTTCCCCATTGCTTCTATTATTAATTATGCCATGTATTTAATAGTTTGATTCGGAAGTAGGCTTGTATACCTTTAATGTGAACCAGATTGGCAATTTTCACCGTTAAAATGTTTCTTCATTCGAACAGAAATTAGCGTTTATAGTACGCAAATATTATATTTATATAGCGTAATCAACATAATCAAACGTAATAATGACGTAATAAATACGTTAGAGTAAGGTTAAAAATTTGAAATGTCCCCATATGAATTGTTGCTTGTGTGTATAAAATGGCTTATATATATATTAAATAATGACACACAGACACGAGGTGGTCATCATTTATGGTGCAAGTCTGCCTGCAATCAACAGGAAAATCTGACAATCACAAGTGAGTTTGGTTAACGTGAGAGGTCCGGGTGCATGGGCCATTTAACTTAGTGCACTACGACATGAGGTTAAACCCGCTTGTAGTAGAAGCCTGCTCGGAACCGCCCAACATATCCAACATCTACAAGTAGACGGTTTAATGTGAGAGGTCTAGTGTATATCTACCTATTATATGTGTAAGTAGGTAGGCTTACTACACCTTGAGAAGGTATTAAGTGGCTAACTTTCTTCTTATTTAGTTTAGGTCTTAAGCTATGTTATATTAAGCGCTAAACGAGGCGAGGCGATGAAAGGTTCGCTTCGCTTAATGGTGCTTAAGCGATGCTTAAGCGCTAGATCCATGCATAGCCAAAACTATGCCTAAAGGTAATTAAGTGGTCCTTAAGCGCAATGCTTAAGCAGTGCTTAACTATTATACAAATAAGTCAATTCTTAATACTGCTATGTAAATGCTTAAATTTAAGCAAGGCGCTATTAAGCGCTAAAAAGGCACGATAAACGCTTAATGCCTTCCACATTTCAGAAAATTAAGCGAGTAGTTAAAGTGTCGCTCTGTACAGTTAAAGCGCTTAGCGGTTCTATAGCGGTGGAGGTGCAAAAGGTGTAGCAAGGATATAGAGGCGATGCAAAAAGGTGCATTAAAAAATTTAAATTAATTAATTATCATTCTTGCATTATATGTGTAAAAGAAACAAATATTAATAGTTTTATGTAGCAAAATTAAAGAATAACATGGTTATGCATACAATATTTGATAACTATAACAGACTTCTACCATGTATATGACACTTAGGCTTCGAAATTAGCTCTTTACACTAATGTTATTTATTATTTTAAGAAGAGATCAAGTCAAATCAAGTTATTATTATTAATATTGCTAAAGCGGAAGCTAAAAAGCCTTGATTTAGCGGATGCAGCAGAAAATAGTGGGGCTTAAAGCGGATCTACTGTTCATTAGCGCTAAATTGAAATAGCATAGCGGTTGAAGAGTGCTATAGGCAGAGATTTTGCAGGGATTAAGTAGGGCTTTAACTGCCCAAGCATCGCTTAAGTGCGCTTTTCATAACATAGGTCTTAATTGGTCAAAGACTAGGACCATTCCGAAGGTTCATTCCTTGGATTTGGACCAAAGTCATAGGACTCTACCTTATTAGATTTGAAATTGGTCTATGTATCCTCCTTCTCTAAAAAGTGGTTTAGTCATGGCGATAATGGAGTAGTGTAGTTTACCACAATGTTCACTTCCTTTAGGAGCGTAGTGAGAGGCAGCCTAGGGACAGATTTGGTATACGTGGGACATAACATGCTATTTAATGAAACAACTGTCTAAGGGAAGTCTTGAGCGGCATAAGTGTTCTACCATAATATCAGTTAAGTAGTAACATGAGACGTCCACCTGAGGGGTCTTACTATATGCAGGCCTACCCAAACCGATATTAAGCGGCGGGATACTACTTCTCATATTACTTGTGAGAATATATCTATAAGGATATTGACGTGCTAGGATGGGGTCTTGTGGCAAGGGACAGCCTTAGGGTCATAAGAGATCATAAGAATCCATCCTTAATAAATATACTAGAATGGGCCTTAAGTGACATAGAATGTTCACCTTGTTGGGTCTTAAGTGATTGCTGATCCACCCTAAATGCATAAATGAAGGTCTTAAGCGATTGATTCAGATGTCCACCTGATTAATTAAAATATTCCTTTGTATGTGTGTGCTTGTGTGTTTACGTAGACATACTTTGATGTATACAACTTGCCAAATCTAGAGTATAGTCTTTAAACACATATTATTTTCAATCACCAGAACTTTATGTTCTGACCTCGCTGCTCTTAATATATAAACAGGATGGTATGTGGGAACGCTTGGATCAATGATACTTTGGAGATGGAGCCTAACGATGGATGATCCAAAGCCATTAGGCATTATGGCAATATTATTATGTTGGGATAATTGATGTTGATGTACCTATTATTGCATGAGACTCATTGTAATTAATATTTATGATGGTTTTAAACTAAAGGTACGTAAATTTTAAGTTATTATATTTTTATCCCTTCCACTATTTGAGATTCTGATTTTGTTTTAGTATGCTCTGTTATATTTGTTATACCATTTCCTTATAGGAATTGACGATCCAGTTAGAATTACTCTGAGTTTCTATTTTCCTTTTTAGGTCGAAATTTAGGTCCATTCTAGGCGGAGTGTTATAGGAAGGGCATCTTGGCAAGGCCCTCAATCTACTGGCAGATAAGGACTTTCCCCGTTTGATTCTGGGTGGTACTGTCAGGACTTGGCAGACAACTCATCGTTTTTGGCTAATCTCGAATGGTCTTGTCAGGAGTTGTCAAGATCATTTGCTCTAGTTTTGGATTGTTCTACCAGGACTTGATAGAGAAATTCATTTGGTTTTCGCAGGTATGGACCATACTACATCAGGTTATTCTGGCTTTCGGGTTTATCTGATCATCTGGTTATCTAGTTATTCTGGTTTTCTAGATTTCAAGTTTCTTCAGTTTCTCGACTTTGGTTATTTTGGTTTCATGGATCTCGGACGTTCTGGTCTTGGTTATCTCTCGTAATACGATCTAGAGCGATCGTTGTTTTTCTGGATCTTTGGTTTTCCATTAATACGATCCGACATGATCGTGGCATCCGGTTTTCTAGTTTTCATCTATTGAATTTTTGTGTTGACTTCTCTTAGTTCACGACTTCTGCATCTAGGATTTTTGGATTCTTCTAGGTGCTCCTTCCTGGTAGAAAGACATATATCAGGGGCAAGTATTTACCTTCCTTTCTAACAAGGCAGTCACATGTCGATTTATGGATATTAGAATGCTCGGGATTTCGTATTCCTCTGGTTTAGGTGATTTCATATTGCACAACTTGGTGTCAACTTCTCCCTTTATAGGTTTTTCATCTTTGAGTATTTTTGTATCCCCAAGTACGAAAGTATGGGATATAGAAATGGATAACGATATGATGTGGATTTCTCCAGGGATGGGAGTACGAAATTCTTATTTCGTATCTAACAACTTCGATGACTTGGATTTTGTAACTCCTAGGATACGAAAACTATATTTTGTATCACGCAAGATGGAATGGCATGGTTTTGGGGAAAAGGCACGGGATACGAAATATTATTTCGTATTCCAAGATACGAATTTCCTCGACTTGGGTTGAAGTGCTTAGACAAGAAGCACAACAAAATGGTTAACTCCCGGGCTCGGTGCCGATCCTAAAATACGAATGTTCGAGGATACAAATTCTCATACCCCCTCTTCTATAAATAGCCCAACACTTGGCTTGTTTCAGGATCTTTGGTTATTTCATTATGCACGCGCGAAGCTTAGACTTGGAGTTCTTTAGTGGCTTCCTACATGATATTATGGACTTTGGATGCTCTTTTTGACTTATAAACTTCACTTAGAAGGCCACTCTCAACATTTTGGCATTTGGATGGATGCTTGGCTTACTCTATGGACATTGAGGCATACTTAAAAACATTTTGGCATATCTTGGACATAAAAGCTTTCTTGGACTTTGAAGCTTCACTCTCTTGGACTCTGGACATAGCAATTGGGCTTAGGACTTGATAGAGAATTAGCATGGGCTTTGTTATTCTTGATTCATAACTTTGTAAACTTGAGAAATGGAAGAAGAATTGTACTTGTAACTTTGTAAAGCATAATATATAAAGTTACCTTGGAGTGAACGTAGGCACATCTTGTCGAACCACTAAAAAAATCGGTGTTATTTACTTTTCAGTACTCTGTGTCTGGACTGTGTTTGGATTAGTTGTGTGACCCATTAACAGTCGGGTGTTGGTATGTGTTGACCAATTCTCCACGTCAACAATTGTGATGTTGGCTGTCTAGTTCACCCGAGACCTTGTTCACGTCTTATTTGATGTATATGTTTGTTGTTGCATTTTAGATGTTTTGATTAGTTGAGTTTGTTTTATCCAGAGTCTTGCTTTCGGTACCTTTAATATCCATACTGGCGAAATTTTCTGAATTTAAGAAACCACTGGCCATGTACATGCAATAACTATTATTGATATTTAAATGAACTTTTGCTAATGTTCTTGTACGTTAATATCTGTATATGCATACTAGTTTTCTCTTTCTTTCTGTACTTGCATATGTATATGATGTTGCCCACTCATCGTGTTTTATTTGCACATGTATTCATCCATACACCTTAGTTGATCTCTGCAAGTTTATTCTTTGTTTCTATTCAACATTGTTTTTGGCCTAGCTTGACATGTTGATGCGGTTAATGTTTGTGGCCTTGTCCATGTTGATCCGCGCCATTTCCTTTATGGCTGTGAATATGTGTATGTTAATTCCCATATGATGTAGCTATACTGTGAGTCTACTCTGGCATTTGATTTGCTGCCACTTCATTAATTTGATATCCAAGTAATGACAAGATAAACGAAAAATGAACAGAACTTTTACAACTATATTTTACAAAAGGAGTGATAAGATAACAATACTAGGAATATAAAATAGTGAATATTAGGTACACATCCCTGGAATGTTCGGAAATACAATCGGCATCCACCTCAACTTTATAATTCAAAGCAGGTCCCTATTTTCCCACTTACGTGTTTTCTAAAGGAAAAAATGCGTTGCTTGATTAAAAAAAATCGCAAATATTCTCAGAAGCAATGGAATTTTTTTGCATACATCTATGCATTTATACTGAATATAGGCATACATGTATGCATAAATTCATCCAGTGTTTTATGTTGAAAATATGGACCAATATACTCATACATGTATGCATATATTAATAATAGTTGCATACATGTATACATATAAAGTTGAACTAAGCTACATGTGTTACGAGTAGTTGCATGCATGTATGCATTTGTCCCGTATACTTGCATACATGTATGCAACAAAGTTATAAAGGATAAAGGCTTATGAATATGTGCATGAATGCATGCATTTATTCTGTATAAGTGCAGAAATGTATGCAACAATGTTTAAAAATGTTAAAACATGCCAAAATTGAATATATGCATAAAACGATGCACATATTGCAGTTTAACTACATACAGGTATGCATAAATACTGCAGGTTAATGCAAAACTGAAATATATGCATAAATGTATGCAACTATTTACAAATAAGTGCATCTTTTGATGTATAATACTGCTGTTTCGTTGTTTTTTTGGTTTTTGATGCTTTTGTTTAGTGGTTTTAATGGATGAATTTGATGATGATTTGTTGTTCTATTTAATTATGAATTTTTGTGATTTTTTTTAATTTTTTTGATGATTTTTCAAAAAATAGGGATGTAATTTATAAAAAGTTTAGGAGTGGATGTGAGGCTAATTTTGAAACTTATTAGGGATGTGAGCCAAACTTACCCTAAAATATACTCAAACTATTTACATATCAAAATTTATTTATTTTTCTTGAAAAATTTGTTATTACAACTGAGTTATTGACTATATCTCGCTCACATATTTGAAAAACATCAAAACAAATTTTGGTTAAACTTTTTGTGCCAAATCAGTAAATTGCTAAATAGGTATGTCATGACTAGTGATTAAGCATGAACAGTTGATATACTCTATATTACTTTTTGTTACTTTCCTTGTAAATGAGTCTGAGCTTGTATTCTTGTCGTCTCAATTGTACTATGAAGTAACAGTTTCCATACACATCTGTATACTTGGTTGTTTTTGAACCTTTGCAAAGTGTGGTGTTTTGGTGCACCATTTGTCATGCTGACTGGTGTTTGTTAAGTTCGTCTTCTTTTTTGGTCTTACTGGCTAGAATTGCTCAAATCTGCTCTAAATTGAAATTGTTTAGAGACCCTGTTTGAGTACAATAATTATTGCACCTAAAATAATATTTAATATTGTGTAGATACTGTTTAAATTATGCCATCAGTCTTTCATTGTTTGATAATTTATACACACTGGATAATTTTCATAGTCTTCATTGCACATCTTATTTTAAAATTCCTAGCAAGAGGTAGATGTAGATCTAGGTGAACTTTCCTATGAGGTAATATAAGCAACTTAAATAAATATCCTTTTTTGCAATTTCCCTGCAAATAAAATTGAACAAAATCATTTTCAGGAATTGGTTGCATTAGGTGAGGTAGATAGAACAGAAAGCAGAGGTCTTTATGCAAGTTCAATTGTAAACCTACCTTCAGATTACTACAAACATAAAGTTCTTAAAATGGCAACTTCGACTGGTAAGTTCAGAACATATCGTGTAAATTGTTTGTTTCTACAGAAACTGTATTGGGCGAAATACTTGTGGATTCATGAAGATGCGATGTATGTCGGTTAGATTTTTAGGATGTAATAATAAATAAAGGCGGATTACCCGGTGGAAGCTATTTCATCCGTGTTTTATATTACAGCAGATGGGCCTAGGCTTAGCCCATTTGTTGTACTTGTTTTGTTGCTTATATATACTTAGGCAAATCCGTATTACTGAACATCAAGACATTATTACGACTTTCAATATATATAATCCAACATTCTCTTCTTAAAACATTTCAAGTCTACAAAATCAATCATACACAGATCATTCAGATCTTTATCTTGGTTTGGAGCATGCAAAGCCTCACGACATAATCTTCTATCTGCTAATTCAGTAGCGTTTACTCATCAGAATATATCACCATCATTTGAGTATTTCTCGTTAGAGGTTTTTCCTCATCGTTTGAGTGAGAAAATAATTCAACAATTTGTGCCTCGCCTGAAATCTTGATTATTATCAAAATCAAGCTGCGTCAGATTAGTTCATCATATTCTTAGTGTATCAACAGCAACGATCACCAAGAAAGCAATCAAGAAATTCTAGAAATCAATCAAGAAGTTCAAGAAATCACCAAACAGAAAGAGCCAAGCCAGAAAACATCTCCGAAAATCATTCACCATCAAAAAATCTGGCTGCTACATACCTATTTAGGCGATTAACTAAAATTTCTGATCAGTTTCGGCATTCTTTCTCCTTATTTTGCTTCTCACAGTTGAATAGCTTTAGTTGTCCTCATATGCCTTCAATCAGAAATGGATGATGAAACTATCTCTGTGGCATTAGACAATGGTATAGATCCTCCTCATGCAAGCTCATCTATACAGCAATCAGTAAAACAGTAATTTACCCTCAAACTCAGATAATTACCGTATATCTTGAAGAGGATAACTATCTTCTATGGAAATTACAAGTTGAGACAACAATTCAAGGCAATTGTTTAGAAGGCTATATTCTTTGAACTATTGATATACCTTCCAAATTCATCACCGATGAAACAACAGGACGGTTGCCAATGAAAAGTATGTAAAATACCACTGGTGAGACAGACTAATCAGTTCGTGGTTATTATCATCCTTAAGTGCAAATCTATTGCCACAGGTTATTATCTATTGTTCAGCCAATGATATATGGACCACAATTGAAAGAGAGTTTAATAGTCAATCTTCTGTAAAGTTCTACACTACAAGAATCAATTGCAAAGTGTCAAGATGGAGAATCTATCTTTAAGAGAATATATTTCCAAAGTTGAAAAATTATGTGATCTGTTGAATGCTACTGGAAATAAGGTTCCTAACAACGATCAAGTTTTGTATCTAGTGAATGGTCTATGTAATGAATATGAAGCAGTAGTTGCAGTTATAACTTCTCAAAAATTGTACCACCAATTGATGAAGTGAATTCAATTTTAATATCACTTGAAGCCAGAATAAAATGCAAAAGACTTCAAGAAACTAACTATTCTGTCAATTTCACTACTGGGATTAATGGTAAAAATCAAAGTAGTAACATAAATGAACAATCTTACCAAAGAGGACATGGTGCAAGAAGATTCAGAGGAAGAGGCAGATGGAATAGTGCCAACAGACCTAAGTGTCAAATTTGTAAAAAGATAGGTCATACTGCTTTAAACTGCTATTTCTGGTTTAACACTAGCTACATAACAGACCAAAATTAGAGAAACAACAATATTGCTAGTGTTAATATTGCTCAATCTGTAATCACCAACCAAGACAATGCAAACATAAACAACAATTAATGATATAGCTAAAACAGACACTCTACAAAACGATAGATGGTATCCTGATTCAGGAGCTACTCACCATATCACCAACAATGTAGACAGTTTGAATCTTGAAGGCAAGGAATACAGAGGCAATCATTCAATTTTATTGGGTAATGGAAAGTGTACGTATATCTATTACTCATATTGGTAATACTAGCATAAAGGGTAAGCGACAATTATATTTATATAACTTACTAAGAGTACCAAAGATAAAAAAGGAACTTGATTACTGTATCTCAATTTTCTTAAAATAATAATGTGTTCTTTGAATTGTACCCTAAGTATTGCTTAGTTAAGGACATTCTAACTTAGGAATCCATTTTACAGGGTAACATGATTGGAAGACCGTACAAGTTTAGCACTGTTAGGTACAACAGTGCTATAAAAGAGGGTAAACATTGTAATGTGAATAAGATGGATAAAGTTGATAGCAACAAAAATATTTTTGATCTTTGGGATAATAAACTTGGACATCCAAATGCTAAAACTGTAATGAAAATATTATATGATAATAATATTTTGTATGATCCAGTCACTTTACTATATATATGTGATATTTGCCAAATGGGAAAAGTCATAGATTACCCTTCATGATTCAAATACTGATTATGCTGAACCTTTACAGCTTATGGATACAGTTTTAAGGGCCCAACTCCTATATACTATGATTTTGGCTATAAATACTATATAGCTTTTGTTGATGCCTATTCTAGATTTACATGGATTTGATTTTTAAAATCCAAACCAAAAACACACAATGCTGTTATCAATTTCATTGTAGTGGCTTAAAAATAACACAATGCTTCTAGCTAAATTCTACAGTCTGATGGTGGTAGTGAATTCAAAAATCTAAACAATTATTTTCTTAAGAAAGGCACTGTTCACTAAACCATTTACGCTGATACATCTCAACAAAATGGTCTTGTTGAGCGAAAACACGAACATATAGTGGAGTCTGGTTTAACATTACTGGCCCAAGTAAAATTACCACTAAAATTCTAGCTTGAAGCCTTCAATACTTCTGTATGCTTAATTAACATACAACCAACTAAAGTATTGAAGAATCTAACACCAATAGAGAAAAAGTATAACGTTAAACCAGTCTATCATAGTTTAAAACCTTTGGGATGTCTGTGTTTTCCTTATTTAAGGATTTATAATGCTAACAAGTTGAATTTCAGGTCTAAACCCTATACCTTTCTATATTATACTACTAACCAAAATGGATACAAGTGTCTCGATGAAACATGTAAAATATATATAAGCAGGCATGTGGTGTTCAATGAAAGAATATTCTCATTTAGCAGCAAGGAAGTAAAAACCTCTAACAAAGTGAGGAATGAAAAAGCATCCATACATAGAATTCTAACATACTCTGAAACCTGGCAACAGATGGATGAAGGTGAGGCTGTTGATGTTGTTCATTCACCACCTTCTAGTTCAGAAAGTCATGAGTGACTGCAGCCACTCAGTCACGCTAGTCACACTCATATTGAGTCAGAGGAACAAGTATAAAAAATATCAGAAAATACTAACACACAAGTACAAGATTCATCAGAAGAAGAAAACAATGTATGCTCACCACCAAATGAGTCTCCAACACAGCCTGGTCACCCAATGATTACAAGAGCTAAAAGTGGTATTTTTAAACCAAAAGTGGCTGCAGCCTCTTCCAGTTACTATGAACCTGATTCTTTTGAACAGGCTATTAAAAACAAAAGTTGGAAGGCAATAATGGATGATGAGTATAATGTTCTCATCAGAACAAAACCTACGACTTAGTATATCCACCTACAAAAAAAATGCGGTGGGATGCAGATGGACGTACAGGTTAAATAGAAACCCAAATGGGTATGTCAATGAATATAAGGCCAGACTAGTAGCTATAGGTTTTCTCAGGAATATGGGTTTGATTTTAATCAAACCTTCTCACCTGCAGTAAAAGTAATTACTATTAGAGTAATTCTTACTATAACTTTATGAAAGAAATGAGATGTTAAACATCTAGATGTTAATACTGCCTTCCTGAATGGAATTCTCAAAGAAAAAGTTTATATGAACCAACCACAGAGTTACAACCAAAATGAAACACCCCACACCCCTTAACATTGGCCATATGAGGATGCGCTAAGGTTTATGAAGCACTTAGGTATACAGTAACAACACAGAGACTAAAATTAACAAGACAGAAATATAAAACACAATGGAAAATTTTAAAATAATATTTAATAAAGCAAGTCAAATCACAGTGCTTACTACATTTCAAAAGCACTTAATAGTCACCGACATACAACCAAATACATTATCTCATGGAAAATCATAATATCAGAGTACGTAAGTAAAACCACCCCTCTCAATGTCCATACAATAAATAGAAAATGAGAAATGAACCAATACAAGAGTTTTAAATGAGCCTGAACCCAAGTTGAACATAAATTTCAAGAATCGCTACTGAGACCCTTCACCCTACGAACAAGGCGAAGGAGAAGGAGAAGGAGAAAAAAAAAACTAGGTCAGACACACATTTAGTGAGTTCTAGTAATTTGTAGCATGAGCGTAAAGTAAGGAAGCATTAGATAGATGAACATTTTTAAGGACATAAAGCATAAAGGTATAAAAGCAGTAATAAAAGTTAAGCATGAATAAAGATTGTCTCTCATTCATATCCAAGATTGCCGCACCAACTTACCAAGATATCATAGTTAGGATTTACCTAATTTCTGCCCGTAGATATGCTCGCATAACCACAATATGATAACCTATGTCAACTATGGAACTTGGGGTTATCAATCCCGAACCCATCAACTAAAAAGACATAGTCATTAATCACAGGCATTACAAAGGCTAATTTTCCCTAATCGGCATGATGCATGCTCACCGTCCCGTCGGAACGTGTATGTACCCTTCTCATTTGGACCTCTTACCATCCAGTGTAGTAAAGCGTGCCCTCGCCTCTACCCAATGTGAGACTGTAACACCCCATATTTTTCTATGAATACTAATAGACGAATTAAAAGAATACTTAATTTTAAAAGTCATAATTAAGTAAAACAAACTATACCACTGCGTTCGTCTCAGAATTCTAGTCAAGGTGGACCCAAAGTTTGCATTAAACAGATAATGTATGAGAAAGTTATGGACCTTGGAAGTTTGTATACATATAAGGGAAATATATGTATATATATAAATTAATAAAATAAAAATCAACCTAAAATTCAAGAAAAAAATTCAAAACAGCGGAAGCGGGAAGGCAAAACGCTAAACCGACCTATTTTATGGGTCGACCTGAGTCTCGCTGGGTCGACCCCAAGGTCAACTTAGGGTGTTGGAATCGACCCCGTTGGCCTAGAATGGTCTGTGACGAAATTTTGTGTTTTATGGCTTATGTGTCGCACTGTGGTTGGCTGGGTGACATGTCTGTTTGGTTTAGATGGCTCCGATGACTCCTATGTTAATCTAAAGGCCATGGTTTTCCTAACACACCTATAAATACATATCCAAAACTAAACCCTAATTCTATTATTCACTCTCATGGCGCCTCCATGCCGCCAAACTCTCATCTAAACCTAGCCGCCACTAAAACCTAAATCAAATCAAAAAGTTCTTCATCAACCTGGAGGATTAATCAATATCAAGTTAGAGTTCTTCAACAACAACAAGCGATTCAATTATCTTTTCTAATCCAAACGCTGTAAGTTCGGTTATTTTTAGATTTGAACACCTAAATCTAGTCTTGACATGTGATAAGATGAAATTGAGACTATGCCTGATTCTAAGTTGTTCTTTTGCTTCTATTCTTATTCTCATGATGCTATTATCATCAGTTTATCTTGTTGTACATCGGTTTTTCATGTTCATGACGATGTTCTTATCAAGTCTTAGCCTTCATGCATGTGATGATATTTTCATGCCTATTCTCTCTCTGTTCTTATTTTATGCAACTTCTATCTCCCCCTATTTATTTTCTTTTATTGAACCTGGGTTAACTTCGAACCTAGGCTGAAATCGCGAAAGACGAACGTTTGGAATACGGGGAATATTGGGTATTGCCTATTTGGGTGAATTTATGGGAATAACATGTTTGGTGGAATTATTGGGCATAATTTTGATGGATATGAGGTATTATTATTATAATTGCAACATTTGGGCATACGTAAATTGCCATGTAAATCAATAATTGGGCATATGTAAATTGGCATGTAAACCAATATTTGGGCATATGTAAATTGGCATGTAAATCAATAATTGGGCATATGTAAATTGACATGTAAATCAATAATTGGGCATATGATATTGGCATGTAAAAATTGGAATTTGGACATAATTGGCAAGTATATAATTTAATTAAATCTAATGGCCGCCTAAGACACGAAGTTAGATTTGAGTTATGGTGTAAGGCTGCCCGGAACCGCCCGACACATCCAGCAACCGCAATGACAACAATCTAATGTGAGAGGTCAAAGGCGAAGATTAGATGGGTAATAATGCCTAACACGGGGTTAGAATGAGTTTTTGGTGTAAGACTGCCCGGAACCGCCCGACACATCCAGCAACCGCAAACAACAAGTCTAATGTGAGAGGTTAGCTCATTGAATGCTTGAACCCGAGGTTGGAATGGGTTTGCGGTGTAAGACTGCCCGGAACCGCCTGACACAATCCAGCTACCGCAAATAAGTCCAATATGAGAGGTTGATGCATTAATAAATAAATAATTAATGCTAAACAAACATGTTAAGTGTGGTAGGCTTAAGTCAACATGCAACACTTAACCAATATGACATGACAAGTGGGTGGGTTAAGTAACTCAACTGGATTAATGACACTTAACCAATATAACATGATGAATGTGTGGGTTAAGTAAACTTGAATTGATTGATTGATGAGGCTTAACTGATATGGGGGTATATGAATAGACCCTAGGAAAACCCTAGTAGCAGGACCCTTTTCAGTACTAACCTACATTAGGTATCAACGGGACCCTGAGCTAGGCAGGGTGGGGCACGATTACTAGGCTGATTATAAGCGGTCAAAATAGCAGCATGTGGTACGACAGTGCAGGTTCCGACGGATTACGGGCGTGCACATAATTTCGGCATGGGAAATTTAGACACTGAGTACCAAGTAGGTATAAAGCTGTGCACTCTAGAACTGTATCGGGTTGCCACCTTAGGAAATGATACACCCTATGGTGGGACCAACACAGGTATCTACAAGTAGGGGCCGGGTTGATACAAACACATGCGGAATGTTCTGAGTAGGTGCCGATCAATTAAGATAGACACAGTGGGGACAGGTAAACTGTCAATATGAGGTGGGACCCTCATCATGAGATATGTACCTATAAAACTATCATGTGGGAAATGGGGATCACTTATCTTGTTTTATAACAAATGACATTAGTTGAACACTAGTTAGGTGGTGCAGAGAAATTAGGAATTAGTACGATAACTTATCATGTTCTAGTCTTATCTTATGCTTATCTCGTTATCTTGCGATGCTTATTATCATGGTTATGTATTATATCCAGTTTATTCATGTCATGATACCTTTACCTGTTTACATGCTGAAAGTCACTGGACTTACCAGGCTTTATGTCGATCTAACTCTGTTTTTGCTTCGCCTTCTTTCTTTCGTCCCCCCCAGGTCCACAAGGAGGGATTACCACTGCTTAATTCAGATTCTTTTCAAGCTCGAAGATTGTGATGTATTGCTTTGGACTCTTTGCTTTACTTCTATGGCTGGCTACTGCTTAATTGGGGAATTATGTTATTTTGTATTATGCTTCTTTCGAGAAACAAGACAGATATTTGATGTAATGGGTTTTGATGTTTTGGTGTTGATGTTTGAAACAACCCTTATGAAAGTTTATCCTATTATGCTACTATGGAATAAAAGTTCTAATTGTTTTCCGCTGCTTAAATTTGTCTGTTTTGTAATTTTATATGTTCTATACTCTTATGACCCCCACTAAAGTTAATGCAATCCCTTTGTGAGTGACCTTAATGGAGGTGGGGTGTTACACGTGGTATCAGAGATGAAGGTTACCAGAACGGATAAAAGATTTTGAAAACTATTTTCAAATTCATATTTTAAAGAAAATATTTTCAAAACCGTGATTTAAAGAAGCATTTTCAAGGAAAAGTATTCTTATTTTAAAAAGGCATATTCCCCAAAGCCATATGCACTATCCTTCTTTTCTTTGTTTTGAATCCTTTCCTTTTTCTTTTCAGCATACCTGGGGAACCCGAGATACCTTAGGGTGTTCCGATACCTGCTTGGTTCAGACGATACCTGTCTGGGGAACCCGAGATACCTTAGCATGTCTGGGCCCAGCCAATGTTCCTCCTCCTCCTTCCCCAGCTGCTGTCGCTCCTCGCGTAGATGCTTTTGCTAGGATTTGTAAGGACTTCCGTGCTATGGGCGGAAAGATCTTCAAAAGGACTAAGACGTTTGTTGAAGCACGGAACTGGCTCAAGGAAACAGAAGAGTTGTTTGCTATCTTTGAAGTGGATGATAGGAGGAAGATACAATTGGTCGCTTGGCTAATGAAGGAAGAAGCCTCTTACTGGTGGGAAGTTACTAGTGCTGAGCAACCAGTTGAGACTTGGGTGGACTTTAGGCGGAGGTTTGAGATGAAGTTCCTCTCGCCAGCTGAACAAAGCCTTCGGATGGAGAAGTTTCTAGCACTCAAATAAGGGAGTATGTCAGTCAAGGAATACGTCAACAAATTCAATTTGCTTGCAAGATTTGGGTTGGAGTTGGTAGATACACCTCACAAGAAAGCTTTACGTTTTGCTAGAGGCTTGAATGAACCATTGCATGGTCTAGCTATGTCCCATATTCCAATGGGCGCAACTTTTGAGAGATTGGTCGACATGGCGCTATTACATGAAGAAGACAAGGGTGCGAAGAAAGAAGTGAAGAAGGATGAACCTCAAAACAAGAAGGTGGACAATAAGAAGGGTGGAAATAACAACAAGCCACGCGACAAGAGGAAGTGTAACTATTGTGGTATCATTGGCCACATCGCTAAAGACTGTAGAAAGAAGAAGAGGAAGACGGGTGGTTGTTTCCATTGTGGCGAGACAGGACATGTGGTTAAGGATTTCCCAAAGAAGCAAGGGCAAAGGGCAGGACCTTCTGGAGGGCAAGTTCATGCTCTCATGGCACCCACTCAAGAGAGAGGTAGAAATATTTCCATTGAAAGTTTATTTTTTCTTGCTGATCATCATGTACGCACTCTTTTTTATTCTGGCGCATCGCATTCTTTTATATCTGCTTCTATAGTAGAGTCTCTTCACCTTAGTACATGTATGGTAGAGGATCCCATTGTTGTCTCAAATCCTATTGGGGGTTCGGCTCATTTATCTATGATTTGCTTGGATTTGGGAATATCTATACTTAGTGTTGAGTTTCGATGTAATGCATATGTTCTTGGTTTCATGGGCTATGGGTTGATTCTAGAGATGGATTGGTTATCCAGAAATGGTGCCATTCTCGATTGTGAAATGAGGTTAGTTAGACTTTTGACTCGTCTCGGTAATACCCTCGAAATCTCGTGTAACCCCAAGGGTTCTGTTATGCTCAGTTACCTAGAATCTCTTGATGCATTTGTTGATAATTTGCAATCTGTTCTAGTAGTCCGTGAGTATCCTGATGTCTTTGATGAGGTGAAGGGTTTACCCCCAAAACGTGAAATAGATTTCCACATATACTTGGTTGATAATGCTAAACCAGTTGCTTTACCCGTATGACACATGGCTCCTAGGGAAAGGAAGGAGCTTAGTAAACAAGTTAAAGAGTTGCTTGAGAAGGGGTTTATTAGGCGAAGTATTTCTGAATGGGGTGCTCCAGTAGTATTCGCTACTAAGGCGGATAGTTCACTTCGTTTATGTGTGGATTATAGAGAGTTAAACAAGCTGACTAAGTAAAATAGGCACCCACTTCCACGAATAGATGATTTGTTTGACCAACTTGTAGGTGCGTCCATTTTCTCACAACTAGATTTGGCTACGGGTATTCATCGGCTAAGAGTGGCTGAGGACAGTATAAACAAGACTGCTTTTAGGACCCCTGACAGTTTCTTTGAATGGCTCGTCATGCCTTTCGGTTTGACGAATGCACCCGCCTATTTTGTTGACTTGATGAGTAAGGTGCTTAGGGAGTTCCTTAATAAGTTTATGGTAGTCTTCGTGGATGACATCTTGATTTTCTCAAAGAACGAGGAAGAATATACTTTGCATTTAAGGGAAGTCATGGATACCCTTGGACCACATCAGCTTAAAGCGAAGTTCTCCAAATGTCACTTTTGAAGAGAAGAAGTAAGGTTTCTAGGACATGTGGTGTCCAAAGACGGGATAGCTATAGACCCCGCAAAAGTAGTTGCGGTGCAAGATTGGAAGATCCCAAAGAATGCAACAGAGGCGCGAACCTTTCTTGGATTAACGGGCTATTATAGGAAGTTCATTAAGGACTTTGCGAAGATATTAGCCCCACTTACTAGATTGACGAAGAAGAATCTAGCCTTTGCTTGGGACATTGATTGTGACATTGCTTTCGAACGACTGAAAAGGGCTCTTACAACAGCCTCAGTGTTGACATTGCCAAACGGGAGTAAAATGTTTTCAGTATACACGGATGCATGCGGTACGGGACTAGGCGTTGTCTTGATGCAAGAAGGGAAGGTAGTAGCTTATGGTGGAAGATAGTTGAAAGGACATGAGAAAAACTACCCAACCCACGATCTAGAGTTAGCTGTCATCGTTTTTGCGCTTAAGTCTTGGTGCCATTATCTCCTAGGGGAGAAGTTTGAATTGTGTACTGACCATAAATCATTGAAGTACCTTTTCTCGTAGAAAGATCTTAACTTGAGGCAACAAAGGTGGATGGAGTTCTTAGCATCCTACAATTTTGAGATCGCATATACCCCTGGCAAGGGTAACGTTATAGCCGACGCCTTGAGTAGGAAGAAGTTGACCTTGAGTCCTATGTTTGTGGAGAGGCAGAGCTTAGAGTACATAGGGTCCTTTGACTTTAGACCCTCTGTCGATTACGTGACTGGTTTGTTAGCATCCTTAGAGGTGAGACCTATGCTTTTGGGATGGATTGGAGAGGCCCAGCGAGATGACCCACAATTGCTTGAGCTAGTAGAAAAGCTCATAGGAGGGGAGTCTTCGAGCCATCTTGGTAGGTATACCCTAGATGACAAGGGTTGGTTACATAGGGACGGGAGACTTTGTGTACCACAAGACGAGAACTTGAGGAAGACAGTTATTGAGGAAGCCCATCATTCTAAGATGACCATACATCCCGGTGGTAACAAGATGTACAAAGACATGAAACGAGTTTTCTTTTGGGTCAGAGTGAAGAAGGACGTGGCTGAGTTCGTTTCTAAATGCTTGGTATGTCAGCAAGTCAAGGATGAGCAGAAAAAGCCCGGTGGACTGCTTCATCCTCTAGAGGTGCCGCAATGGAAATGGGAGAGTATCTTGATGGACTTTATAGATGGGTTGCCTAGGTCTAGAAGAGGCAATACCAGTATTTGGGTGATGGTGGACAAACTTAGTGCTCACTTCATTCCTGTCAAGAGAAAGAGGACTGCATCATCGTTAGCACCTATTTATGTTAGGGAGATAGTTCGTCTGCATGGGGTACCTTCTAGCATAGTAAGCAATCGTGATCCTATCTTTACTAGTGACTTTTGGAAAAGTTTGCAAGAAGCCATAGGGACTTAGTTATGCTTGAGCACGGCGTATCATCCTCAGACGGATGGCCAAACCAAGAGGGTGAATCAGATTCTAGAAGACCTTTTGAGGCTTTGTATCTTGGACTTTGGCGGGACATGGGAGGACCACCTTCCACTAGTAGAGTTTGCATATAATAACAGCTATCAGTCTAGCATTGGCATGGCACCTTTTGAAGCTTTGTATGGACGGTCATGTAGATCACCAACTTGTTGGTGGGAATCCACAGATAAGTTAGAACTTGGGCCAGATATGATTAGAGAGACTTCAGAGAAAGTGGATCTAATTCTAAGACATATGAAGTCCACGCAAGATAGGAAAAAGTCGTATGCTGATAGGAGAAGGACTAACCTTGAGTTCAGTGTTGGAGACATGGTCTTTGTCAAAGTATTACCGTTAAGGAATGATGTTCGCTTTGGGTCGGTAGGGAAGCTAGCACCGAGATTCGTAGGACCGTTTCCTATTACAGAGTGAGTTGGACAGATGGCCTACAGAGTAGAGTTGCACGAGAAGCTTAGTGGTGTACATAATGTGTTTCACGTATCACATTTAGGAAGTGCTTACATGACACCGCAGAAGTGGTGGAGCCGAGCATACTTAAGAAAGTTGAAGTGGAGCGAGATGCCACGATTAGACGAGTCCCTACGTGCATCCTTGGATCAGAGGTCAAGAGGTTACGCAACAAAGAAGTCAAACTAGTCAAAGTACAATGAGGAAGTGATGAAGGAGACGCTACTTGGGAGACGGAAGCTAAGATGCGTACGTTGTATCCTTTTCTCTTTAAGGGTATGTTCTTAATTTCCTCTTTTTCTACCTCTTTGTTTATACTTGTTCTATCGTTTAGGACGTCCTCTTGATTATATCATCGACCTTTAGCTAGGACTATCCTATGATTGTAAACATGTGTTTGAGACATGTTATGTTTGGTGGATGCAAGTGGTTGCTCTTGAAAAAATTATGAGTTTGTGGTGTAAGACTGCCCGGAACCGCCCGGCACATCCAGCAACCGCAAACAACAAGTCTAATGTGAGAGGTTAGAGCATTGAATGCTTGAACCCGAGGTTGGAATGGGTTTGCTGTGTAAGATTGCCCGGAACCGCCCGACACAATCCAGCTACCACAAATAAGTCCAATGTGAGAGATTGATGCATTAATTAATAATTAATGCTAAACAAACATGTTAAGTATGGTAGGGTTAAGTCAACATGCAACACTTAACCAATATGACATGACAAGTGGGTGGGTTGAATAACTCGACTGGATTAATGACACTTAGCCAATATAACATGATGAATGGGTGGGTTAAGTAAACTTGAATTGATTGATTGATGACGCTTAACCAATATGGAGGTATACGAATAGACCCTAGGAAAACCCTAGTAGTGGGACCCTTTTCAGTAGTAACTCACATTAGGTATCAACGGGACCCTGAGCTAGGCAGGGTGGGGCACGATTACTGGGCTGATTATAAGCGGTCAAAATAGCGGCAGGTGGTACGGCAGTGCAGGTTCCGACGGATTACGGGCGTGCACATAATTCTGGCATAGGAAAATTTAGACACTAAGGACCAAGTAGGTATAAAGCTGTGCACTCTAGAACTGTATCGGGTTGCCACCCTAGGAAATGATACACCCTATGGTGGGACCAGCACAGGTATCTACAAGTAGGGGCCGGGTTGATACAAACACATGCGGAACGTTATGAGTAGGAGCCGATCAATTAAGATAGGTACGGTGGGGACAGGTAAACTGTCAATATGAGGTGGGACCCTCATCATGAGTTATGTACCTATAAAACTATCATGTGGGAAATGGGGATCACTTATCTTGTTTTGTAACAAATGGCATTAGTTGAACACTAGTTAGATGGTGCAGAGAAATTAGGAATCAATACGATACCTTATCATGTTCTAGTCTTATCTTATGCTTATCTCGTTATCTTGCGATACTTATTATCACGGTTATGTCTTATATCTAGTTTATTCATGTCATGATACCTTTACCTGTTTACATGCTAAAAGTCACTGGACTTACCAGGCTTTATGTCTGACTCTGTTCTTGTTTCGCCTTCTTTCTTTCATTTCCCCCCCGGTCCACAGGGAGGGAATACCACCGCTTAGTTCAGATTCTTTTCAAGCTCGAAGATTGTGATGTATTGCTTTGGACCCTTTGCTTTACTGCTATGGCTGGATACTGCTTAATTGGGGAATTATGTTATGTTATTTTGTATTATGCTTCTTTTGAGAAACAAGACAGATATTTGATGTAATGGGTTTTGATTTTTTGGTGTTGATGTTTGAAACAACCCTTATGAAAGTTTATCCCATTATGCTACTATGGAATAAAAGTTCTAATTGTTTTCCACTGCTTAAATTTGTCTATTTTGTAATTTTATCTATTTTATACTCTTATGACCCCCAATAAAGTTAACGCATTCCCTTTGTGAGTGACCTTAATGGAGGTGGGGTGTTACAGAGACCTCCACAGATGATATAAGAGATACTGCCTGATATGGATCCCCAACCAAATATGCAATTGACACAAGTCACCCTTAAATTTGGTCCCTATTTATTTTTCTATTAGACCACTTAGTTATCCCTATCAGCTTTATGCTGCCAGAACGTACCTAAACTACAGTTTATCATTTTATTAGGCCTCATATTTCCCCTAATCATCCTTACACTGCCGAAACGGACCTACGAGCCACTTATTTTCCCCAATCAGCCTCATGCTGCCGGAACGGACTGCCCCTACAACTTCGTTATTTTATTAGGTCTCTTCTTTTCCTCAATTAGCCCTATGTTGCCAGAATGGCCTGCCTATGAGCCACTTATTTTTCCCCAATCAGCCCCATGCTGCTAGAATGGACTCCACTACCTTAGCTTATTAATTTCATCTTCAATTTAACTTAACACAGTTTATGTTTATTAATAAGCCCAATATAACCACATGTTATAATCCTAGGCTGTATTAAATATTCCTAATAATTTTTATCCTATTATACAACCCGACCCTACATTTCTTAGTGTCCAACTAAGTAACATATTCTTTATTTTTTGGCAAAACAACTAAGTTACATATTCCAATTTATATGTTTGCATGTTTTCCAATTAAATGTTAAGCTTTATCCCTAATTTACAGTCCAATACTGATTATAATATTTAATTAGTTCAAAACATGCCCAACTGTCCTTTTTTATTCAATTCAACATTATTCCAATTTTAATGCAAAATTAATGATAAAGGCCTAGGCTCTTTTAGGTGTAAGATCGGTGCTAAAAGAAAAAGGGGAATGAACTAGGCTACTCGCAAGGCCTAGGCTAAAAAATAAACAAAAATAAAATAGGATGTAGCCCGACTATAAATAAAATCACAACAAATAAGGGGATAGAAGAAGGAGAATTACTTATAAACAATAAATAACTGGAAAGAAATAGGCATAGACAGTAAATAAATTGCAGTAACTTTACAGGAAACAAAACATATAAATATTGTAAATAACTGTAAACATTAAACTTGCAAATTTAAAACTATTTAACTGTATAACTTTTCCTATAGAAATTACTAATATATAATTCACATAAAAACTCATAAATATGATGAATAAAGCTTCCTCATGGCCTTTCTTATTCCAGCAGAATCTCCGCCTCCAAAAGTATTTATAAAAAATAATTATTTAAAACTTTAAAGAACTTCTTTATCCCGGTAAAAAGTTTAATTATTTGGCCCTTCCTAATTTTGTGGATAGGCTTTGGAGAGAAGGAGGAAAAGAGAGAATGGATGTGAAGAAATGAGAGAGGCTCTGCTTGTCTGTTTATAGGATTTACTAGCATGCCGTCTAAATTTGAGATTAAATTTGGGACAGCCACATCACTGAACTAATTAGAAAGCACAATATCAGCCTTCGGTTCAAAATTAAACCAATAAAACAAAGCCATACCAGAAAATAACGTTCGAATGATATAAACGTTCATAAAAAATTACATGCGCACTAAGTCACGCGCTATAAGCGTGTTGGTTTGACCCAGACCACCTTAGGTCAACCCAAGGACCCTAAGTCGACCGAAGTGGGAAAGCGGTCATCCCATATCCACTTGCTCGAGCCACTATATATTATCATATATTATTTTCTTCTGATTTTAGCTTATCTTCTTTAATCCAAGGTTGGAAGAATGATATAAATATTATCTACCATTTTCTACACCCATATACTCAATCATCAACCACTGCCATCCATTGTCCTTAGATTTTCTAATTCTTCATGAACATATGCAAAAGGTGTAATGTATATGTCCCTAAGCTAATGCAAAAATTAGGCGGTCCACTGAATCAATTGACCTCCTTAATGCAATTTCATGTCCGTGACATTCATCCAATATGTATTCAAAGGAATCCTAATAATACATGTTATTTTATATGCGTGCAACAACCATTCACCAAATGCAACATTCAAGTGATGATTCAACCATTTTTCATCTGTATTTAAATATAAATTAAAGATGCACACACATCCATTTGCAATTGTGTAAGTGTCCTATTTTGTCGATCTCTAAATAGTGCAAAGTGTGTGTATATGCATCCACTACATCATCTAGCAAACACTTGCATCCACATGAACCCATTCAACCACAACATGTTCTACTACATTTTTTAACCATTTTCCACAATCCATAGGCTTCTACCTAAGTCATATAATTCAAACGATAGAAAAATTAGATTCAAATTCAAATTTTATTGAAAGGATTAAGAGCATAATATCAAAGGGAAACAGAAAAGAAGCGGGAATCCTATACTCTGGTTCCTAAGTCGCATCATCGTTGTCCTCTCCCCATTGAATCTTAAAAAGTTTGATCTCCTCGTTCTGCAACTGCTTCACCTCGAACCTAGTATTCGTGTAGGAACTCGCCTAACTGATGCCTCCCTCTCTACCTCGATCTCCTATAGAGTACTTAGTTCCACCACTACCGCGAAATCATGCAAGCACTTTCACAAGCGCAAAACATGGAATACATCACGAACTCCTACCAATCTCTCTGGTAGTCTAACCCTGTAGGCCATCTGACCTATCCTCTCTACTATAAGGAATGGCCCTACGAACCTTGGCGCCAACTTCCCCATTCTGCCGAACCGAACAACACTCCTTAAAGGTGACACCTTATTGAAAACCAAGTCTCCTACCTCAAACTCTAGGTTTGTCCTCCACTGATCTGCACATTACTTCTATTTGTCCGGAGCTACCTTCATCTGTTCGAATCAAATCTATCTTCTCTTAGGTCTCCCTAACCATCTCAAGCCTAAGAAAAAGTCTATTTATGGACTTCCACCAACAAGTAGGTGATTTTCTGGGTCGTCCATACAATGCCTCGAAAGGATCCATACCTATACTCGCCTGATAACTGTTATTATATGCAACTCAACCAACGGAAGATGCTCCTCCCAAGTCCCTCCGAAGTCCAAGATACACAACTGTAATAAATATTTAAGGACCCTATTATCTCTCTTCGTCTTTCCATCTGTCTGAGGGTGATAGGCAGTGCTAAGACGTAGCTGTGTTCCCACTGCCTCCTGCAGGCTCCTCCAAAACTCGTTGGTAAAGATGGGGTCGCTATCACCAACAATACTAGAGGGTACTCTATGAAGTCGGGTTATCTCTCTAAGATACACTGATTCCAACCAAGCTGTCATCCTCTTACTCTTAACCGGGATAAAGTGAGCGTTGTTAGTCAACCTATCGACTATAACCCAAATAGTGGTGTTGTCCTTCATCGATCTGGAAACTCATTTATGAAGTCCATCGAGAAACACTCCCACTTCCACTATGGCACATCTAGAGGTTGAAGCAATCTACCAGGCTTCCTTTGCTCTGCCTTTGCTCTGCCTTCACTCTTTAACAAGTCATACATGTAGTCACATACTCTTCCACGTCCTTCTTCATCCATATCCGATGAAAGACCCTCCTCATGTCTCTATACATCTTATCGCATCCTGGATGGATGGTCGCCCGAGAGTGATGAGACTCCTCCAAAACCGATCTCAACAAATCATCAACTCGAGGAACACATAATCTTCTATCATGATGTAGCCACCCTCTCATATCCACATAATAACTAGAGGTCTCTCCTCTGCCGAGTCTTTCAATGATATCTGCTAACTAATTATCCTCACGCTGATTGGATCCAATGCGTCCTGAGAGAGTAGATCGCACATCCAATGACGCCAAAATTCCTGGTACATAATCCGTAGATGGCCTAAAATCGAATGACGATATAAACTCCAAACTCTTCCACTCTACGAAAAATGGACTCAAAGTCATCCTTTGCAAACTTAATGCATCCGCCACTACATTCCCCTTCCCCAGGATATATGATATATCAAAGTCATAAGATGCAAGATACTCCATCCAACGTTTCACAAATTGAGATCCTTTTGTGAAAACAAGTACATGAGAGACTTATGGTCGATGTATAGCTCAAACCTCTCATATAGTAAATAATGTCTCCAAGAATTAAGCGCAAACACTATCGCTGCTAGTTCCAAATCATGGGTAGGATAAACCCTCTCATGAACCCTCAGTTGTCTACTCCCATAATAGATGACCCTACCCTCCTGCATAAGCACTACACTCAAACTTGTGCTCCAAGCAACCGTAAACATAGTGAACATCTTCGTACCATCAGGAAGATTTAATACTGGAGCTTATGTGAGAGCCTTTTTCAACCTCAAGAATGCATCCTCGCAAATCCACATCCTAAGCAAATACTAGGTTTTTCTTCGTAAGGCGGGTAAGCAGAGCTGAGATCCACACAAAATCCTTGATGAACTTCCGATAGTATCCTACCAAACCTAGAAAGCTCCTCACCTCTGTTGCATTCTTGGGAGATTTCCAATTTTGTATTATGACAACCTTAGTGATATCCACCGCTATACCATCACTAGAGACAACATGACCCAAAAACCTCACCTCCTTCTGCCAAAAGTGGCACTTAGAGAACTTCGCGTTCAGCTGATGTGCACGGAGAGTACAGAGGACCTCTCCTAAATGCAAGGCATGTTCATCCTTGCTCCTCGAGAACACCAAGATATCATTAACAAACGCCATTACGAACTTGTGTAGGAACTTCCTAAATACTCAACTCATAAAATCCATAAAATGCGTCGGTGCATTGGTTAGCCCAAAAGGCATAACCAGTCACTTAAAGAATCCATTTGGAGTCCTAAAGGCAGTCTTATCTATGCTATCATCCGCCACCCTAAGCTGATGAAAACCTGTAGCCAAATCCAACTGCGAGAAAACTAAAGCGCCTAACAACTGATCAAACAAGTCATCTATCCGAGGGAGTGGGTGTCTATTCTTCTTCGTGAGATTGCTCAATTCTCTATAATCCACAAACAGACGTAGAGAGTCGTCCGCCTTAGTCGCGAAGATGATTGGTGCTCACCACTCAGAAATACTCCATCTAATAAACCATTTCTCGAATAACTCACCCACTTGATTAGTAAGCTCCTTCCTCTCCCTCAGAGCCATGTGGCACACTGGCAATGCAGCAGGCTAAGCATTCTCCACCAAGTACATCCGAAAATCAATCTTTCGCCTAGGAGTAGCCCTCTCACCTCCTCGAATCCGTCCGGAAAGTCTTTAACTACGGGAATCAAACTAAGATCATCTACAAAAAGCATATAGGGAATCCAAGAAACTGAGCATGACTGATGTAACAACCCGTATTTTCAGAACCAATTAAAATTTTTAATTTTAGCTATTTTAAGGAATATGATAATATAAATTGGTTATTTTTGCTAAATAAATTTTGAGAATAATTTTGAAATTATTTTTTATGTTTTATTTGACTTAAAATAAACTGGGTAAAGTTATTAAATTGATTTGTAAGCTTTGTATTTGAAAATTTTGAAAATTCGATTTTTAAAATCATCGCATAGCCCTTAAAAAGAGAAATTTTGCTAGGGAGCTCAGAATTTGAGGAGACCAATTTTATTGGATTTGGAATAATAAGCCATGGCTAGATTTCAAATTTCACGCGAAACAGAGTTAGTATGCGGCCGCGAGAGGCAAACCCCTTTAGGGCAAAATTGTTAGTCAGTTTACAATGGAACAATATTGAGACGATCTCAGAATTCGATTTCACTATTTTTTGGGGATTCATATCATCAAATAATTGTAGAATCTCAAATTTCATAATTTTTGGAGTTAGCGTTTGGGCGTACAAGAAGAAAAGATACGCTAAAATCGCATTTTTTAAAGCTTATTTGAGCCTGTTTGAGAAATTAAACGAAAAGGTCAAACGAACTCGGAATTCGACGAAACTTGATTCATTGGGCTCAACATCACGTGTATTATCTCAAGTCCAAATTTCATGATGAATGGAGATCGTTGGCAGACGGGTGATCGGAGAGAAAGAGCTTACTTAAATTCTTCTCTCCTTTCTTCCTACATTATTTTCTCCCTCTCCACCTCTTCCTCTTTTCTAAAAAAATGGTGACCTCCCCCTTCACCCGCTGCCACCGCACCCCACCAGCAGTAGCCGTACCTCCAGCCGCCGTCGCCCACTCCAGCGCCACCTCCTCCTCTTTCTCTCTTCCTTTTGAAAAAACCGTAGCATTTACAGACCCAAAATCACCACCGCTGCCACCACCACCACCTCCCCTCCGACCATCAGTCACCCCAAGCCGCCTGCCCCGCTACCTACAGCCACCACCTCACACCGTGGTCCTCACCTCCTCCAAAATCTCCTCTTTCTCCAAAAATCCATTTTTCAAATAACCCCCTCCCCTTCTTCGCTAAATAGCTTCCGATCCGTGCATTTTTGGCTAAGGCCCCATAAACGAAAGTTGTAGATCTCATTTTCTCTACAAAATACACATATACAAATGGAATTTTGGAGTTTGGACCTGCTCGGAAAGTGCGATTGAAGATTGCATACCTAGAGCCAAAATCAGTGATTTCTGGTGAATCCGTGCATTTTTGGAAGAAAGTGCACTAGGAAAAAGTTGTCCGGAATGGCGTTTCCATGTTGATAGCCAAGTTCGGTGAAGATTGGAGGTCATATGCAAATTGTAGAGCCAGAATGGTGAATTCGAGTAGCGGAGAGCAACAAATGGCGAGTGCGCGACGAGAAAATTTTCATTAGAAGTGTCGTGACGATTGGTTTAGTTTGGATGAGAATTTCTATCTTAAATATTTAAAGTGATAACATTTCTAATTGTTTTGGTATAGTTAGAACAATCATGATAGATTCTATATATATATATATATATATATATATATATATATATATTGCATATGATAAATAGTTGAGTTAGCAAAATGTTAAAATGATTTGTTTTGTGGTTAAGTTAAGTCACTTAGAAAATAAAAGTGATTAAAGAAAAGTGAGAAATCTAAACTCATTAGAAATTTAGTTGCATGTAATACCCCTTTTGGAGTTCAACACATGAACTATTCACAAATCATTTGCATTAGAAGTGTTGTGTGAATATGTGACACTCGCATTTCATACTCCATGGATGGACACTTGTGGCGCCGTAAATGGTATTGGATGATTGGTTATTTTGTGATATGGATGAGAATTAAAAATAATTAATTGATTGACAAAAATGTCATATTATTTGTAGTAGTAAAATTGGAGTAAAAATAAATTTACAAGTCGAACAACTTGTTTATGTTCACCTATTTAAATAAAATCAATATGATGAAATAAATGATTCATTGAATAATTGTTGTTGGTTGAAAACCCCAGACGAGTCATGGGATGATATTTGATTCACACATCTCCCTTGTGTGAAATTGTGGTTAATCGGTTGATTGACGGATTTATGAAAGTGTTAATTATTTGATTGAAGCTCATATGAAAAAAAATGCACATTGGATGTCATTTTGGATGTTGATAGTTGTTTGCAACTATTTTTGGGTGCATATGATGAATGTAATCCATATAAATTTATTTATATGGATATTTGTTGAAATTTTATTCCAATTCGGAGTAAATGTGAATATTTTTATAAAGTAATATTCAAGGAAAATTGGAAGTTGATTTTGATATCCGATTTTGGATGGACATGAAAAGAAATAAATGAGGAAGCCGAGTTAAGTATATAAACGCTATTTTAACCCGATAGGAACTTTATATTGATTCTATTCATTTTTAAAATGAATATTGAGAAGATTGAATTTCAAAATATGACATTTTGAAAAGATTATCATTACGAGATCATAATAAAATGAGATATTCAATTTTAATTAAAATTTTAAATGGAAGTTGGAATCGTTTTTAAACGAATTTATAAACATTTTATAAAATACGTTTTGGAATGGGAATCGACGAAATATATTATATATAGTTGAATGGTTTGAATAGAACGTATCGCACAATGACCGTTCTCGAATGTCAATCATTGGCTTGAAATGGATATAACAGGAGATCCAACCATCGGATTCTCCTAAATCCAGAACCATAGGGTTCGTATTGAAAAGGTCTTTCCAAATAATATATGAGATTTAAATTTGAACAATTAGATTTCAAAATATATCCAAATCAATATTTTTTTGGACAAGGTCGCTATGGATGCAGTTCGGTGGCCGATATTAGAAACCGACTGTAAGGGCCTTAATAAAATTATTAAACACATGAATAAATTATGTAAAATCATAATAAATGATTTGGAAAGATTTTGGATGAAATATTCCACATTTGAAAAGATAAAAGATATTTTTATCCGAATGAACTAGTTAATAACTAGAATAACAATCCAATGATTTTAAGAAATAATAAATTGGATATGCGAACGATTTTGTCATAACCAGAAGTTTCCAACATATAAATTGGAGTTAAATGGAGAATGCGATTTTTGGGTTTGTCGTGAATGGTATTTTCATTAATACTGTTCTTAAACCCATTTGTGAATGGAATGAACCTTTTGGTTAAGATTTAGAGAAGTTTTCCAGTTTACTTAATTAAATTGGGATTGGATGGAATTCGATGCATAATAATCGAAATGAGCTTCTGTGAAGGAAGACATTTACTATTTATGAAATTTAAAAGAGCTTCTCTGCTATTCCATTTATAGTATTAGCCTGATACAGAAATTTATATCGATTATGAATCGTTCATATTTCCATGAAGACTCCATATAAAATGGAAGATGATTTTGGGTTTATAATGAACGGTGTTTTATATGACATTTGTTCTTTAACCCAAATAAAGACAAGATTAATTTCCAAAGGTGGATTAATCATTAAGTAATGATTTTTGGAGATTAAACCGAACTAGAGTTTTAATGAATCTTTAAGTAGATTAAAATGAGAATGGGATAATTAAATTTGTCAAATTCAAAAAAAAAAAGTTCGAGAATGAAGTACCACCAGTTTTACTCCATGCAATAGTTAAATCTTTAATTAGATTTGAACGTGAAATGGTAATTAAATTTAATGGTAACACGGTGAGTGTAAGATATGGAGTACTACCAGTTTTGCTCCATGGGATGAATAAGTTGGGATTGAGATTAATAAAATAAATGTTTACTTCGGTAAGGCTCGATAATCCCGACTAGTTCTTAAACCTTAATTTGGTTTAGGTTGTGGAAAGAAAAAATAAAATCTTTTGAAAATGATATCCAAAGGAAGATTAAAGAATAAGTTTAAAAGAACTTATCGTTGATAAAATTTATGGGAACCTTTCCCCAAAGATGTGAATATTTGAATAAAATAATATATTGGATTGGAATGAGATGTGTGCTATCTTTGTGTATTTATCCCATGATTATAAAGATACATTAGTTATTCGGAAAGACCGGATTTAACCCATTCTGAATAACTGTTACGACGATTAAAAGTCGAAGTTATTGAAGACAGAGCAAGACCGACAATCTTCACATCAAATGGATTATTACTGATGCCTTGGATGGAGTTGCATCTTTGAAGGGGTTATAGTGGTAGTTGTCTAGACGTACTTGTTGATTGTTCAGATATGCGAGGATCTCTATCCTATATTGAACATATGGTACGAGGAATAAGGTGCCTCCGATTTCGTTCAGACCCAGAACGAACTTGCGAATGGATTGTATGTTTGACATTGTACTTTGCACTGTATTCATTGATATCTTCTAAATATATATCTATTTGGTGACGGAAAATTTATTATCTTGCTTAACACTCTTCTCTGAGACGTACGAGCTTAGAGGTTATATATTGGGGGAAATCAATGGTATAGTATGGATTGATAATGTGGCATGCTAAGATGCAAATGATCAAGGCTTTTTTTGAAAAGCAGAGTCTTGTGGATGATGATTGAAGCACAACTTTAAATAGCATAGCTTCGTGTTGTAGCGTTAATTTGTGAGCTTCACACCCCGGTGTGAGTCAAAAAGGGGATGAGAACCTCAAGGAGGACATGCATTTCTTTTTAGTTATGGGAGATGTCATGGTATGGAGCCCAGACATTTTACTTATGTGGATGATGGATTGCGAGGTGCCTCGGATATAGAGCCAACTAAAAGCCTTATATGGTCGACGTACTGACCATTTTGGAGGTCCTATAGGACCGAGAAACGTATTGTTCAGGAATAAATAATCCATAAATGTTAGGTGTGGACCGACCCTGACGCTAACCAACGTTTGCCCATAGGTGTGATCCTAGACATCTCACTAGCGGTGATCCAAAACCGGTGAGGAAGATCCCTTACCTCGACTCATAGATGGAATCCAATTTCCAATACGTGACTTTTCGGTTTTAGTTGTAAACCTATATGGCGACGTAGTAGGATGGGGTACTATGCCGTCTATGAATATGATTGATATATTTATATTCGAAGTTGTTTACTACACTATGCACTTGTAGTAATATAAAAATGATTTGTTTTAAAGCGTATCAAGCATGTTTGACTATTATAAGGTAAAAATCTATCCTCCGGCTTGCGTTGCATTATGTGATGGGGCCTGAGTCTTTTAATAGCTTCATTTTCCAAAAAAGCACTGCATTGTTTATAGATTTTTTATTTTAGAGTATTTGTGGGAGTGAACCCGTTCCGTGATATACGACGTGGTCCCGTGAATTACCTTATTTTAAAGTTAAAGTTTAATAACTGTTTTAAGTTCTCACACCAGTCCCATGACTAACCTGGAGTTTATTGTTTTCGCCTAACCTCTGGGTGCCTATTTTTTCAACATGGGCAACTAGTAATTTTGGTTTTGCAGATTTCTATTTAACATGATCCTGATTTACAGCTGGAGCTATATTCGGAAAGCTTTGTATCCATGTATTTCTTTCAGTTGTGTTAGTTGGTGTATTCCCGCTGTGCATTGTATTTATACATTTTTATTTCCGCTGCTATGTAAATTATTTGTCTCTGATATTATATTTCCGCTGTGTATATTATTTATTCGTACTATGACATTCTTATTCTCTAATGTAAATTTTTGTAAAAGCAATGAAAAGCTCCGTCGTTCTGCGTTCAGATGCGTCGTGTTCTCACACAATCTGTGTTCCAGTTCGATCTAGGTTGGGCGGGAGTTTCGGGACGTGATATTTTTGTATTAGAGCTTTCGTTTACAAAGCTCGAGAACAAGACACATTAAAACCAAATGAAAGAATTCATCAAAGAAAGAATTAGTAAAATTTTATTTTAGAATACTCATTAGATATAGGATCAGTAGTATCCTAGAATGAGAAACTTATTAGAGATGGGGTTAGTAAGGCCCTAGAATGAGTTGAGAGGGGCACATTTATAAGTAATGTATTTGTGATTAATGTTTAAAATCCAATTTTGAAAATATATTTTTGAATATATAAAAGTTAAATAATCAGTTGGTTATTTTTGCGATTGTTCGATTTCCTGTTTGATTGTTTATGACGTCTGATTTAAATAAATTAGACAGAATCTTTGGCAGTTTTGGACATTGAATATATGAAAACACTTATTATTTAATTAAATCAAGTTAAGTTGAACTGAATTGCAAGTTTAGTTATATATATATGTATGCATATATATGTTGAGCAGGTTAATGACTTAGTGTTGAGTAGAGAAATAAATTGCGTCCCCGACAAATAGGTGCACCTTAATGAATTGGTTGAGCAATTTTGTTATCTATTATGACTATTGTGAGTGATTTGGATGCGCTGTAATGGTTGTTCTGTATGAAATTGAAACATACGTCATAGAATAGTAACAAGTAAATTATGGACTCCACCGCATAACATACTACTAAAGATGGCATAGCATATCATATTACATATAATCATTTGGTGCTTATATAATGAGGTTTGGACTACCATATGAGCGAGATGCTTGTATGGCGAGGACTGAATTACAGGTTGCACCGAGGACTGATTATGGACTTAATAACCTATAATGGTAAATTGTAGGATTTAATAACAAACCCTACACAGGTCTTGAGATAACAAAAATAAACAGTTCACGTCTCTCTTGTTTTACTTTTGGCGCATGGTATGAGGGGAGCAAGGTATATAAATCATAATGGGCGCGCACAATTGATTTGTATGTGATATATATGATTTATTAGGTGCCTAATACGGCCCTATAATTTTTTCGGATCAACCCGTACAAAGGAGTTTATGGCAAAAAAATTCAAAAATTTAGGGTGTTAGCCAAATTTCAGAGAAATTTAGAAGTTCCTAGAAACTGAAAAGTTGAAGAATTCAAGCCAGAATGAAAGTTGAGTTGGTAAGTTAAACAACTTTTAGCTTCGTTCTTTTTCGAGGACGAAAAAGTTTTAAGTGGGGGAGATTGTAACAACCCGTATTTTCAAAACCAATTTAAAATTTGAATTTAAGTTATTTTAAGGAATACGAGAATATAAATTGGTTATTTTTGCTTATAAAATTTGAGAATAATTTCAAAATCAGTTTTTATATTTTAATTTACTTAAAATAAACTCGGTAAAATTACTAAATTGATTTGTAAGCTTTGCACTTGAAAATTTTGAAAATTCGATTTTGAAAATCATCGCATAGCCCTTAAAAAGCAAAATTTTACTAGTAAGCCCAGAATTTGACAAGACTTATTTTATTGGATTATAAATAATAAGTCATGGCCAGATTTCAAATTTCACGTGAAACGGAGTTAGTATGTGGTCGTGAGAGGCAAACCCATTTGTGGCAAAACTGACAGTCAGTTTACAAAGAAACATTATTGCGACGATCTCATAATTCGATTTCACTTTTTTTTGGGATTTGTATCATCAAATAATGGTAGAATCCAAAATATCATAATTTTTGTAGTTAGCGTTAGGGCGTATAAGAAGAAAAGGTACGCTAAAATCGCATTTTTGAAGCATATTTGAGCCAATTGCGAAATTAAACGAAAGGTCAAACGAACTCGGAATTCGATGAAACTTGATTCGTTGGGCTCGTCATTACGTGTATTATCTCGTATCCGAATTACATGACGAACGGAGATCATTAGCAGTCGGGCGATCGGAGAGAAAGAGCTTACCTAAATTCTTTTTCTCCGTTCTTCCTTCATTGTTTTCTCCCTCTCCACTTCTTCCTCTTTTCTAAAAAAATGGTGACCTCCCCCTTGCACCCGTTGCTACCGCACCCCTCCAGCAGCCGCTGTACCTCCAGCCGTCGCCGCCCCCTCTAGCGCCACCTCCTCCCTCCCCTTGTCCTCTTCTCCTTCCTCTTTCTCTCTTCCTTTTGCAAAAACCCTAGCCTCTACAAACCCTAAATCATCACCACCGACCTTACCGCCGCCACCACCTCCCCTCCGACCGTTAGTCACCCCACGCTGCCTGCCCTGCCACCTGCAGCCACCACCTCCAGCCGTGGGCCCCACCTCCTCCAAAATCCCCTCTTTCTCCAAAAATCCATTTTGCAAATAACCCCTCCCCTTCTTTGCTTAATAGCTTCCGATCTGTGCATTTTTGGCTAAGGCAATCAAAAATCATAGATCTCGTTTTTCTTTACAAAATGCACATATCAAAATCGAATTTTGGAGTTCGGAGCTGCTCAGAAAGTGTGATTGAAGATCGCAGACCTAGGGCCAAAATCAGCGATTTCTGGCGAATCCGTGCATTTTTTAAAGAAAGTGCACTAGGAAAAAGTTGTCTGGAATGGCGTTTCGATGTTGGTGACCGAGTTCCGTGAAGATTGGAGGTCATATACAAATTGTAGAGCCAGAATGGTGAATTCGAGTAGCGGAGAGTGAAAAATGACGAGTGCGCGACGAGAAAATTTGCATTAGAAGTGTCGTGACGATTGGTTTAGCTTGGGTGATAATTTCTATCTTGAATATTTAAAATGAGAACATTTCTAATTGTTTTGGTATAGTTAGAATAATCATGATAGATTATATATATATTGCATATGATAAATAGTTAAGTCAGCAAAATGTTAAAATGATTTGCTTTGTGGTTAAGTTAAACCACATAGGAAATAAAAGTGATTAAAGAAAAGTGAGAAATCTAAACTCATTAGAAATTTAGTTGCATGTAGTACCCCTTTTGGAGTTCAATACATGAACTATTCACAAATCATTTGCATTAGAAGCGTTGTGTGAATATGTGACACTCACATTTCATACTCCGTGGATGGACACTTATGGCACCGTAAATGGTATTGGATGGTTGGTTATGTTGTGATATGGATGAGAATTAAAAATAATTAATTGATTGACAAAAATGTCATGTTATTTATAGTAGTAAAATTGGATTAAAAATACATTTACAAGTCGAACAGCTTGTTTATGTTCACCTATTTAAATAAAATCAATGTAACACCCCACATCCATTAATGTCAATCACAAAGGGAATGCATTAACTTCCATGGAGCGTATTTAGTGTATAGAACAGAATATAACAAGACAGATATAAATAATGGTACTTGAAAATTTTAAAACAACTTTTATTGTAGCGGAGAAATATTTTGATTATAACAACTTCATAAACCAAGTACACTTAATATCCATCTTGATAAATTGTTTCAAAGTACATAAAATAAAAAAGCATAAACCCCAACACAAGTAGCCATAAAAGAGATGAGCTGAACTTTACTTTCAGCAATCCAAGCACTTCCAAATGAGAGAGAAAGAGATCCGAGATCAAGCTCCACTAGTACTAGTCCCACCCTGGGAACCTGGGGGGAAAAGGAAGAAAAGAGGCGAAAACAAGGGGGTTAGACATAAAGTATGGCGAGTATAATAACTTTAACAATATAATTATTAAAGTAACTAGGATAAGGCATAAACTGGTAAGATAAGATATGACCATGAAACAAGTGGGCATGACAAAGCAAATAAGAGGAATATTTTGGCGATAATCTCGTTCCTAATCACTATAGGATAATTACTATACTGCACCACCATTAGTCACCCTAAAAGTTGATCCCGCCTATAGAATTTAATAATGATAATGGTAGTTTCGTGTACCCCTAGCTGCCTTCATAGGTGTCGTCTGCCCCTATCTCCACTAGTTGTACCCACTACCCCCATTCGAACGGCTCCCTAACTCGTAGATACCCGTGCTGGTCCCACAGTGGGGTGTATCACTCCCCAAAGTGGCAACCCGATACCACCAAAGATGCACGACTTATATTTACACAATGCAACAACGTCTTACCTACCAGCCCGGGCCCATGCACGCACATGACCCCGTTGGACTTGCGTTGCCACCGCTAACCCGTTTTGACCTCTTACAATCAAATCCAGTAAGCGTGTCCCATCTTCGACTTGGGTCGAGCTCACAAAGATACTTAATGGGTTACTGGTTTGAAAAGGGCCCCCATGCTTGACACAAGCCTTCCACCTATGCTTGGTCCCCACTAAGGTTTCCCCACTTAACCCCATTCTTATTCATGTCTTCTTACATGTTTCAATCTTGGTAAAGTGCATCTAATCGTATTTCACATGCCACCCAAGGCACCCGCTTAATTTCACATGCCACCCAAGGCAGCCACTTAACCCCCATGTCCCACCACATGTTTATATGGTTAAGTGTTACTTAATTCATTAGAACCGTAACCTTGTAAAGACCTCCCACATTAGGCTGACATTTGCGGTTGCTAGATTTGCCGGGCGGGTCCGGGCAGTCTTATACCGCAAACGAGCTTAACCTCGTGTCTTTACAATTGTTACGCATTTAATTTGTGCCTTTGACCTCTCACATTAGACTGGCATTTGTGGCTGCTGGATTTGCCGGGTGGGTCCGGGCAGTCTTACACCACAAAAGAGTCTAACCTTGTGTCTTAGGCGGTTAATTATTACACATCTTTATTTAACCCCAAATTGGATTAATATCCCTATTCAAATTTGTCAATAAATTCCAAATTTATTTATGTCCATAATTGTCTCTTAAAATTATGTCCATAAATACCAATTATGCCAATTAATGTCTCAAATTAATTATATGCCTTTTAAGGCCATTTTATGCCAATTCACAATTTATGTATATTCAATATTATCCCATCATCCCCACGCTATTCGTATGTTTTCATATGACATATGTTAGACTCGCAAATAGTCTAACTTATAAAAAGAAAAACAACATCACATAACACATAAAATAGATATAAGGATCATGACATAAAATTACATAGCCAATAACTTGCATATGAATTTCATTCAAACTAGCATATGATACAAAACTAGCATAGGTAATGGGCATAAACTTGCATAACTTATGTACTGCTATAGATCCAAACATAAAGGTGTGAACTTGTATATGGATCTAAACATAAAGATGTAAACTTGTATATAGATCTAAATATAAAGATGTAAACTTGCATATAGATCTAAACATAAATATGTAAACTTGCATATGGGTCTAAACATAATGATGTAAACTTGCATATGCATATACATGTCTCACATATATTTTAACAACCCAAACTTGCATAAGATTCATACATGAATATATGATCCAATCATCACAAACTTGCATAAGATATATGATTCAACTTGCATAAGATTCACATAAGAACTAACATATGATCCAAATTGCATAAGATTCACATAAGAACTAACATATGATTCAACACCACAAACGTACATATAATTTACATCACATGATTCAAAATCATATTCTCATAATCCCAATTATATCTTATCATAATTAAATTAATTAATTAATTTGTGAAAGCTATCATACTCACAATTAAAAAGAATAGTCTTGTCTTTCTGGGATCTGTATTCTGAAACTGAATTGCTCGCCTTTGTTGTAGACTAATCGTTATTTAGATTTGATTTGATTTTGATTCAAGCTTCTATCTTGCTTTAGGGTTGAAAGTGTATGGCGGCTACTCTAGGTTCTCCATTGATGTTAGGCAGCTCTTGTTATGAATTAATGTGATTAGGGTTAGGGGTTTAGGAGTGTTTTTATAGTAGTTTAATTTAATAAGAGCCGTCAGATTAACCTAGGGATAACCAGAACCATCAGGACCACTCAGATGCCACATCATCCCTTAGGGCGAATCGGACCACGGGTTGACAGCCAAACACCGTGGATCGACCCCTAGTCGACCCATCGAGTCGACTCCAAAAATGGTGCGGTTCGGCTATTCCTCCTCCCAATCGCTGTTTTGATCTTTTTTTGAATATATATATATATATATATATATCTCACATATGCATACAAACTTCAAGGCTTAATAACTTCTTCATAAGTTATCCGTTTTATGCAAACCAAATGTCTATCTTGACATAAAATTTTGAGACGAACATAATAGCGCAACCCATTTCATTTAATTCTTCTTCTAAAAATTAAGTATACTTTAATTGTGAATTTTAATGTTATAAAATTATGGGGTGTTACAATCAATATGATGAAATAAATGATTCATTAAATAATTGTTATTGGTTGAAAACCCCACACAGGTCTTGGGATGATATTTGATTCACACATCTCCCTTGTGTGAAACTGCGGTTAATTGGTTGATTGATAGATTTATGTAAGTGTCACTCATTAAGAGAATGCATTAAGTTTTGTGAAGCGTTATAGGTAAACAGAAACATTACAAAACGGATATAAAATAGCAGCGGAATTTAAAACTTTTACTAAGCAGAAAACATCATGGTTCAAAACATGGCTACATCATATGTCTGAAATACATAAAACCTAGTACATCATTAAAACTTCTGTCTTGTACTTAAAACATCAAAGTACAATAATAAAAGAAGCATAATCCGAAAAACATAGCCATAGTAGAGAGATATGAAACCCAGCCGTACATCTAAAACAGCTCCAAGCAAGATGGAAGCAGAGTCCTGATCAAGCTTGAGTATTCCCACCCTGAGAACCTGGGGGGGAGGGTGTGAACGGAAGAGAAAGAAGAGGAGATAAAATAGGTCAGACATAAAATTTGGCGAGTCTAGTTACTTTTAGCATATAAATAAGTAAAAGTTTCATGACAGACATATAAAGTGGACAAGAGAGATAACAACATATAAGGCAAGTATGACAAGGTAAACAGGACAACTGGATAGAATAAATAGTGCTTCTCTAACACTTTCCTTTTCTCTGCACCAATACTAATATAACCAAAATGAGATGATCCCAACAACTATAAAATGGTAGACTTAGGCATACTTCCAGTGAGAGGTTTAACCCCATACAATCAACAGGCAGCCCAACATACCGAATTTACCTCTAAGGATAATAACGGGCTCCTAAACATACCAGAGTCTAGATGTACCCTAATTACTACCCCAATCAATCGGCTCCTACTCCGTAGATACCATGTGCTGGCCTCACAGTAGGATGTATCACTTCCTAAAGTGGAAACCCTTCGTTTTCAGGATGTGCACTACCGTATCTACTGATGTCACGACATCTTAGCCACCTCTTGTCTGGACCAATGCTCGCACATGACCCCATCAGAATGTTCCGCCCACACCACCCCTTCATTTTGGATCTCTTACAATCAGCCCAGTAAGCGTGCCTTGACTCCGACCTAGTTTGGAGTATTCGTTTGATACTTATACATGGGTTACTGACTGAAACGGGTCCCACGTACAAAATGATACAAGCTTCCCCTCATGCTTGCATCCCCACTAAGTTTTCCATAGGTTACGCCATACCAGAGTAAAATATTACATAACCCCATAGGTTAAGTTCGTGGGCCTATATATAAATATTACCCACCAACCTAAGATATACTTAACCCTCCCATTGTCTCATACAATTTTACTTAACCCCTATTCAAGTTAACATATTCATCCAATCCCTAAGGATTCAACTAGGTTAAGTATCCAAGTCTATCACCATATTAATTTATGGTTACAATGTATTAGACCTCCCACATTAAGCCTACAACTTGTGGATGCTAGGTATGTTGGTTGGGTCCGAGCAGACTTCTTCCACAAGTCGGGCTTAACATCATGACTTAACACGTCTCATGTTTATGTACTTAGACCCCTCACATTAGATTCACCACTTGTGGTTGCTGGATATGCCGGGCGGTTCCGAGTAGACTTCCACCACAAGTGTAATCTAACCTCATGTCTAAGCGCTGTTACAGTTTCTAATTACTGTAACTCTAGGTATTCCAATTATTAACCAATTATTCCTATGTCGTTATAGGTTTTCATGCCCCTTTCCCAAATCATGTTTATAAGGAACCATATACCCAAAAATTAAGGTCTTTAATCACAATTCAATTTATGCCCCATATTCATATATTTCATTCAAATTATGCCCAAAATTCCAATTACAAATTATTCCCAATTTTACCATTTTCCCCTCATTCCCAATTTAACGCGTTTGCATATTTCAGTGGCATGCCTAGGCTCGAAGGTAGCCTGGCTATAAAAATAAAAGGGAGAATGATGAAGGGAAGAGAATATAAATGATCATACTAACAAGATTTACATATAATGGCAGAAATAGGCATAAACATATAGTGGCATAATGACAAGATAGACATATAGGAACAGATCTGATGAACATGTGATAATAGAACTGATTCTAACATAACAAGGACCTCATAAACAGGCATGACAAGATCTAAACAATAACCAACTAATAATAGATCTGATTTAGCCACAAACATAATAGGAACATGCATGATGTGATCTAAACAGTTAATTAGATCTACAAACAATGGTAGATTTGACATGATAAATAGGTATAGGCTTAGATCTAGTTCATAGTCATGTCAGAATAACTTAAATACATAGGTTATAGAAGATCTATTATGATTCAAATAGTCACAGGCTTAGATCCAAGTTATAGTCATATAAAGATTAACTTTTAAGTATTTAGATCTAAAATTAACGTAGACTCACTGTGATTGGATCTAGGAAAATAGAAGAAAGATTGTAGATATCGAATCATAGATCTCTAAACTTGAATGACTTGATTGCTGAAGAAAAAGACTTGATTTAATCTAAGAAGAGGCAGCATCTAGTTCTCCATTGTTTTAGAATGAATAAAACACTGAGAATAGGGTCTTATTTATAGCCTAGGGGTCACGAATCTGGTTAGAAAACAAGTCCACATACGCAGAAATGATCCTGGTTCGGATCTGGGGGGTGTCGACACCCCCCTTATGGTGTCGACCCCAACGGGTCCGATTCTCTCCCAGATCTCCCGCCTTCGAATTTTAACTGATTTTGAGCTTATTTTATATATATACAACTAGCTTACATGTATACAAACTTCAAACTTTAATATTTTCTTCATACGCTGTCCGTTTTACGCAAACCAGGTGTCTATTTTGACCAGAATTCCAAGACGAACACAATGGCACAATCTGTTTCACTTAATTCTGAATATTTAATTAAGTATTCTTTAGTTTATCATCTTTGGTGTTGTTGAAATTATGGGGTGTTATACTAAGCGTCAATTATTTGATTGAAACTCATATGAAAATAAATTGCAGATTGGATATCATTATGGATGTTGATAGTTGTTTGCAACTATTATTGGGTGCATATAATGAATGTAATCCATATAAATTTATTTATATGGATATTTGTTGAAATATAATTCCAATCTGGAATAAAGGTGAATATTTTTATAAAGTAATATTCAAGGAAAATTGGAAGTTGATTTTGATGTCCGATTTTGGATGGACATGAAAATAAATAAATGAGGAAGCCGAGTTAAGTATATAAATGATATTTTAACTCGATAGGATTTTTGTATCGATTTTATTCATTTTTATAATGAATATTAAGAAGACTGAATTTCAAAATATGACATTTTGAAAGGATTATCATTACGAGATCATAATAAAATGGGATGTTCAATTTTAATTAAAAATTTAAATGGAAGTTGGAACCGTTTTCAAACGAATTTATAAGCATTTTATAAAATACGTTTTGGAATGGGAATTGATGAAATATATTATATATATTTAAATGGTTTGAATAGAACATATCGCATAACGACCGTTCGCGAATTTCAACCAATGGCTTGAAATGGACGTAACAGAAGATTCGACCATCGGATTTTTTTAAATTCGGAACCGTTAGGTTCGTATTGAAAAGATCTTTCCAATGAACATATGAGACTTAAATTTGAACAGTTATATTTCAAAATATGTCCAAACCACTTTTTTTTTTGGAAAATGTTGCAGTGGATGCAATTCGGTGGCCGATATTGGAAATCGACCGTAAGGGCCTTGATAAAATTATTAAGCATATGAATAAATTATTTAAAATCATAATAAATTATTTGGAAAGATTTTGGAAGAAATATTCCACATTCGAAAAGATAAAAAATATTTTTATCAGAATGAACTAGTTAATAAGTAGAATAACAATCCAATGATTTTTAGAAATAATAAATTGGATATGTGAACGGTTTTGTCATAACCAGAAGTTTCCAACATATAAATTGGAATTAAATGGAGAATGGGATTTTTGGGGTTTGTCGTGAATGGTATTTTCATTAATACTGTTCTTAAACCCATTTGCGAATGGAATGAACCTTTTGGTTAAGATTTAGAGAAGTTTTCCAGTTTATTTAATTAAATTGGGATTGGATGGAATTCGATGCACAATAATCGAAATGGGCTTCTGTAAAGGAAGACGTTTACTATTTATGGAATTTAAAAGGGCTTCTCCGCCATTCCACTTATAGTATTACTCTGATACGGAAATTTATATCGGTCATAAATGGTTCAGATTTCCATGAAGATTCCATAATGGAAGATGATTTTGGGATTATCGTGAACGGTATTTTATATGACATTTGTTCTTTAACCCATGTAAAGGCTAGTTAATTTCCAAAGGTTGAATAATCATTAAGTAATGATTTTCGGAGATTAAAATCAAACTAGATTTTTAATGAATCTTTAAGTAGATTAAAATGGGAATGGGATAATTAAATTTATCAAATTCAGAAGAAGAAAAAATGTTCGAGAATGGAGTACCACCAGTTTTACTTCTTGCGATAGTTAAATCTTTAATTAGGTTTGAACGTGAAATGGTAATTAAATTTACCGATAACACAATGAGTGTTAGTATGGAGTACTACCAGTTTTGCTCCACGGAATGAATAGGTTGGGATTGTGATCAATAAAATAAATGGTTACTTAGGTAAGACTCGATAATCCCGACTAGTTCTTAAACCTTAATTTGCTTTAATTTTTGGAAAGATAAAATAAAATCTTTTGAAAATGATATCCAAAGGAATATTAAAGAATAAGTTTAAAAGAACTTATCTTTGATAATATTTATGGGAACCTTTCCCCAAAGATGCGAATATTTGAATGAAAGAATATATTGGATTAGAATGTAATGTGTGCTATCTTTGTGTATTTATCACATGATTATAAAGATACGTTAGTTGTTCGGAAAGACTGGATTTAACCCATTCTGAATAACTGTTACAACGATTAAAAGTTGAAGATATTGGAGACGGTGCAAAACCAACAATCTTCACATCGAATGGATTACTACTGATGCCATGGATAGAGTTGCAGCCTTGAAGGGGCTAAGTGGTAGTTGTCCGGGCGTAATTGTTGATTGTCCGGATATGCGAGGGACTCTCTCCTATATTGGACATATGGGACGAGGAATAAGGTGCCTCCGGTTTCGTTCAGACCCAGAGAAAACTTGTGAATGGATTGTATGTCTGACATTGTACTTCGCGCTGTATTCGTTGATCTCAGCTAAATATATATCTATTTGGTGGCCGTGAATTTATTCGCTTGCTTAACACCCTTCTCTGGGACGTACGAGCTTAGAGGTTATATATTGGTGGAAATCACTGGTATAGTATGAATCGATAATGTGGCATGCTATGATGCAAATGATCAAGGCTTTTGTTAAAAAGCTGAGTCTTGTGAATGATGATTGAAGCACGACTTTAAATAGCATAGCTTCATGTTGTAGCGTTAATTCGCGAGATTCACACCCCGATGTGAGTCAAAAACGGGATGAGGACCTCAGCGAGGACATGCGTTTCTTTCTAGCTATGGGTGATGTCATGGAACCCAAACATTTTACTTATGTGGATGATGGATTGCGAGATGCCTCAGATATAGAGCCGACTAAAAGGCTTATATGGTCGACTAACTGACCGTTTTGGAGGTCCTATAGGACTGAGAAACGTATTAATCAGGAATAAATAATCCACAAACGTTAAGTGTGGACCGACCCTGACGCTAACCAAGGGTTGCCCATAGGTGTGATCCTGGAGATATTACTAGAGGTGATCCAAAATCGGTGAGGAAGATCCCTTGCCTCAACTCATAGATGGAATCTAATTTTCAATACATGACTTTTTGGTTTTAGTCGTAAACCTTTACGGTGACATAGTAGGTTGGGGTTATTGGAGAATGGAGTTTTGATGACAACAACCTTATTTCAATATTTTATTATTATAAAATATATACTAACACTTTTGTATAGAATATGTATATATACACATATGCATGATTTATATACAGGAAATATTACTGAAGACTGTACAGTTTAAAGATATTAGAGATTCAGGATTCAGAGAAATTTCAAGACTCGTGAGTATTCAAGATTTCAAGAGTTCAAGAGCTCAAGACTAATATAGTTATAGAGTTTATATTATGTAAGACTCTAAATAGCACTCCAGGTTCAAATTCAAATTTTGTTTTCACAGTCCTCTCTATTTTATTTTCTATCCTTTATATTCTCTTTACTTATTTTAAATTTTTTTCAAACTCAAAGTTTGATAAGTTTTATTTACTTACATTTTAACATTTTATATAGTTTTAAACTTTATAATTTTATAAATATGTTTATATAGTTTATATTTATGGTTTCACATGATTTCCTACCTTATAATATTATTTTATAACACTATATTTTAATTCAAGAATTTCTAGAATTATATATATATATCAAAACACTTTGAATAAAATCAAAAATCAAATTTTTGCTATATGTATGTCAACATAAAGAAAACTATATATCGATATATAACTGTCATTTTTTTCAATTTTGAAAGGAAGTGTCTTTTCACTAATTGTGACGATTCTGAAGCGTTGCAACCTTTCACGCACTATAAAAAGGGCTTGAATTCGATTTTTTAATCATCTCTTCTTCTCTAACTTCACTCTCTTCCATTACACCATTATTCTTATTCATTTTTATGATTTTTACACTTATACTCTGCCGAATTCAATTCCATTTTGATCAAACTTCTTCTCTTCTCACTCTTTACTCATTACTCTCTGAATCAAGTGCTATTGAAGAGTTATAGGGCTGTTTGTAATTGTTTGGGTTGAGTAAAGGAATCAGTGGTATCCCTTGTAGTCGTGAAATCAAGGACGAATAGTCGGTGGTATCCCTTGTAGCCGTGAAATCAAGGAAGGTATACTTGATCAAGTGTGTGGGTGGAAATGGTGGCATCCTTTGTAGCCGTGAAATCAAGGAGGGTTGTAATTGGATTTTGATATAGTAATAAAACACTGCGCAATCCAGTGTGGGCTGGACGTAGGAGCTATTCCGAACCAGTATAAAATCCGGTGTGTTCTTTCCTTTTCTGCGCTTTACTTTTATTTATCTTTGCACTTGTGTTTGATTCTGTATCTATGATTGTTTTTGTGGTGTTTGATTCGTATAGTTTATCACATAAGTTTTAGATTTCGTTTAAATTTGCAAAAACACTATTCACTCCCTCTAGTGTTTGTTTTTCCTTAACGATCCTTTTCGCAATCCTGAACAATTGGTATCAAATTAAGGTATTTCAAAAAGTTCATATTCTGATTTTGTAAATGGGAAATTTTGGGAAATTTGGTAACACTAGTGTCAATTCATGCATTGTTTCAATGTTGAAAGAGTCTGCATATACTCATGTTAAAAAGTCATGTGATCTACAGAAATATTGTTCAATTCAGGAAAAGATGTGTTCTACGACTTTTGAAAATTCAACAGTTGAAAAGATGGGTAAAGAGGTTGTTGATAATTCAATTTCTGAAATGGTGGCTTTTGAATATTCAAATTCCGAAAAGGTGGCTGTTGGAAATTCAAATTCCAAACTGGTGTGTTACATGGCCATTGAGAATTCAAATTGTGAAAAGCAACTGGTAGAAATGCAAAGGGACAAATGGATACTGGATAGTGGCTGTTCGAGACATATGACCGGAAATCCATAAGTACTTAATAATATAAAGTATGAAGATGGTGGAATGGTGAACTTCAGAGATAATTCTATAGGATACATTTCTGGAATCGGCAATGTCAGTAATTCTGAAACTCCTACTATTTCTGATGTTTTATTAGTTAGGAATTTAAAACACAATTTGCTAAGTATAAGTCAACTTTGCGATAAGGGTTATAAAATAAACTTTGAAAAGGATAAATGTTTCATAGAAGATAGGAATTCAAAAGTTATATTCGAAGGAGATAGAAAGAAAAATATCTATACATTGAGTATGAAAATCTTCAGTGATAAACTATGTCTTATAGCCAATACAAGTGATCCCTGGATCTGGCATATGAGATTTGGTCATATAAATTTCAAACACATTTCTAGGATTTCTAAATTAGATTCTGTTAGAGGATTATCCAAAATGAAATTTAAGGTCAATAACTTATGTGATGCTTGTCAACTTGGAAAATTAAAGAAAAGTTCATTTAAATCAAAAGAGGAAATCACCACATCAAAACCATTGGAGTTAATACACACGGATTTATTTGGTCCATCTCAAGTTTAATCAATAAACCATAATAGATATGTTTACGTAATAGGTGACGATTTTTCTAGATTTACTTGGACTTTGTTTCTTAAAAATAAAAGTGATGCTTTTGATCAATTTAAAACTTTTTCCAAAAGAATTCAAAATTTATTATCACTAAAAATTAAAACAATACGTAGTGATCATGGAGGAGAATTCAAAAATGAAAATTTTGAGAAATATTGTAATAAAAAGGAAATAACTCATAATTTTTTAATTCCAAGAACCCCTCAACAAAACGGATTAGTTGAACGGAAAAATAGAAAGATTAGAAGCTATTAGGATTTTACTAGCTTCTGCAAACCATAATAATTTCAAATTATATCAAATGGATGCCAAAAGTGCTTTTCTAAATGGATTGGTTAAAGAAGACATTTATGTAGATCAACCACCTCTATTTGAAGACGAAAATTTACCAAATCATGTATATAAGTTAAAAAAAGCGTTATACGCGTTAAAACAAGCTCCTTGGGCTTAGTATGATAGATTAAGAAATTATCTGTTACAATCAAATTTTGAAATAGGGAAATTAGATATACTTTGTTTTTTAAGAAAAATAATAAAGATATTCAACTAGTACAAATATATGTTGATGATATAATTTTCGGGTCAACAAACAATAAAATGAATAAAGAATTTTCAGATATTATGACTAAAGAATTTGAAATGACCCATATGGGAGAACTATCATTCTTTGTAGGATTACAAATTGGACAATTAAAGAATGGAATATTTATTAATCAAGAAAAATATGCAAGAGATCTAATTAATAATTATATCTAATCTCACGACAACGAATTGGAGACCAACACCTATGGCAACTAATATTGCTTTTAGTAAAGATGATACGTCAAAAGATGTTGACCAAAAGCTATATAGAGGAATGATAGGATCATTATTATATATAACCGCTAGTAGACCAGATATAATGCATAGTGTATGTCTCTATGCAAAATATCAATCGCAACCTAAGGAAACACATTTGAAAGTCGTAAAACGTATTTTAAGGTATGTAAAGCATACATCAGATTTTGGACCGTTTTACCCTTAGGACGATTCGTTCGAATTAGTTTCTTACTGTGACACTGGATATGCAGGATGATGTAAATCCGATCGTAAAAGTACTTGTGACGGCCCGCCCCGCACCAACCGACACTTCCTCCAAGTGTGCGCTGTACACATGTCCAACTGGCACGGAACGGTCGTCATAAGAAAAGAAAGAAGAGAATGAACTAATCAAGGAACCTGTAGAATGTCTCACAGCGCATGGAATAAAATATAATAATAACATACTTGACATAAAACAGGTGAGACAGTGCATAAGCTGATAACTAATAATAAATGTCAACATCAGAGCAGCGGAAGTCCAAATACAGCTTATTACAACTTTTCAAAATCTACTGTCTCTAAACAAAAGAAAGCTAAAGTGGAAGATGCACCACCAATGCCCAAGTAGTGATCTTCGACAACACAGGGAGAATACTATATATATATATATATATATATATATATATATATATATATATATATTACGTGGAAGCCTCCTGCTCGTCTCCGGATCATCTACCCGTGCATCACCAGCTAACCTGTCTCTAGTCTGCTCGTGTGAGCACCCAGAGTAATAAGAAGAGACATAAAACTCTGGGTCAGACAAAAAGTCTGGTATGAGCGATAAGCAGCTAAACAGAACAATAACAGGTATACTAAACCATACCTGAACCTGGACCTGCAACCAAAGAGTTAGCACTACATACTGTACAATACTCTAAGGTGCCATCAACATATGGTGTAAAGAAATACGGGGGTGGGGGTGTGCATGTCATAGGGATAGCAAACAATTCAATCATGGCAACCATCCTCACATCTCTCACTCAGTGCATAAAGCATACGATGTATACCGCTTTCAACCACTAGACCCATCGAAGTAGTGACGGAGTTCGGCTTGTACAACTACTGCTACCACCAAGCTTACGCCATGGAGTCATGACTAAACCTTTACAAATGACCCCACTTCATTGGTCTATAGCTCTTTTAGTCGTACCTAGACCACTGTGGCCCTGAATCCGTTCACGTACCCCCTATACATAGTGATCCAAAGTTACAGACATCGACAGCCCCTTAGCACACGTCCCGCAGCAAAGCCCAATCATGAAGTTAACTCGTTGATTCCCATCTGAATCCTTGGTACAAACTTCCCATTTGGACTACCTTTGCATCTCGGGTTATGGTCTTCTTCTGTTCGGTTCGGTTCGGGTCTCTTCCTCCTATTCGGTTCGGTTCGGGCATCCTCCTCCTATCCGGTTCGGTTCGGGTCTCCTCCTCTATCCGGTTCGGGTCGGATCTCCTCCTCCTATCCGGTTCGGTTCGGGTGTCTCCTCCTATCCGGTTCGGTTCGGATCTCCTCCTTCTATTCGGTTCGGATCGGATCTCCTCCTCCTATCCGGTTCGGTTCGGGTGTCTCCTCCTATCCGGTTCGGTTCGGGTGTCTCCTCCTATCCGGTTCGGTTCGGATCTCCTCCTTCTATTCGGTTCGGATCGGATCTACTCCTCCTATCCGGTTCGGATCGGATCTCCTCCTCCTATCCGGTTCGGATCGGATCTCCTCCTCCTATCCGGTTCGGATCGGGTGTTCTTCCTAACCGGTTCTGAAAATCTGCAACTTTTTCCAGCAAGCTATTTTCGCCGAACGACGGCGTTTTCAACCATTCTAAACTTCCTATGACATTACAAAACATTCCAAACAGCAGTAACAACAAATAGAATCAATCACAAACATTAAAACATCATTTACATGAAATACTTTAGATCAAACATACCCAGAAACCCATGTTTTCCCCTTAATCCTTCTTAACCGTGATTATGCATACAATAAGCAAAACTTATCCAAATTAGCCCAAATTTTTATCAGAGCCATAAAACATCATTATAGAATTTTAGGAATTTTTCCAGAATTTATTAATGTATAAATTCGCTAATCTTCACTAATTACCCATAATTAACCGTAATTAGTGTAAAAGCAAGCTAATCACTCACCTTTGCCACCACTAAAACCCCAAAACTAAAATATTCTCTGATTTGGCGCTGTTCCCAATCTTACACAGCAGCTCTACCTCGGTTCTCGTGCTAATACTCCTTGATTTGATGTTTGCTAGGCCTAGTCTTCAATTAGAAAGTGATTAAGAGGTGTTTTGAAGAGATTTAGAGGGTGAAGGCCATGGCTAGGTTAAGAGGAATGAATAGTGACGGCTGAAAAATGAGAAAAAGGTATTCTCCAAACCCTAACAGCCCTTTTAAAATCCTAATCCCGAAATTCCCCTTTGGGCCTAGCTGTTAATCACCCGGTTAAGCCCAATTAAGCTGTTTTTCACCATCTGAAACTTGTTTCAGCCATATCTCCCAAACGGTGAGTTCGTTTGGCTAATATGACCACTCTACGGAATTGTAAACCATCATCCGGATCCAATGGAAGTGGTTTCAAGTCAAAATTCCTTTCCAGTCAAAAGTTATGGTCAAAACAAGTTCAACTAGGGGCAAAACGGTCATTTAAAAATCGATAAAAATCATGAACATGGGAAATGACCCTACTAGTCGTTTCCCAAAAGTACACGACCATACGACTTACTAAGAAAAAGAAATAAATATTCTACGATCTTCCGATGCGTAGAATGCAGGTCGTTACATTCTCCCCCCCCTTAAGAAATTTCGCCCCCGAAATTCCTTAACAAAGAAACAAACAATGAATCCCGCATGCCTAACAATCATTCACAGCAACCAAACATGCAAAACAAGCAAAACAAACATAACCTAGCATGCGGAAAACTAAATCGCTAATTAAATCTTACCAGGCAAAGAGTTCTGGATACTTCTTCCTTATGTCCTCCTCTGTTTCCCAAGTATAGTCTTTCTCATCCTCACCCCACTGGACTTTGACTAATTTCACCGCCTTCCTTCGAAGTTGCTTCGTATCGCTCCCAACGATACGCATAGGCCTACGGTTCCCAACTGCCTCAGGTTCAACCTCGATATCGTCCAACTAATCAGGTGAAATAGCCACATTAGGGTCGTGCACAAACTTCCTTAACTGGGAAACATGAAATACGTTGTGAACTCCCGCCATCTTGTCTGGTAAGTCAATTCTATATGCCAAATTCCCGACTAGTTCAAGAACAGGGAATGGGCCAACGAATCTTGGTGCCAACTTTCCTCTCCTGCCAAATCGTATTACGCTCTTCAATGGAGAAATCTTGACAAACACCAAGTCGCCAACGGAGAATTTTAAGTCTCTTCTCCTCTTATCGGCATAACTCTTCTGCCTATCTTGGGCAGCCTTCATTCGTTGTTGAATGGTCTTGATTTTATCTGAAGTTTCCCTCACCACATCTGGTCCAAGCATAAACTTCTCGCCAGTCTCTATCCAACATGATGGTGAGTTGCATGGTCTTCCGTACAAAGCTTCAAACGGAGCCATACCGATACTGGATTGGTAGCTATTATTATATGCAAACTCTACTAGATGCAAATGGTCATCCCATGATCCACCAAAATCCAATATACATGCTCTCAAGAGATCTTCCAAAATACGATTCACCCTCTCCGTCTGACCGTCGGTCTGAGGATGATATGCGGTACTGAGATGTAACTCTGACCCTAGAGCTTCTTGTAAGCTCTTCCAAAACCCACTAGTGAACAACGGGTCTCGGTCACTCACAATGCTTTTAGGTACTCCATGGAATCTCACTACCCACTTCATATACAATTCTGCTAACTTAGCTGCCGTTCTGGTCGATCTGACTGGTATAAATCTTGCACTTTTGGTTAATCGGTCCACAATCACCCAAATGCTATCATGTCCCGATCTAGTCCTTGGTAAACCATCAATGAAATCCATCGAGACTTGCTCCCATTTCCATTCGGGAATTTCTAATGGCTGTAACAACCCACTAGGCTTCATTTGCTCGGCTTTAACTAGCTGGCAATTCATGCATTTGGATATAAACTCCCCAACGTCTCTTTTCATCCCTTCCCAGTAGTAAGTCTGTCTCATGTCTCGATACATCTTATTACCACCGGGGTGTATAGTCAGTTTTGAGTGATGACATTCTCTAAGCACTTCATCTCTCAATCCATTGACATTGGGTACAACGAGCTTTCCATTCTTTCTAAGCCATCCGTCTTGATCAAGCCCATACTTGCTCATCTCCTCATCGATACCCATCTCTAACTTGGAGATGATTTCCAATAGGTTAGGATCGTCCCTCTGACTAGAGCCGATCCGCTCAATTAAAGTGGGTCTAATCGTCAAACTTGCTAACATTTCTGGGTCCAACTCGCACTTTGGTCTGAAATCAAACCCCGCGATATACTCCAGTTGCTTCCATTCAAGGAACATAGCCCCTAAACTGGCATGTCTTCGACTCAACGCATCGGCTACGGCATTGCCCTTTCCCGGTGTATATGCGATGTCGAAATCATATGAAGCTAAGAACTCTAACCACCTCTGCTGACGAAGATTCAAATCCTTTTGAGAGAAAAGATACTTCAGCGACTTATGATCAGTAAACAGCTCGAATCTTTCTCCCAAGAGATAATGTCTCCACTTCTTCAATGCGAATACGATTGCTGCCAATTCCAAATCATGGATAGGATACCTCTTCTCATGCGGTTTCAGTTGCCTGCTTGCATAAGTTACAACCCTACCACCCTGCATCAACACAGCACCTAGTCCGGTACCACAAGCATCTGTATATACCGTCATCTCTTCACTCCCCTTGGGAATGACTAACACTGGTGCACTTGTCAACTTTTCTTTTAGACTCTTGAATGCATCCTCGCACCTTTCGTTCCAAACAAAAGCTTGATTCTTCTTTGTCAACTGAGTCAACGGTGCTGCTATCTTGGAGAAGCCTTGGATAAACTTACGATAATATCCCGCTAATCCCAAGAAACTTCTTACGTCTGTTGCATTCTTGGGCGTAGACCAATCTTGCACCGTAGCCACCTTAGCAAGATCCACAGCGATACCATTTTCTAAAACAATATGGCCCAAGAATCTCACTTCCTTCCTCCAGAAGTGACACTTAGAAAACTTTGCTTTCAATTGGTGTTTCCTCAACACCTCCATCACTGTCCTCAAATGTTCCTTGTGTTCTTCCTCGTTCCTTGAGTAAACCAAAATATCATCCACGAACACAAGAACAGACTTATTCAACTGATCTCTGAATACCCTATTCATAAGATCCACAAAATATGCCGGGGCATTAGTCAGCCCAAATGGCATAACCAACCATTCATAAAATCCAGACGGCGTTCGAAATGACGTTTTAGCTATACTCTCAGCTTCCACTCTAAGCCGATGAAAACCTGTCGCGAGATCCAACTGGGAGAACACTCTCGCGCCACTCAACTGATCGAACAAATCATCTATCCGCGGGAGAGGATACTTATTCTTCCTCGTCACCTTGTTCAACTCGCGGTAGTCTACACACAAACGAAGGGAACCATCCGCCTTGGTAGCAAACACAACTAGTGCTCCCCATTCAGAGACACTCCTTCTGATAAATCCCTTCTTCAAAAGATCGATGACTTGCAACTCGAGCTCTCGCTGCTCCCTTGGTGCCATACGACGAAGTGGCATCACTATAGGTCTGGCATCTTTTACCAAATCAATACGGAACTCAATCTCTCGGTGTGGTGGAAGTCCGGTCACTTCTTCGAAAACATCCGGATACTGGCCAACCACGGGCAAACCTGACAACTCACTATGCGAAATGTCGAGGGAGTTTAGAAAACTAGCCAATACCCCTCACTGGGTAGACCACCAAACACTATCCTCCGCCCATCATCCGCTCTAGCTGTCACCAAAAAGCCCTCACAGTCTACCACCACCCCGTATCTTCGGAGCCAATCTATTCCCAAAGTAATGCCAAACCCAGTAAAGCCCAAAACAAAGCAATCACAAACAAACATGCATCCATGACTCGATAAGACCACATTACGACAAATCATGCTAAGGCTAGTAGAACCACCAATCGGGTTCGTCAGTACTAAAGGTCTATCGACAATCTCGGGCTCCAATCCCAACCTATCTACCAGGTCACTAGATATGAAAGAACTGGAAGCTCCGGTACCAAACAAAACTCTAACAGGAACATCATAAACAGAAAGCATACCTTGAATGACGACATTCTTTCCCTTCTCCGCCGCAGTTGGGGCATTCGACGAAGAAGGAATAGCATTAAGGGCGTATGCTTTCACCATTTGCTTTTCTTTAGGGGGTTGCGGACACTTGTCCTTGTGATGTCCCATTTGTCCACAGTTGAAGCACTTCCTATCCGCTGGCTTGGCCCGACAATTACTAGCATAATGGCCCTTCTTATCACAGCTGAAGCACTCAACATCTTGTTTATTCTTTTTCTTCTGGCCATCCTTAGTCTGACTCTGCTTTCTTTTATTCTGGGAACCACCCTTGCCTCCACCACTTGCTTGTGGCTTTGGCTCATCTGCGGATGCAACCTCAGTCTTCGGCTTAGGGTAGAGACTCTCTGATCTTAATGCTTTCCCCACAATCGACTCAAACGTCTCATCGATGTGGTTAATAAGCCTTTCCCCTAAGTACTGATCTAACCCAGTTATGAATTTCTCATTCTTCTTCTCGGCAGTATCAATAAGAGATAACCCATACTTTGACAAAGTGTCGAATTCAGCAATGTACTCCGATACAGCTCTGCCATTCTGCTTGAGCTCCAAGAATTTCTTAAACAGCACTGACTTCTGAGCAGCTGGAATGAACTTCTCGCTAAAGCGAGCTTTAAACTGCTCCCAAGTAATCTGATCTTCGGGAGTAACTGCCTTTATAGCATTCCACCAATTCATTGCCCGCCCTTGCAGCTTACGGGACGCTAGCTTTCTCTTCATCGCATCCTCGATACCCAAATCCTCGAAGATACGTTCGCAACTATCCAACCAATCATGAACATCTGTGGCCGACTCCGTTCCATGGAACGGCTTCCCACCAAGGCTAGTATAATCCTTATTTAGCTTGGCGAAGTCGACTCTTGGCGCCTGCACTATTGGACCACCACCATTTCCACCATTGGGAGCTGCCCTCCGTACATCTCTAAGCATCTCTCTCATGAGGTCAGTAAACATCATCCTCATGTCAGCAGCATTCCCATTATTGGCTCCCCTACCAGCACCTCTAGTATCTCGGCTCATCGTCAATCTGAAAAAGGAAACGATTAACGATTCCATAGTGGTGCTAGTGCAGTACGACTTCATTCTTATACTACTAATAGTATATATATAGCTTTTGAAAACCAAAATAACCACAAATACGCTCTCTCGTATACGTATATTATCTCTCCCTGATAACTTCCCTAGGTTAACTACGCAACCTAGAGCTCTAATACCAAGTGTGACGGCCCGCCCCGCACCAACCGACACTTCCTCCAAGTGTGCGCTGTACACATGTCCAACTGGCACGGAACGGTCGTCATAAGAAAAGAAAGAAGAGAATGAACTAATCAAGGAACCTGTAGAATGTCCCACAGCGCATGGAATAAAATATAATAATAACATACTTGACATAAAACAGGTGAGACAGTGCATAAGCTGATAACTAATAATAAATGTCAACATCAGAGCAGCGGAAATCCAAATACAGCTTATTACAACTTTTCAAAATCTACTGTCTCTAAACAAAAGAAAGCTAAAGTGGAAGATGCACCACCAATGCCCAAGTAGTGATCTTTGACAACACAGGGAGAATACTATATATATATTACGTGGAAGCCTCCTGCTCGTCTCCGGATCATCTACCCGTGCATCACCAGCTAACCTGTCTCTAGTCTGCTCGTGTGAGCACCCAGAGTAATAAGAAGAGACATAAAACTCTGGGTCAGACAAAAAGTCTGGTATGAGCGATAAGCAGCTAAACAGAACAATAACAGGTATACTAAACCATACCTGAACCTGGACCTGCAACCAAAGAGTTAGCACTACATACTGTACAATACTCTAAGGTGCCATCAACATATGGTGTAAAGAAATACGGGGGTGGGGGTGTGCATGTCATAGGGATAGCAAACAATTCAATCATGGCAACCATCCTCACATCTCTCACTCAGTGCATAAAGCATACGATGTATACCGCTTTCAACCACTAGACCCATCGAAGTAGTGACGGAGTTCGGCTTGTACAACTACTGCTACCACCAAGCTTACCCCATGGAGTCATGACTAAACCTTTACAAATGACCCCACTTCATTGGTCTATAGCTCTTTTAGTCGTACCTAGACCACTGTGGCCCTGAATCCGTTCGCGTACCCCCTATACATAGTGATCCAAAGTTACAGACATCGACAGCCCCTTAGCACACGTCCCGCAGCAAAGCCCAATCATGAAGTTAACTCGTTGATTCCCATCTGAATCCTTGGTACAAACTTCCCATTTGGACTACCTTTGCATCTCGGGTTATGGTCTTCTTCGGTTCGGTTCGGGTCTCTTCCTCCTATTCGGTTCGGTTCGGGCATCCTCCTCCTATCCGGTTCGGTTCGGGTCTCCTCCTCTATCCGGTTCGGGTCGGATCTCCTCCTCCTATCCGGTTCGGTTCGGGTGTCTCCTCCTATCCAGTTCGGTTCGGATCTCCTCCTTCTATTCGGTTCGGATCGGATCTCCTCCTCCTATCCGGTTCGGTTCGGGTGTCTCCTCCTATCCGGTTCGGTTCGGGTGTCTCCTCCTATCCGGTTCGGTTCGGATCTCCTCCTTCTATTCGGTTCGGATCGGATCTACTCCTCCTATCCGGTTCGGATCGGATCTCCTCCTCCTATCCGGTTCGGATCGGATCTCCTCCTCCTATCCGGTTCGGATCGGGTGTTCTTCCTAACCGGTTCTGAAAATCTGCAACTTTTTCCAGCAAGCTATTTTCGCCGAACGACGGCGTTTTCAACCATTCTAAACTTCCTATGATATTACAAAACATTCCAAACAACAGTAACAACAAATAGAATCAATTACAAACATTAAAACATCATTTACATGAAATACTTTAGATCAAACATACCCAGAAACCCATGTTTTCCCCTTAATCCTTCTTAACCGTGATTATGCATACAATTAGCAAAACTTATCCAAATTAGCCCAAATTTTTATCAGAGCCATAAAACATCATTATAGAATTTTAGGAATTTTTCCAGAATTTATTAATGTATAAATTCGCTAATCTTCACTAATTACCCATAATTAACCGTAATTAGTGTAAAAGCAAGCTAATCACTCACCTTTGCCACCACTAAAACCCCAAAACTAAAATATTCTCTGATTTGGTGTTGTTCCCAATCTTACACAGCAGCTCTACCTCGGTTCTCGTGCTAATACTCCTTGATTTGATGTTTGCTAGGCCTAGTCTTCAATTAGAAAGTGATTAAGAGGTGTTTTGAAGAGATTTAGAGGGTGGAGGCCATGGCTAGGTTAAGAGGAATGAATAGTGACGGCTGAAAAATGAGAAAAAGGTATTCTCCAAACCCTAACAGCCCTTTTAAACTCCTAATCCCGAAATTCCCCTTTGGGCCTAGCTGTTAATCACCCGGTTAAGCCCAATTAAGCTGATTTTCACCATCTGAAACTTGTTTTAGCCATATCTCCCAAACGGCGAGTCCGTTTGGCTAATATGACCACTCTACGGAATTGTAAACCATCATCCGGATCCAATGGAAGTGGTTTCAGATCAAAATTCCTTTCCAGTCAAAAGTTATGGTCAAAACAAGTTCAACTAGGGGCAAAACGGTCATTTAAAAATCGACAAAAATCTTGAACATGGGAAATGACCCTACTAGTCGTTTCCCAAAAGTACACGACCATATGACTTACTAAGAAAAAGAAATAAATATTCTACGATCTTCCGATGCGTAGAATGCAGGTCGTTACAGTACTAGTGGAACATGTCATTTCTTAGGACATTCACTAGTCTCGTGGTTCAGTAAAAAGCATAATACTGTATCTTGGTCAACAACTGAAGCAGAATATAACTCTGCTGCTTTGGCTTGTTCGTAAGTAATATATATGCAACAAACTTTGAATGATTTTTGATTAATTATACATAAATCACCTATATATTGCGATAATACAAGTGTGCTATAAATATTTCTAAAAACCCAACTCATCATTCGAGAACTAAACATATCGATGTAAGACATCATTTTTTAAGAGATAACTCATCATTCGAGAACTAAACATACCTTAACATACACTTTTTTATATGTCGACGTGAAACTGCCAGAATTTCAAATTTAATTCCCACCAAAAGTTAGTTATTTTAATTATTTAAAACTTCTACTTCGAATTTTCTTCTTCATTTTCATTTCTCTTCTCTGTAAAAATTCTAAATTAAAATATATAATGGCCTCCACAAATCGAAACACCCAAATCAACTCTGATTCGCATGCCGGACCATCCGAGGGTCCGTTTCAACGATCTACACTATCTCGTGTTATCAAAATCGAAGAAAAAAGATGGAGTATGTTCTGCCAATGATGGCTGAAATACAAGTACAACAGATTAGGATGAGTCAAGAGCAAAACAGGCAAGGGAAAGTAGCAAGGAGTCTATTTAAATTCATAACGGATAATCAGGCTAATCCGGTTATCGTCGACGATGATAATCAAGCCATAGAAGAAGAAGAAGTACCGGAAGAAGAATAGAGGAAGTACCAGAAGAGGAAGAAGAAATCTGTAACGACACATCGAAGGATCGTAGAATATTTATTTCTTTTACATTCGAAGTCGTATGGTCATGTAACTTTGGGATACGACTATTGGGGTCATTTCCCATGTTCATGATTTTTCCCGATTTTTAAATGACCATTTTGCCTCTAGCTGATCTTGTTTTGACCATAACTTTTGATTGGAAAGGAGTTTTGACCTGAAACCACTTCCATTGGATCCGGATGATGGTTTACCTTTCCGTAGAGTCCAAACGGACTCACCGTTTGGGAGATATGGCCGAAACAAGTTTCAGATGGTGAAAAACAGCTTAATTGGGCTTAACCGGGTGATTAACAGCTAGGCCCAAAGAGGAATTTCGGGATTAGGAGTTTAAAAGGGCTGTTAGGGTTTAGAGAATACCTTTTTCTCATTTTTCAGCCATCACTATTCATTCCTCTCAATCTATCCATGGCCTCCAACATCTAAAACACCTTCTAATCACCGTTTAATCAAGTATTGGCCTAATCTACATCAAATTGAGGCGGATTAGCATAGAGATCGAGATAGAGCTGCTGTGTTTCCTTGGGAACATCGCCAAAACAGAAGACATTTCATATTTAGTATTTTATTTGTGGCCAAGGTGAGTGATTAGCATTGTTTTGACACTAATTACAGTTAATTAGGGTGATTAGTGTTAATTGGTGAATTTATGCATAAATAAATTCTGGAAAAATATTTATAAATTCTAAAACATTATTTTAGACCTCTATTGTAAAATTTGGCTAATCCGGTTAAGTTTTGTTAATCCTATCATTAGTTGTTCTTAACATGATTAAGGGGAAAATATGCGTTTTTGGGTATGTTTAATCCATTTTACATGCTATGATTATTGTTTTGGTGTTTGTGGTCGATACTACATGTGGCTATGAATGTATGGTATGCTTTGTGATTGATTAGAAAAGTTAGAATGGTCGAAAACGCCGTCGAATGGCGTAAAACAGTCGCTGGAAGAACTGCAGGAAATTGGCCAGCAACCGGATCGGATCGCCCCCATGTGTCATGAGTCGACCGGATCGAGTCCACATGCCACGAGCCGCCAGATGTTCCTCATCCCTTCGAGTTTGGTCACCACAAGCTGCTCGCGCCTGAAGCACGATTTGAACCGAAGCTCCACCACGACCCGAACCAGTGGGTACTCACGATCCGAACTAACGGAGGCTCGACCCACGAGCCAATGAAGGACCCCGAACCATTGTAGCAGTGCGACCCGACCCGGTGGAAGGAGAAGGACCTGGAGCCTGACCACGAGCAGAAGGAGGCCGACCCGATCTGTATGCACCGACCCGATCCGAACCAGAGGATATACTACGAGCTGAACCAAGGAGCTTGGACGCGAGGCATGGGTTACGAACCAAATAAAGACTGATCCAGAGGAGAAGACCAAAACCCGAGATGCAAAAGTAGTCCAAGTGGGATGTTTTTACTCAGGATCCAGATGGGAACCAACGAGTTAACTTCATGATTGGGCTTTGCTGCGTGATGTGTGCTAAGGGGTTGTCGATGTCTTTAACTTTGGATCACTATGTGTAGGGCGTACGTGAACGGATTCAGGGCCACAGTGGCCTAGGTATGACTAAAGAGCTATAGACCAATGGAGTGGGGTCATTTGTAAAGATTTGGTCATGATTCCATGGGGTACGCATGGTTGTAGCAGTAGTTTTACGAGTCGAACTCCGTCACTACTCCGATGGGTCTAGTGATCAAAGTGGTGGATATCGTATGCTTTACGCACTGAGTGAGAGATGTGAGGATGGTTGCTATGCTTGATTTGTTTGCCATCACTATGACATGCACACCCCCACCCCCGTATTCTTTAACCATGTGTTAGTGGTACCTCAGGGTATTGTACAGTATGTAGTGCTAACTCTTTGGTTGCAGGTCCAGGTTCAGGTATGGTTTAGTATACCTGTTATTGTTCTGTTTTGCTGCTTATCGCTCATACCAGACTTTTTGTCTGACCCAGAGTTTTGTGTCTCTTCTTATTACTCTGGGTGCTCTCACGAGAAGACTAGAGACAGGTTAGATGGTAATGCACGAGTAGTTGTACTGGAGACGAGCAGGAGGCTTCCACGTATGATATATAGATATTCTCCCTGTGTCGTTGCTGGTCACTACTTTGGGCATTAGTAGTGTAACCTTCCTTTCTTTTACTTTAGAGACAGTTTTAAAGTTGTAATAATGATGATGTGGAACATAAGCTGTATTTGGATTTTCCGCTGCTATGATGTTTAGTTTTCAGCTTATGCACTGTCTCGCCTGTTTTATGTCAAGTATGTTGTTATCATATTTTGTCCTATGCGCTGTGAGACATTCTACAGGTTTTCTATTAGTTCATTCTCTTCTTTCCTTTCTTTGGCGACCGTTCCGTGCTAGTCGGGCATGTGTACAACGCACTTTCGGAGGAAATGCCGGCTGGAGCGGAGCGGGCCGTCACACTTGGTATCAGAGCTCTAGGTTGCATAGTTAACCTAGGGAAAGACACCAGGGATAGATAATACGTATATGAGAGCGCGTATTTGTGATTATTTTTGTTTTCAAAAGCTATATATATATTATTAGTATAGTTAAGGATGAAGTCGCACTGCACTGACACCACAAAGAGGATGGTTAATCGTTTTCTCTGTGCAGATTAAACGATGAGCCGATACGCAAGGGGTACCGGTAGAGGAGCCAATAATGGGAATGCTGCTGATATGAGGACGATGTTTACTAACCTCATGAGCGAGATGCTTAGAGATGTTCAGAGGGAAGCTCCCAGTGCTGGTAATGCAGGTGGTCCAGTAATGCAGGCGCCTAGGGCCGATTTCGCCAAGCTGAATAAGGATTATACTAGTCTTGGTGGGAAGCCGTTCCACGGAATGGAGTCGGCTACGGATGTTCATGTTTGGTTGGATAGCTGCGAGCGTATCTTCGAAGATTTGGGTATAGAGGATGCGATGAAGAGAAGGCTAGCATACCGTCAACTGCAAGGACGGGCAATGAATTGTGGAATGCTATAAAGGCAGCTACTCTCGAGGATCAGATTACTGGGGATCCGTTTAAGGCTCGCTTTAGCGATAAGTTCATTCCAACTGCTCAGAAGTCAGTGTTGTTTAAGAGATTCTTGGAACTCAAGCAGAATGGAAGAGCTGTCTCGGAGTATATTGCCGAATTCGACACTTTGTCGAAATATGGGTTATCCCTGATAGATACTGCCGAGAAGAAGAACGAGAAGTTCATAACTGGTTTGGATGTATACTTGGGGGAAAGGCTTATTAACCACATCGATGAGACGTTTGAGTCGATTGTGGGGAAAGCTTTAAGATCGGAAAGTCTTTATCCTAAGTCGAAGACTGAGGTCGCATCTGTAGAGGAGCTAAAACCGCAAGCAAGCGGTGGAGGCAAGAGTGGTTCTCAAAATAAGAGGAAGCAGAACCTGAATAAGGATGGCCAGAAGAAGAAAGATGTTGAGTGTTTTAGCTGTGGCAAGAAGGGCCACTATGCTAGTAATTGTCAAGAGAAGCCAGTAGACAGGAAGTGCTTCAACTGTGGCCAAGTGGGACATCCCAAGGACAAGTGTCCGCAACCCCCTAAAGAAAGCAGATGGTGAAAGCATATGCCCTTAATGTTATTCCTTCTTCGTCGAATGCCCCCAACTACGGCGGAGAAGGGAAAGAATGTCGTTATTCAAGGTATGCTTTCTATTTATGATGTTCCTGTAAGAGTTTTGTTTGATACCGGAGCTTCCAATTCTTTCATATCTAGTGACATGGTAGATAGGTTGGGATTGGAGCCCGAGATTGTCGATAGACCTTAAGTAGTGACGAACCCGATTGGTGGTTCGACTAACCTTAGCATGATTTGTCGTAATGTGGTCTTATCGAGTCATGGATGCATGTTTGTTTTTGATTGCTTTGTTTTGGACTTTACTGGGTTTGGCATCATTTTTGGAGTCGATTGGCTCCAAAGATACGGGGTGGTGGTAGACTGTGAGGGCTTTTTGGTGACAGCTAGAGCGAATGATGGGCGGAGGGTAGTGTTTGGTGGTCTACCTAGTGACGGGGTAATGGCTAGTTTTCTAAATTCCCTCGACATCCCGCATGATGAGTTTCCCGTGGTTGGCCAATATCCGGACGTCTTCGAGGAAGTGACCGGGCTTCCACCACACCGAGAGATTGAGTTCCATATTGATTTGGTGAAAGATGCCAGACCTATAGTGATGCCACTCCATCGTATGGCGCCAAGGGAGCAGCGAGAGCTCGGGGTGCAAGTAAGCGATCTCTTGTAGAAGGGATTTATCAGAAGAAGTGTTTCTGAGTAGGGATCACCAGTTGTGTTTGCTACCAAGGCCGATGGTTCCCTTCGATTGTGTGTAGACTACCGCGAGTTGAATAAGGTGATGAGGAAGAACAAGTATCCTCTACCGCGGATAGATGATTTGTTTGATCATTTGAGTGGCGCGAGAGTATTCTCTCAGTTGGATTTCGCTATAGGTTTTCATCAGCTTAGAGTGGAAGCTGAGAGTATAGCTAAAATGGCATTTTGGACGCCGTCTGGATTTTATGAGTGGTTGGTCATGCCATTCGGGTTGACCAATATACCAGCATATTTTGTGGATCTTATGAATAGAGTATTCAGGGATCAATTGAATAAGTTTGTTCTTGTGTTCGTGGATGATATTTTGGTCTACTCGAGGACAGAGGAAGAACACAAGGAACATTTAAGAATAGTGATGGAGGTGTTGAGGAAACACCAATTGAAAGCAAAGTTTTCTATGTGTCACTTCTGTAGAAGGGAAGTGAGATTCTTGGGCCATGTTGTTTCAGAAAATGGTATTGCCGTAGATCCTGCGAAGATGGCTACGGTACAAGATTGGTCTATGCCCAAGAATGCAACGGACATAAGAAGTTTCTTGGGATTTGCTGGATATTATCGTAAGTTTATCCAAGACTTCTCCAAGATAGCAACACCGTTGACCAAGAAGAATCAAGCTTTCGTCTGGGACGAAAAGTGCGAGAATGCATTCAAGAGTCTAAAGGAAAAGTTGACATGTGCACAATTGTTAGTCATTCCTAAGGGGAATGAAGAGATGACAGTATATACAGATACATGTGGTACCGGACTAGGTGCTGTATTGATGCAAGGAGGTAGGATTGTAGCTTATGCAAGCCGGCAACTGAAACCGCATGAGAAAAGATATCCTACCCATGATTTGGAATTGGCAGCAATCGTGTTCGCATTGAAGATGTAGAGACATTATCTCTTGGGAGAAAGATTCGAGTTGTTTACCAGTCTTAAATCGTTAAAGTATCTCTTCTCTCAGAAGGATCTAAATCTCCGACAGCAAAGATGGTTAGAATTCTTAGCTTCCTATGATTTCGATGTCGCATACACACCAGGAAAGGGCAATGCGGTAGCTGATGCATTGAGTAGAAGACATGCCAGTTTAGGGGCTATGTTTCTAGAATGGAAGCAACTGGAGTACATCGCTGGGTATGATTTCAGACCAAAGTGCGAGTTGGATCCAGAAATGTTAGCAAGTTTGACGATCAGACCCACTTTGATTGAGTGGATTGGTTCCAGTCAGAGGGACGATCCTAACCTATTGGAAATCATCTCAAAATTAGAGATGGGAATCGATGAAGAGATGAGCAAGTATGGGCTTGATCGAAATGGATGGCTTAGTAAGAATGGAAGATTAGTTGTACCCAATGTCAATGGATTGAGAGATGAAGTGCTTAGAGAATGTCATCACTCAAAACTGACTATATACCCCGGTGGTAACAAGATGTATCGAGACATGAAGCAGACCTACTACTGGGAAGGGATGAAAAGAGACGTTGGGAAGTTTATATCCAAATGCATGAATTGCCAGCTAGTTAAAGCTGAGCAAAAGAAGCCTAGTGGTTTGTTGCAACCATTAGAGATTCCAGAATGGAAATGGGAACAAGTCTCAATGGATTTCATTGATGGGTTACCAAGGACTAGGTCGGGCCATGATAGCATTTGGGTGATTGTGGACCGATTGACCAAAAGTGCAAAATTTATACCCGTCAAGTCGAATAGAACGACAGCTAAGTTAGCTGAACTATATGTAAAGTGGGTAGTGAGATTTCATGGAATACCCAAAGGCATTGTAAGTGACCGAGATCCGTTGTTTACTAGTGGATTTGGAAGAGCTTACAAGAGGCGTTAGGATCAGAATTACATCTCAGTACCGTGTATCATCCTCAAACCGACGGACAGACAGAGAGGGTGAATCGAGTATTAGAAGATCTCTTGAGAGCTTGCATATTAGACTTTCGTGGATCATGGGATGACCATTTGCATCTAGTAGAGTTTGCATATAATAATAGTTATCAATCCGGTATTGGTATGGCTCCATTTGAAGCTTTGTATGGAAGACCGTGCAACTCATCGTCATGTTGGTTGGAAACTGGTGAGAAGTTTGTGCTTGGACCAGATGTGATAAGAGAAACTTCAACTAAGATTAAGGTTATCCAACAGCGAATGAAGGCTGCCCAAGATAGGCAGAAGAGTTATGCTGATAAGAGGAGAAGAGAATTAAAGTTCTCTATTGGAGATTTGGTGTTTGTCAAGATTTCTCCATTGAAGAGCGTGATACGATTTGGTAGGAGAGGCAAGTTAGCACCAAGATTCGTTGGTCCATTCCCAGTTCTTGAGAAAATTGGGAATTTGGCATATAAAGTTGAATTACCAGACAAGATGGCAGGAGTTCATAACGTATTTCATGTTTCTCAGTTAAGGAAATTCGTGCACGACCCCGATGTGATTATTTCACCTGATCAGTTGGATGATATCGAGGTTGACCCGAGGCGGTTGGGAACCGCAGGCTTATGCGTATTGTTGGGAACCATATGAAGCAACTTCGAAGGAAAGCGGTGAAATTAGTCAAAGTTCAGTGGAGTGACAATGAGAATGACTGTACTTGGGAGACAGAGGAGAGCATTAGGAAGACGTATCCAGAACTCTTCACCTGGTAAGATTTTAACTTCGATTTAGTCTTTCTGCATGCTAGGATAGGCTTGTTTTGTTTGTTTTGCATGTTTGATTGTTGTTTGTGGCTGGTAGGCATGTAGGATCCTTTGTATGTTTTGGGTTAAGGAATTTTGGGGACGAAATTTCTTAAGTGGGGGAGAGTGTAACGACCCACATTCTACGCATCGAAGGATCGTAGAATATTTATTTCTTTTACATTCGAAGTCGTATGGTCATGTAACTTTGGGAGACGACTATTGGGGTCATTTCCCATGTTCATAATTTTTCCCGATTTTTAAATGACCGTTTTGCCCTTAGCTGATCTTGTTTTGACCATAACTTTTGATTGGAAAGGAGTTTTGACCTGAAACCACTTCCATTGGATCCGGATGATGGTTTACCTTTCCGTAGAGTGGTCATATTAGCCAAACGGATTCACCGTTTGGGAGATATGGCTGAAACAAGTTTCAGATGGTGAAAAACAGCTTAATTGGGCTTAACCGTGTGATTAACAGCTAGGCCCAAAGGGGAATTTCGGGATTAGGAGTTTAAAAGGGCTGTTAGGGTTTAGAGAATACCATTTTTCTCATTTTTCAGCCGTCACTATTCATTCCTCTCAATCTAGCCATGGCCTCCAACATCTAAAACACCGTCTAATCACCGTTTAATCAAGTATTGGCCTATTCTACATCAAATTAAGGCGGATTTGCATAGAGATCGAGATAGAGCTGCTGTGTTGCCTTGGGAACAACGCCAAAACAGAAGACATTTCAAATTTAGTATTTTATTTGTGGCCAAGGTGAGTGATTAACATTGTTTTGACACTAATTACAGTTAATTAGGGTGATTAGTGTTAATTGGTGAATTTATGCATAAATAAATTCTGGAAAAATATTTATAAATTCTAAAACATTATTTTAGACCTCTGTTATAAAATTTGGCTAATCCGGTTAAGTTTTGTTAATCCTATCATTAGTTGTTCTTAACATGATTAAGGGGAAAATATGGGTTTTTGGGTATGTTTGATTCATTTTACATGCTATGATTATTGTTTTGGTGTTTGTGATCGATACTACATGTGGCTATGAATGTAGGTATGCTTTGTGATTGATTAGAAAAGTCAGAATGGTCAAAAACGCTGTCGAATGGCGTAAAACAGTCGTTGGAAGAACTGCAAGAAATTGGCCAGCAACCGGATCAGATCGCCCCCATGTGTCACGAGTCGACCAGATCGAGTCCACGTGCCACGAGCCGCCAGATGTTCCTCATCCCTTCGAGTTTGGTCACCACGAGCTGCTCGCGCCTGAAGCACGATTTGAAACGAAGCTCCACCACGACCCGAACCAGTGGGTACTCACGATCCGAACTGGCGGAGGCTCGACCCACGAGCCAATGGAGGACCCCGACCCATTGTAGCAGTGCGACCCGACCCGGTGGAAGGAGCAGGACCTGGAGCCTGACCACGAGCAAAAGGAGGCCGACCCGATCCGTATGCACCGACCGGATCCGAACCAGAGGAGATACTAGGAGCTGAACCAAGGAGCTTGGACGTGAGGCACGGGTTACGAACCAAATGAAGACTGATCCGGAGGAGAAGACCAAAACCCGAGATGCAAAGGTAGTCCAAGTGGGAAGTTTGTACTCAGGATCCAGATGGGAACCAACGAGTTAACTTCATGATTGGGCTTTGCTGCGGGATGTGTGCTAGGGGGTTGTCGATGTCTGTAACTTTGGATCACTATGTGTAGGGGGTATGTGAACGGATTCAGGGCCACAGTGGCCTAGGTATGACTAAAGAGCTATAGACCAATAGAGTGGGGTCATTTGTAAAGATTTGGTCATGACTCCATGGGGTACGCTTGGTAGTAGCAGTAGTTGTACAAGTCGAACTCCGTCACTACTCCGATGGGTCTAGTGATCAAAGTGGTGGATATCGTATGCTTTACGCACTGAGTGAGAGATGTGAGGATGGTTGCTATGCTTGATTTGTTTGCCATCACAATGACATGCACACCTCCACCCCCGTATTCTTTACACCATGTGTTAGTGGCACCTCAGGGTATTGTACAGTATGTAGTGCTAACTCTTTGGTTGCAGGTCCAGGTTCAGGTATGGTTTAGTATACCTGTTATTGTTCTGTTTTGCTGCTTATTGCTCATACCAGACCTTTTGTGTAACCCAGAGTTTTATGTCTCTTCTTATTACTCTGGGTGCTCTCACGAGCAGACTAGAGACAGGTTAGCTGGTAATGCACGAGTAGCTGTACCGGAGACGAGCAGGAGGCTTCCACGTATGATATGTAGATATTCTCCCTGTGTCGCTGCTGGTCACTACTTTGGGCATTTGTAGTGTACCCTTCCTTTCTTTTACTTTAGAGACAGTTTTAAAGTTGTAATAATGATGATGCGGAACATAAGCTGTATTTGGATTTTCCGCTGCTATGATGTTTAGTTTTCAGCTTATGCACTGTCTCGCCTGTTTTATGTCAAGTATGTTGTTATCATATTTTGTCTCATGCGCTGTGAGACATTCTACAGGTTTTCGATTAGTTCATTCTCTTCTTTCCTTTCTTTAGCGACCGTTCCGTGCTAGTCGGGCATGTGTACAACGCACTTTCGAAGGAAATGTCGGTTGGTGCGGGGCGGGCCGTCAAAAAATCATGGAGGAAGAAGAACATCAAGAGACTCTACCAATGATTACGGAAGAAGGCGATAAGGTTGTATATGTAGGAGAGGTCTTATTCGATTAAAATGGAAATGTGACTGAAAAGAATGGGGAATTTTGTCTCCATTATCCGAATTTTCCAATTCACAAATCTCCCACTGTCAAAAATAATTAGAGTTTAAGGTTTTCTTTGATTTTCTTTTCGTTGCGTTCTTATGATGTATCGTACTTATATAAATTCGTGTATTTGTACAAACTCAAGTTTAATGCAATAATCGTTTATGTTTATAAGTTAAGTGATATAATTAGTTATAACTCTATAAACATAAAATAATATGGATATAAGATTAAGGGGAGTATAAGAATTATTAAACGAAATATTTTACTTAAGGGGAGTATTTTACTTTGAATTAGTTATAGATTAAGGGAGAATATCATAATAAGGATTGGTTACTTAATTTCCTATTGGCTTTGTTTAGATAGGTATACAACTTAGGGGGAGTTGTTTTAGAATTTCTTTTTTATAATGCCAAAGGGGGAGAAATTATAAAATATAGACATAGTTTATAGGATTCATGTAGACAGGGGGAGTATTTGACGGATCATCATCAAAAGGTATATACAGGTATGATATTTTATTAATTATGGTTGTCATCATCAAAAAGGGGGGATTGTTGAAGAAAGGAGTTTTGATGACAAAAACCTTATTTCAATATTAACTGATTATAAAATATATACTAGCACTTTTGTATAGAATACACACACACATATGCAGGACTTATATATAGGAAATATTACCGAAGACTGTACAGTTTAAAGATATTAGAGATTCAGAGTTCAGAAAAATTTCAAGACTCATGAGTATACAAGAGTTCAAGAGCTCAAGACTAATATAGTTATGGAGTCTAGATTATGTAAGACTCCAAATAGCACTCCAGGTTCAAATTCAAATTCTGTTTTCAAATTCTATCTTCAATCATCTTTATTATATTTTCTGTCTATTTTATTTTCTATCCTTTCTATTCACTTTACTTATTTTAATTTTGTTTTCAAACTCAAAGATTGATAAGTTTCATATATTTCTATTTTCACATTTTTGTAGTTTTAAATTTTATAATTTTATAAATATGTTTATATACTTTATATTTATGTTTTCACTTGATTTCCTACTTTATAACACTATATTTTAATTCAAGAATTTCCAAAATTATATTTATATCAAAACACTTTGTAAAAGATCAAAAATCAAATTTCTACTACATGTATGTCGACATAAAGAAAATTATATGTCGACATATAACTGTCGTTTTTTTTCAATTTTAAAAGGAAGTGTCTTTTCACTAATTGTGGCGGTTTTGAAGTGTTGCAACCTTTCACACACTATAAAAAGGGCTTGAATTCGAATTTTTAATCATCTCTTCTTCTCTAACTTCACTCTCTTCCATTACACCATTATTCTTAATCATTTTTATGATTTCTATACTTATACTCTGCCGAATTCAATTCCATTTTGATCAAACTTCTTCTCTTCTCACTCTTTACTCATTACTCTCTGAATCAAGTGCTATTGAAGAGTTATAGGGATGTTTGTAATTTTTTGGGTTGAGTAAAGGAATCGGTGGTATCCCTTGTAGTCATGAAATCAAGGACGGGTAATCAGTGGTATCTCTTGTAGCCATGAAATCAAGGAAGGTATACTTGATCAAATGTGTGGGTGGAAACGGTGGTATCCCTTGTAGCCGTGAAATCAAGGAGGGTTGTAATTGGATTTTTATATAGTAATAAAACTCTGTGCAATCTAGCATTGCGTGGGACTAGACGTAGGAGCAATTCCGAACCAGTATAAAATCTAGTGTGTTCTTTCCTTTTCTGCACTTTGTTTTTGTTTATCTTTGCATTTGTGTTTTTGATTCTGTGTCTGTGATTGTTTCTATGGTGTTTGATTCTTATAATTTACCACATAAGTTTTAGATTTCGTTTAAATTTGCAAAAAGACTATTCATCCCCCTCTAGTGTTTGTTTTGCCTTAACGATTCTTTCCGCAATCCCTAACATGGGTACTATGTCGTCTATAATTGATACATTTATATTTGAAGTTGTTTACGACACCATGCCCTTATTGTAATATCAAAATGATTTGTTTTAAAGCGTATCAAGCATGTTCGGCTATTATAAGGTAAAACTTTATCCTCTGGCTTGCATTGTGTGATGGGACCTGAGTCTTATAATAGCTTCATTTTCCAAAAAACATTGCGTTTTTTTATAAATTGTTTTACTTCGGAGTATTCATTGGAGTGAACCCGTTCCGTGATATATGGCGTGGTCCCATGAATTACCTTATTTTAAAATAAAAGTTTAATAACTGTTTTAAGTTCTCACACCAGTCCCATGGCTGACCTGGAGTTTATTGTTTTATCCTAAACTCTAGGTGCCCATATTTTCCATGTGGGCCGCTAGTAGTTTTGGTTTTGCAGATTTCTATTTAACAGGATCCTGGTTTACAGCTGGAGCTTTATTCGAAAATCTTTGTATCCGTGCATTTCTTTAAGTTGTGTTAGTGGATGTATTCCTGCTATGCATTGTATTTATACATTTTCATTTCTGCTGCTATGTAAATTATTAGTCTCTGAAATTGTATTTCCGTTGTGTATATTATTTTTTTGTTCACTGATATTATTGTGCTCTGATGTATATTGTTGTAAAAGCAATGAATAGTTCCGTCGTTCTGCGTTCAGATGCATCGTGTTCTCACACAATCCGCATTCCAGTTCGTTCTAGGCTAGGCGGGAGTTTCGGGGTGTGATAACTGACCCCCGCAGGTCGCAAGAAATCTCGAGCATCCTACCATGGCACGTCAAAAGCCTCACAACTCTCCCCTCGCTATCAAGGATGGCACTATACATGGCCAACCCATCCATCGCTAAAATAAGTCCGTAACCCATGAAACCCAGTACATATGCATCACAATCAAAATCCACGCCAAGATTAGAAATCCTCAAACCTCTACACAATATAGATAGGTGAGCCGTACCTCATATAGGGTTTTAAACAACTACTGGATTAGAAATTATAGAAGCATTTAGGTGCATACAATCAACAACAGAAATGGATATGAAAGAACGAGAAGCACCAAAATCGAACAAGGTCTTAATAGGAAAGTCGAAAAGAGAAATTAAACCTTCTATAGTGACCTTCCTACCTCTGTCATGACCGCTACCACCAGTCTTAGCTGCCTCAAGTGCATGAACCTGTGCTACGGATGATCCTGCTCCTCGCCCCTGCCTCTGGGGCACTGTCTACTATAATGTCCCATCTGTCCGCACTGAAAGCAAGCGCTCTTCTTAGCTATTTTCTTGCAATCTCTGACGATGTGCCCCATCATACCACACCCATGACACTTCACTTCCTTCTTGATCTATGATTTATCCGACTTCTCTCCCTTTTTCTTTCCACCTTTCTTTCGCACCTCAGTCTTAGCCTCTTGTGTACTCTCCTTCCCATCACCGTGCATAATACTCATCTCCACTAGAGCCTCAAAAATCTCACCCATAGGAATATGTGTCAATACTAGTCCTTCGAGGGGTTGGTTCAATCCCCACGCAAACCTCAATGCCTTCTTATGCATGGTATTAGCCAGACCCAAGCCAAATCGCACCAACTCTTTAAAGTTATTCACATACTCCTTAACTGACATATCACCTTGTGTAATACTCAAGAATCTATCTAATTTCATCCCTTCTACATCTTGCGATAAAAACTTTTTTGCAAACTTATCCTTGAACACATCCCATGTCCTCACAACCTCTTAAGCTCAGCCACCTCCCACCAATACGAAGCCTCTCCTTCAAGTTGCCAGGCGGCCAACAAATCCTCCTCCTATTGTCAAGCTCTAATAATCCAAATACACGGCCGACCTCTCTAAGCCAATTGAGAGCATCAACAAAACTTTCCAATCCAAGAAATGGCTTATAGCCCAAAGCGGAAAATCCTTACAGAGCTTAGAAAAATTAGTCGTTGGATTCAGTGGAACTATCACGGCTGCAGCCAGAGGTTGGGCATTTCCTTGCCCTTGGGCAGGCGTCGTAGCTTCAACATACCTACGGACCATGCCGGGATGAGAATACCCTCTGGAAAGTAAGGAGCCCCAGACATATCGAAAAAGAAAAGAGATAAGGATTCAAAAAGGAATCAAGGGAATATTATAGTTAACTTGAGGGGGTATTTTCCAGAAACAAGTTTTTCTTGGAAATACTTTACTTTTGAAAATATTTTTCCAAAAACTTTTCTCAAATCTTGTAACCTTAGTCTCTGATACCAAATGAAACATCCCCACACCCCTTAACATGACCTATCAAGTGACACCCCACGTTCGTTAATGTCACCCTTTAACAGAATGCATTAAGTTCCATGAAGCTTTATAGGTAATTATAAACAACACAAGACAGATATAAAATAACAACGGAATTTAAAACTTTATTCTTCAAACAGAAAACATCGTGGTCCAAAATCCAGTTACAACATAAGTCTGAAATACAGAAAACCCACTACATCAAATTAAAATGTCTGCCTTGTACTTAAATCATCAGAGTACAGTAATATAAAGTCGTAGTCCCCAAAAATAGCCATCGTAAGATAGACAAGTAATCAAAGCAGCTCCAAGCGGAAACAAATGATAGAATCCTAATCAAGCCTGAGTATTCCCACCCTGAGAACATGGAGGGGGTGGAGGGAGGGAACGGAAGAGAGAGAAAAGGAAACAAAACGGGTCAGAAATAAAGTCTGGCGAGTCCAGTTACTTTTAGCATATAAATAAGTAAAAGCATCATGATAGGCATATAAACTAGATGAGAGAGATAATAGTAACATAAGACAGATATAACAGACTAAGCAGGACAAGCAGAATAAACAAAACAGAATATATTACACTTCCAAAATACTTTTCTCGGCACCAATACTAGTATAACGGAAACAGAATGATCCAAACAGTAATGAAATGATAGACCTAGGTGTACTTCTAGTGATGGGTTTTGACCCCACAATAATATCAGGCAGCCTCACAGAAATAACGGTTGTTACCCCAAACGATAATAACGGGCTCCTAAACAGGCAGGACTAGATGTACCCTAATTACTACCCCAATCGATCGGCTCCCTATCCCGTAGATACCCTGTGATTGCCCCACAATAGGAAGTATCACCTCCTAAAGTGGCAACCCTTTTTCTCGATAGGCACAACCATGTCTACTGGCGCTATAGCGTCTTATTTTCCTAGGCAGGCGGATTCTTGCATGCACATGGCTCCGTCAGAACGCGCCATCAGACACCTCCACCCATATGGACCTCTTATAATCAACTCAGTAAGTGTACACTAGCGCCTACCTAGTTTGGGGTCCCCCTTTGGATACCAGTATAGGTTACTGACTGATAGAGGTCCCACAAAACAGATGATACAAGCTACCCTCTACTTTAGGCTTGCATCCCTACTACTAGGATTTTGACAGGTTATGCCTAACAGATTTACAAGCCCGCATAACCCCAGCATATAAAATAGGTTAAGTTTGTCGGGTTCGTATAACCCCCTACAGATTTACTTAACACCCCATTTATTCAAACAAGCTTACTTAAACCTTACATAATTTGATAGGTTCATATAACCCCCACGGATTTAAACAGGTTAAGTATCACAGGTTAACAGGTTATTATCATTTCCCATTCATGCATGTTAATGCACCAGACTTCTCACATTAAGTTGACCACTTGTGGATGCTGGATATGTCGGGCAGTTCCGGGAAGACTTTTACCACAAGTTGGATTTAACCTCATGTCTTAGCACCGTTACGTGTACATTTACGCACTAGACCCCTCACATTAATTTAACCGCTCGTGGACGCTGGATTTGCTAGGTGGTTCTGGGCAAACTTCTACCACAAGTGTAATCTAACCTCATGTCTAAGTGTGGTTACAGTTCCTATTTACTGTAAATTTAGGCATATTCATTCTTAAACAATTATTCATGTTCATCATAGGTTTTTCATGCCCCCACCCACAAATCATAAATCGTCATGTACGCCCCAAATTAAAGTCTTAGATCATGGTATAGGTTGTGCCTCCAAATCCCAGTCATGTTTTATGATACAAATTATGCCCTAATTTATCATTCATAACCATTCCCAGTTTCATTCGTTCACATATTTCAGCGATAGGCCTAGGCTCAAAGGTAGCCTGGCTATAAAAATAAAAAAGGGAAGGAGAGGGAGAAGAGAACAGAAATAGGGATAATAACAAAACAGGCATATGATAACAAAATTAGGCATAATGAAAGAATATGCATATCAGTAATAGGCATATGAGAACTGAATAGTAGATCAGGTGTACAAGTAATGAAAGAACTGTTTAGTTATGATTTAGGTTATTAACAGACATAGGTTTAGATCCAAACTTATAAACATGTCAGGATTACTTATTAAATGTTTATATCCAAAACAAATATAAACTCACAAAGACTAGAACCAAAGAACTGATAAAAAAGTGTTGATGTTGAAGCAGAGATTCTTGAATATGTATAAGTCGTTATTGCAAAAGAATAGGCTAATTGAATCTGAGTTAGGGCAACATCTCATTGCCTCCATTGTTTTTGAGGAATAAAACAATAGAAATGAGGTCTTATATATAGCCTCAAGCCAATGAATCAGGTCAAGAAACAAGTCCAGGTGCAGGGAATGGATCAGCCCCTGATCTGGGTGGGGTCGACCCTAGGGTCGACACCCCCTTGTATGGGTCGACCCCCATGGGGCATGGGTCAACCCCCAACGGGTTGAATTCCGCATCTTCCCGCTCTCCTATTTTTGATCTATTTTGAATATTCTAGACTGGGTTGTTTATATATATTTTGCTTATATGTATACAAACTTCTAAGCTTAATAACTTCTTCATACGATGTACGTTTTATGCACACTCGGAGTCTAACTTAAGCAGAATTCCAAGACGAATGCAATGGTGCAGTCCGTTTTACTTAATTCCCACTATTTAATTAAGTATTCTTTAGTTTATCATTACAATGTTCTTTAAAATACGGGGTGTTACATTCTCCCCTGCTTAAAGGATTTCGTCCCCGAAATCTCTAAGTTAAGAAGAATGTATATCCTAACATCCATCATCCATCTACTCATCCACCAATCTCAGGCATCCATTGTCCTTGAAAGATTTCTAATGCTTATATGAACATATGCAAAGGTGTGTGTATATGTCCCTATACTAATGTGAAAGATCGGGCGGTCTACTGATTTAGTCGACCTCCTTAATGCAATGTATGTCTATACCATGAATCCAGCATGTATGCAAATAGTCCTAATATATCATGTAAATGCTATTTGCGTGCACATAAATCCATCCAAATGCAACATTCACGTGATGATGCACTCATTTCTATCCATAAAGAAAAATATGCATACACATCCATATGCAGTATGAGAGTGATTGAGCCGATCTAGTGCCTAGTGTATGTATATGCATCCACGAGCAACCACTAGCAAACACTTGCATCCACTTGCATCCATCAAACATAACATGTCTCAAACACATGTTTACATCCATTAGTTTCCTACCTAAAGGTCAAAGATTCGATCGATAGGATATACTTAAATGACAAAACCAAGTACGAATAAAGCTTTGGAAAAAGAAGTTAAGAACATACCCTTGAAAAGAAAAGCATACGAAGTGCGAATCTTGTCTTTAGTCTCCCAAGTTGCATCCTCACAGCCTCCGTCCCATTGAACTTCCATCAACTTGATCTATCAGTTGTGTAGCTTCTTAACTTATAATCCAAGAATACGGGTAGGAACTCGTCTAATTATCGCCTCTCGTTCCACCTCTACTTCCTCAAGCATACTCGGCTCAACTACCTCTGCTGTATCGTGTAGACATTTCGGCAAATGAGAAACATGGAAAACATCATGAACACCCGCCAATTTCTCTAGTAGCTTCACCCTATAGGACATTTGGCCAATCCTTTCTGCTATGGGAAATGACCCTACAAACCTTGGTGCCAGTTTCCCTACAGATCAAAAGGGAACCACATACCTCAAAGGTGATACCTTGATGAAAACCATGTCTCACACCTCAAACTCAATATCAGTCCCCCTCTTATCTACGTAGGACTTCTGCCTGTCCTGAGCTGTCTTCATTCGTTTGCAGATAAGATCAATCTTCTCTGAAGTTTCCCTAATCATCTCAGGTCTAAGTAGAAGCCTATCTGTAGACTCCCACCAACAAGTCGGTGATCTACAGGGTCGCCCATAGAATGCCTCGAAGGGTGCCATGCTAATACTAGCTTGATAACTGTTGTTTTACGCGAATTCTACCAAAGAATGATGCTCTTTCCATGTCCCTTCGAAGTCTAGGATGCACTGTCTTAAAAGATCCTCAAGAACTTTGTTCACCCTCTCACTGCCCATCGGTCTGAGGGTGATATGCGGTGCTCAAACATAACTGTGTACCAAGTTCCTGTTGCACGCTTCCCCAAAATACACTTGTAAAGATGAGATCACGATCAATTACTATGCTAGAAGGTACTCCATTAGACGGACTATCTCACGAAGATAAATTGCTGTCAACCATGTTGTAGTTATCTTACTCCATGAATGAAATGAGCGCTCTTAGTAACCCTGTCAACTATAACCTAAATACTGGTGCTGCCTTTCCTCGATCTAGGCAAACCATCAATGAAATCCATAGAGATGCTCTCCCACTTCCACTATGGGACCTCCGAAGGATGATGTAAACCGTTGGGCTTCCTTTGCTCATCATTGACTTACAGGCAAATCAAACATCGAGAAACAAACTTTGCTACGTCTTTCTTCATCCTAACCCAAAAGAAAACCCTTTTTCATATCTCTATACATCTTATCATCGCCTGGATGGATAGTCATCTTAAAATGATGGACTTCCTCAAGGACTGTCTTCAACAAACTCCCAACAGGGGGAACACAAAGCCTTCGATCTTATTGCAACCACCCTCTATCATCTGTGGCATATCAACTAAGGTAACTAGAAGTCACCCCTCTACTGAGCCTATCTAAGTTGTTTGTTATCTGTGGGTCCTCTCACTGCGAAGTTCCTATCTGATCCATAAGAGTAGGTCGCACCTCTAAGGATGCCAACAAACCAGGTATAAGATTCATAGATAGCCTAAAATCAAAGGTCGATATATACTCCAAGCTCCGCCTTTCTACGAATAGGGGACTCAAAGTCATCCTCTGCCTACTCAGTGCATCCGCCACTGCATTACCTTTTACAGAGGTATAAGCAATCTCAAGGTCATAGGACGTTAGGAACTCCATCCATATCTGTTGCCTCAAATTGAGATCCTTCTGCAAGAACAAATACTTGAGAGATTTATGATACACAACTCGAACTTCTCTCCAAGTAGATAATGACACCAAGTCTTAAGCATGAATACTATGGCAGCCAACTCTAAGTCATGGGTAGGGTAGTTCTTCTCATGAACTTTCAACTATCTTCCACCCATAACATACTACCCTTCCCTCTTGCATGAAAACAGCACCAAGCCCCGTACCACATGCATCAGTGTACACTGTGAACACTTTATTCCCATCAGGCAAAGTCAAGATTGGGGCTGTTTTCAGAGCCCTATTCAATCGTTAAAAAGCATCTTCATGTTCAATATCCCAAGAAAAGTTTAAATTCTTCTTCGTCGGTCTGGTGAGTGGGGCTGATATCTTCGCAAAGTCCTTAATGAACTTCCTATAATAGCCCGCTAAACCAAGAAAGCTCCTCACCTCCGTTGCATTCTTTGGAATCTTCCAATCTTGAACTGCAACTACTTTCGCGGGATCCACTGTTATCCCGTCCTTAGAGACCACGTGCCCTAGAAATCTCACTTCCTTTCTCCAAAATGACATCTGGAGAACTTTGCCTTAAGCTGATGCGCTCAGAGAGTCTTCAAAACCTACCTTAAATGTTGGGCATGCTCTTCTTCATTCTTCGAGAAAATCAAGATGTCATCAATAGAGACCACAATGAGCTTACTTAGAAACTCTCAAAACACCCTACTCATCAGATCCACAAAATAGGTAGGTGCATTCGTCAACCCAAAAGGCATGATGGGCCAATCGAAGAAACCATCTAGAGTTCTAAAACCGGTCTTGTCTATACTGTCCTCGCCCACCCTCAACTGATGAAACCCCGTGGCTAAGTCTAGTTGGGAGAAAACAGATGCACCAACAAGTTGGTCAAACAGATCATCTATCCTCGGAATTGGGTGCCTATTCTTCTTAGTGAGCTTATTCAACTCCTTGTAATCCACACATAATTGAAGCGAGCCATCTGCCTTAATCGCGAAAACGACTGGAGCATCTCACTCTGATATGCTTCGCCTAATAAACCCTTTCTCAAATAGCTCCCCTACTTTCTTGCTGAGCTCCCTTCTTTCTCTTGGAACCATGTGGTACACAATTAATGCAAATGGCTTTGCATTGTCCACCAAGTATATACGGAAATCAATCTCGTTCCATGGAGGTAAACCCCGAACCTCCTCAAAAACATCAGGATACTCACAAACTACTGGTACATATTCTAAATCATCAACAGAAGCATCAAGAGATTCTAGGAAACTAAGTATGGCAGACCCCTTAGGATCACAAGAAATCTTGAGAGTCCTTCCATGACAAGTCAAAATCCTAACAACCCTCCTCTCACAGTCCAGAATGGCACCATACATGGCTAGCCAATCCATCCTAGAACAAACCATAGCCCACGAAACCAAGCACATATGCGTCGCACTCAAACTCGACGACCAATACAGGTATCCTAAAACCCCGACAAATCGTAGACAGATGAGTCGTGCCCCAATGGGGTTTGAGACAATGGGATCCAAACCCATACTAATACTAAGGTGTAGAGACTCAACCACATAATCAGATATAAAAGAATGTGAAGCGCCAGAATAAAAAAGTGTTTTAACAGGATGATCGGAAAGAGAAATCAGACCTTCAACAAAAACTTTTCTATCTCTATCCGGTACACCAGCCACGAGAGCATGCACCTTGCCTCCAAAAGATCCCGCCCTTTGTCCCTGTCTTGGCTTCTTCGGGAACTCCTTAGTATAGTGTTTTACCTCACCACAATGGAAACAAGCATTCTTCCTTTTCTGCACCCTTTTCTCAAATGACAAGTGTGACACCCCACGTCCGTTAATGTCACTCATAAAGGTAATGCATTAAGTTTTGTGAAGCATTATAGGTAAACAGACACAAAATATTACAAGACATATAATTAAGATAGCAGTGGAAATTCAAATTTTATTTCAAACACAAATCATACATCGTGGTCCAAAATACCATAAGTCACAAAAACCATTACAACAATATAACTTATGTCTTTTACCACCAGAGTACATAAAAACTTAAAAGAAAACATAATTCCCCAAATAAAAGAGACAAAGCCATAGTAGAGACAAGAACTTGAGCCATACTTCGAAAGTAGCTCTAGCAAGATGATATATGAGTCCTAACTAAGCCTGAGTGTTTCCTCCAAGAGAACCTTTGGGGGGAGGGAAGAAAGAAGAGAAAACAAAAGGGTCAGACATGAAGTCTGGAGAGTCTAGTTACTTTTAGCAAGTAAATAAATAAAAGTAGCATTACAGGCATATAAATTGGATAAGAGAGATCACTACATAAATGGCAGGTGTGACAAGGTAGACAGGATAATGTGTATACGCTTCTCTAGTGATTACTCTGCCCTATTACTAGTATAACCAGAATGAGATGATCCCTTCAACTATAAGGTGGTAAAAGTTTGCCCATACCGTCCTCCACGTTTGGATCTCTTACAATCAGTCCAGTAAGTGTGCCCCTTCTCCGACCTGGTACGGAGTACATGTTTTGATACCTACTCCGGGTTACTGGATGAAACGGACCTCACACAATATAATACAAGCTCTTCCCTTTGTCTTGTATCCCCCACTAGGTTTTCTTTAGCTATGTATACCACTAGGTTTCTTTAATTACATAACCCTATCATTTCTATAAGTTATGCTTACCCTAAAAGGTGTCTTTGATTACATAACTTTATTATTCCAACCGGTCATGTATACCACTAGGTGTCTTTAATTACATAACCTTATCGGGTTAAGTTTGTGGGCCTATATGTAAATATTACCCACCCCCTCCAGATTTTCTTAACCCATCCACTATCCAATCAATTTTACTTTACCCTAACTTTAGTTCACAATCATACAATCCCTATGGATTAGATTTGGTTAAGTAATCCAATTTATTACAATGTCCATTTATAGTTTATAATGGGTTAGACCTCCCACATTAGGCTTACAACTTGTGGATGCTGGATATGCTGGTCGGGTCTGAGAAGACTTATTCCACAAGTTGGGCCTAACCTCGTGTCATAGCCCAATTCGTATTTGTGAACTTAGACCTCCCACATTAGGTTCAACACTAGTGGCTGCTGGATATGTCGATCGGGTCCGGGCGGACTTCTACCACTAATGCAACCTAACCTCGTGTCAGAAGTGCCATTACAATTTCTAATTGTAATTATTAGACATTTCCTTCTTATCCAATTCTTACCTATGTCTTTATAGGTAATTATGTCCCCACTTCCCCAATTTGAATTATATGTCCAATTCATATAAACATTATTTAAATTATGCCAAATTTAACCCTTTTTCCCCCGCTCCCTCACTAACGCATTCACATGTATTTGACGGCATCTAGGCTAGAAAGTAGCCTAGTTACAAACAATAAAAGGAAAAGTGATGGGAATATGACAAAGGTGACTGTTTTGACATAAACATAAACTAGCATGGTGATAAGGTGGACATATAAGCATAAATCTGATGAACTTGTGGCAGTTAATTGATTCTAACATAAATATGATGTCATAATAAGCATAGTAAGATCTAAATTAACAATTTAGATGTCCAATTGGTTTAGATCTAATATGATAAGCACAAGGTGATAAACTAGATTTGACTAGCAATTAGGATGTCCACATGATTCAGATTTAATGGTTAAAACTAGATCTAACACAAATAAGGTCTAGATCCACATTATAGAATGTCATAACGGATCCAACAAGATATAAATTTAGATCAATAATTAAAATTAGATCTAACACAAATAAGGTCAAGTTCCATATCATATAATGCCACAAAGGTTACAATAGATCCAATAAGGTAGAGATTTGGATCCAAGTTATACACAATTTAGGATGTCATATGCTCACAATTCACAATGGATTTAATATAATTTAGGCATATGAACAAATCCAAGTCATAGACGTGTCAAATTTACTTTTAAATATTCAAATCTAAAAGCAACTAGGGACTCACAAAGTTTGGATAAGAAGATAGAACTATAAAAAGATTGGATCTTGAATCTCCAATTAATTCGCTTTGGTTGATAGTTGATAACAGATGCAGATCAGTTCAGATACCGACAGAGTTTGGCCACCATGAATTCTCAATGAAGAAAACAAGAGAAATGACCACGTGTATATAGCTGCCAGACCCTCTGAAACTGACTGCCATGTCAGCCCTAGGGGTGTCGACACCTCTTTGGGTGGGTCAACCCCGGTGTCGACACCCCTTAAGGGGGGTCGACCCCCTAGAGCGGGAAATTTGCCGCCTTCTCGGATTTTGATTTTTTTGAACGGTTTTAGATAGGGTCTCACTCATATCTGACTCATATGTGACTCATGTGTATATATAAAATTCGTCTGCGCATATACAAACTTAAAACCTTCATAACTTCTTTATACGATGTCTGTTTTACGCAAACTAAATGTCTTTCTTGACCAAAATTTCGAGACAGACGCAGTGGCACAGTCTGTTTTCCTTAATTATGGATATTAAATTAATTGTAATTTAATTTATCATCTTTTAGTACTGTTAAAAATATGGGTTGTTACATTCTCCCATACTCAAAGGATTTCGTCCACGAAATCTCTAAGTTAAAAAGAATGCACATCCTACCATCCATCATCCATCAATCACTGGTATCCATTGTCCATAAAGACTTCTAATTCTTATATGAATATATGCAGAGGTGTGTGTATATGTCCCAATATTAATGCAAAGATCAGGCGGTCTACAGATTCAGTTGACCTCCATAATGCAATGCATGTTAGTACCATGAATCCAATATGTATGCAAATAAACCTATTATAACATGTAAGTTCTGTATGTGTGCACACTCATTCGTCCAAATGCAACATCCATATGGTAATACATCCATTTTCATCCATAAAAGAAAAGAAAATGCACAAACATCCATGTGCAATATGAGAGTGATTGAGCCAATCTAGTGCCTAATGTGTGTGTATATGCGTCCACAGGCAGCCACTAGCAAACACTTGCATCCACTTGCATCCATCAATCATAACATGTCTCAAACACATGTTTACATCCATAGGATTCCTATTTAAAGGTAGAAAATACTGTGGATAAGATATATTCAAATGATAGAAACAAGCATAGATAAAACTTTGGAAAAAGGAGTTAAGAACATACCCTAAAAAAGAAAAGGGTATGAAACACAAATCTTGGATTCGGTCTCCCAAGTCGCATCCTCTGGGTTATCTGCCCATTGCACATTTAGTAACTTGATCTCTTTATTGCGTAGCTTCTTAACTTCTGATCCAAGAATACAGGTAGGGACTTGCCTGACTGTCGCCTCCCGTTCCACTTCTACCTCTTCCAATACATTCGGCTCAACGACTTCTACAGTGTCATGCAGGCACTTCCGAAGATGAGAAACGTGGAAAACATCATGAACGCCGGATAGATTTTTTGGGAGCTTTACTCTATAGGCCATTTGGACAATCGTCTCGGTTATGGGAAATGGTCCCACAAACCTAGGTACCAACTTCCCTACTGATCCGAAGCGAACCACATTCCTCAGATGCGATACTTAAATAAAAACCAAGTCCCCCACTTCAAATTCGATGTCAGTCCTCCTCTTGTCTGCATATGATTTCTGCCTATCTTGAGTTGTCTTCATCCACCGCTAAATAAGGTCATCTTAGAGTGGTGGGCTTCTTGCATGCTCCTCCAAAATTCACTATTAAAGACGGGGTCACGGTCGCTCATGATGCTAGAAGGTACTCCATGAAGACGAACTATCTCACGAACAAAAATTGCTGCCAACCATGATGTCGTCCTCTTGCTCTTAATTGGAATAAAGTGAAAGCTCTTAGTGAGTCTATCTACCACAACCCAGATATTGGTGTTGCCTTTCTTCGATCTAGGCAAACCATCTATGAAATCCATAGAGACGCTCTCTCATTTCCACTAAGGAACCTCCAAAGGATGAAGTAAACCACCGGGCTTCTTTTGCTCAGCTTTAACTTGCTGGCAAACTAGACATTGGGAAACAAATTCGGCCGCATCTTTCTTCATCCCAGCCCAAAAGAAAACCCCATTATGTCTCTGTACATCTTATCACCGCCTGGGCTAATGGTCATCTTAGAATGGTGGGATTCTTCTAGGATTGCCTTTACCAAGCTTCCAGTTCGAGGAAAACAAAGCCTTCCATCTCGTCGCAACGACCCTTTTTCATCTATGGCATATCTACTGAGGTGACTAGAAGTCTCACCTTTTCTGAGCTTTTCCAAGATGTCTAAAATCTGTGGGTCACCTATTGCGAAGCTCCTATCTGATCCATAAGAGTTGGTCATATCTCCAAGGATGCAAACAAATTAGGCAAAATCTCGATGGTGGGTCTAAAATCAAAAGCTGATATGAAATCCAAGCTCTTCCTCTCCACAAACAGGGAACTCAAGGCCATCCTCTTCCTACTTAGTGCGTCTTCCACAACATTACCCTTGCCAGGGGTATAAGCAATCTCAAAATCATAAGAAGCTAGGAACTCCATCCACCGTTGTTGCCTTAAATTGAGATACTTCGGCAAGAACAGATACTTGAGAGATTTATAATTGGTGTATAACTCGAACTTCTCTCCAAGTAAATAATGGCACCACGTCTTAAGCGCGAATACTATGGCAGCTAGCTCTAGATCATGGGTGGGGTAGTTCTTCTCATGAACTATCAACTGTCTACCCCCATAACATACTACTTTCCCTTCTTGCATCAGAACCACACCAAGCTCTGTACCACACACATCAGTGTAAACTGTAAACACTATTCCCATCGGGCAAATTCAAGACTAGGGATGTTGTCAGAGCCCTCTTTAAACGTTGGAAAGCGACATCATAATTATATCCCATGAAAATGCTAAGTTCTTCTTCATCATCCTGGTGAGTGGGGCTGATATCTTTGTGAAGTCCTTAATGAAATTCCTATAATAACCTGCCAACCCAAGAAAGCTTCTCACCTTGGTTGCATTTTTAAGAATCTGCCAATCTTGCATGGCAACCACCTTTGCGGGATCTACAGCTATACCTTCTTTGGAGACCACATGCCCTAAGAATCTCACCTCTTTTCTCCAAAAATGGCATTTGGAGAACTTTGCCTTAAGCTGATGGTCACGGAGAGTTTTCAAAACCTCTCCCAAATGCTGGGCATGCTCTTCTTTGCTCTTTGAGAAGATCAAGATATCATCAACAAAGACCACGACAAATTTTTTTAGAAACTCCCGAAATACCCTACTCATCAGATCAACAAAATAGGTGGGTGCATTCGTCAACTCAAAAGGCATAACTAGCCATTCAAAGAAACCATCTGGAGTTCTAAAAGAGGTCTTATCTATGCTGTCTTCAGCCACCCTCTATTGATGAAATCCCGTGGCCAAATCTAACTAGGAAAATACCGAGGCACCAACAAGCTGGTCAAATAAATCATCAATCCTCGAGAGCAAGTGCCTATTCTTCTTAGTGAGTTTGTTCAACTCTCTGTAGTCGACACATAAACAAAGCGAACCATCCGCCTTAGTTGCGAATACAACTAGAGCACCCCATTCAGATATGCTTCGTCTAATAAATCCTTTCTCAAGTAGCTTCCCTACTTGCTTACTCAGCTCCCTTCTTTCCCTTGGAGCCATATGGCGCACTGGTAATGCAACTGGCTTTGCATTGTCCACCAGATATATATGAAAGTTGATCTCGCGCCTCGGAGCCAAATGACCCTCTTTACCATAATTGTGACATTTTCTCTTATCCTTTCCCTTGTCATTCTTTCCCCCTTTCTTCTGTTGTTGTTGTTGCCCCTTCTTAGGCTACACCTTCTTATTTTGCGATGTTTCCTCAGCCTTTACTTCCTTCTTTTCTCCCTTGTCTTCCTTATGCATTAAGGATATATGGACAAGCTTTTCAAAAGTGGCTCCCATTGGAATATGGGACATGGCTAACCTATGAAGGGGTTCATTTAGCCCTTTAGCAAACTGCAACGCCTTTGTAACAACCCGGATTCCGACGGACCGATTTTCTTTTCAAAAATCCAATCCACCGAAACCCGAGTTGGTTGCTCTAGTATCCTGCAGAAAAAGACAGAGAAAAGAGATATGTTAGAGTTCGGAAAACACCTCACAGCGGAAGGAGTAAAATATAATATATTTAAAACATAGCTTTACCTTAATCACAATACTGCTAAATCAGTATTCCTAAAGCTATAAGTCTCTGTCTAACCTGCGAATGTTATGAGGAGGGGGTCAGAACATAAGTTCTGTGTGAATGAATTTAAACTATGCTTCTTGAATAATCCTACATATACCGTTCAATTACACTTTCTTATTTATTAGGTTATACGTGTTATTAGCACTCAAATCTTACACACACGTCACACCCATCTACCCCCTAGTAGATTAACCTAATATAGTGTATATGTAGCTACCCCCAAATTGAGGTACACCCCGTGATACCCCACTCGCACGGTCTCCTCCGTATTGCCACAGTAATATGCGCAATCCCTCATCCTATGCCATAGTAACGTACAACGCTACATCCGCATAGAACCACTATCGTTGTGCTACGTAAGCGTACTGACTGCTATCCTTGAACTATTCGATCGAGTTTGATTCCATCACCGAATAATGGCCTCCAGTCTATGATACACCACCCAGATCAGACATGGTTGTACCAAGACTTTCCCACGTACGTATCATCAATCGTACTCAATGTTTCTACTGCACATAACCTCTACTTGTGCACCCAAGTTCCATGGCAGGGCTACACCAGAAAACACGGAACTCGGTCGGGAGCTTTTCTATATCTGTACGAGCCTGCCTCTAAGAGTTTCCAATGTACATATATCCCTCGGGTCTGGTTTTTCTATGGTGGCTATGGCCCCACCTCAGCCCCTCCCTCAACTAGTAAAGACCACACGAGCTAATCGACCACCCCTAATAAGCAAACAATCTAAACATCCATATGGGGTCTCCCCGCACCCATCCCTTGATAGCAAAGGTTAACGATCTCTAGGGGTTATCTCTTGTCTTTTCGCATTCCTTAGGCTGCTGGTGATAGGCGTCTGACGATCTTGCTATCGTTTGGTCTTGACCCTCCACCTCCGCCTGAGGCAATCGCCGAACCACCCTTAATGCCACCGCGTACAACATTCTGATTGCCCCCTACTTGTGCAGTCAAGGCCCACCCACCTGGTAGTTCTGCGCAGACCCAACCTCTGTAATCCTAGCCCGAAGCTAAACCACTACAGAGGACTACCAGGAGCACCTTTTGCGTCTCAGGAAGCCGCGTGCTTCCCCTTCCAGTCCGTTGGAGCCACCAAAATAGCGAATGTGCGCTCTACTCGTGCCTTATGACACCGTTATGATCTACCTCGTTGGGTTATTCATCCTACAACGTACGAACTGCTTCAAGCGCCTTAGTTTTATATGTCATTAGACCCTAAGTCTAACCATTTATTTCACGCTTGTGCCACCTCGTCAACTTTCTCATTTAACTTGGTTATTCACATTAGCTTCCTTTTTTTCCCGTATTCACCAAGTTACCCTTGCTTATTAATTCAATTTATACTTAACGCACTTAAGTCCATTAATAAGCCCACAACATGTTATTTTCCAATCTCATAAATTATTCCCTTTTTGGGTTACAACAACATGGTATACTTAATTCATAGTTAAGTATGCCTTATCCCACATACATACTGATTAGAAGAATAACCCTCTAAACACCAGCCCCGAAGACCGAAATCAACATCAGACTGGTACCTAGAGAATTACTCAACCCAACCAACATATATGATTCTAATTTACTTCTTTTCCACTCATATAACTTATATCATTTTTAATTTCACATTTCTCCTTTCCAAAACACTTAATTTAAGTATATCTTTACATATAAGTTATCTCGTCTTCCTTATCATTTCCTATAACTTATCTTGTCCCATAAGTTAATTTCCACCTATTATCCTTTCTTGCCTTGTTCAAGTTTATTCATAATAGGTTATTTATCATTCCCCATTTCTTGTCATTAATTTTAGATTTGACTTACTTCATAGTATAAGTCGTCCCACCCTTCAATTCTTGTATTACATCTTAAGTCATCACTTTCCCTTGTCCCTATGACAAGTTTTCCTATTATTTAATTTTACATCACCGCAACTCAAGTTTATAATAGGTAATTATCATTCCCCCATTACTGTGTCATTAATTTTAGATTTGACTTAACCCTTCCTTTTACTTAACCCGTTACTTAAACTTTACCCAATTCAATTAATTTATGATACCGTTACGGGTCCCATTTAGTTAAGCATATCTAAATTCTGTTTCACATGTCACACGTGTCCCACTTAACCCCCTTTATTATAGTTTCCATATCTTACACATGTCTTACTACAGTTAAGTCTACCTTAGTTATGTCTTACATCACATGTCTCACAACGGTTAAGTCCACATCAGTTATGCTTTACATGTTATTTATTTCACCCACTTAACCCTCTAACCATACCCATGTCACCCACATGTCATATTATGGTTAGTATTTCTTAATTTATTTATAATGCCGTAACGATGTATGACCCCTCACATTAGATGTCCATTCGTTGCTGCTAGATTTGCCGGGCGGTTCCGGGCAGTCTTACACCACAAACGCGCCTAACCTCGTGTCATAAACCATTACGCCTCTAGTTCTTGCCGTTGACCCCTCACATTAGACGTCCGCTTGTGGTTGCTGGATTTGTCGGGCGGTTCCGGGCAGTCTTACACCACAAACGCGTCTAACCTCGTGTCATAGGCGTTCATTAACAATCGTCTTTCACCCAACCAAATTCATGTCATATGTTCCAAATTCAACTTAATTACATTTCATTTTTATGCCTATTTCCAATTTGCCATTCACTACACCAATTACATAACAGTTAGCCAATTTTCATATTACCCAAATTATCCAATTATAGCCAAATTCACTAATTCCATGTTATTCATACCCAAACATGCCAATTTCCAATATCCAATTATACCCAATTTCATATAATCAATATTTTCCCAATATATATACTCCAACATTCCCACATTCATACATATAAATTAATTCACCCTCTAGGCTTACTTTTCAAGTCACGAATAAATTTCACCAATCCATGTTATCCAATTACATGTTGTTAATATTGAATTATACCAATTTCATATCCAATGACAATTATGTCAAACTTACATAAATTCAACATTATAGATTATATTCCTCGACTGCATAAAATAGATTATGCCCAATATATGCAATAACAATTGTTATGCCACAAACCCCAAAATTACATATTATATTCCAATATCCCCATATTCCAATCGTGCGTATTGTATAATAAGATTTCGTCTAGGTTCGAGATAACCTAGATCCAAAAATAAAAAGGGGAAAGGATAAAAAGGGGAGAACTCAAACGTAGGCATAAATAAAATAATAGATCTTATTAAATTAACATCATATTCATTATGGGGAATGGTAAACGATAGAAGAAACATAATATAACAAATATAGTTTAAATCCACTCACTTTGACTGGATTGGAGAAATAAGTGATTTGTCGTTGATGTAGAACGCTGATTTAATCTTCTTATTTGATTATTGGTGAAGAGCATGAATTGTTGATGTAGAACTTTGCTTCTTGATTTGATTAAATTCCAAAGTTTGTGAAGAACTTGCAATTTAGTTTAGGGTTTTGGGGCGGCGGCCATGTTTGGTTGAAGTCTGGTGGCATGGAGGCGCCAGAAGGAATTGTTTATGAATTAGGTTAGGTCTAGGCACTATTTTATAGGTGTAGAGAGTATTTTAGATCCCTAGGATTGACCTAGAAGCCATCCGGTCCGTACAGCACGTCAAACCACGTCACAGGGACAAAAACTGACCAGATCTGGGGTAGGTCGGTCCCCAGGTCGACCTCCTAGGGGATAGGTCGACCTCCTAGTGGGTAGGTCGACCCCCTGGTCGACCTGACCCCTAGGTCGACCTGCCCTGTTCTGGGCGGGAAATTTCCCGCCTAGCTGCCTGGGTCGAATTTCGAACTGTTTTGAATCTTCCGAAGGCCATAACTCTTTCATACGGAGTCTGATTTTCGAAAACTTGGACTCTATTTCATGTTGAATTTCAAGACGAACGCAATGGTGATGTCCATTTTACTTGATTCCTGATATTTAAATTAAGTATCCTTATTTTATTATCTTTTCCATTACGTACACTACCATTGAATTACTCTTTCCTTCTCTTCCATATATTAATAAATTTTCATTGTACATCACCATTATTTACCTAGCTATGTATATACACATTTATGTACATATTTTTAGTTATATTAAAAATGCGGGGTGTTACAGCCTTCTTGTATGGAGTATCCACTAATTCTAACCCGAACCTTGCTAGCTGGTTGAATTTGTTCACATATTCTATCACCGTCAAGTTCCCTTGCCTGAATGCTAAGAATCTCTCCATCTGCATGCTTCTCTCAGCTTGGGAGAGAAATTTCATTTCAAATCTTTGTCTAAAATCTTCCCATGTTTCCACCGGATGTCCAGCTTGGGTGACTTCCCACCAAAATGAGGCTTCATCTTTTAGTAGCCAAGAAGCTAACTGAATCTTCCTTTTATCCTCTACTTCAAAGATTACGGACAAGTCCTCGGTCTCCTTGAGCCAATTCCGCGCTTCTATGAATGTCTCGTTCCCATGGAACGACTTCCCTCCTATAGCATGGAAGTCCTTGCAGATCTTAGCGAAATTATTTGCCATTGGAGGGGGAGGAGGAGGAATGAATGGTGTAGCTGGGGGAGGAATGTTTCCTTGGCCTTCGGCGTGCGCCGTGGCCTCCAAATACATACGGAACCCTCCAAATACATACGGAACCAATCGGGTATCGTGACGCCCTCTGGGATATTAGGAATGTTTTGTTTCCCAGACATGCTGAAAAAGGAAAAGGAAGAGATTTAGACAAAGGACCGAAGGATATTACGTATGGCTTTTTAGGGAATACTTTTCAAAACCGACTTTTCTTTTTGAAAATGCTTTCTTTTAAAACCTTTTTGAAAATAAATTAAAAAACTTTTTCTAATCTGGTAACCTTCAGCTCTGATACCAAGTGTGACACCCCACGTCCGTTAATGTCACTCACAAAGGGAATGCATTAAGTTTCGTGAAGCGTTATAGGTAAACATACACATAATATTACAAGAAGATATAATTAAGATAGCAGCGGAAATTCAAATTTCATTTCAAAAACAAATCATACATCATGGTCCAAGATACCATAAGTCACAAAAACCATTACAACAATATAACTTATGTATTTTACCATCAGAGTACATAAATACTTAAAAGAAAACATAATTCCTCAAATAAAAGAGACAAAGCCATAGTAGAGATAAGAAATTGAGCCATACTTCGAAAGAAGCTCTAGCAAGATGATACCTGAGTCCTGATTAAGCCTGAGTGTTTCCTCCTTGAGAATTGGCGAGTCTAATTACTTTTAGCAAATAAATAAATAAAAGTGGCATGACAGGCATATAAAGTGGATATGAGAGATCACTACATAAATGGAAGGTGTGACAAGGTAGACAGTATAAGGTGTATACGCTTCTCTAATGATTACTATGCACTATTACTAGTATAACCAGAATGAGATGATCCCTTCCACTATAAGGTGGTATACTTAGGCATATGTCCAAATGTACCCTAACTACTACCCTAATCGATCGGCTCCCTACTCCGTAGATACTCTCTGCCGGCCCCACAGTAGGATGTATCACGTCCTAAAGTGGCAACCGCTCGCTGATATGCACAACTCCATATCTACAGGTGTCACGGTCGTCTTATCCTCTTCTGCCCGGCTCATGCACGCACATGGCCCAGTCGGTTTGCGCCGCCCATACCGTCCTCCACGTTTGGATCTCTTACAATCAGTCCAGTAAGCGTGCCCCTTCTCCAACCTGGTACGGAGTACATGTTTTGATACCTACTCCGGGTTACTGGATGAAACGGACCTCACACAATATGATACAAGCTCTTCCCTTTGTCTTGTATCCCCCACTAGGTTTTCTTTGGCTATGTATACCACTAGGTTTCTTTAATTACATAACCCTATCATTTCTACAAGTTATGCTTACCCTAAAAGGTGTCTTTAATTACATAACTTTATTATTCCAACCGGTCATGTATACCACTAGGTGTCTTTACTTACATAACCTTATCTAGTTAAGTTTGTGGGCTTATATGTAAATATTACCCACCCCCTCCAGATTTGCTTAACTCATCCACTATCCAATCAATTTTACTTAACTCTAACTTTAGTTCACAATCATACAATTCCTATGGATTAGATTTGGTTAAGTAGTCCAATTTATTATCATGTCCATTTATGGTTTATAATAGGCTAGACCTCCCACATTATGCCTATAACTTGTGGATGCTGGATATGTCGGTCGGGTTCGGGCAGACTTATTCCACAAGTTGGGCCTAACCTCGTGTCATAGCCCGATTCGTATTTGCGCACTTAGACATCCTGCATTAGGTTCAACACTAGTGGCTGCTGGATATGCGAATTGGGTCCGAGCAGACTTTCACCACTAATGCAACCTAACCTCGTGTCATAACTACCATTAAAATTTCTAATTGTAATTATTAGACATTTCCTTCTTATCCAATTCTTACCTATGTCTTTATAGGTGATTATGTCCCCACTTCCCCAATTTGAATTATATGTCCAATTCATATAAACTTTATTTAAATTATGCCAAATTTAACCCTTTTCCCCCCATTCCCTCACTAACGCATTCACATATATTTGACGACATCTAGGCTAGAAATTAGCCTAGTTATAAACAATAAAAGGAAAAGTGATGGGAATATGACAAAGGTGGCTGTTTTGGCATAAACATAAACTAGCATGATGATAAGGTGGACATATAAGCATAAATCTAATGAACTTGTGGCAGTTAATTGATTCTAACATAACTATGATGTCATAATAAGCATAATAAGATCTAAATTAACAATTTAGATTTCCAACTGGTTTAGATCTAATATGATAAGCATAAGGTGATAAATTAGATCTGATTAGCAATTAGGATGTCCACATGATTCAGATCCAATGGTTAAAACTAGATCTAACACAAATAAGGTCAAGATCCACATTATAGAATTTCATAATGGATCCAACAAGATAGTCAATAATTAAAATTAGATCTAAAATAAATAAGGTCAAGTTCCACATCATTGAATGCCACAAAGGTTACAACAGATCTAACAAGGTAGAGATTTAGATCTAAGTTATACACAATTTAGGATGTCATATGCTCGCAATTCACAATGAATCTAATATAATCTAGGCATATGAACAAATCCAAGTCATAGTCATGTCATATTTACTTTTAAATATTCAAATCTAAAAGCAACTAGGAACTCACAGTGTTTGGACAAGAAGATAGAACTAGAAAAGATTGGATCTTGAATCTCCAATTGATTTGCATAGGTTGATAGTTGATAACGGATCCAGATCAGTTCAGATACCGGCAGAATTTAGCCACCATGAATTCTCAATGAAGAAAACAAGAGAAATGAGCACGTATATATAGCTGCCAGACCCTCTGAAACCGACTGCCACGTCAGCCCTAGGGGTGTCGACACCCTTGTGGGTGGGTCGACCCTGGTGTCGACACCCCTTAAAGGGGGTCGACCCCGGTTTGACACGCCTCTAGGGGGGTCGATCCCCTAGAGCGAGAAATTTGCCGCCTCCTCAAATTTTGATTTTTTGAATGGTTTTAGATAGGGTCTGACTCATATCTGACTCATACGTGACTCATGTGTATATATAAAATTCTTCTATGCATATACAAGCTTAAAACCCTCATGACTTCTTCATACGATCTCCGTTTTATGCAAACCAAATGTCTATCCTGACCAGAATTTTGAGATGGACGCAATGGCGCAATCCGTTTTCCTTAATTCTGAATATTAAATTAATTATAAATTAATTTATTATCTTTTAGTATCATTAAAAATACAGGGTGTTACAACCCGCGCGTCCACAACTATGAGATTTCCTCTTATCTCGGGTTTTGTCGTTCTTTCTGCCCTTCTTTTGTTGTTGTTGTTCTTTCTTGGGCCACACTTTCTTATTTTGTGTCTCATCAATCTTAGCCTCTTTATTTTCGCCTTTATCTTCTTCGAGCATCAATGCCATATCAACGAGTTTCTCGAAAGTTGCCCCCATCGGAATATGAGACATAGCCAACCCATGGAGGGGTTCATTTAACCCTCTTGCAAACTTCAAAGATTTCTTGTGCAGGGTATTCACTAGATCCAAACCAAATCTCGCCAATTGATTGAACTTATTGACATACTCTTTGATAAACATGCCTCCTTGCTTAAGTGCCAAACATCTTTCCATTTGCATACTCTCTTCTCCCTAAGAAAGAAACATCATCTTGAATCTCTATCGGAAATCATCCCAAGTCTCAACTGGACGCCCTGCTTGCATCACTTCCCACTAGAATGAAGCCTCATCTTTCAGCTGTCAAACGACCAACTGAATCTTTCTACCGTCGTCAACCTCAAAAATCCCAAACAAATCCTCCGTCTCTTTAAGCCAATTCCTTGCTTCTACAAAAGTCTCAGTTCCTCGGACATGCTGAAAAGAAAAGGAAAAGGGATTCAAACAGATAATCGAAAGATATTTCATATGGCTTTGGAGACTATGTTTTTCAAAAACAAACCTTTCTTTGAAAATACTTTTTTTTTAAATCTTTTGAAAACAATTTTTCAAAACCTTTTATCCAATCTGGTAACCTTCAACTCTGATACCAAATGTGACACCCTATGTCCGTTAATGTCACTCTTTAACATAATGCATTAAGTTCTGTGAAGCGTTATAGGTAAACAGAAACATCACAAGACAGATATAAAATAACAGCAGAATTTAAAACTTTATTCTTCAAACAGAAAACATCATGGTCCAAAATCCTGTTACAACATAAGTCTGAATACATAAAACCTACTACATCAAATTAAAATGTCTGTCTTATACTAAAATCATCAGAGTACAGTAATATAAAGTCGTAGTCTCCAAAAATAGCCATAACAAGATAGACAGGTAATCAAAGCAGTATATCTAAGCAGCTCCAAGCGAAAATAGAAGAGAGAATCGTAATCAAGCCCGAGTATTCCTACCTTGAGAACCTAGTGGAAACGAAAGAGATAGAAAAGGAAACAGAATGGGTCAGACATAGTCTGGCGAGTCCAGTTACTTTTAGCATATAAATAAGTAAAAGCATCATAACAGGCATATAAACTGGATAAGGGAGATAACAGTATCATAAGACATGTATAACAGAGTGAGCAGGACTAGCAGAATAAATTGAACAGAATATATTACGCTTCCCAAATACTTTTCTGTGCACCAATACTAGTATAACAGAAATAGACTGATCCCAACAGTAGTAGAATGGTAGACTTAGGTGTACTTCTAGTGACGGTTTTTACCCCCAACGATAATAACAGGAAGCCCCACAGAAATAACAGGTGTTACCCCCAAGTAATAATAGCAAGCTCCTAAATAGGCAGAACTAGATGTACCCTAATTACTACCCCAATCGATCGGCTCCCTATCTCGTAGATACCATGTGCTGGCCCCATAGTAGGATGTATCACCTCCTAAAGTGGCAACCCCTTTTCCTGATAGGCACAACCATATCTACTGGTGCTATAGCATCTTATTTTACTAGGCAAGCGGATCCATGCACACACATGGCTCCGTCAGAACGCGCCATCAGACACCTCCACCCATATGGACTTCTTATAATCAGCTCAGTAAGCGTGCCCTGACCCCTACCTAGTTCGGGTCCCCCTTTGGATACCAATATGGGCTACTGGCTGATACAGGTCCCACACAATAGATGATACAAGCTACCCTCTAGGCTTGCATCCCCACTACTAGGATTTTGACAGGTTATGCCTAACAGATTTACAAACTCGCATAACCCCAACATATACAACAGGTTAAGTTTGTCGGGTTTGTATAACCCCCCATTTATCCAAACAAACTTACTTAAAACTTACACAATTTGACAGGTTCATTTAACCCCCACGGATTTAAACAGATTAAGTATCACAGGTTAACATGTTATTATCATTTTCCGTTCATGCATGTTAATGCACCAAACTTTCACATTAAGTTGACCACTTATGGATGTTGGATATGCCGAGCGGTTCTAGGCAGACTTCTACCACAAGTTGGACTTAACCTCGTATCTTAGCACCGTTATGTGTACATTTATGCACTCGACCCCTCACATTAAATTAACCACTCGTGGATGCTGGATTTGCCGGGCGGTTCTGGACAGATTTCTACCACAAGTTTAATCTAACCTCGTTTCTAAGCGCGGTTACAATTCCTATTTACTGTAAATTTAGGTATATTCATTCTTAAACAATTATTCATGTTCATCATAGGTTTTTCATTCCCCTACCCTCAAATCATAAACCATCATGTACGATTTGCCCTAAATTAAAGTCTTAGATCACGGTATAGGTTATGCCCCCAAATCACAGTCATGTTTTATGATACAAGTTATGCCTCAATTTATCATTCGCAATCATTCCCAATTTCGTTCGTTCAGATATTTCAGCGATAGGCCCAGGCTTGAAGGTAGCCTGGCTATAAAAATAAAAAGGGAAGGAGGGGGAGAAGAGAACAGAAATAGGCATAATAACAAAATAGGCATATGATAACAGAATTAGGCACAATGACCAAATAGGCATATGAGGAATAGGCATATGCGAACTGAATAGTAGACTAAGTGTACAATTAATGGCAGATCTGTTTAGTTATGACTCAGGTTATTAACAGGCATAGGTTTAGATCCAAACTTATAAACATGTCAGGATTACTTATTAAATGTTTATATCTAAAAGCAACATAAACTCATAGAGACTGGATCTAAAGAATTGAAAAAAGAGTGTTGATGTTGAAGCAGAGATTCTTGAATATGTATAAGTCTTTGTTGCAGAAGAATAGGCTAATTCAATTTGAGTTGGGCCAACATCTAGTTGTCTCAATTGTTTTTGGTGAATAAAACAATAGAAATGAGGTCCTATATATAGCCTCAAGCCAACGAATCAGGTCAAGAAACAAGTCCAGGTGCAGGGAATGGATCAGCCCAGATCTGGGTGGGGTCAACTCCGGGGGTCGACCCTAGGGTTGACCCCCAATGGGTCGAATTCTCGCGTCTTCCCGCTCTATGATTTTTGATTTACTTTGAATATTCTGGATTGGTTTGTTTACATATTTTTTGCTTATATGTATACAAACTTCTAAGCTTAATAACTTCTTCATACGATGTCCTTTTTACGCGAACTCGAAGTCTATCTTAAGCAGAATTCCGAGACGAACACAATGGTGCAATCTGTTTTAATTAAGTGAATATTAGGCTCACATCCCTATTTTGAAACTTAATTAGGCTCACATCCGGTCATAAACTTATTGTAAATTAGGTCCCTATTTTTTGAAAAGTCATAAAAAAATATAAAAAAATATATAAAAAAATCACGTAAATTCGTATTTAAATGAAACATGTAAACACTAAAAAATTCAGAACAAAAAACCATCAAAGAAGGCGTCAAAAATCAAAAAAACAAAAAAAAAACGAAATTTCCAGTTAAATGCATAATAGTATGCACATATATCACTTTCCTGCATACATCCGTGCATATTTTTCACTACATACATCTTCGTTGATTTTTATTCACGCAAATAAATGCATACATGTGTGAAAAAATTTCAAATACTTGCATACATTTGTGCAGGTTTATTTTCAGATTTTAATCTGAAAACAGCTTACGGAAAAGTTGCATACATATATGCAATTATCAGTAATAATTGCATAAATGTATACAACTAATTTTTTTTATTTCCGTAGATTCCTGACATTATTTCCATATTTTAGGAATTTTTTTTATGAACGTACGCACGTTTTTTTAAAAAAAATACAAAAAGGTGGAAAAAATAAAATAGGGGGCGGGTTTAAAAATTTTCAGAACTTTGTTTTTTTTATAAATTAGGTCCCTACTTTTTATCCTATAAAAATGTTGCACACTTGTGTGCATTTTTTTGAGAAATTTGCACATTTGGATGCAAATAAAAATGAACTGAAAAATTATGTTAAATCTATCCGCTGGAAGAACTGCAATAATTGCATATATGCATGCAATAAAATCAAAAAGGTGCATAATATTATGCATTTAACTGCAGTTTTTTCTGTTTTTTTTGCTGTTTTCTTCTTTCTGACATTATTCTTGTTGTTTTTTGAACTGAATTTTTTTTTATAATGTGTAATATATTTTATTACTAATTTACGAATTTTTTTTATTTTTTTTTAATTATTATTTTATAAGTTTTGAAAACAGGGACCTAATTTACAATAAGTTTATGACCGGGTTTTTTTATATTTTGAAACTTAATAGGGACCTCTAAAAAACACACCCTTTAATTAATTACCAATATTTATGTAAGTATTCTTTAGTTTATCATTATAATGTTCTTTAAAATTACGGGGTGTTACACATATGAGGATGCGCTAAGGTCTATGAAGCGCTTAGGTATAAATAACAATACAGAGACTAAAATTCACAAGAAACACATATAAAACACAACGGAAAATTTTAAAACAAAATTTAATAAAGCAAGTCAAATCATAGTCCTTGTTACGTTTCAAAAGTAACAAACAGTCACCAACATAAAACCAAATGCACTTTCTTGTGGAAAACCAGAATATCAGAGTACATAAGTAAAACCGTCCCTCTCAATGTCAATACAATAACCAGAAAATGATAAATGAACCAATATAAGAGTCTGAAATGAGTCTGAATCCAAGCCGAACAGAAAAATCAAGAATCACCGCTGAGACCCTCCACCCTATAAACCTATGAGGGGAAAGGGAAGAGAGAAGGAGAAAACAAACTAGGTCAGACATATGTCCGGTGAGTTCTAGTAATTTCTAGCATGAGCTTAAAGTAAGGAAGCATTAGACATATAAACAATTTTAAGAACATAAAGCATAAAGGTATAAAAGCAGTAAGCAAAGTAAAGCACGAATAAAGACTGGATTCTCATTCATATCCAAGATTGCTGAACCAACTTACCAAGATATCATAATTAGGCTTTACTTAATTTTTACCCATCGATCGACTCCTATAACCACAATGTGGTAATCTATGCTAGCTGTGGAACTCCGGGTTATCAATCTCGAACCCATCAACTAAAAAGACAGTTGTTAATTATAGGCGTTACAACGGCCTATTTTCCCCAATCGGAACGATGCATGCTCATCATCCCGTCGGAACGCGCTCGTACCTACCTCGTTTGGACCTCTTACTTTCTTGTGTAGTAAAGCGTGCCCTTGCCTCTCCCTAACGTGAGACCTCCATAGATGATATAAGAGGTTCTGCCTTATATGGGACCCTAACCAAATATGCAATATACACAAGTCACCCCCTAGATTGGTCCTTATTTATTTTTCTATTAGGCCACTTAGTTTCCCCAATCATCCTCGTGCTATTGGAATGGACCTAAATTACAATCTTTTCATTTTGTTAGGCCTTTTATTTTCCCCAATTAGCCCCACGCGGCTTGAACGAACCTACGAGCCACTTATTTTCCCCAATCAGCCCCATGTTGCCGTAACGGACTCCCACTACAACTTCATTATATTATTAGGCCTTTTATTTTCCCCAATCATCCCATGCTACCGAAATGGACCCAGGAGCCACTTATTTCCCCCAGTCAGCCCCAAGCTACTGGAACAGACTCCACTATCTTAGCTTATTAATCTCATCTTTAGTTTAACTTAACACAATTTAAGTTAATTAATAAGCCTAATATAACCTCATATTATAATCCTAGGTTGTATTATAATTCCTAATAATGTTTATCTTTGTCCAATTAAGTTACCTATTCCAGTGTATATGTTTGCATGTTCTCCAATTACATGTTAAGCTTTATCCCCAATTTACAGTCCAATACTGATTATAATATTTAATTTGTTCTAATAGCCCAATTATCCATGTTTATTCAATTCAGCATTATTCTAATTTTAACGCAAAATTAACGATAAAGGCCTAGGCTCTCTTTAGGCCTAGGCTCAGCGCTAAAAGAAAAGGGGAAATGGTCAAGGCTACTCACAAGGCCTAGACTCAAAAAGAAAATATAAAATTGGGCATATCCCGACTGTAAATAAAACCACAACAAAGAAGAGGAAGGAGAAAGGAGAATTACTCAAAAATAGTAAATAACTGGAAAGAAAAGGGCATAGATAGTAAATAAACTACAGTAATTTTACAGAAAACCAAACACATAAAAATTGTAAATAATTATAAATATTAAACTTGCAAATTTAAAACTATTTAACTATCTAGCTTTTCCTACATAAATTAATAATCTAGAAATCACATAAAAACTCATAAATCTGATGAAGAAAAACTCCCATTGTAGCCCTTCTTATTCCAGAGGGCATCCGCCTCCTGAAGTATTTATAAAAATAAAATTTTAAAACTTTAAAGAACTTCTATATCCCCATAAAAAATTCAATTATTTTGCCCTTCTTAATTTTGAGGATAGGCATGGGAAGAAAAAGAAGAAAAAAAGAGAATAGGTGTGATGAAATGAGAAAGGCTCTGCTAGTCTGTTCATAGTGTTTACTGGATGTCCTTAATCGTCCAAATTTAAGATTAAATCTGGGCCAGCCACGTCACTGGATCAATCAGAAAGCACCACATCAGTCTTTGGTTCAAAATTAAACCAATAAAACAAAGCCACATCAGAAAATAACGTTCGAACGGTATAAATGTTCGAATGGTATAAACGTCCGAACGATATAAACGTTCAACAAAATTATGTGTGCACCAAGTCACGCGCCTACAGGCGCGTTGGGTCGACCCAACCCACCTTTGGTCGACACAGGGTCAATCCAAGTGGGAAAGGGTCGTCCCACTTGCCTGAGCCACTTTACATTATTATATGTATATTTTCCGATTTTAGCTTATCTTCTTTAATCCATAACTTATTCATCTTAGCTTCGATTTCAACAAACCAAATGTCCATTTTAACTAGGAAATCAAAACGGAACCAATGGTGCTAGTCCCGTTATTCTGAAGTTTATTTTGATTAATAATTAGTTTATTACCCTTTTCCATTTAATTATTGTTTGTTAAAATTCGGGGTGTTACAATAAATCACAATTTATTGTGCAAACTCAATAAAGCTATTATTTGAAAATAACAATATGATTTTTGTTTGATGATAATAAATATATATATTATTATATAAATGTGTTTGCAACTGTACTATTCTATATTACATCTCATACAGAAATAATTATTTAGATTGAATAAAATGCTATTGCACAAAATTGAATATTCAAACAATATTTTTTATTCAATTAAATATTTAATTTCAGTATTTGAAATAGTACAAACTTTCGGACTCCACTATTGTGCAATTCACATAAACAGATTTTTCTCACTACATCACTCAGTTCACTCATTTACATATACAATTTCATTTACACACTGACACACACTAAGTCTTCAATTGCTTAATATGTTGTCCAGTCACCTGTATACCTGTCATAGAAACACACAGAGTAAAATGGAACAAAAATAGATTCAACTATAGACGAATATATATTTATTTTTTATTTGCCTTAGATTCTTGATGTGTTTCTCATCATTTTTCTAGACTTGGTTCGATATATATTTATTTATTTGAGTTTAGAATACTTGTGTTATTCACATTGATTCACTGTAAATACCACAAGGTAGACTGGATACTAGTGCTCGTAGATCTGCCTCAACGCAGCTATAGTGGTATGCTGATCTTGATCAGCCACGACACAATACATAGTGGTCTATTGATTTAAAATAGAATAATATATATGCATATGCACAAAAGAGAATTTCAGGTGAACAAGTACAAAACCGGGAACATGCACAAATGCACATGAACAAGACAACACCATTAGGCCAGTCATCATTATAGTGCAAATCAAGTGCACAACATCAAGAAGGGTGACACATAGGACAAGCCAACAACACAACTAAAGGTCAATAAACAACACAAGTTCTACAGGCCAACCTGGTCAGTCCAATGGTCATCAAAACATAAGGTTAAATGCCAAGTACTACATGCAACAAGTGATTCATGACCAGCACAAGCAGAAGTGCACATCACAATATGGTGAAGCAAGCAGCTCAGAGCTGGTTACACAGGAAGACAACACATGCCAGTAGCAAGTGTACAGAAACATGCCAATATAGTAAAGGTAGACAAGACCACCAAACATGTATCAACTGAAACAAAGAAGCAAGTGACACTCAAGCCATAACAAGTCGATGACCCAAAATCACATGCAACAAAGTGCAGCATGGAAAGAATGCAAATATCCAACTTCAAAGTCAAGTAACACATGTACAAGACCACCGACTAAGATCAGTGGATGCACAAGGCTCAACAACATAAATACATGATCATAGGGTTCAAATGGCATATACAAATGATCTAGCAGCTCAACAAGTACATTAACACGGCAGTGCACACAAGTGTACATAAGCCAAGGCAAGCATTAATCGAATACATATCAGCATGATCAAGTGAAAGCGAATGTGCACAACAGTGGACAGAAAAGACCAAAGCACAATGATACATTCAAGAAGGTCATGATTCAAACTCAGTTTCAGGCAAGTTAAAAATGACATTGCACAAGAACAACACTAGCCACTAACAACTCAAGCATGGAGCAGTGTGATTAAAGTCTCAAAGTATACATACCAGTGTCAAACAAACTAGCATAACAATAAACATGGCAGTGACACAGGTCACAGCTGCAAATGTAGCAAGACAACCAAATGTCGAGCATTAAAAAAGGACAAAATGATACAAGAAATGACGATGTCCAATGTATGAATACAAACCAAAGTAATCAAGTGATAACATCTGTTCACAAAGAGGAAGGAAGATTTTTTTAATTCGAACAGATGCAGGGAATTTAATTTCGAACAGTTATTCACAGTAAAAGGCAAGTGTTGACTTTTAATAAGAATGAATAATTCAAATCAAGTGATATTTCCAGAAAATTGAAATATATTCACAAGATTTTATTCTTGGCAAGAGAATAATTCAACCTTCCCAGAAACGAAGATATACGAAATCATTTATTCTCAGCAAGTTGAAAGTTCAAATTCACAGGCTAAATCGATCGTAACCAAGAGGAAATTAAAACCAAGCATAAGAGAGAATTAAATTAGAGAACTCACAAATAGAAGCGTTTCGATCATATCTCTTGAGGGTAACCTGTGCAAATCAAATTGTAGGGCAAAGGAGCGGCAATCCACAGGGATTCATTAGCAATCAAAATAGCCGTGATTTAATAACAAAACCCTAAGACATCCATTGAAAATTAAGAGGAGAGGAAGCCGAGATTTTACAAGTGACAAAGCACTTGACAAAGTGGCCGACCTATTTTGTTTTTGACTTAGTTTATACCATAAGGTTTTGTTTATTCTGTTTTAAGTTTAAGTGTTTTTCTTTTTAACTATTCCAAAGTTTTCTAGTTTCTTAAAGTAGGGTTTCTAGCTATAAGGGTTTGTGGTTAGGGAAAATCTGATCTTTAGGATTGAATATGTGCAGGGTTTTGAGTGTAGGATTAGAACGGTTGGGAGAGGGTGTCGCAAGTTTACATGGATTGTAAGCGTAGAGATTGTTTTAATACCTAGTAGAAACCTTGTGGAATGCAGCAGTAGACAGGGTTTTACCGAAGCTGGGTATTCCTGTGTGTTATTTACTCTTTTGCACTTTCTCTGATTATTATCTGTGTTGCTATTATTTAGTACTCAGCGAAAAACTACAATAAACCCTATTCACCCCCTCTAGGGTTAATTTAGATCCAACATATTTATGGTCTAAAACAAGCACCACGAGTTTGGTTTGATAGACTGAAAGCACTTTGTTGAAATTAGGTTACCAGTCTATCAAATTTGATAATTCATTGTTTGTGAAAATAAATAGCTCATTAACAGTTTACATACTAGTGTATGTAGATGATTCAATTGTCACTGGTAGTTACCCTGATGATATTGACAAGCTAACTCAGTATCTAAACAAACAATTTTCCATTTTTTTTTTTGTGAATTAAGTTATTATCTTGGCATAGAGGTCAAAAAATCAGATCCTGAAATGATATTATGCCAAAGAAAATACATCACAGAGTTACTTGTTAAAAAAATGATAAATGCTAATCCCCAACCAACCCCTACGGTAAGCAGTCAGAATTATTCAAAATATAGAGGAGAAGCTATATCAAATGTTACAAAATACAGGAGTGTTATAAGAGCGTTATAGCATGCTGCGATAACATGACCTGACATTGCCTACAGTATTGATAAAGTATCTAGGTTTATGCAGAATTCTATGGACATTCACTAGAAGGCAGTCAAAAGAATCATGCGTTATCTCAAAGGAACCATCAATTTTGGACTAACTTTGAAGGCCAATAGGCATCTAAACATAACATGTTATGCAGATGCTGATTGGTCATCAGATCCTGATGATAGGAGATCCACAAGTGGATATTGTATATATTTTGGTCACAACCTAAAATCATGGTGTTCGAAGAAACAACCTACAATTTTTAGATCTAGAACCAAAGCTGAATACAGAAGCATAACAAATGCAACAAGTGAGATCAAATGGCTACACTCAATACTATATAAGATGAAACTGAATTCAAATACAAGGCCAACACTATAGTGTGATAATAAAAGTGCTGTATATATGACAAAGAACCCTATTCAGCATGCAAGGACTAAGCACATAGAGATTGATATACATTTTGTTAGAGAACTAGTTCAATAGGGTGAGATTCAAGTAAATCACATACTGGTCGTATCAAAGAGCGAATATTTTAGCCAAAACCATATCGATTAAGAATTTTACCAGATTCATATTGGAGCTAAATGTCACTGACCAGCAGAAGGATAAAATAAAAAGAAAAGAAGTACCTGACATCATCACTGAATAGCCAACAAAACTTAATTCTCGAGCTTCTGAAAAACTCAGAATCAAAGCTTCGACTGACTCAACCAATGGACATGAAAAATCATCATTAAGTTATCAATCGACCAGATCTGGTGCTGATAATCTCAAGAGAGCCTCAAAGTATAAATTGTAACATAGACCTAATTGATTTACCATGGAGATGAAAAACTAGCATTTCAAATACCCTTGTTTTGTAGGGGGTAATAAGAATTGAAGTTGGCTTACTGGTGGAAGCTATCTCATCCATGTTTTATATTACAGTAAACGGGCCTGGGCTTAGCCCATTTTATTTATTTATTTTGTTTTGTTGCCTATATACACTTAGGCATATCCATGAAACTAAACATCAAGACGTTATTACAAATTTCAATATTTACAGTCCAACATTCTCTTCTAAAAAAAATTCAAGTTTGCAAAATCAATTATACACAAATTATTCAGATCTTTATCTCGATGGGGAGTCTTTAGTTTCGCTATCAGGCAAACATTTATATCAGCCTGAATGCATAAATCAGTGGATTCAAATAAATAAGGTATGTGTTAAGTTCAATTTGTGGTTTCATTTACCAACTTTCTAACTGCCCACATCCTAGTATGCTTTATATATTGGAGTTGGTCTATATTAAATTACAAGAAAGCAAATCTTCACTTATTTGATATATCTAAATCTTAGTGAAAACTAGATTAAATCGCACCTACTAGCCCATGAATTAAAAAATTGCACTTTATCCGAACTCCAAATTTACTTGAAGGTTATTCCTCTTAAAATAGTATGGGTACGCTAAATAAAAAAGGATGGAATACTCTTGTACATATAGCACTGAACATCTGTTGGCCATCCTTTGTTTCGGGTCTACCCTATTTGTAGTGGTAAAGTCTCCACTTCTTCAAGGTAAAGTAGATGCCTCTCCTGCCAATGCAGATCCTTTTTTGGCAATTTGGCATAACTCTCCTGTACCTAAACTAAGCAAGTAAAATGCTAGACTTCTATGCATAACACAAATTATATTTTGTATCACACATGTTGATAAACTTTGTAACATTTCATTGGGTTTTGTCCAAGGAGCGTTGCACTATAAACATTTGCAGATATTTGTTATTCGGATTTTAAGATTGCTTATTGCTTTTCTTACTGGTTTTTAACTAGTGTAAGCTTTTACATTAGGATTATTCATGCATGTGTGCTGCTTTTGAAAAATAAAAATGTTTCACACACGCTTGTTTTGAAATTAATTACAAATTTAGAATTGTAGATGGAGGCAATGAAGGAAAAATATAATAGCGTGATGTCAAACTATGCCATCACATTTTTTCTATAAAAAGGTAAATACTTGACTAATGTTAAGTAGTGCTAATTATATATTGTAACCAAAAAATATATTGCATGATGACTAACATTAATTATCATAAGTCCCAAATTATATGGAAGTCAATGACATCATACTTGCTGCAATTAGTTTCAACTCAGGTATGTATCTTCCATATTTGGCCAAAAGCGGACAAAAGTAAAAAAATATTCCTTTACATTATCATTGATTTGTTCACATGATAATGGAGTGGTTGATCAGTACTTTTATGTATTATTGTTTCCTTTCAGTTAAAACTGAATTGTGTCGTGTTAGAATTTCAATATATTTTAACAACAACCAATCATGAAGCCCTAGATATAAATAAATAACTCATATTGAATTAATTGAGAACAAATCAGAAAATAGATTAGAGGAAGCGTATCTGAATTCATAGTTAATTATTGCAGTACCTGAATTCCGTAGCTTATTGTTAATGAAAAGGTAGATTTGATTCGGTCTTCCAAATTGACACAAACCCTATATCTGAAATTAGCTCTCCATAGAAGAGGGTTAGAGAGCTGCTAAGGCTTGTGTAATTTGAGGACCATAACCCCTTATTTATGAAGTTGTCATTTTTTAATTGGCCCTTTAACAAATTAAAATGCCCCGATATTTACACATTAAGCCGATGATAATATAAGTTTTAAGCCTTTTAAAGCTGATTTAAATTTTGACCATTTCAATTAGGCTTTACACCAAAATAGCACAACACATTTTATTTTACACATGTTGCCCATTTGTCGAAATATTACAACAATCTACCCTAGGCCACATATGAAATAACCTTAAAAATGTGTTTAACTTTATAAGCTCCAAAATTTTGCTATTTATAACATATAATGTATCTGGAACAATCTTGTCCACTAACTGTATTAACAAAAGATCAAAGTTGCATTCGTTACATTTATCGTAACTAAACCCGTCAATGTTCACATATATCAATATAATCAAATGACATAGATCAATCATGGATGCGTAGCATGGAAATTACATGAAATGTGATCTATACATGTCTATTTCCAACTGGTCCTTCTTTAGTGAGACCAAAACAGATTAATATTTTAAACAACTTGAGTGCAAAAAAAAATTTACTACTTTATTTCTGATCAGACAAAGAACTTGATAAAAAAATATCTGTAACTGAAATATAAAGCAACGAGTCATACGACAATATCAAATACAAACTCCACCTGAACCAAAATATCCTTACATAAAAGTTACACCAATTGAGCTACGTGCTCGTGAAAGACCATAGATGATAATCTTTTGGCAAGCGGATCTGCCATAACGAAGTTTTCCATTTTGGATTCTTAGATTTATGCATTCAACCGGTGATTTAGAAAAAAAAAAAAAAAACAGGATTTCAAATCAGGAAGGATACGAGAATGGTGGCATCATCTAAACCAAATTCTAAATTGCAAATAAATCTCAATTTTCATTTAGACTCTGATCAAAGATTGGCAGTTCCTCCTGATATCTCCAAATCTTAGCAACATGCAAGCAGGAATTCAGATAATTTCAAAAGTCGATATCTGAATTCAAGACAATATTTTGCATATCTTGTTCCTCAAGCTCAGGCTAGTTCTTCTACTGTTAACGCTTTGCAATCAAAACCATGGATCGAGGCTATTACTGAGAATAGGTCGCATCAGGATGTTGTTCAACTTAATTATTACGAATCTTTAATTAGAGACAACCTCAAAATTGCTGTAATAAGTGACGATTCGGTTAACATAGCAAGGGAAAATGGGTCAACTCCATTGTGTTCTATGTCTATGGCAGGAAACCCTATCATGCTTTCTTGAAGGATTACACGGCTATAAATTGGGTTCTCAAAGGTAATTTTCAGCTATTTTCTAGAAATAATGGCTTTTTATCTTAAAATGCGAAATGGTTGAAGATTGTGATAGAATTTTAGAATCTAGACCTTATTTCTATAATAAAAGATTGATTTATATGAAAAGTGGCAGCCTAGAATGAAATTAACATGGGAATTTCTTAAATCTATTCCAATTTGGATTAAATTACTGAACTTGGATTTTGACTTTTGGTCAATTGAAGCAATAAGTAGGACAGCTTCTACTTTGGGACAGACTTTAAGATTAGATAGTATTATGGAAGTATTGTTTAGTAGAGAGTGAGTTATGAATGGATTCCCTCTGCATACACTAAGTGAAGAATTTTTGGACACTCTGTTGTTGTGTGTAAGTCATTTAGAATGTGTATTCCTAAGAATAGTTTAAATAATGATAGTAACATGGATTTAGATGAAACATGTGTTGATCATGTAAACATATGGATGTAACTGTAGGGGATTGCAGCATAATTCAGAAGAACATAAATGAAGTGAAGGCTGTTGAAAATCATGCTAATCATAATTCTATAAAGGGAATTGCTAAATTATGTATAGTTGATACTGATAATCCTTTTATTATTATAAATGACTGTAATGTGAGTGAATAGGGTATTGGAGATAATTTAGAAATGTATGATGCACAGTGCAAAGCAGATAGAAATGGTCCAGTAGAAAATAGAGTCTATAGGCTAATTAAGGATAACATGAATGATCAGAATAGTGATGGGAAAATAAACTCTGGAAATATTGCTTCAGGTGAGAGAATTTACGTTAGAGAAGAAGAACAGGGCAGAGATGAAATTTATCTCAGTTCTCTTTGGATTCTCAGGTAGATGTTCTTAACAATAAGCAGTTTTATTTTGACATTATTAATCCTCAAGATGGTGGAATGGAAGATTCAGATTTCTCCTTTAGTAGTTATAAGAGGAAGAGATAAATATAAGGCCATTATGTTGAAGGGTGATCATATAGGGGAAAATAAAAATGAATGGTTAAAGTTTGCACCTCGTTATAATACTAGATCAAGAACTATAAAGAATAAGGAAGATGGTGGAAACTTGGGAAATATCATCAATAAAGGAATTTTGAAGAAGTAATCTCTCTAGGCTTTAGTTTGTAGAATTGAGTACGTGGTTTTTGGTGGTGATCTTGCTGTTGGGGATTTTTTATGCATTTGCTTTTAATTGGTACCAGTTTGACGCATTATTGGATTGCTTTGGAGCTATGCATGTTGTGTTGCTTCTGGCAATCTTCTTTGATCAATCAGGGCTTGGGCGGTATTTGTTTAGTTGATCATCTGGGTTGATGTATGGTTGTATTTCTATCGAGCTGTTTTGCATGGATGGGCTTCTATTTTTTAGAATTTTTCTTACAGTGTTGTGGTTCTCTGATTGTTTGGAGTTGTTTCTAGGCTACATGATGGTGCAGTTTCAACCGTGGGTTTTGCTGCATGGCTATTTTGGTTTGTTTTTTGGTGGTTCTGTTAGATGAAGTTTGCTCTCTGCCAATGAATGCTTGTTGCTGCTATAGAAGCTTTTGGAGTGCTTATCTCTGGTGGTGGTTATTTTACGGGGTTCTGGGCTTTTATGGGACTTGTTGTGTCTGTTTGTGAGTATTTGTCGTGTGTTTTCCGTGTATGTCTTGGTGTTTTGTAAGGGTTGATTTTTTTGTCTCTGAGAACCTTGGTAGTTGTTTTTTGTGTAATATTCCTTTGTTGTAAGTTGTTATTATTGCCAAGCTTCTCGTTTGTGTACTTCCCTTTTGTGTAAATAAAGTACCCAGTCTTATTTATAAAAAAATTGCAATCTTCCCTTATTGGAAAATGATATGTTCTTTACTGACACAATATTACTTGGTCTTTCAATTCTTTATCAACAACTGGAGTCTTATGACAAAATTTCATTATAATTTTCCATAGCTGGATGTCTTATAATTAACCAAAGACGATATTTTCAAAGTGGTGTAAGTTATAAGTGTTTAAATGATACTTTTCCTTATACAGTATCACCCATAAAATATATTATCATTGCTTGAAATGGATCTTTGTAGTAATGACATCCAAAATATTTAGATCGTAATTCTTTACGATCTCCAATCGTTCCGATGTTTTATCTATAAGCATATAATCTTTTATTTTGCTCCATAAAAGATATCTCATAACCATTCTGGCTACTAACCCGTGATTCACTTTTAATATCAATAAGGTATTTGCCAAATAATTTACGTATATCCATATGTGTATATACTTTAGTATGCGTTAAAATTCGTGTTGCAATGCATGAGAATTTTTTTGCATTTCTTTAGTTTTAAGAATGTTAGTAAAAGAGAATCAAATAAATCATAGCTTGAATACCAAACTTTACAAGTACTTATCTGTCAAATTCTTTTGCGCTAATCAAATATCACCCCATGATTAATAATTGTTTATTGAATCCCAAACATAAAAGAATATTCCAAAAGTGAGATCTTTAAGCTATTTCATCCATGTCTCAAGTAAGAAACACAAATTTGATCTCTGTCGAATATTGCTTAAAAGTAAAATATGGAATAAACTCCAAAGTGGTTCTAATGTGTCATTTACTAAATTTAGGAGATATTATTTTAAAGAAAGCAAAATTCCTTAAGAAAGTCCTTTTCAATGAAAATATCTTATACAAACCCAAAAAGCCAAGATCTCCAGTAGCTCATCAAGTAAGAGACAAAGAACATAAACTAATAGCATACTTGATATGTTAGGATGGAAAACCAGGTTAAGGAAGGAACATTGCGAAACAAAACAGAGTGACAGACCATTAATGATTCCGCCTTAGCTCCAAGACTATCGAATCTTAGCAAGACGACCCATACCCAACAGTGTTGAATCACTCCAACATGTCTTCGATAAAATCACCAATAGAACCCAGGAGGGGTTCTCGACACAAGATCCGAGAAAGCCACAGTAGAGAGGTTGCCATTAACTGGTGGGAGTACCTCGCTATAGTTTTATAGCGTTGACTGGAGGAAGTGGAAGTATATGGTGGTGGTGGTACGCAGGTGTGAAAAGGATAGGGGAAACTGAGATCGAGGTGTTAAATCAGATCCGTGAAATTAGGGTTTGTGGTTTCCTTTACGCAGGCGAAAACAAAGGTTGAAAACGAGAGGTATGGTTTGATGAGTGTAGAGATTGAAATTGGAAGATGAAAGAAAGAGAATCACGAAGTAAAATTTTGGCCTTTGATGCCATTAACGAAGGGAACCAGGAAACCAAACCCTTGATAGCATCATGGTCCGTATCACCCACTTAATTCCCTTTAGTTTGAATAACTACTCACAACCATTAATCTTGTCGCTTAAAGTTGGATGGAAACTGCAAACTTTATTGTCCATATAGATGTACACTATATGTCCATATATTAAATCCAATTTTTTAAAATTAGTACCTTATATGACTGATGTAAGTACATAGAGTCGTGTTCGCCAATCCATTATTTATCTTTAAGGAGAAATATCACATAGTCATCTGAAATAGTATTTCTTCCTTTATAAGTGGATTTCCTTATTAACCATAGACTTTGAGGTTGTTAACCTTGTCTTCTTGAAATATTAGCTTAAAGGAAAATTTTCTTTATCATCGTCTTATTATGGTTTCTTAATTTACTTCTTCTTCACGAAAGAAATCAAATCTTAAACTTTAACCAAGGAAATAATTGTAGTTGAATCAGATATAATGATTCTCACTAAAGACAATGATCATACTTGAGATAGCATCAAAATGTAATAATAACTGGAGTATCTTTAACTTTTAAAGCAATTTTTTCGTATAGTCATTTACATTTCTTTAACTTTGACATTACGAAATCAAGCATTATAGAGAGTGTTTGTTTCCCATTATTGTTTCCACAATTTGTTTCCCCTTATTGTTTCCACAAAATCCTTTCCTTTCCGAGTAGATAGCTTACCAGAAAATAGTTATCGTTACATATAGAACATCCCTAAAAACTTCTTAAATATTCACTTAATGTTTCTTTTACTCTTGCTTTTTGAATTATATGACCTTTCAATATTCTTCATAACATTACAAGAACATCTAACCATAGTAGGGCTGGTTGTAACCCTCCTAATTGAAAATTTTAAATACATAAAGTCAAGAGCAAACAATATGCTTTCTTACAAATCCTTATAGTTTCGCAAAATAAGAAGAGAATATTCTTAAAATTGGCAGACAAATCAGTTAAATTAGCTGAAAAATGAACAAAAGTAAATTGAAGATTGACTGCATATGCTTATAGCCAGATATGAAACATAACAAATTCAAATAATAAGTAAGTCTCAAGATAACCTGTACACATTAATATCAAGTCTTTGGATAGTGATATTAACTGTAAGTGGTACTCTTATTGTAATGATCAAACGCTAACAATACAAAGTCAAATAACAGCCTTCCTTTGGGTCGATTGATTATTCACTCTTATAACTGAAGTGACCCGAACTTCTCGGCCGGCCTAAAACAACAAGAAGGCGGACTGCTTTGAGAACAAGACCGATCGAACGTAAACGACAAAACAATTCATTTCTATTACAACAATTACATTAGAGTACAAGAATATAACAGAGCATGAATAGATAATATACATTAGAAAAATCTCAAAAATATGGATCACATTAGCATCGGAAAAATAATACATAACACAACTGAAAGAAATACACGGATACAGAGCTTTCTGAATATAGCTCCAGCTATGCATCAGAAAAATTTCAATGATATGAATTACATTAGCATCGGAAAAATAATACATAACACAACTGAAAGAAATACACGGATACAGAGCTTTCCGGATATAGCTCCAGCCGTAAACCAAGATCCTGTAAAATTAAATTTTCAAAACCAAAACTACTAGCTGCCCGTGAGGAAAATAGGGGCACCCAGAGTTCAGGTTAAAACCATAAACTCCAGGTCAGTCATGGGACTGGTGTGAGATCTAAAACATTTAATGTTAGTCATGGGACTGGTGTGAGATCTAAAACATTTATTAAAAACTTTATTTAGAAATAAAGTAAATCAAGGGACCATGCCATATAACACGGAATGAGTTTTCTCCTAAGAATACCAATGCATAAAACAGTTTATAATCAACGCAATGCTTTTCGAAAAATGAAGCTATTATAAGACTCAGGTCCCATCACACAATGCAACGCAAGCCGGAGGATAGAGTTTTACCTTATAATAGCCAAACATGCATGGTACGTTTAAAAACAAATCATTTCGATATTACTATAGGTGTATAGTGTCAAAAACAACTTCGAATATAAATGTACCAATCGTAGACGGCATGGGTAACGTATATCAAGTTGCCTACTAGGTTTTACAACTAAAACCGAAAAGTCGTGTATTGGAAATTGGATTTCCATCATGATTCAAGGCAAGGGATGTACTCCTTACCAATTCGAGACACTCTAGCAAATGCCTCAGGATCACACCTATGGGCAACCCTGGATCCTGCAGTACCGGTCCTTCCTTACGTTTGAGGACTGGTTATTCTTGAACACATGTTTCCCGGTCCTATCGGACCTAACCATCGGCCCCATAGTGACCAATATATCCGAGGAGCCTCGCTATCCATCATCCACATAGGTAAAAATATAAATGTATGGGCTCCATACCATGACACCACCCATAGCTAGAAAGAAATGTCGTGCACTCACTACGTTCCCTTATACCGTTTTTGACTCTTACCGAGGTGTGAGGCTCGCGAATTAACGTTATACACAAAGCTATGCTATTTAAACTCGTCCTTTGATCATCAACCACAAGACTCTGCTTTTCAACAGAAGCTTTGATCATTGCATCTCTACATGCCACACTGACAATTCACGCCATGCAACTGATGTCTATCAATATATAACCTCTAAGTTCAGAGAAGGGTGTTAAGAAAGAGAATAAATTCTCCGCCACCAAACAGATATATATTTAATAGAGATCAGTCAACATAGAATAAAATCCAATGTCAGACACACATCCATTTACTAGTTCGTTCTGGGTATGAACGAAATCGGAGGCACCTTATTTCTCGTCCCATATGTCCAATTTAGGAGAGAGGTCCTCGTATATCTGGTCGATCTCCAAGTACCACTAGATGATCACCACTTATTACCTTGTCTTGGGTGTACAGCCCAATCAATACATCAGTAATCATCCAAACGATGTGAAGAACTCCGGTCTTCAACCACCGTCTTCATCGTCGACTTATCGTCGAATCAATTATTAAGAATGGGTATAAACCCGGCTTTTCCAAATAATTCACGTATCTTAAAATCAAGTGTTATAAAAACACAACATACGCCTCATTCCAATTCTGAATATTCTTTTATTCAAATATTCATATCCTTTGTGAAAGGTTCCCATTAATTTTATCAAATATGAATTCTTTAAATTTATTCTTTAATCTTCCTTCGGATATCAATTCAAACCAAATTAAGGTTTATCCAAACTAGTCGAGATTAGCGCACCTTACCAAGTAATCATTTGTTTAATTTCCCAATCCTAACCTGTCATCCCATGGAGCAAAACTGGTAGCACTACATATCTAACACCATGATGTTATTGGTAAAATTAATTACCATTTCACGTTCAAATCTAATTAAAGATTTAACTGTCGCCTGGAGTAAAACTGGTGGTACTCCATTCTCGATCATTTCACCAATTTGATAATTAAATCATCACGTTCCCATTCAATATAATTAAAGATTCATTAAAACTTCACTAAGTTTTAATTTTCCAATAATCATTATTAATGATTATTTAACTCTGGGAAATCAAATATGCCGCATCGACAATCTACACCATACCATTGGTTTCTGCCGATATATAACCTCTAAGCTCGTACCTCTCGGAGAAGGGTGTTAAGCAAGAGAATAAATTTTTCGCCACCAAACAGGTATATATTTAGCAGAGATCAACAATACGGTTCGAAATACAATGTTGACATGTAATCCTATCTTTAACTGGGTTAAAGAACCAATGCCATTTATAACACAGTTCACGATAAACCCAAAATCACATTCCATTAATTATGGAATCTTCACGGAAAATAGATCAATATATAATCGATATCAATTTCCGTATCCGACTAATAATATAAATGGAATAACGACAAAGCCTTTAAATTCCATATATATTAACAGTCTTCCTCCACAGAAGTTCACTTCGATTATTACCAAATCGAATTCCATTCAATTCCAATTTAATATATGAAATTGGAAAACTTTACTTTGGAAAATTTCCATTAAATCTTAATAAAAGATTTATATATTTCAAATCACACTTCACTATTAATTGGGTTAAAGAGTGAATGTCGTTTAAAACACGGTTCACAATAAACCCAATTCACATTTCATTTTATTCCAATCACGAATATAATTGGAAACTCTAATAATCTTAATTAAAAGATTTATTCTTTTCACCACGGGGTTTAAGAACAGTGTTACTAAAGACACCATTCACGACAGACCCAAAATCCACATTGATATTAAATATAAGGCTCTAAATAAAAATTATATCGACTTATATTCAATATCAAATTCTAAAACCAACACATATCGTATGGGGAATAACGATATATATCTATCTTCCAAATTCCCCCACAATATCCGTATAGTCACGGAATCCAATACCGAAATATTCTGAAGATTATTTCCATTCCAATTCATATGTTGGAAAAATTAGGGTTATTTTCTAAACCCATTTTCAAATTCAAATTATTATTTCTAAAAATAATTGGATTTTCTATTCTAGTTATTAACTAGTTCATTTCGATAAAAATATATTTCTATCTTTTCAAAACAGGAATTTTTCATCCAAAATCCTTCCAAATCATTTACTATGTTTTTACAATTTTTTTCCATATTTTAATAATTTTATTAAGCCCCGTACAGTCGGTTTCCAATAGCGGCCACTGAACTGCATCCATATTGACCTTTTCTGAATTTGATTTGGACATATCTCAAAATCCGACCATTCAAATTTAAATCTCTTATATTCTTTGGAAAGCTCTTTTCGATACGACGCCAACGGTTCCGGTTTTAGGAGAATCCTATGGTCCGATCTCCCGTAACATCAATTTGAAATTAATGGTTGAAATTCGCGAATGGTCGCTGCGCGACACGTTCTATTCAGGCCATTATATATATATATATATATATATTTCGTCGATTTCTGTTAACTGAATTTTTGGTTCGGTTCCCAAGAGTGCATCAGACATGCTCAACTCAACGTATCGCGTGAAGTTGAGGTCAAAAAGGGACGCTTAGGAGCAAAGGAGACAGGACCAGGAAGGGACATCACCGCTCGCAACCTCACGACATTCAGAAGACATCCGCGAACCAAGGCCTCGGGCCTTGAAGGAATTACGAGCCTCAAGCGCCCGATCCTGGGATCATCGCGCCCCTCGGAAAGACTTCGCACCAGGCAGGACGCGAAATTCACACCCATGCCTGGGTTCGAAATCTCGAACCAGGCAGGTACAAAATTTCACACCCATGCCTGGGTTCGGAATTTGAACCAAGCGGGTGCGAAATTTCGAACCTAGTGGGTGCGAAATTTCGCACCCATGCCCGGGTTTGAAATTTCGACATGTGCAGGTAGTGATTTCGAAATTCTGCTAGTGGTCCCCCATTTCTACCTACTCCTACCTAATCCTACCTACCCCACTCCTATAAATAGCCCATGGCCTCACACTTCAAAGGGGTTGGATTTTCTTCACTTGAGACCTTCCTAGAGCTTCCTAAACGTCATTAATGGCATCTCTTGTTTGAGGAAGAAGGAGGATTAAATATTCTTTTTCCCAAATACCTAGCATATGACAATTATAAAAGTGAATGTAATGAGCATGGCTCTACCTTGTACTTCTTGAGTGATTAATAAAAGTTCAACATCCTTCCAAAGTGGACGTAGGCCTAATCCACAACCGAACCACTACAAATTCTCGTGTCATTTACCGCTTTCTCTTACTTAGTCTTGCGACCAAATTAACTATTCCTTGTAATAGGAATCTTTCTTGTTTACGACATTTTTTGCCATCAACATTTGGTTCTTTCACTGAGAATTGAACTCAAGATTTGCGTCTTTCTTTCACATTATCATCTCGACTTCGAGGAGCTTAAAGTTTCTTGCTCAACCTGCTGTCGAGTCCGCTTATGATGGTAAAGAAGTCAAAGAACACAATGGTCGGCACTTCAGCCGCAGTCGAAGCCGGTACCTCCTAGCAACCTCAACCGGTAGACGTCCCGACCACTAATGAAACCACCCTTCCTATTGTGGACCCCGAAGCGCCCGTTATGCAAGCTCAAATTTGCGTGCTTAGTGAAAGATATGAGAACACCGCGATAGAGCTCAACCAAGCATTAAGGAATAATATCGACCTTATGGGCAACTTCAAAAAAGTCAACGCGTTGTCGCCCAACTCCAACTAACTCGGAACAATGCTCGACCTCGACCCATTGCCTCGGAAATCTCCTCTTCCGAGTGAAGGGGACCACACCAAAGGAGGAGGTTCAACCTCATCAACAATGTCGCCGTTCGTACCAATGCCCTCGATAACGGTAACGGTCATGCCAACGACAACGGCGACCAAACTACAGTCACATATAGCGAGGGGGAACAACATCGAGACCGCTCTCACTTGGTCATCAATGACGGACAAGGTCCTACAAACCAACCTCTTCCTCGACACAACCCGGTGGTCACTAATCAGGGTGATGGGTTTGCTATTCCAGCAGCCCGCGCTCCTCCAGAACAGGATCCGCTTCACCCCTCTCCACATCACCATCCACACCAAGACCCAATCATGGATGTCGAGGGCATGGAGGAAGATGATCCGGACATCCATCATAGAAGACGACCTCCAACAGAACTCCGGAGCCACATCAAAATCCATGGATCCCGATGGCGGATACGACTCATGGCAAGCCCACATTAGGCATAACCCCTTCATGAGAAGAGTAAATGAGGCCGAGTGGCCGAGACGCTTTAGCATGCCACAAATGACACTCTACGATGGTACCACTAATCCTTGTGCCTTCTCGAATCGCTATGAATGGAAAATGGACTCGAGCCAGGGTGACGATCCAGCCAAATGCAAATGCTTCCTGGTCTTCCTATCCGGTACCGCTTTACTTTGGTTCTCTCACGTCCCTCTTGATTCCATTAACAACTTCGGGCAACTAGCAACAGAGCCGGTCAAGCAGTTCAGGGTGCATATCCCAACTCCGAAGAATGCCCTCACTTTATCCAACCTATACCAGGGGCCCGCCGAGTCGCTTAGGAGCTACCTTTCTCGGTTCAACACAGCTCTCGCCGAGGTCGAGGATCCAGATCCTCGCACCATACTCTTTCAACTAGCGAAAGTTGTCCTCCTTACTTCAGAGTTCGGGGCCTAGATCGATCGGAAACAACCAAAAAGCCTTGATGCCTTCTATGAGAAGGCAGATCAATACTTGTGCCAAGAAGAGGCAAAATGGAACCGTCTCTCCGCCATAAGTCGTCCTAATGATCCCCAAGCGGATACCGCCAATAACAACTTCAGAGGTAGGCGAGGCGGGGAGCCCTTCGGCCAAAGCAGGGGGCAGGTCCCTACAGGCAGAAACCAAACAATGGAAGGCCGAATGGACGAAACAACGGGCAACCCCAGCAGAACCGAGAAAGCCCGACCCACGCCAAGATTGCGAGACCTACACCCAATTAAATGAAGACATAGAGACAATCTACTTGGAAACATGTAACACTTTGCCGTACAAGAAGTCGCGCGTCAGAGAATCAACTGACTGCGAGAAGAACACCTGGAGGTACTATCAATACCACGACATGTATGGGCACGACACCAACGAATGCCGCCAACTAAGGGATGCAATCGAGAAACTTATTCGTGAGAAGTGGCTCGGGCAATATGTCCAAGAGACCTTCCCCTCGAAACAAACTCGCAACCTCCAGTGCCCGCTCCACAAGCAGCCACTAAGGCAGCTCCGGGACCGTCTAACCTAAGACGAGGAATCATGAACAACACCATATGCGGCGGACCTTACCCCACACATGACAGCTTTCGAAAAATGGAGGACTATGTGAGCTCCATAAATTATGCTACTTATGAAGCCTGCTCCACTCTCCCTAAGTCCATCCCATCCAAGCTGCAAAAAACCATGCAGGATAATATTATCTTCCGAGAAAGAGAATCGACAGGAGTGGAGATCCCGATCACCGATCCACTAGTCATCACTGCCCATGTCAGTGCCGCTTCTGTTCGAAAGGTCCTAATCGACTCAAGGAGCTCGGTCAACATCATCTTTAAGGCCTCCTATGACCAGATGAAATTGGAAATGAATGATTTAAAGCCATGTCACACTACGATTCACGGCTTCAATGCGGCCTCTAGTTCCCCCGTAGGGATGATCGACCTACGCATGGAACTGGGCGAGAGGGACCGAAGCCGAGTCCGAATTCTCACTTTCATGGTTATAGACATCGACTCCCCCTATAACGCTTTCCTAGGGCGACCCTTTCTCACCGAATTCCGGGTTTACATGGAACCATGGTCTCTCCTAATGAAATTCCCGATGGAAAATGGGATTGGAACCATTAAGGGCGATCAAGTAAGCATGAGGGAATGCTACGCAACAAAATGGAAAAACGCGAGCAACAAGGACAAGGGCGAAGCTGTGCCCGTGCCTTCTTGCGCCAAGAACGTCTCAGCATAGCAATCAGTGGCATCTGGGCCTTGGCTCAGGCGCCACTGCCGTCTTTCCGATACCTCGACCCACGAAAGGACGAAGAGCCTGAGTACGAGAGGGCTATTTCGGTCGAATCCACAGTGGACGTTCCCGTCAACCTCGATGACCCAACATGGATGTTGAAAGTAGGGACACAACTCCACCCAGCAATCAAAGAAGATCTTATATGCTTCCTGAAAGCCAACCTGGATGTGTTTGCGTGGACTCATTCTGACATGAAGGGCATCGACCCCGCGATTGCTTGCCATTCCCTTTGCTTAGATCCTAGAATGCCTCCGGTCAATCAGAAGCGCCGCTTCTTAGGGCCCGATAGGTCCAAAGCACTCGAAGAAGAGGTGGACCGCCTGCTCAAAAATAACTTCATCCGTGAAGCCAACTATCCTGAATGGGTTTCCAATCCAGTTCTGGTTAAAAAAGCCAATGGTAAATGGTGGACATGCATCGACTTCTCCGATCTAAACAAGGCATGCCCCAAGAACAGTTTTTTGCTCCTGAAGATCGATCGATTAGTTGACTCGACCGCCGGATACCAACTGCTACCTTTTATGGATGCCTACTCAGGCTACAACCAGATCCCGATGAGCCTCCACGACCAAGATCACACCTCTTTCATAACCGACCTTGGGCTCTACTGCTACCGTGTTATGCCCTTCGGTTCAAGAATGCCGGTGCCATTTCTCAACGAATCGACTCTTTAAAAATCAGATTGGAAAGTCCATGGAGGTGTACATGGATGATATGCTAGTGAAATCTAAAATATAAAGCGATCACATCCACGACCTCTCTGAAATGTTTGATGTACTCCGCCAGTACGACATGAAACTCAACCCCTTGAAGTGCTCCTTTGGAGTCGCTTCGGGAAAATTCTTAGGTTTCATTGTTAACTCTCGGGGCATCAAAAGCCAACCCAGAAAAAATCCAAGCTATTTGGGACATCCGAGTCCCCAAGAAAATCAGGGACGTCCAAAGTCTGAACGGAAAGGTCGCCGCTTTAAGTCAATTCATCTCTAAGGCCACCAACAAGTGCATCCCCTTCTTCGACTTACTTCGAAAAGGGAAACGCAATTTTGAGTGGACCCCCGAATGCGTCTCCGCATTAAAGGAACTTCTAGATCACTTAGAGCGACCACCTATCCTTTATAAGCATATAGACCATGAGGACTTATATATTTACATGGCTGTTTCTACGCAGGCAATCAGCTCGGCACTAATACGCCTCGAAGATCGCACTTGACGGCCCGTCTACTATATTACCAAGCGGCTGACTGGGGTAGAGAAGAATTACCTGAAGCTAGAAAAATTAGCATTCTGCTTGTTGTTTTCCTCTAGAAAGCTCCGACCGTACTTCCAGTCTCATTCCATAAAAGTTTTCATAATCAGCCGCTGCGACTGGTCCTACAACGACCCGAGGCGTCAGGACGATTACTAAAGTGTAGCATAGAGCTAAGCCAGTTCGAGATAACCTTCGTTTTCCGACGAGCCACCTCGACCAAGCTCTCGCAGATTTCATCGTGGAATTCACAGCCCCAAGGAGGCTCCCACAGAGAACGCTGGGGCTCCCGACGCCCAGTGGAAATTGTTCATAGACGGCTCCTCTAACAGAAATTACTCCGGAGCCGGAGTCGTGCTCATCACCCTGAGGAACACCCGATGTATTACACGTTAAGGATAAATTTCCCTACAACTAATAATGATGCAGAATATGAGGCCTTGATCGCCGGGCTTAGAATCGCGATCGAACTCAAGCTAGAGACCGTCCATATCTTCTACGATTCACAGCTTATCGTCCGACAAGTGCTGGGAGGGTATCAAGCGAAAGAGGGACGGCTCGCCCAATACCTGGCCCGGGTTCAGAGGCTATTCGCCCACCTCGAGCATTTCACCATCACCCATGTCCTGCGCAAGCAAAATGAAAAGGCAGATTCCCATGCCAAAATGGCAAGCTCCGAAGATCCGCAACTTAACGGGTTCGCCCCGGTTGAGACCCCAACTCTCCAAGCATCAAGAAAGGGAAAGACGAGGCGATGATGAGCGCCGAACCCGATCCCGAGTCCTGGATGATACCAATCAGAAATTACCTACAACATGGGACCCTACCAAAGCACTACAAGGAAAGGCGCGCGCTCACTCTCCAGTTGGCCCGTTACCTCCTTATGGATGGGGTACTCTACCACAGGGGTTTTTCTGTTCCCTTACCCCGATGCGTAGCCAATGGCGATGTCCACCGAGTACTAAGCAGTTTGCATGAAGGCGAATGCGGTGATCACACTAGGGGGAAAACCCTAGCCAGAAAGATCCTCAGACATGGCTATTACTGGCCTACGCTTGATCAATACGTCGTAGACTACGCTTGCAAGTGCGATAAATGCAATGCTTCTCCAAGATCCCAAGAGCCCCGCCTACCGAATTATCCCATATGGTCAGCCCCTGGCCGTTCTCCATTTGGGGAATCGACATTATCAGAACCCTTCCAATGACTAGAGGAGGGGCACGATACGCTGTCGTTGCAATGGACTATTTCACCAAGTGGGCAGAAGCTGAAGCTCTCGCCACCATTACCACGAAGAAGATGATCAACTTTGTTGTCCGCAACATCATTACCCGCTATGGGGTGCCCCAAGCTATCATCTCCGATAACAACACTCAATTTGAGAGCACCGAGTTCAAAGCGTTCTGTTAGCGTCACGACATTGATAAAAGATTCTCAACAGTGACTCATCCTCAAGCCAATGGGCTAGTCGAGGCGGTTAACAAGGTCATCTAATCCATTATTAAGAAGCATCTGGAAAAGGCTGGGGGCATGTGGGCAGATGAAAATCCTCTAGCTCTATGGGCATACCGCACCACCCACAAGACAGCAACCGGTCATACTCCTTTCGCCCTCGCATACGGATCTGAAGCTATCATCCCCATTGAGCTCAAGCTTCAATCCCATCGAGTCACGTACTTCAACCCATGGACAAACCAAGATCTACTTCTGGAATCGCTCGACTTACTGGAAGAAAAGAGGAACGAGGCCGATATTAGAGCCACCGCCCAACGATAGCGAGTAACCCGATACTTCAATTCCAGGGTCCGCCATAAGGACCTCAACATCGACGACCTTATTCTAAAGCAGGGTTTTCCCCCACCAACAGGCCTCGTGCCTCGCTGGGAAGGCCCGTACACCATACAACGAAAGCTCAGTGATGGAACTTTCAGGTTCACCACCGTCGACGGAGCTGAACTCCCAAGGGCATGGAACAGCGAACATCTCCGCCGCTACTTTACATAACTCAGTTTGTTGTTGTTTATGATTTTCAAACAATGTTCTGTTTTTTCCAGAAATTTGAGGCATTGTAAAGGCTGTTACTGCCCAAAGTTATTAGGAGAAATGATGTTCAGTTTCCTATCTCCTTGTTATTTACTTCTCACGTAATGCGTCTTGTTGGTTCCGACAACCAGCTCGATTCACGCCTGCGACCGCCGCATTGGCACCCCGGGCACGGGAGCCGGCGCTGCCATTCCAACCTCTAGGCAACATCGAGTCTGAAACACTTGGCTGTGCCCGACATCCCGAGCACGGGAGCCGGCAACGCTACTCGAATCTCCGGCCCACGGTGCGACCGAGTATAAACAACCACTAACTCGAACCTGGGCCCAGTGCCGAGACCGAGGATAAATCGTTCCGTGTCCTAGTCCAGGTGACTTGGCGCCACTCAGCGACCGACTAAGATCGATCCAAATCTCTCTTCGCCGGTTGCGGGTGCCGGTCGAATCTTGGCGCAGCACTAAGACCAGCCTTAAATCGTTTCTTCCCCGTTAGCTCTCAAGGCTTAGGGGCAGCCCATGGCCACGATCAGACCTTACGAGCTGATGATCGGGGCTGAAAATTACGCCGGCGAATAAACAACGTCTGGCGGCTTGCCTCAACCCGATGAATGACAGGAGAGCCACCCACCTAGCGAACCGCACAATGCGACACCCTACGCCTTTGCTATACTTGGGTTTGACCCCGGGCCACCCAAAACAGCAGGCGCACAGTCTGGTTTCATAAACTACGGGTTTCCTGAGCTGAGGGAAACTTACTGAAATCAGCGCTCTACCTCACCTCTCTGGAATAAGTTACCCAGAGATGGCCCCTAATCACGTTTGTGACAAGTGTAACGATAAGTATGCTTATGCAAGTACAGGACGCTGGAAAACATAAAAAGAGCATCCGAACACTTGACATAAATGGAGATATTTACTAATTCATATTTCATTTTCACACACACACACACTAAACAAACTACGTGTCTAACACTTTTACTTTCTAATGACAGGGTGTACATGAGAACCACACCATGTCTTGAAAAACCAAAAGCGAGGGTCGTACTCTCGTAAACTATCGGCCTACACTACCAAGATAACTGTAACCTCTACTTAGGCTACTAACACTAAACCTGTGTTTTCTTCTTTTCCTTGTGCTTGTGCTTTTTTGTAGATTCAACGCTCGAAGATTCATCCTTGGCACCGGGCCTCTTCTTACCAGACCCGCTCTTTCCATCTTGGCCCCTCCGAGAAGTGGTCGATTCATGAGAAGCTGAGAGATGTCTCTCGCCCGTCCCATCACCACTAGAAACTTCGGAAATATCAATGAGGGTGGCATGCGGCGTGGGCTTGGGGGCACCCCCAGTAGCGAGGCCAACTACAGCGTCACTCGTCTCTGGGACCGCCTTGCCTTCCCACTCAGCTTTCTCCTTAGCCTCTTTGGCAAGCCTCCACGCAGCAAGCTTTTAAGACCTATGCGGTGAGTCGTCACTAGCTTTGGCTTTCTCAAGGGACTATGTAGTCCTCCGCCATGCTTCCTCATCTTCCCTCTTCTTCTGGGTCTCATCATTAACCCTCTTCTTCTCAGCCTCCTCACCGGCTCTCTTCTTCGCGACAGTTTTGGCAGCCCTCACCTCAGCCTCCTTCCTGGTCTTCATTAGGACCTCCTTCCTGGTCGCCTCGTCGTGCTCTCGCTTCTCCTTCACCTCTTCGCTCTTAGCCACCATCTTGGCCTTTTGAGCTTCCACCAGGGCGGCCATCGAGGTCACATCGGCCTCCATTGGACTTCTGGCATGGGAACTTTGCCCATCAACTATCTCCCCTTCATCAATCAGACCCTCTTAAAGACTGGTGGTTAACTGTATATCCGAGAAGGTGTCAAGATGATCCCCTCCTCCTCCAGGTTGCGCTTCCATAGACTCTCGTCCGGACTCAATCACTAGTGGGACCACAGGGACAGGGCCCGATGTCATGGTCGGTTCAGGAAAGGTTGCATAGTAAAAACACAACCGTTTAGTCCACAAATTCGGTAATCACGCCATCCTCTGGTATGCATTGTAAAGGGAGTTTACCTCCGATCAGGGATGGCATAGAAAAAAAAGAAGGGGCATCCGGTGCCGTGGCAATGTGGATCCGGTCTCTTCCAGTCCGAGGTGATCCAGGTCATACTCAGTTGAAGTCCGAATCAAGGCTGCAGGACCGCTCACCACCACTGACTCAGATGCTAATGGACGATAGAAGCTTATCGCGGCAAATGTCTCCATAACCCTAACACTCTCAGACCTGACAACTTTCCCTTTCTCCTTAGCGAGCCTCGCCAACCTTTCATTCTCGACATCCTCTTGTTACAGCCTCCTTCCTTCCTCCATCTTCTCACGTTCGTCATTGTCCAAGAGAATGTTCATGAGCTGGCGCTCATCTAAAGTACTTACATCCACTTGACGCAAGAAGGCTTCGTACGGGACTAACCCCTCCCAGGTTCTGGCTAGCTCGCGGGGATAGTCTTCGACCCATGAAATCCCTCAGAATCTCAAATCTTTTACATACATATTGTGGATACTCTCCTCGAAGGACCCGACATAGAACTCCACATCTTTCAGCTTTCCCCTCAGCTGCTCTATCTCCCTTAAATATTCAGCCTTTATACCCTCCGACGCACTCAACATGTCCCGGTTGCTAACTTCAGTATCCTCCTTCGCTTTCCTCATCGCCTCAAGCTGCCTCTTCAACTCGGCGACTTCGGAATTCTCAGCCCGCAACTTTTCATTTTCCACCCTCAAAGCGGCATTGTCATCCTGAAGCTGAGCAACTTTCTCAATCTCCTTCTCTATGTCGGTGCATACTTTAGACCACTCATCCTTATCCTTCTTGAGGGTTGTGTTTTCAATGGTCAAGCGACTTACTATATCGCTAAAAGTCTCACGGTCATGCGCAACCCCCGTCTTTAAAATCGCATATGCTTGTTTCAGCTCCACTGCAATAACATGGTCAAAAGTTAAAACTAGGAAACACACGAGATAGCGGTTAATTAACCACGACGCAACAGATGGACCTACCTATCTCGGTTTCCAAATGAGTAACTGAGGTCTTTTCTCCATCAATAGTCAATTGTCGATTGATGACCTCCAGGTTTTCCCTCTTGACCAACTCAGAAAGATGGAGGGAATACTTGGTTAGTTCATTGGCCTAGTGATATGCAACTTGTACATGCATCCATATCTCTTTGAATTCCCTACTAGGAGCAGGGCGGAGATCAGGGAGAGATGGCAGCTCATCGAAGTGATGTTGGGGAAGTACAGCTTCAAGAATGTCCTCCTCTCCTCTACAGAAAACGCTCGGATTTGGGACTCTGTAAGATTTTGCATTCCCGTCACGACCTCTATGCCCGGCCTTAATTGACCAAACATCATCTCCCTCCCCTTAGCGGATTGAGCGGGAGCAGGAGGGGCGACGGGCAGAGGATCTGTCTAAAGCAAGGATCGGAAACCTCCTATGTTGAGCCGAGTGTCTCCCACGGATACGCGAATAGGAGGAGGGGGAGGAGGTGTCATAGATCGCCTCGATCGGTCCCTACCTGGATGCCCGCCGCCTTGTTCTAGCGGAGGCGGGGCACCATACAAACTGGTGGATCTTCGGAAACTCTCAAAGGAAGAACTCAGGGGATACCGGCGGTCACAGCGTCCATAACTTTGTCCACCACGTCCAGCTGCCATATCACCTGCCAATGGAACAAGTCAATGTTAGTCAAGTTACACACATAGGAAGACATCTATGCTATGCAGTGTTATGAATGTATGCCTTAAAGTGTTCTCTCAACAGACCAGGTTGTGGTCCGATCGAGGGAGTCAACCCCTCAGCAGCACAAGTAAGTTCTTCTAGGCTTGTCGTATTTGGCCATGTAGCCACTACTAAATCAAGTCCTTTTAAGCCATCAAACTGGCCCGCGAGTTCGAGCGAGGCAGTGGCCTATGAGTGAGTCGTAGCAGACTACGATCTAACCAGCGCTCCCTTCCCCTCCCTTGTTGGAGGGACAGGAGTGCTAGGGAGCCCCTCATCTCTGGCAACCTCCTCGTGGTCGTGAGCCTCGTTTCCATGCATATCTCCTTGAGATCGAGCAGTCTCTGGCAGCTCCCCTCCTGTAGGGGGCACTTTTCTCTTCCGCCTAGTGGTGGTCGGACCTGCCGCAACTCCTTCTTTTGGCGCACTAGAAGCAACCGCAGGCCTGATCACAACCCGATTGGTAGGTAGCAACCCAGCACAGCGGAGACGATCCTGGCTTGTCATGGTGCTGGTATCGCGGGAATTCTCCAGTATCTCTTGCAAAGCATTAAGGCATTGCCGGTATTCATCTCCTGTAGGCGCCTTTGGATTTCCTGTCATAACCCAATTAAAACCATGAATAAAGGAAGGAATCAAGAAATTACGGCATAGAACGGAGCTAAAGAAACACTCACTTTCCTCAATCCACCTTCTGGAAAATCTGGGAGGGAAGCTAACGAAGAACCACTCGCGCTTAAACACTGACAGCCTGGGACATGTCCCAAAAAAAATTTTGTGGCAACTTTCGATGCCAGAAATCATTGAGAAGCAGCGCTCGTTTTCCTTAAGTGGAAGAAGTATTGAATATCTTCCCAGTGGGTTCCCTGTGCAAAAAATCGTGGAAGAGAACATGAGTACCCAGGAGAGAAGCGTAAACATTGGGGTGCAATTGCGATGTCGTGAGATGGAAATAGAACAACATACCCCAAATGAAGTTATTAGCCAGGGGCACACACCCGGCAAAGCAAGCTTGTCGATTCTAGGCAGTGAGGCCCTCCGGCAGCACATAGGCTCTACCATCTCTCCCAGGGGCATGGACATCATCCGCCGGTATGTTAAAACGCGCCGCCATTTTTCTGACTGCGGTAGCATCCATACACGAGAGTACCGAATCGGTGGGATTCTCCAAAATCACCGCGTCAGGCAAAATGTCCGGAGTGACTGGAAGTGCGGGCGCATCCTCACCTATGATATCCACATTCTCGACCTCTTCAGTCATGACCGGGGAATATTGCTGCTCAAGTTGCTCCCCGTGCTCAGACGCTTCGGGCGAGCTGGTTGTATGAGAAGGAGTCGATCCTTCGGTGGTCTCAAGCTCGCTTCCAGACGAGCTACCTCCAGGGGGTAGGGTTGTGATAAGGGCTGGGAAGCCTCGGCTTCCTTAGTCTTTCCAGTCTTTGATGTTGTCTACATCTTCAGCTACATTTTAACGCATCAGTATTAGAACGGGCAGTATATTGACCTGTATCCCTCATGTTGGTGACAACTAATATGTGCGTGTAATGCAATGAAAAAATAAGCCACATTAAGAAAGTCCAGAATAATTTGAAATAGTCCAAGTCCCAATCTGGTTGTATGTTCTATCCTATGTGAACAATCCTAAAACCCTGCTCACGCGGTTAACAACTTATGCATCAACACTAAGCGTGAAAATCCAGAGACGGGTGTCTGGAAGCCAAAGTCCAACGACACGATAGATTAGAAGCCCGGCACATCAAAGACCGGGTCCCAAGCCATGTCAGGCTCGAAATTTTTAACCCCAGGTTCGAAATTCTGAACCCATCCGGTTCGATGCTTCGAACCCCACGAAGCTCGAAAATCCGAACCCAGAAGGGTTTGAGACTTCGAACACAGTGGATTCGAAAATTCGAGCCCAGCGAGGCTCGAAATTTCGAACCTACAGGGGTTTGAGGCGTCGAACTGCATGGGTTCGAAAATCGAATCCACGAGAGTTCGAGACCTCCGCCACAGCCCTACGACTTCCTCCCCTTCTCATCTCCTCGACCCAAAGCCTCACCTAGTTCGGATTATAAATAATCGGGTTTGAAATTTTCGGGTTCGAAGCTTTCAACAATGGCGGCCAAAGAAAGAAAAAATAGAAGGAAAAAAGTGAAGGGGGCCTATTTATAAAAGGAAAAATGACCCCTCATATTCCAGTACGGGTTCGAAATTTCCGAACCCGTTGAGTTCGAAATTTCGAACCCCCCGGGTTCAAAATTTCGAACCTCACAGGGTTAGAAAATTCGAACCTCATGGGTTCGAAATTTCGAACTCCTGGGCTCAAAATTCCGATCCCACTGGGTTCAAAATTTCGAGCCTTCCGGGTTCGAAAATTTCCGACCCAGTTGAAAAAAAATGATGATGATGATCATACTTAAGGGTTTGAAGCACTGCGCTGCACTCTCTCGTACACGTATTCCATGCATGTGCATATCGACCACCGCGCATCCACGGGAGCAACGCACTATGGGCACTGAGCGACTTGAGTACGGCGCATCCCCCAACAACTAACGCTTACTCGCCTTTTGAATAACAGGGAAAATTAGCAGCTTAATTTATCTCAACCAACACAAAGCACATCATGTCAAGACAAGACGTATTTTAGGGGGCAAATATTAACCAGCTTTTGGTCCGGTTCCCAAGAGTGCATCAGACACGCTCAACTCAACGTATCGCGTGAAGTTGAGGCCAAAAAGGGACACTCAGGAGCAAAAGAGACAGGATCAGGAAGGGACTGCGCCGCTCGCAACCTCATGACATTCAGAAGACATCCGCAAACCAAGGCCTCGGGCCTCGAAGGAATTACAAGCCTCAAGCACCCGATCCCGGGATCATCGCGCCCCTCGGAAAGACTTCGCACCGGGCATGACATGAAATTCGCACCCATGCCTAGGTTCGAAATCTCGAATCCTGCGGGTCCGAAATTTCGCACCCATTCCTGGGTTCGAAATCTCGAACCAGGCGGGTACGAAATTTCGCACCCACGCCTGGGTTCGGAATTTCAAACCCATCAGTTTCGAAATTTCGAACCCAGCGGGTGCGAAATTTCGCACCCATGCCCGGGTTCGAAATTTCAAGGTGTGCAGGTGGTGGTTTCGAAATTCTGCTAGTGGTCCCGTATTTCTACCTACTCCTGCCTAATCCTACCAACCCTCACTACTATAAATAGCCCATGGCCTCACACTTCAAAGGGGTTGGATTTTCTTAACTTGAGACCTTCCTAGAGCTCCCTAGACCTCATTAATGGCATCTCCTGTTTGAGGAAGAAGGAGAATTAAATATTCTTTTTCCCAAATACCTAGCATATGGCAATCATAAAAGTGAATGTAATGAGCATGGCTCTACCTTGTAATTCTTGAGTGATTAACAAAAGTTCAACATTCTTCCAAAGTGGACATAGGCCTAATCCGAGGCCGAACCACTATAAATTCTCATGTCATTTACCGCTTTCTCTTACTTAGTCTTGCGACCAAATTAACTATTCCTAGTAATAGGAATCTTTGGTGTTTAAGACATTTTTTGTCGTCAACAATTTCCATTCAAAACATATTTTATAAATCATTTATAGATTCAGTTTAAAATGATTTCAACTTCATTTTCAATTTTAAATCAAAATTGAATATTCCATATCATTTTAATTTCAAAATGATAATATTTTCAAAATATTTAATTTTGAAATCCATTTCCTTTCGATGTTATTTTTAAAAATGAATAAAATCGATCCATAAACACGTTTGGGTTAAAAATAGCGTTTCTATACTTAACCCGACTTCATATTTTTATATCTTCTCGTGTCCATCCAAAATCGGACATCAAAATCATATTTTGATCATTCACTGAATATTATTTTAAAATATTTGTTATTTAACAATATTTATTATTTCTAAAATATTCTTCATTATCAAATATTCTTTATTATCAATTATTCTTTATTTTAAAATCTTCTTTATTTTAAAATCTTCTCTATTTTAAAATCTTCTTTATTTTTGGATTGGAATCAGACTCAATCAATTACCATATAATTTTAGTTATATGGATTTCATACATCGCATGTATACAACAATAATGATAAACGATCATTAAAAGTCCATACAACATCCAGAGTGCATTTTACAACTGTATAAGCATTAAAATAAATAAATAACACTCATCACAGCCTGTCAACCCATCGATTGACATACCATTAATTATTGGAATCAGTGTATGGAAAATATCATCCCAATACCCATGTGGGGTTTTAAAACAACAAATACTGATTATTATTTGTGCAGTTGGGTGATATGTAAAATTTATCGTTACCATGAATATCAGATAAATAAGTGTACATAAACGAACCGTCCGATTTGTAAATGAATATTTATTTTATTTCATTTCATGATATTTTTTATACAAAGTTCATATAAATAATTTTATATACAACAATACCAATACATGACAATCCCAGTTACAATCCAAACAAACAATCAACCATGGTTTGTACTAAAAAATAGTGTCAATCGCTACTAAGCCCCGTTTGCATCCTAATATATATTTAACTGTAAAATAATTAGAGTGAGAAGAAGTTCTCACATTGGTTTCCACTCCGTCATTCTTTAAAGGGCGGTCTGGATTTGAATTTGCTCTAAATTCTAACTAGCCCCAAGTTGGGCCCGGTTAGTCTTGTTGTGAAGCTCTCGTCCCCACGATCGCAACAAATCCTATTTAATGCGATTTTGACACCATATGAGAAAGTTACACTATTAAGAAGGTCAATGACATTTTTGAATTAATTAATATAATAATTAATTAAAATATACCCCTCTTACTTCTTCAAAACGTATTGGCCGCTGTTTTCCACACAGCGTCGAAACTAGGGTTGCACTTTGCGTCAAAACCGTGAAGCGTGGTGTCGATCGGACCTTGCCACGTCGAAGCGCTACGAAGGTCGCACCAATGCCCAGGACGATGGCGAACTCGAACTCGAGGTGGCGGCGGATTCTGGCGACTAATAGTGTGACTTTACGACGACTGTTCTCCACGAATACACAACGAAAAGGGACCAGACCACTATGGATTTGAAGAGCAAGAGAAACTCTTCCATTTTCCCTTTTGGGGTTTGTGGATTCATTGATTGGATCAAACGAATTTGGAGCTTGAATTTTTGAGCTCCATCCGCCGTATATCGCTTTTGAAGAGAGAGAGGCACGATATTTTTTCAGCGAATATGAAATTAGAAAATTAGGGTATTATATTTTTTTATTTATATATATTTTTCCAAAAATACCCATGTATCGGTACGAACTCCAAATTAGACCCAATGACTGCCGCACCCAGCTAAATACCTCCATTCTGAACACAATGGGATATGTCCCATGTGCCAATTCAACTGTTTCGATCAGTTTTTCTTTAAATTAAAATATAAATCAATATATATTGAATTTGAACGCACATTTTAATTTACAAGGGCTACATACTGACTCCAAAAATTACAGAAAAATAAATCTAGCTATGTTTTGAGGATACGGTTAACAAAACTAATTTCGTCGAATTTGGAGATCGTTTGTAAAATGGTCATTTTCTGGTCGATCCAATTCAAACTAAAACTGTCAAAACACATTTAAATTTACTACGCTCACGTATTAAATCCAAAAATTATGAAATTCGAAACTTAGCAATAATTTGACATTCCGGATCCAACAAAAGTGGTTTCGTAAAAAATGGAGGTCGTTTCCAAAATGGATATTTTTAAGGGCTATATATTATATATAATATATAAATTCCATAGCGACTATTTTAAATTTTAAATTGGACATCACTTTCAATTCTCGTTATGAAATCAAAATTTTTCACATTCTTAGAAAGATATTATTAAATAGATTCTAATATTTCTGTTTTTACTGAAATCCGATTTATTTTGAATCCTGTACATTCATTTGAAATTTAAAATTGAATTTCTAAACTACCGTGCCATTTCAGGCTCGTTTTATAATTAAAATAAATTTATTTGTTCTAACTTCGATTTAAGTAAATTTTTTAGTCTTTATTATCTAAAATAAACCATTTTAAATGTCCAAAATCCATCAAAATAGCCGAAATAAAAATTTTAAATTGGTTCTGAAAATCCGAGTTGTTACAATCTCCCCCACTTAAAATCTTTTCGTCCTCGAAAAGGAACAGAGCTGAAAGTTGTTTAACTAACCAACTCAACTTTCATTCTGGCTTTCATTCTTCAACTTTTCAGTTTCTTATAATTTTCCAATTTTTCAAAAATTTGGCTAACGCCCTAAATTTTCGAAAAATTTCACCATAACCCTCTTTGTAAGGGTTGATATTTAAAACCACAACTTGCTTCTCAGGCCCTCATCAATACAAAAGAAAAAGAAAAAGCCAATCGGCTCATAAAATCATCAAAACCTAAGAAATACAGTAAACATGTACCTATTTGTCGGGCATACAATTTTATTCCTCCTCTTAGCTTCCATGCTATGATGTGTTCATTATATATACATGTATGCATGTAATTCAAATCAAATTTCAATTCAGTTCAATAATAAATTCAATTTGGCTATACTTACCTTCAATTCTCTTATTGTTTTTACTAGTCCAATATTTTTATTATTTAAACTACTAATCAAACATTGCAAACAGCAATCAATTAGTTGGTTAGCTTTTCAATCATATAACTTTTATATATTGTCAAAACCATATTTCAGTGCCAAATCACAAATAAACCCTATTTAGTTTTGGTTCTCACACCAGTCAATTGGAAAATAAATAGATATCCCACTTTCGAAACTCGAATATAAATTCTGATGATGTAGCTACAATCATCAGAATCATCTCCCGGCGATTAGAGTGTGATTCTATATCTATCCAGTATATTTGAGGCTTCGAATACATGCTTGCTAGGCGTATATGCAAAATTTTCATATACTCGATTGTCCGAAATAAAATAAAATAATATACTCAAATACGTATAATTAGATTAAATTTTCAAAACAAAATTTCTTTTCATATTTATTTTAAAAATAACACTCTTTGAAACTCATTCTAGGATACTACTGATACCATCTCTAACGAGTCATTCTCATTGGATATTACTAATCCAATCTCTGATGAATTCTTTCGTTCGGATCTAATGTGTCTTTTTCTCGAGCTCTGTAAACCAAAGCTCTGATACCAAATTGAAGCGACCCGAACTTCCCGACCGGCATAAACCGAACAAGAAGGAGGACTATTTTGAGAACAAGACTAATCGGAACGTAAATAACATAACATTTCATTGCTATTACAACAATCACATCAGAGTATAAGACTATAACAGAGTATGAATAAATAATATACATCAAAAAAAATCTCAATGATATGAATTACATTAGCAGCAGAAAAATAATACATAACACAACTGAAAGAAATACATGGATACAGAGCTTTTCGAATATAGCTCCAACCGTAAACCAGGATCCTATAAAATTAAATATACAAAACTAAAACTACTAGCTGCCCGTGTGGAAAATAAAGGCACCCAGAGTTTAGGTTAAAATAATAAACTCCAGGTCAGTCATGGGACTAGTGTGAGAACTACAACAATTATTAAATTTTTTACTTTATAAATAAAGTAAATCAAGGGAGCACGCCATATAACACGGAACGGTTTTTCTCCCAAGAATACCAGTGCATAAAACATTTTATAATCAGCGCAATGCTTTTCGAAAAATGAAGCTATTATAAGACTCAGGTCCCATCACACAATGCAACGCAAGCCGAAGGATAGAATTTTACCTAATAATAGGCAGACATGCTTGGTACGTTTAAAAACAAATCATTTGGATATTGCTATAAGTGTATAGTGTCAAAAAAACTTCAAATATAAATGTATCAATCATAGATGGCATGGGTACCATATATCATGTCGCCATACTAGGTTTTACAACTAAAACTGAAAAGTCATGTATTGGAAATTGGATTTCCGTCATGAGTCAAGGCAAGGGATGTACTCCTTACTGATTCGAGACACTCTAGCAAATGCCTCAGGATCACACCTACGGGCAACCCTGGATCCTGTAGAGTCGATCCTCCCTTACGTTTGAGGATTGGTTATTCCTAAACATAGGTTTCCCGGTCCTATCAGACCTATCCATCGACCCTGTAGTGAATGATATATCCGAGGCGCCTCGCTATCCATCATCTACATAGGTAAAAATATAAATGTCTGGGCTCCATACCATGACACCACCTATAGCTAGAAAGAAACGTCGTGCACTCACTGCATTCCCTTATCCTGTTTTTGACTCATACGGAGGTGTGAGGCTCGCGAATTAACGTTATACACAAAGCTATGATATTTAAAGTCATTCTTTGATCATCAACCACAAGACTCTACTTTTCAATAGAAGCCTTGATTACTGCATCTCCACATGCCACACTGACAGTTCACGCCATGCAACTGATGTCTATCAATATATAACGTCTAAGCTCGTACGTCTCAGAGAAGGGTGTTAAGCAAGAGAATAAATTATCTACCACCAAACAGATATATATTTAATAGAGATCAATCAACATAGAATAAAATCCAATGTCAGACACACATCCATTTGCAAGTTCGTTCTGGGTCTGAATGAAACCGGAGGCACCTTATTCCTCATCCCATATGTCCAATACAGGAGAGAGGTCCTCACATATCTGGTCGATCTCCAAGTATGTTTGGACGATCACCACTTATTACCTTGTCTTGGGTGTACAGCCCAATCAAGACATCAATAATCATCCAAATGATGTGAAAAACTCCGATCTTTAACCATCGTCTTCATTGTCGACTTATCGTCGAATCAATTATTCAGAATGGGTATAAACCTGGCCTTTCCGAATCAATTATTCAGAATGGGTATAAACCCGGCCTTTCCGAATAATTCACGTATCTTAAAATCAAGTGCTATAAAAACACAACATACACCTCATTCACATTCTGAATATTCTTTTATTCAAATATTCATATCCTTTGGGAAAGGTTCCCATTAATTTTATCAAATATAAATTCTTTAAATTTATTTTTTAATCTTCCTTTTGATATCAATTCAAACCAAATTAAGGTTTATCCAAACTAGTCGGGATTAGCGCACCTTACCGAGGTAATCATTTGTTTAATTTCCCAATCCCAACCTATTCATACCATGGAGAAAAACTTGGAGCACTCCATATCTAACACCACGGTGTTATTGGTAAAATTAATTACCATTTCATGTTCAAATCTAATTAAAGATTTAACTATCGCCTGGAGTAAAATTGGTGGTACTCCATTCTCGACCATTTCACCAATTTGGTAATTAAATCATCACGTTCCCATTTCAATCTAATTAAAGATTCATTAAATCTTCACCAAATTTTAATCTTCCAACAATCATTATTAATGATTTTTTAACTTTGGGAAATCAAACATGTTGCATCAACAATCTACACCGTACCATTGGTTTCTACCGATATATAACCTCTAAGCTCGTACGTCTCAGAGAAGGATGTTAAGCAGGAGAATAAATTCTTCGCCACCAAACAGATATATATATATATATATATTTATTTAGCAGAGATCAACAATACGGTTCGAAACACAATGTTAGACATGTAATTCTGTCTTTAACTGGGTTAAAGAACCAATGCCATTTAAAACACAGTTCACGATAAACCCAAAATCACGTTCCATTAATTATTGAATCTTCACGGAAAACAGATCAATATATAATCGATATCAATTTCCGTATCCGACTAATAATATAAATGGAATAACGATAAAACCTTTTAAATTCCATATATATTAATAGTCTTCCTCCACAGAAGCTCACTTCGATTATTAACAAATCGAATTCCATTCAATTACAATTTAATATATGAAATTGGAAAACTTTACTTTGGAAAATTTCCATTAAATCTTAATAAAAGATTTATATATTTCAAATCACACTTCACTGTTAAATGGGTTAAAGAACGAATGCCATTAAAAACACAGTTCATAATAAACCCAATTCACATTCCATTTTATTCCAATCACAAATATAATTGGAAACTCTAATAATCTTAATTAAAAGATTTATTCTTTTCACCATGGGGTTTAAGAACAGTGTTACTGAAGACACCGTTCACGACAAACCCAAAATCCACTTTGATATTAAATATAAGGCTCTGAATAGAAATTATATCGACTTATATTCAATATCAAAATCTAAAACCAACACATATCATGGGGAATAACGATATGTATATGTCTTCCAAATTCCCATACAATATCCGTATAGTCACGGAATCCAATACCGAAATATTCCGAAGATTGTTTCCATTTCAAACCATTCCAATTCATACATTGGAAATTTTTTGGTTATTTTTAACACCCATTTTCAAATTCAAATTATTATTTCTAAAAATAATTGGATTTTCTATTCTAGTTATTAACTAGTTCATTTCGATAAAAATATATTTTATCTTTTCAAAACCGTAATTTTTCAACCAAAATCCTTCCAAATCGTTTATTATGATTTTACACAATTTTTCCATATTTTTAGTAATTTTATCAAGGCCCATACAGTCGGTTTCCAATAACGGCCACCGAACTGCATCCATAGCGACCTTTTTTGAATTTGATTTGGACATATCTTAGAATCCGACCGTTCAAATTTAAATCTATTATATTCATTAGAAAGCTCTTTTCGATATGAACCCAACGGTTTTGGTTTTAGGAGAATCCGCGGTCGGATCTCCCGTAACATCAATTTGAAATCATTGGTTGAAATTCGCGAACATCGCTGCGCGGCGTGTTCTATTCAGGTCATTATATATATATATATAATATTATATATATATCGTCGATTTCCATTCAAAATGTATTTTATAAATCATTTATAAATTCATTTTAAAACGATTTCAACTTCATTTTCAATTTTAAATCAAAACTGAATATTCCATATCATTTTAATTTTAAAATGATAATATTTTCAAAATACTTGATTTTAAAATCCATTTCCTTTCGATGTTATTTTTAAAAATGAATAAAATCGATCGATAAACATGTTCGGGTTAAAAATAACGTTTCTATACATAACCCAGCTTCATATTTTTATATCTTTTCGTGTCCATCCAAAATCGAGCATCAAAATCATATTTTGATCATTCACTGATTATTATTTTAAAATATTCGTTATTTAACAACATCCTTATTTCTAAAATATTCTTTATTATCAAATTTTCGTCATTATCAAATATTCTTTATTATCAAATATTCTTTATTTTAAATTCTTCTTTATTTTAAAATCTTCATTATTTTAAAATCTTCTTTATTTTTGGATTGGAATCAGACTCAACCAATTACCATATAATTTCAGTTATATGGATTTCATACATCACACGTATACAACAGTAATGATAAACGATCATTAAAAATCTATATAATATCCAGAGTGCATTTTACAACTGTATAAGCATTAAAATGAATATATAATGCTCATCACAACCTGTCAACCCATCAATTGGCATACCACTAATTATTGGGATCAGTGTATGGCAAATACCATCCCTATACCCGTGTGGAGTTTTCAAACAACAAATACTGATTATTATTTGTGTAATTGGGCAATGTATAAAATTTATCGTTCCCATGAATATCAAATAAATAAGTGTACATAAACAAACCATCCGATTTGCAAATGAATATTTATTTTATTTCATTTCATGGTAATTTTTATATATAGTTTATATAAGTAATTTTATATACAACAATATCAATACATGACAATCCCAATTACAATCCAAACAAACAATCAACCACGGTTTGTACAAAAAACAGTGTCGGGGGCTACTAAGCCCCGTCTGCATCCTAGTATATATTTAACTATAAAATAATTAAAGTGAGAAGGAGTTCTCACATTGGATTCCACTCCATCATTCTTTCAAGGACGGCCTGGATTCGAATTTGCCCTAAATTCTAGCTAGCTCCAAATTAGGCCCGGTTAGTCTTGTTGTGAAGCTCTCATCCCCACGATCGCAACGGATCCTGTTTCATGCGATTTCGACACTGTATGAGAAAGTTACACTACTATGAACGTCAATGACATTTTTGAATTAATTAATGTAATAATTAATTAAAATATACCTGTAACACCCCGTAATTTTAAAATATCAAAACTGACAAATTTAAGAATATTTAATTTTTAGAAGAAAAATTAAGTGAAATGGGTTACGCCATTGCGTTCGTCTCAAAATTCTTCTTGAGATAGAGTCCGAGTTTGCGTAAAATGGACATCATATGGCGAAGTTATGAAGCTCGGAAGATTTAAAGTTTAAAGCTGTAGAACAAGTCGACCACCCATTTTTCACCATTCGACCGTTTACAAGTCGACAGCCCATTTATCTCCAGTTGACCATTTTTAAGCAGAAGTGAAAACTGTCGACCGGTTGAAATTGGCCAGTTGACTGGTTGATTCTGGGCAGTTTCCTGATGATGTGTTTTTCTAATTTGAGTGGTTCGGATGGTTCCTAATCAAATCTAATGGTCCTAATTCACCTAATACATCTATAAATAAACAACTAAACCTAACCCTAATCTCTTCAACCCTAATCCATGGCGCCTCCATACTGCTGCTCCAACTCAAATTAATTTAGCTTTTATTCTTCAATAATCAAAGAAGAGGTTATTCAAAATCAGATTTGCTACAATAACGCCTAATTCTCTTTTCTAAGAATCCTATCGCTGTGAGTTTATGTTGCTTTCACATATAATTAAATTAAAAAGTAATTGTGATAGGAGTGTAAATTGGATCTAATGTATATGCTTGTAAATATGATGAATCATATCAAGTTTTGTAATTTGTTATCCGTCTGATTTATACCCAATTGCTATTATCATATGCGTGTCTAATCTATTTTATCATTATTCGTTTCACATGCCTATTTATATGTTTATGCCAATTTTGATGTTTGATTCTCTTCCCTTCTTCTTTTCCTTTTTCCTTTTGAGATTAGGCTAACTTCGAGCCTAAGCATATTACATTGAGATTTACATACGAATAACGTTGGGATGATTGGGAAAAGATTGGGAAATATGTAATAAAATGAGATTTGGCATAAATTGTTGATAATTATGACATTGATTTGGGCATAATTTGGTATAACTTGTATACATGGAATTATATGCATAACTTGAATTAGCATTATAAGCATAATTGGACATTATGGACAATTGGAATACATTAATTGAAGATTTGAAATTGGGCATGAATAAAAGGAAAAAATAATAAACGTCTAAGACACGAGGTTAGATTTGTTTGCGGTAGAAGTCTGCCCAGAACCGCCCGGCATATCTAGCAACCGCAAAACGGCAATCTAATGTGAGAGGTCGAAGACAGAAATTACAGGCGTCATAGTGCTAAGACATGAGGTTAGATTCAGACTGCGGTAGAAGACTACCCGGAACCGCCCGACATATCCAGCAACCACAAACAGTAATCTAATGTGGGAGGTCTTGCATAATTACGGATGTAATGAATTAATGAACACTTAACCAAGATAAGACATGTGGTAAGATATGGGAATAATAAAAAGTTAAGTGGGTGACATAGGTAGCATATGAAACATAATTAAGAGCACTTAACCATAATGAAACATGTGATAAGACATGGGAGTAATAAAAGGGGTTAAGTAGGAAATCCTAGTGGGGACCAAGCCTAGGAGGGAAGCTTGAGTCAAGTATGGGGACCCTTTTCAACTAGTAACTTATTTTTAGTATCTATATGAGCTCGAACTAGGTCGAGGATGGGACACGCTTACTGGGGTTGATTGTAAGAGGTCAAAAGAGTAAAGAGCGATGGCAACGCAAGCCAACGGAGTCATATGCGTGTGTGGGTCAGGGCTGGTAGGTAAGACGTTGTTGCATCGTGTAGGTATAAGCTGTGCATTTTAGTAGTATCGGGCTGCCACTTTAGGGAGTGATACTCCTTACTATGGGACCAGCACAGGTACTACGAGTTAGGGAGACAATCGAATGGGGGATGGTAGTGGGTACAACTTGTGGAGGTAGGAGCAAGTGGGCACCTATGACAGCAGCTAGGAGTACATGAAGCTACTGTTATTATGATTAGTAGGGAGGGATCACCTTTTAGTATGAGACTAGTATTGGTGCGGGGCGGGAAATATCTTATAGTGGTTAGAAGCGCAATCGATATTATACCATGTTCATCTTACTTACCATGTAATACTTGCTTATGTTACAATCATTTCCTATATCCAGTTTATGTTCTTATCCTGTTACCTTACTAATTATATTGTTGAAGTCACTGGACTCGCCAGACTTTGTGCCTGACCCTTTTTGTTTCGCTTCTTTTTCTTTCCTTTCCCCTCAGGTTCTCAGGGTCGGACTATCGAGGCTTGATTTGGATTTCTCTTTCTCTACTGGAAGTGCTTGGAAGTGCTGAAAGTAATGATCAGCTTTGTTTCTCTTTCATATGGCATTTTGGAATGGGATTATGGTTTTGCTTTTATGTACTCTGATAATAATTTTGTTCAAGATGGATATTTATGTACTTGGCTTTAGTATGTGGTTTTGATGTTGTAACCAGACATGTTTTTCTTTTCCGCTACAATGAATAAATTTGAATTTTTAAGTACCATTTTATATATTTGTCTTGTGATGTTCTGTTCTATACTCTTATAACGCTCCATGAAAGTTAATGCATTCACTTAGTGAGTGACATTAATGGAAGTGGGGTGTCACACGTGGTATCAGAGCTGAAGGTTACCAAAACAGATAAAAGATTTTGAAAACCATTTTCAAAAGCATTTTTAAAAAAGAAGTATTTTCAAAAACATGTTTTAAAGAAGGTATTTTCAGGAGAAAGGTTTATTATGAAATACATAATCCCCAAAAGCCATATATCTTTCTTTCGATTCTCTGTTTTGAATCTCTTCCTTTTTCTTTTCGCGTGATGGGCGGAAAACCGTTTCATGGGACTGAGACGTATGTCGCGTGCTTGGTTAATGAAGGATGAAGCTTCATTTTGGTGGGAGGTTACGAATGGAGAACGTGCGGTGGAGACATGGATGGATTTCAGATAGAGGTTCGAGTTGAAATTTCTTTCACAAGCAGAAGAATGTTTATACATTGAGAGGTTCTTGGCTTTGAAACAAGGAAATTTGTCTGTTAAGGAGTATGTTAACAAGTTTAATCAGTTGGCGAGATTTGGTTTAGAGTTGGTGAACACGCCGCATAAGAAATCCTTGAGATTTGCTAAGGTCTTGAACGAACCGCTTCACGGGTTGGCTATGCCCACATTCCTATGGAGGATACTTTTGAGAAACTTGTTGATATGGCGTTGATGAATGAGGAGGAGAAAGGTGCTAAAATGGATAGGACACAGGATAAGGAAGTTGATCCAAAGAAGGCACGACAACAATAAAAGAAAGGCGGTAAGGATAACAAGGTCCAAGAGAAAAGGAAGTGTCACAATTGTGGAATACCTGGCCACTTAAAGAAAGACTATAGAAAGAAGAAGAAGCCTGGTTATTACCATTACGGTGAGGCAGGACGTATTATTAAAGATTTCCCGAGGAGGCAAGGACAAGGGCAAGGGCAAGGGCAGAGGACAGGATCTACTTCTGGAGGGAAGGTTCATGCTCTCATGGCACTGGGGCAAGAAGGAGGTAGAAACATTTCTGTCGAAAGTTTGATTTTCCTTTTTGATTATCATGTTCGAACTTTGTTTGATTCTGGCGCTTCACATTCATTTATATCTGCTTCGTTAGTTGAAACACTGCACTTAAATACTAGTTTAGTTTTGGATCCCATTGTAGTCTCAAATCTTATTGGTGGTTCGGCTCGTTTATCTATGACTTATCGGGATTTGAGAGTGTCTGTCTTGGGCATTAAGTTTGAATGCAATGCCTACGTTCTTGGTTTCATGGGCTACAGTTTGATTCTAGAGATGAATTGGCTAGCCAGGTATGGTGCCATCCTAGACTGTGAAAGGAGGGTAGTTAGATTGTTGACTCGTTGTGGAAGGACCCTTGATATTTCTTGTGACCCTAGGGGTTCAGTGATGCTTAGCTACCTAGAATCACTTGACGCATCCGTCGATGATTTTCAATCTGTTCGAGTAGTCTGTGAGTATGATGACGTCTTTGATGAGGTTCGGGGTTTACCCCTGAGGCGCGAGATAAACTTCATTATATACTAAGTAGATAATGCAAAGCCAGTTGCATTGCCAGTGCGCCACATGGCTCCGAGAGAGAGGAAGAAACTCAGTAAAAAAGTAGGGTGCTGCTTGAGAAAGGATTCATAAGAAGAAGTATTTCGGAATGGAGTACTCAGTTTTTTTTTGCTACGAAGGCGGACAGTTCGCTTAGATTGTGCGTGGACTATAAGGAGCTAAATAAACTCACAAAGAAAAATAGACACCCATTGCCGAGGATAGATGATTTGTTCGATCAGTTGGTTGGTGCTTCAGTTTTCTCGTAGTTGGACTTAGCTACAGGATTTCATCAGTTGAGGGTAGCTGAGGATAGTATAAATAAGACTGCTTTTAGGACTCCCGACGGTTTCTACGAGTGGCTCGTCATGCCTTTTGGTTTGACGAATGCACCCGTATATTTTGTAGACTTGATGAGTAGGGTGTTTAGGGAGTTTCTAAACAAGTTCATGGTAGTCTTTGTGGATAATATCTTGATATTCTCTAGAAGCGAGGAAGAACATGCCCTACATCTTAGGAAAGTCTTAGTGACCCTTCGAGCACATCAACTCAAAGCTAAGTTCTCCAAATGCCATTTTTGGAGGAAGGAAGTAAGGTTCTTGGGGCACGTGGTCTCTAAGAAGGGGATAGCAGTGGATCCCGCGAAGGTGGTGGCAATCCAAGATTGGAAGATTCCTAGGAGTGCAACGGAAGTAAGAAGTTTTCTAGGGTTGGTGGGCTATTATAGGATGTTCATTAAGGACTTTGTGAAGATATCATCCCCACTTACACAGTTAATAAAAAAGATTTTGACATTTTCTTAGGATGTTGACTGTGACGATGCTTTCCAAAGTTTAAAGAGGGATTTGACGACAGCTCTAGTTTTATTTTTGCCGGATGGGAGTAAACTGTTCACAGTGTATACTAATGCTTGTGGGACAGGGCTTGGCGCAGTTTTGATGCAAGAGGGATGGTTGATATGCTATGGTGGAAGGCAGTTAAAGGTTCATGAGAAGAATTGCCTACCCACGACTTAGAGTTAGCTGCCATTTGCGCAAGTCTTGGTGTCACTATTTTCTTGGAGAGACGTTTGAGTTGTATACAGACCATAAGTCACTAAAATTCTTGTTCTCTTAAAAAGATCCAAACTTAAGGCAACAGAGGTGGATGGAGTTCTTAGCATCCTACGATTTTGAGATTGCATATACACCTGGCAAGGGTAACGTTGTAGCTGATGCCTTGAGTAGAAAGAGGTTGACTTTGAGTCCTTTGTTTGTCGAGCGACAGAGTTTAGAGTACATATCTACCTTTGACTTTAGACCCTCGATCGATTATGTACCCGGTTTGTTGGCATCGTTAGAGGTGCGACCTACGCTTTTGGGACAGATAGAAGCGGAACAACGAGATGACCTACAATTGATAGAAACAGTAGACAAGCTCATAAGAGGGGAGTCTTCGAGCCATCTTAGTAGGTATACTATAGATGAAAACGGTTGGATGCGTAGCGATGGGAGACTTTGCGTATCACGAGACGAGAGATTGAGAAGGACAATCCTTGAAGACGCACATTGTTCTAAGTTGACCATACATTCCGGTGGTGACAAGATGTATAGGGACATGAAGCGAGTTTTCTTTTGGGCTGGAATGAAGAAGGATGTGGCTGAGTTCGTTTCTAGATGCTTAGTGTGCCAGCAAGTCAAGGCTGAGCAAAAGAAGCCTGGTGGTTTTCTTCACCCTTTAGAAGTTCCGCTGTGGAAATGGGAGAGTGTTTCCATGGATTTCGTCGATGGGTTTCCGCGGTCAAGGAAGGGTAATACGGGGATTTGGGTAGTAGTAGATAGACTTACCAAGAGCGCCCATTTCATTCCCGTAAAGAGTAAAAGAATAGCGGCATGGTTAGCATCTGTTTATCTCCGAGAGATAGTTCGTCTACACGGCATACCTTCTAGTATCGTAAGCGATTGAGATCCCATTTTCACTAGTGAGATTTGGAAGAGCTTGCAAAAGGCGGTAGGAACGCAATTGTGTTTGAGCACCGCTTATCACCCTCAGACGGACGGCCAAACAGAAAGAGTGAATAGGATTCTAGAAGATCTTTTGAGGTTATGCATCTTGGACTTTGGAGGAACATGGGAGGAACACCTTCCATTAGTAGAGTTCGCCTACAACAACAACTATTAGACTAGTATTGGCATGGCACCTTTTGAAGATCTATATGGACGACCTTGTCGATCACCGACTTGTTGGTGGGAATCTACGGATAAGATTTTTCTTGGGTCTGAGATGGTTAGGGAAACCTCGGAGAAGATAGACTTGATTCGAAGACGCTTGAAGACGGCACAAGACCGGAAAAAGTCATACGCTGATAAGAGACGAACCGATCTTGAGTTCGATGTTGGAGACACGGTTTTTTATTAAAATGTCACCATTGAGGAATGTAGTTCGCTTTGGATCCATAGGGAAATTGGCACCAAGGTTCGTAGGGTCATTCCCCATTACAGAAAGAATTGGACAGATGGCCTACAGAGTAAAGTTTCCTGAGAGGCTTAGTAGTGTTCATGACGTATTTCACGTGTCGCATTTGCGGAAGTGTTTACATGATACCGCGGAAGTAGTGGAGCCAAGCATGCTTAGGGAAGTGGAAGTAGAGCGAGATGCCACGGTTAGATGAGTTCCTACATGCATCCTTGGATCGGAGGTCAAGAAGTTATGCAACCGAGAGGTCAAGTTGGTTAAAGTCCAATTGGGAGATGATTAAGGAGACGCGACTTGGGAAATGGAAGACAAGATACGTGCGTCGTACCCTTTCCTTTTTGAGGGTATGTTCTTAACTTCTCCTTTTTCCTCCACTCTGTTTTTACTTGTTCTATCGTTCAGTGTATCCTCTCGATTATATCTTTGATATTTAGGTAGAAAATCCTATGGTTGTAAACATGTGTTTGAGGCATGTTATGTTTGGTGGATGCAAGTGGATTTAAGTGTTTACTAGTGGTTTCTCGTGGATGCAGTTACACACACATTAGGCACTAGATCAGCTCAATCACTTTCATATTGCATATGGATGAGTGTGCATATTTAAATTAATGGATGTATATTGAATGTGTTATCATATGGACATTGCATTTGGATGAATGGTTGTGCACTCATATAAAAATGATATGTATTATTAGGATTCTTTTGCATACATAATGGACGCATGAAACTATCAAGATTTGCATTAAGGAGGTCAACTGAATCAGTAGACCGCCTGATTTTGCATTAGGATAAGGACATATACACACACTTTGCATATGTTCATGAAAGCATTAGAAATCTTTTTAAGGACAATGGACACCCATGATTGATGGATGAGTAGATAGATGATGGATGGTAGGACATACATTCTTCTTAACTTGGAGATTTCGGGGACGAAATACTTTAAGTAGGGGAGAATGTAACACCCCGTAATTTTAAAAAATTAAAACTGACAAATTTAAGAATACTTAATTTTTAGAAGAATTAAGTGAAATGGAATTCTGCTTGAGATAAAGTCTGAGTTTGCGTAAAACGGACATCGTATGAAGAAGTTATGAAGCTCGGAAGATTTAAAGTTTAAAGCTATAAAACAAGTCGACCGCCCATTTTTCACCATTCGACCATTTACAAGTCGACCGCCCATTTATCACCAGTCGACCGTTTTTCAGCAGAAGTGAAAACTGTCGACCAGTTGAAATTGGCCAGTCGACTGGTTGATTCTGGGCAGTTTCCCGATGACGTGTTTTTCTAATTTGAGTGGTTCAGATGGTTCCTAATCAAATTTAACAGTCCTAATTCACCTAATACATCTATAAATAAACATCTCAACCTAACCCTAATCTCGTCGACCCTAATCCATGGCGCCTCCATGGTGCTGCTCCAACTCGAATTAATTTAGCTTTTCTTCTTCAACAATCAAAGAAGAGGTTATTCAAGATCAGATTTTCTACAACAACGCCTAATTCTCTTTTCTAAGAATCCTATCGCTGTGAGTTTATGTTACTTTCACATATAATTAAATTAAAAAGTAATTGTGATAGGATTGTAAATTGGATCCAATGTATGTGCTTGTAAATAAGATGAATCATATCAAATTTTGTAATTTGTTATCCTTCAGATTCATAACCAATTGCTATTATCATATGCCTGTATGATCTGTTTTATCGTTATTCATTTCACATGCCTATTTATATGTTTATGCCAATTTTGTTGTTTGATTCTCTTCCCTTCTTCTTTTCCTTTTTCCTTTTGAGATTAGGCTAACTTCGAGCCTAAGCATATTATGTTGAGATTTACGTACGAATAACGTTCGGATGATTGGGAAAAGTTTGGGAAATATGTAATGAAATGAGTTTTGGCATAAATTGTTGATAATTATGAAATTGATTTGGGCATAATTTGGTTCAACTTGTATACATGGAATTATAGACATAACTTGAATTAGCATTATAAGCATAATTGGAAATTATGGGCAATTGGAATACATTAATTGAAGATTTGAAATTGGGCATGAAAAACAGGAAAAGATAATGAACGTCTAAGACATGAGGTTAGATTCGTTTGCGGTAGAAGTCTGCCCAGAACCGCCCGACATATCCAGTAACCGCAAAACGACAATCTAATGTGAGAGGTCGAAGGAATAAATTAGAAGCGTAATAGTGCTAAGACACGAGGTTAGATTCAGAGTGCAGTAGAAGTCTGCCCGGAACCATCCGGCATATCCAACATTCGCAGACGGTAATCTAATGTGGGAGGTCTTGCACAATTACGGATATAATGAATTAATGAATACTTAAACAAGATAAGACATGTGGTAAGACATGGGAATAGTAAAAGGGTTAAGTGGGTGACATGGGTAGCATGTGAAACATAATTAAGAGCATTTAACCATAATGAGACATGTAATAAAACATGTGAGTAATAAAAGGGGTTAAGTGGGAAATCCTACTGGGGGCCAAGCCGAGGAGCGGAGCTTGTGTCAAGTATGGGGACCCTTTTCAACTAGTAACCCATTTTTAGTATCTATATGAGCTCGAACTAGGTCGAGGACGGGACATGCTTACTGGGGTTGATTGTAAGAGGTCAAAAGAGTAAAGAGCGATGGAAACGAAAGTCCAATAGAGTCATGTGCGTGCGTGGGTCCGGGCTGGTAGGTAAGACGTTGTTGCATCGTGTAGGTACAAGCCGTGCATTTTAGTAGTATCGGGTTGCCACTTTAGGGAGTGATACACCTTACTGTGGGACCAACACGGGTATCTACGAGTTAGGGAGCCAATCGAATGGGGAGGGTAGTGGGTACAATTAGTGGGGGTAGGAGCAAGTAGGCACCTACGATAGCAGCTAGGAGTACACGAAGCTACCATTATTATGATTAGTAGGGAGGGATCACCTTTTAGTATGAAACTAGTATTGGTGCGGTGCAGGAAATATCTTATAGTGGTTAGAAGCGCAATCGATGTTATACCTTGTTCATCTTGCTTACCTTGTCATACTTGCTTATGTTACAGTCATTTCTTATATCCAGTTTATGTTCTTATCCTGTTACCTTACTAATTATATTGTTAAAGTCACTAGACTCGCTAGACTTTATGTATGACCCTTTTTGTTTCAACTCTTTTCTTTTCTTCCCCCCTAGGTTCTCAGGGTGGGACTAGCGAGGCTTGATTTGGATTTCTCTCTCTCTCTCTCTCTATTGGAAGTGCTTGGAAGTGCTGAAAGTAATGCTCAGCTTTGTTTCTCTTTCATATGGCATTTTAGATTGGAATTATGGTTTGGCTTTTATGTACTCTGATAATAATTTTGTTCAAGCTGGATATTTGTGTACTTGGCTTTAGAATGTGGTTTTGATGTTGTAACCAGACATGTTTTGCTTTTCCGCTGCAATGAATAAATTTTGAATTTTTAAGTACCATTTTATATATCTGTCTTGTGATGTTCTATTCTATACTCTTATAATGCTCCATAAAAGTTAATGCATTCCCTTAGTGAGTGACGTTAATGGAAGTGGGGTGTCACAATACCCCTCTTTCTTCTTCAAAACGTGTTGGCCGCTTTTTTCCACATAGGTTTGAAACTAGGGTTGCACTTTGCGTCAAAACTGTGAAGCGTGGTGTCGATCGGACCTTGCCACGTCGAAGCGCTACGAAGGCCGCACCAACACCTAGGACGACGACGAACTCAAACTCGAGATGGCGACGGATTATGGCGACTAATGGCGTGACTTTGCGGCAACGATTCTCCACGAATACACAACGATAAGGGACCATACCACTATGGATTTGAAGAGCAAGAGAAACTCTTCCATTTTCCCTTTTGGGGTTCGCTAATTCATTGAGTGGATTGAACAAATTTGGAGCTTGAATTTTTGAGCTCCATCTGTCGTATATCGCTTCTGAAGAGAGAGAGGCGTGATATTTTTTCAGCGAATATGAAACTAGAAAATTAGGGTATTATAATTTTTTTTATTTATATATATTTTTCCAAAAATACCCGTGTATCGGTACGAACTCCAATTTAAACCCAACGACTGTCGCCCGTCGCTAAATTCCCCCATTCTGAAAACAATGTGATACCTATCGCGAGCCAATTCGCTGTTTCGATCGATTTTTCTTTAAATTAAAATATGAATCAATATATATTGAATTTAAATGTACATTTTAATTTACCAGGGCCACATACTGACTCCAAAAATTACAGAAAAATAAATCTAGCTATGTTTTGACGATACAGTCCTAACAAAACTAATTTCGTCGAATTTGGAGACCGTTTAAAAAATGGTCATTTTTTGGTCGATCCAAATCAAACTAAAACTGCCAAAACATATTTAAATTTACTGCGCTCACGTATTAACTCCAGAAATAATGAAATTTGAAACTTGGCAATAATTTGACATTCCGAATCCAACAAAAGTGGTTTCGTCGAAAACGGAGGTTGTTTGCAAAATGGCTATTTTTAAGGGCTATATATTATATAAAATATATATAAATTCCATAGCGACTATTTTAAATTTTAAACTGGACATAACTTTCAATTCTCGTTATGAATTCTGGATTTTTCACATTCGTTAGAAAGATATTATTAAACAGATTCTAATATTTCTGGTTTTACTGAAATCCGATTTATTTTGAATCCTGTATATTCATTTGAAATTTTAAATCGAATTTCCAAACTACTGCGCCATTTCAGGCTCGTTTTATAATTAAAATAAATTTATACATTCTAAATTTGATTTAAATAAATTATTTAGTCGTTATTATTTAAAATAAACTTTTTTAAATATCCAAAATCCATTAAAATAGCCAAAATAAAAAATTTAAATTGGTTCTGAAAATCCGGGTTGTTACATAAAACCTTATAATTGTCACGTATTTATCATCACGCATGTGCAAGCGATTCAGCCAAGTATTAGTCTTCCTTTCGACCAACTAATACTCGCACACAAACAACTGCACACAGATATCAAACATTTTTATGAACCATCAAAATAAGAGAGGTCACTTTGGTGACATGTTATTTCAGTTAGTTCATTATGAATGTAGGGTATTTACAATTGCAAAGAAACACCAAAATATATTTGAATTTATTTCCTAGTGTATAATATATTTTGAGTGTTATAAAACACTCCTAAAAATATTGTAGGTTTGTATGACACTTGGAAATCTCAAAACTGTATCTGTGTTACAACACGATTTAATCATAGCTATTGTAATCAGTTGCTTTATATGATTACTGTCATGATATTCTCTAAACAAATATAATGAAATGAATCATCATAAATAAACAACATAAGTTATTATGAACACCAAAATTAAATGGCATCCGAGATTATATATAAGTGATACAGTAAATGTCATACTAAATGACTTGATTGACTGGAGCAACCATGATATAATTCTAAACCATAATATAGTTGTATATAATAATTTTTTACTTTACCTAATTTATACTCAAGTTTCATTCTACATAATCAAACCCATAATGAACGTCTCTGATGAATGTCAAAATTAAATGTCCTATGAAATCATGTACAAATGACACGTTAAAAAAATATCGCTTTTAATAACAGGAATTGATGAATGACCAAATTATACATATACTAACTCAGTTAAAAATATCACAATAAATGTCATACTTGATGACATGATCAATGAGGTAGCTATTATGTATATTTAAATCACAATATTGCTAAATAGAAATCTATTGAGTCACTATATATTTGATTTACACATGCATTGCAAGTGTGTCTAAATATCATAATATTACTTCACTTTCTTATAACATGAAGTACCAAATATAGTTATGTAAACAAAAATATTCAAGTCAATCACCAAAGTGTTCTGAAAATAATGATGGCGGTATTATTAGAATTCTGGACAATTCATATCTAAATCATGTGAAAATCATACCCTTATTTGTAGCTTAATTATAGTAAAACATACTGTAAGAACCCGTAACTTCCCCGTGAAGGAAAGAGCGGATACTTTGAGAACAGGACAAAATAGAACGCAGACGGAAGAACATTTCATTGCTATTACAACAATTCCATCAGATACAAGAATATACAGAGTATAATTGAATAAATTACATTCGATAAATATCAAAGATTACAATAAATTACATAGCAGCGGAAAAACAATATAAAACACAACTGAAAGTAATGCACGGATACAGAGCTTTCCGAGCATCGTCCCAGCTGTAAATAGGGATCCTGTGAATATAAATCTGCAAAACCAAAACTACTAGCTGTCCGTGTAGAAAATAAGGGCACCCAGAGTTTAGTTTAAAACAATAAACCCCAGGTCAGTCATGTGACGGTGTGAGAAATAAACAGTTATTTAAAGCTTTACTTTAAAGAAGAGTAATTCAAGGGACCACGCCGTATAACACGGAACGGGTTTCCTACCAAGAACACCAGTGCATAGAATAAACAACGCAATGCTTTTTCGAAAAATGAAGCTATTATAAGACCCAGGTCCCATCACACAATGCAACGCAAGCCGGAGGATAGGGTTTTCCCTTATAATAGCCAAACATGCTTGGTACGTTTAAAACAAATCATTTTATACTATAATAGGTGTATAGTGTCAAAACAATTTCAATCATAAATATAAATCATTGGCGGCATGAATGTCCCATACCACTATGTCGCCATACTAGTTCTACAATTAAAACCGCAATACACGTATTGGAAATTGGATTTCCGTCATGAGTCGAGGCAAGGGGCAAGCTCCTCTCCGCTTTCGAGACACTCTAGCAAATGTCTCAGGACTACACACTTTGGGCAATCCTGGATGCTTCAGGGCCGGTCCTCTCTTACGTTTGAGGATTAATTATGCCTGAACACACGTTTCCCGGTCCTTACAGACCTAAAATCGAGGCGCCTCATCCAACAACCACATAGGTGAAAAGTATATAAATGTCAGGGCTGGTAAGTCACTGACACCACCAAAGCTAGAAAGAAACGTCGTGCTCTCCCTGCAGTCCTTATCCCGTTTTTGACTCATACCGAGGTGTGAGGCTCGCGAATTCACGTTATACACAAAGCTACGCCACAAAGGCTGTGCTTTGATCATCAACCACAAGACTTTGCTTTTCAACAGAAGCCTTGATCCATGCAACTCAGCGTGCCACACAGGCAATTCATGCGATTGATATCTATCGATATATAACCTCTAAGCTCGTACGTCTCAGAGAAGAGCGTTAAGCAAGTGAATAAATTCTCCGCCGCCAAGCAGATATATATTTAACAGAAATCAATCAACAAAGAATAAAATCCAATGTCAGACACACAATCCATTTACAAGTTCGTTCTGGGTCTGAACGAAACTGGAGGCACTTTCCTCGCATATCCATCGATCTCCAAGTACGTCTAGACGACCACGACCTATTTCCATCCTCTTGGGTGTACAGCCCAATCAGGATCGTCAGTAATTATCCAAACGATGTGAAGACTTCCGGTCTTCGACCACCATCATCATCTTCGACTTATCGTCGAATCGGTCATTCAGAATGGGTATAAACCCGGCCTTTCCGAGCAACCCGCGTATATTAAAAACAAACGTTACACAAACACTACATATGCCTCATTCCAATTCATTAGTCACTAACCGTAAATCAGCAAGAGAGCAATTTCCCAAACATTAACCCCGAAGGCCGAAACCAACATCAGATCAATAACCAGGAAACCATTCTTCTTAACTAACCTACAGCTAGTTTCCAAATTTCAATTCTTAGGGAAGGGTTCCCATTAATTTTATCCAAGATAAATTCTTTAAAATTTATCCTTTAATCTTCCTTTGGATGTCATTTCAAACCAAATTATGGTTTTTCCAAACTAGTCGAGGTTAGCGAACCGTACCGAAGTAATTATTTATTTTATTTCCCAATCCCAACCTATTCATCCCATGAAGAAAAACTGGTAATACTTCATATATAATACCACGGTGTTATCGGTAAAATTAATTACCATTTCACGTTCAAATCTAATTAAAGATTTAACTATCGCTTTGGAGCAAAACTGGTGATACTCCATTCTCGCTCACTTTCTAAATTTGATAATTTAAATTATCAATTCACATTTCAATCTAATTGCAGATTCATTAAACTCCTTTTACTGGGTCAAAGAACTAATGTCATTCAAAACACAGTTCATGACAAACCCAAATCAATTCTATTTAAAACCCATTTCAAATCCAATTTATTTATTTAAAAATAAATGGGTTTTAATTTTAGTTCAAAACTAGTTAATTTTAGTCCAATTTATTTCCATCAACGGCCATCGAACTGCACTTACAACGACCTTTTCCAAATTTGATTTGGACGTATCTCCAAATCCAACCGTTAGGTTTCAAATTTCTAATATTCGTTAGAAAGCTCTTTTCAATACGAAACGAACGGTTCCGGTTTTAGGAGAATCCGACGGTCGGATCTCCCGTAATGTCCGTTCGAAATAAATGGTCGAAATTCGCGAACTGCCGCGGTGCGGCGCGTTCTATTCAGTCCATTATATTATATATATAATATATATTTCGTCGATTTCTATTTAAACGAATTTTATAAATAGTTTTGAATTCACTTCAAAAACAATTTCAACCTTTATTTCAAATTCAAATCAAAATTGAATTTCCTATTATAAATCCTTTTTACTTTCATTTCTATTTGATTTTAATTCAAATCGATTTTAATTCGATTTGAATTCATTTTCTTTTCAATCCAATTCGATTCGTTTTCTTTTCAATTCAATTCAAATTCGTTTTCTTTTCAATTCAAATTCATTTCGTTTTCTATTCAATTCAAATTCATTTCGTTTTCTATTCAATTCAATTCAAATTGGTTTTCTATTCAATTCAATTCAAATGGGTTTTCTATTCAATTCAATTCAAATTGGTTTTCTATTCAATTCAATTCAAATTGGTTTTCTATTCAATTCAATACAAATTGGTTTTCTATTCAATTCAATTCAAATTGGTTTTCTATTCAATTCAATTCAAATTGGTTTTCTATTCAATTCAATTCAAATTGGTTTTCTATTCAATTCAATTCAAATTGGTTTTCTATTGAATTCAAATTCAAATTGGTTTTCTATTCAATTCAATTCAAATTGGTTTTCTATTCAACAAATGAATATTTATTTTTGTCAACACACGACTAATCTCAACGAATGAGTATTGTCCACGTGTGACTATTTTTGTTATTTAATATATTTCGTTCAACACATGACTAATCTCAACGGATGAGTACGGTCAACACATGAACCTTTATTTTATAATATTCTTTATTTTCTAAATTGGAATGAGGCCCAATCAATTACCATATAGCGTTAACTATATGGATTCCATACAACACATGTATATAATAGCAACGATAAAAAAAATCAACCATCATCCAAAGTGCACTACACTGTATAAGCATCAAATGTAGATATCTAACGCTTATAACAGCCTGTCAATCAATCGATCGACATACAACTAATTATTGGGATTAGTCTGTGTCATGTATTATCCCAATACCCGTGTGGGGTTTCAAACAATTAGACACAGATTTTATTTGTGCAGTTGGGCGATGTGTACAATTTATCGTCCCAATCAATGTCCTCCAAATAGGTGTACATAAACAAACCGTCCGGTTTGTAAATGAATATTTATTTATTCACATTCACGTTAAAAATTATATTTTTAACGATAAAATATTTTTAACTATATAAGTATTTTATTTCCTTTCAACACAAGAATATTTTATTATCTATTTCACATCAATTCCACAAACAAATTTCACAACACATCAATCAAACAAACAAGCCATCTATGGTCTGTGGATGACGGGTGTCGGGTGCTACTAAACACCGTCTGCATCCTAGTATATATATATATATATATATAACTAGAAAAAGAAATTGAAGAGTGAGAAGTTCTCACCGATAGCATTCCCAAACGCCCCGACTCTTCATATGTAGAAAATCTTGTCGTTCTCGCCTTTGGTCACTTTCGTTGCCCGTAGCCACTACATATATAAAAATCGCATTTTTACTTTGCTATTCAATATATAAAAATCGAATTTTTACTTTGCTATTCAATATATAAAAATCAAATTTTTACTTTGCTATTCAATATATAAAAATCAAAATTTTACTTTGCTATTCAATATATAAAAATCGAATTTTTACTTTGCTATATAGAGAAAAATTCTATTTTTCTAATGCTACTATATAGATAAAAATTATATTTTTATCACGTTCTTCTATACATAAAGATTTCTCCTTTTCAAATATAAAGATTTCGCCTTTTCAAATATAAAGATTTCGCCTTTTCAAATATAAAGATTTAAATTTTATTTCACTGCATATATAAAGGTGATATTTTTACTATATAGATAAAAATTCCATTTTTACATCGATGTTCATATAATAAAGATTATATTTTTTTTATACTTCCTATATGCTAAAAATCATATTTTTATTCCTTTTTATATTATAAAAATTCTATCTTTAACTGAATAAAAATATTTTCTACCTTTTCCTCATATAAAAATCATATTTTTATAAATAAAAATATAATCTTTTCAATTCAAAAATCACTAAACATAAAACTGATTTTCTGTTTTTATATATACATATATATATATACATTTAAAACTAATTTCTTTACACAAAAATAGAAATAAAGTAAATGCTCACCGTTTTCAGCGAAAGGAGGTGCCGGAGATGGGGGTGCTGGTCAGAGCAGTTAGCGGAAGGGGCGGTGGTAGGCTAGGGGATGGTCTGGCTCGGTGGCGCGAGGTCCAGGACCTCGTGGGTCAGCGGGTTCCGGTTGTCAGGAGTTCAAATGGAGGGGTTCGCGCGAGCAGAGGGTGGAGAAGATGAACGGAGGCCGATGGGGGCTTCGCTAGGCGCGATTTCTGAAACGAGGGGGGGGGGGGTGTTCGAACTATGGAGGAGAGGAGGAGAAGCAGGCGCGGGTAGAAGGGGATGGAGGGCGGTGGCTCTAGGCGGCGGCGAACACCAGGGGGGGCGCGATGGAGGCGGCGGCGGTCCCCCCCCCCCCGTCGCCCGCTCTCTCTCCTTTTTTTTTTTTTTAAAATTTTGAATGAACGAAAATGAAGAATAGGGGGGGCCAGAAAGAATATAGAGAGAGATGGATTTATTATTTAATTATTTTATTTTTCCACCCAAAAAACAACTTTTATTTTCGACCTCTAAACGAGGCCCACCGCCGGTCGTCCATAGCTAATTACCCCCATTCCGAACACAATGGGATATGTACCATAAGCTGATTCGACCGTTTCGATCAGTTTTCGTCAAAATCAAAATATAACTCTATATATTGAATTTGTACGCGCATTTCAATTTACTGGGGTCGCATACTAACTTGAAAAATTCCAGAAAAATATTTTCTAGCTTCTTATTGACGATACGGTCCTAACAAAACTAGTTTCGTCGAATTCTGAGACAATTGGGAAAATGGCCATTTTCCAGTCGATTAAAATCAACTAAAACTGGTCAAACGCGTTTTCCTTTGCCACGCTCACATATTGATTCGTAAAATTATGAAATTTGAAACCTAGCAATAATTTGACATCACGGACCCAACAAAAGTGGTTTCATCGAAATCCGAGGTCGTTTGCAAAATGTCTATTTTTAAGGGCCTGAATTCCATAGCGACTATTCAGAATTTTCAAATGGACATATCTTTTGATCCTCGCTATGAAATTTCAATTTTTCGGATTCGTTGGAAAGATATTATCAATTAGATCCTATTATTTTTTATTTCGATAAAATCCGGATTGTTTTGCACCCGGTACGTTCAATTGAAGTTTGAAATCGAATTATCGAACTACCACGCCATTTTCAATTCCTTTTATAATTATATATAATTATTTATATTCTAACGACGACGTATATAATATATACGTCGAATTTCAATTCAAAATAAATTTCTCGTCGATTATTATTTAAAATAATTCATTTTAAATATTCAAAATTCATCGAAATTGCCAAAATAAAAATTTTAAACTAGCTCAGAATTTCCGGGTTATTACAATCTCCCCCACTTAAAATTTTTCTTCCCCGAAAAGGAACAAAGTCGAAAGTGGTTTGATTAATCAACACTACGTTCGATCTGGCTTCCATCCTCCAACTCTTCAGTTTCTGAGAATTTTCAAATTCTTCAAAAATTTGGCTAACACCCTAAATTTTCGAAAAATTTCGCCATAACCTCCCCTGCACCGGGAGCCACGGGAAAATCCCGAAATTGCCATATAGGCCTTCTGATCTCAAAAAGAAAAAGAAAAAGCCAATAGGCTCATAAAATCATCATCACCCAAACAAAACAGTAAATTATAGTAAACATGTACCTATATGTCGGGCAAACAAATTTTATTCTCTGCTCTAGCCTCATTGCTATGACCTGTTCAATGTAAGTATATGTATATGCAAGCAAATGCGACCAATTTTCAGTATAATTCAATATTAGGTTCTATTAGGCTAAATGGCTAAAAATTAGCAAACAAATAAACAAACAACACAAACATCAATCAATTAGTGAATTAGAGTTTCAAATTCATAATTTGATACATATATACAAAAATCATGTTTTTGATGCCAAATCACAACAAATGTATTCTAGCTATATTAGTTTTGGTTCTCACACTAGTCTAATGGAATTATATAGATATCGCACCTTCGAAACACGAACATAAATACTGATGATGCACGTGCTATCATCAGTACCATCTCCGGGCGAATAGAATGTGATTCTATATCTATCCAGTATATTAAAACTTCGAATATACGTTCATGACGCGTATATGCAAAATCTTTATATATTGGATTGTCCAAATTCAAAATAAATAAATATTCAAATACGTATAAAACGATTCAAATTTCAAAACAAAATTATTTTCATTTGAAAAATATACTCTTCACACTCGTTCTAGGATACTACTGATCCTATCTCTAACGAGTCATTCTAATTGGATATTGCTAATCCAATATCTGATGAATTCTTTTGTATGGTTCTAATGTGTCTTGTTCTCGAGCTCTGTAAACCAAAGCTCTGATACCACTGTAAGAACCCATAACTTCCCCGTGAAGGAAAGATCGGATACTTTGAGAACAAGACAAAATAGAACGCAGACGGAAGAACATTTCATTGCTATTACAACAATTCCATCATATACAAGAATATAAGGAGTATAATTGAATAAATTACATTCGATAAATATCAGAGATTACAATAAATTAAATAGCAGCGGAAAAACAATATAAAACACAACTGAAAGTAATGCACGGATACAGAGATTTCCGAGCATCGTCCCAGCTGTAAATCAGGATCCTGTGAATATAAATCTGCAAAACCAAAACTACTAGCTGCCCGTGTAGAAAATAAGGGCACCATGAGTTTAGGTTAAAACAATAAACCCCAGGTCAGTCATGTGATTGGTGTGAGAACTAAAACAGTTATTTAAAGCTTTACTTTAAAGAAGAGTAATTCAAGGGACCACGCCGTATAACACGGAACGGGTTTCCTACCAAGAACACCAGTGCATAGAATAAACAGCGCAATGCTTTTTCGAAAAATGAAGCTATTATGAGACCCAGGTCCCATCACACAATGCAACGCAAGCCGGAGGATAGGGTTTTCCCTTGTAATAGCCAAACATGCTTGGTACGTTTAAAACAAATCATTTTATACTATAATAGGTGTATAATGTCAAAACAATTTCAATCATAAATATAAATCATAGGCGGCATGAATGTCCCATACCACTATGTCGCCACACTAGTTCTACAATTAAAACCGCAAAACACGTATTGGAAATTGGATTTCCGTCATGAGTCGAGGCAAGGGGCAAGCTCCTCTCCGCTTTCGAGACACTCTAGCAAATGTCTCAGGACTACACACTCTGGGCAATCCTGGATGCTTCAGGGTCGGTCCTCTCTTACGTTTGAGGATTAATTATGCCTGAACACACGTTTCCCGGTCCTTACAGACCAAAAATCGAGGCGCCTCATCCAACAACCACATAGGTGAAAAGTATATAAATGTCAGGGCTGGTAAGTCACTGACACCACCAAAGCTAAAAAGAAACGTCGTGCTCTCCCTGCAGTCCTTATCCCGTTTTTGACTCATACCGAGGTGTGAGGCTCACGAATTCACGTTATACACAAAGCTACGCCACAAAGGCCGTGCTTTGATCATCAACCACAAGACTTTGCTTTTCAACAGAAGCCTTGATCCATGCAACTCAGCGTGCCACACAGGCAATTCATGCCATGCGATTGATATCTATCGATATATAACCTCTAAGCTCGTATGTCTCAGAGAAGGGCGTTAAGCAAGAGAATAAATTCTCCGCCGCCAAGCAGATATATATTTAACAGAAATCAATCAACAAAGAATAAAATCCAATGTCAGACACACAATCCATTTACAAGTTCGTTCTGGGTCTGAACGAAACTGGAGGCACTTTCCTCGCATATCCATCGATCTCCAAGTACGTCTGGACGACCACCAATAATTTCAATCCTCTTGGGTGTACAGCCCAATCAGGATCGTCAGTAATTATCCAAACGATGTGAAGACTTCTGGTCTTTGACCACCGTCATCATCTTCGACTTATCGTCGAATCGGTCATTCAGAATGGGTATAAACCCGGCCTTTCCGAACAACCCGCGTATATTAAAAACAAACGTTACACAAACACTACATATGCCTCATTCCAATTCATTAGTCACTAACCGTAAATCAGTAAGAGAGCAATTTCCCAAACATTAATCCCGAAGGCCGAAACCAACATCAGATCAATAACCAGGAAACCATTCTTCTTAACTAACCTACAACTAGTTTCCAAATTTCAATTCTTAGGGAAGGGTTCCCATTAATTTTATCCAAGATAAATTCTTTAAAATTTATCCTTTAATCTTCCTTTGGATGTCATTTCAAACCAAATTATGGTTTTTCCAAACTAGTCGAGGTTAGCGAACCGTACCGAAGTAATTATTTATTTTATTTCCCAATCCCAACCTATTCATCCCATGAAGAAAAACTGGTAATACTTCATATCTAATACCACAGTGTTATCGGCAAAATTAATTACCATTTCACGTTCAAATCTAATTAAAGATTTAACTATCGCTTTGGAGCAAAACTGGTGATACTCCATTCTCGCTCACTTTCTAAATTTGATACTTTAAATTATCAATTCACATTTCAATCTAATTGCAGATTCATTAAACTCCTTTTACTGGGTCAAAGAACTAATGTCATTCAAAACACAGTTCACGACAAACCCAAATCAATTCTATTTAAAACCCATTTCAAATCCAATTTATTTATTTAAAAATAAATGGGTTTTAATTTTAGTTCAAAACTAGTTCATTTCGATAAAAATCTATTTTTATCTTTTCAAACATGGAGTTTTTCATCCCAATTTTTCCCAAATCATTTCTTATGATTATACACAAATTATTACTATTTTTAATAATTTTATCAAGGCCCGTACAGTCGATTTCCATCAACGGCCATCGAACTGCACTTACAGCGACCTTTTCCAAATTTGATTTGGACGTATCTCCAAATCCAACCATTAGATTTCAAATTTCTAATATTCATTAGAAAGCTCTTTTCGATACGAACCCAACGGTTCCGGTTTTAGGAGAATCCGACGGTCGGATCTCCCGTAATGTCCGTTCGAAATAAATGGTCGAAATTCGTGAACTGCCGCGGCGCGGCGCGTTCTATTCAGGCCATTATATTATATATATAATATATATTTCATCGATTTCTATTTAAACGAATTTTATAAATAGTTTTGAATTCGTTTCAAAAACAATTTCAACCTTTATTTCAAATTCAAATCAAAATTGAATTTCCTATTATAAATCCTTTTTACTTTCATTTCTATTTGATTTCAATTCAAATCGATTTTAATTCGATTCGAATTCATTTTCTTTTCAATCCAATTCGATTCGAATTCGTTTTCTTTTCAATTCAATTCAAATTCGTTTTCTTTTCAATTCAAATTCATTTCGTTTTCTATTCAATTCAAATTCATTTCGTTTTCTATTCAATTCAGTTCAAATTGGTTTTCTATTCAATTCAAATTGGTTTTCTATTTAATTCAATTCAAATTGTTTTCCTATTCAATTCAATTCAAATTGGTTTTCTATTCAATTCAATTCAAATTCGTTTTCTATTCAATTCAATTCAAATTGGTTTTCTATTCAATTCAATTCAAATTGGTTTTCTATTCAATTCAATTCAAATTGGTTTCTATTCAATTCAAATTCAAATCGGTTTTCTATTCAATTCAATTCAAATTGGTTTTCTATTCAACAAATGAATATTTATTTTTGTTAACACACGACTAATCTCAACGAATGAGTACTGTCCATGTGTGACTATTTTTGTTATTTAATATATTTCGTTCAACACATGACTAATCTCAACGGATGAGTACGGTCAACACATGAACCTTTATTTTATAATATTCTTTATTTTCTAAATTGGAATGAGGCCCAATCAATTACCATATAGCGTTAACTATATGTATTCCATACAACACTTGTATATAATAGCAATGATAAAAAAAAAACCATCATCCAAAGTGCACTACACTGTATAAGCATCAAATGTAGATATCTAACGCTTATAATAGCCTGTCAATCAATCGATCGACATACAACTAATTATTGGGATTAGTCTGTGTCAAGTATTATCCTAATACCCGTGTGGGGTTTCAAACGATCAGACACAGATTTTATTTGTGCAGTTGGGCGATGTGTAAAATTTATCGTCCCAATCAATGTCCTCCAAATATGTGTACATAAACAAACTGTCCGGTTTGTAAATGAATATTTATTTATTCACATTCACGTTAAAAATTATATTTTTAACTATATAAATATTTTATTTCCTTTCAACACAAGAATATTTTATTATCTATTTCACATCAATTCCACAAACAAATTTCACAACACATCAATCAAACAAACAAGCCATCCATGGTCTGTGGATGACGAATGTCGGGTGCTACTAAACACCGTCTGCATCCTAGTATATATATAACTAGAAAAAGAAATTGAAGAGTGAGAAGTTCTCACCAATAGCTAACCCAAACGCCCCGACTCTTCATATGTAGAAAATCTTGTCGTTCTCGCCTTTGGTCACTTTCGTTGCCCGTAGCCACTACATATATAAAAATCGCATTTTTACTTTGCTATTCAATATTTAAAAATCGAATTTTTACTTTGCTATTCAATATATAAAAATCGAATTTTTACTTTGCTATTCAATATATAAAAATCGAATTTTTACTTTGCTATTCAATATATAAAAATCGAATTTTTACTTTGCTACGTAGATAAAAATTATATTTTTCTAATGCTACTATATAGATAAAAATTATATTTTTATCACGTTCTTCTATACATAAAGATTTCGCCTTTTCAAATATAAAGATTTCGCCTTTTCAAATATAAAGATTTCGCCTTTTCAAATATAAAGATTTCGCCTTTTCAAATATAAAGATTTAACTTTTATTTCGCTACATATATAAAGGTGATATTTTTACTATATAGATAAAAATTCCATTTTTACATTGATGTTCATATAATAAAGATTATATTTTTTTATACTTCCTATATGCTAAAATCATATTTTTATTCCTTTTTATAATATAAAAATTCTATCTTTAACTGAATAAAAAACTTTTCTACCTTTTCCTCATATAAAAATCATATTTTTATAAATAAAAATATAATCTTTTCAATTCAAAAATCACTAAACATAAAACTGATTTTCTGTTTTTATATATACATATATATGTATACATTTAAAACTAATTTCTTTACACAAAAATAGAAATAAAGTAAATGCTCACCGTTTTCAGCGAAAGGAGGTGCCAGAGATGGGGGTGTTGGTCGGAGCAGTTAGCGGAAGGGGCGGTGGTGGGCCAGGGGATGGTCGCGATTTCTGAAACGAGGGGGGGGGGTCGAACTGTGGAGGAGAGGAGGAGAAGCAAGCGCGGGGAGAAGGGGATGGAGGGCGGTGGCGAACACCGAGGGGGGGGGGGGGCGATGGAGGCGGCGGAGGTCCCCCCCCCTGTCGGCCGCTCTCTCTCCTTTTTTTTTAATTTTGAATGAAGGAAAATGAAGAATAGGGGGGCAGAAAGAATATATAGAGAGAGATGGATTTATTATTTAATTATTTTATTTTTCCACCCAAAAAGCAACTTTTATTTTCGACCTCTAAACGAGGCCCACCGCCTGTCGTCCATAGCTAATTACCCCCATTCCGAACACAATGGGATATGTACCATAAGCTGATTCGATCGTTTCAATCAATTTTCGTCAAAATCAACATATAACTCTATATATTGAATTTGTACGCGCATTTCTATTTACTGGGGTCGCATACTAACTTGAAAAATTCCAGAAAAATATTTTCTAGCTTCATATTGATGATACGGTCCTAACAAAACTAGTTTCGTCAAATTCTGAGACCGTTGGGAAAATGGCCATTTTCCAGTCGATTAAAATCAACTAAAACTGGTCAAACGCGTTTTCCTTTGCCACGCTCACATATTGATTCAAAAAAATATGAAATTTGAAACCTAGCAATAATTTGACATCACGGACCCAACAAAAGTGGTTTCATCGAAATCCGAGGTCGTTTGCAAAATGTCTATTTTTAAGGGCCTGAATTCCATAACGACTATTCAGAATTTTCAACTGGACATATCTTTTGATCCCCGCTATGAAATTTCAATTTTTCGGATTCGTTGGAAAGATATTATCAATTAGATCCTATTATTTTTTGTTTCGTTAAAATCCGGATTGTTTTGCACCTGGTACGTTCAATTGAAGTTTGAAATCGAATTATCGAACTACCGCGCCATTTTCAATTCCTTTTATAATTATATATAATTATTTATATTCTAACGACGACGTATATAATATATACGTTGAATTTCAATTCAAAATAAATTTCTCGTCGATTATTATTTAAAATAATTCATTTTAAATATTCAAAATTCATCGAAATTGCCAAAATAAAATTTTTAAACTGGCTCAGAATTTCCGGGTTATTACACATACGGAAGTATGCCAATACATTCAATAGTTTCATTTTTATGTTAGTAGCTCATTATAAACTCATGATTAGATGCGAAATTATTTGGAACTGTATCAATTTAAACAATGATACGAACTTGTTCTAAGATGGCAAAATAATTTATGTAAAACAAACTAAACAACTCATCATAATATATGTTTTCAGCCTTTTAAAGATAATTTAAAATTAGACCACTTTGATTGATCTTTAGAAATATCCCAACACATTTTATTTTACATTTCAGACCCAGTTGTCAAAATATTGAACGTGTTGTCCAACTTCTTGCCCTCAGCAAGCATTTAGATGTTGTCAATTTACGTTTGGCTTGAAAGTCATTCATGATAACCAATTTTAATTGCCTTCAAAGCATATTCCGAAGGTTCTTTTAACGTTTTTTTTTGTTGGAAATTGCCATTCTTTTTAGAATAGTCATATGCAATCATTAGGTGCATTTAACTTATTTATGGAATACGTTTTATATTGCATTATTTTACAGCCTAAAATAATATATGCATTTGATTCCTGTTAAGGGGTACTTATTTTCTTGAATAGTTGCACATCAAAGTATTTAATTATTTTGCTAACTTGAGCTGTGTTATTTTAGGACCGTTGGGAAACTATGATAAGGGATATTTTCTTGATGGCATATCCTGGGGAAGCTTGGACTTGTGTGTCATAATGTTAAAAGGTAAACAAGTGTATTTTTATTGTTTACGGATTATGTTTAAGATTTGGTCTGCTCGGACTTAACAATAAATATTTAACACTGGATCAGATATCTTCCCAACTGCGACTCTTGTGAATTCTCGCACTGCCTGCAACCTATTTAGTTTGTCCAGACTTCATATAATTGTAAGAGTGAACTTGTTAAAGGTTATATCATTTTCTCATTGAGTTTTTATTGTTTGACTTGTTACTACCATTTCAATAGTTGCACCATTTTATAATTGAGTGGTCAATGTCAAACTCTAATATGAAACTTTAATGGACCTGTCAATGGATCATAACTTCTCTGAATCGAAAAGCACTGTTGCCAAGATTAAGAGCATGAAGCCATGTTGTAGTGATAACAACAGATCATCTGGATATTATGCAACACTCCCAACAACACTTAATTTACAGTATCTTTTTTTTGCATATTTTATGCTGTCATATCCCCTTCCCTAATAGGATATTATAAAATATCAGCTACAGATGAAAAATCAGGGACGAAGCCAGGAAATCGATCGGGGGGGGGGGGGGGGGCGGATTCGAGGGGTGGGGCCAAATTTTTTTTATACCGGTTTACACTTAATTTCAACCTATAATGTATTATATTATCAATAAAAATGCCTTAAAAGTGGTCATTTTTGCTTAAATCGGTAACTTTTTTTAAAAAAATCTAGGGGGGGCCGCCCCCACTAGCCCCCCACTGGTTTCGTCCCTGTGAAAAATGACAGTGACTCGTAACTCACGACAATGTACTTATTTCAATAATCATATCCATATTACATATTTTTAGTTTTTTTACTTCGAGAATACGTAAGAAATGAGTTAGAATGATGTATGCATATTTTGGATCTATTACATACCATTAGTCATGTGCTTCTGTTTTATGAAAAGTTTTGTACCAGTTTTAATTGAAGTAATCACTTTGCATGCTTATCAAAATGGACAATGTTAAAACTATCATTTTGTGGGAAATAACAATTGTTTCGCAATAGGCTGGAGAAGAAACGAATGTAAAGGTTCATTTAATACACAGTTGGATGTTCATTTATATTCTGAGAAGGATTTGATTGATAATGTCGCTACAATGAATTGCAAAAATTACCCGATATAGGAACCACTTTTGTTGTTGAAAGAATTGTAATAAAATTAAGGAGATAAACTTTTGTATTGTTGAATGGATTAAATTTGAACGTAATGTATTGCTTTATATAGGAAAGCAGTGTTGACAAAGTCTTATACCAGTGACTCTTTAGGTCTTCTACTATGAGCTTGCTTCTCAATTGAGTGAGATTCAAATCAGGTGGTGATTTTCGAGTGCAGCGAGATTCAGTCTCCCCTTTTCTACAAATCTGTGAGGTTTGTGACTCTTGTACTTTTCGACTTTGAGCTCACTCCTCAAACGAGTAAAACTAGTAGCATACAAGGGTTTTCTCATAACATCGGCCCTTTGGTAAGAATACTGTAAGTGATTTACTTGGAATAGACTGTTAATTACTCTTTATCCAACAAAATACAAATCCCACTCCATGTATTTGGTTCATGAATGTAGAATATGGTTGGCAATGAGTGAGACGGTGCTAAGATTATCACATTATATTATTGATGTTCTGTTGGTTCGAATCTTTAGCACATTTAGTAAAGATTCGATCCAGATGATCTTTGTTGTAGTACTCGCCACGCTCCTAGATTATGCTTCTGTGCTTGAGCATGATATGGTTTTCTATTTCTTAGCACACAAGGAAATAGGATTTTGATCTATGTAGATATAATATCATGTTGCTGACTTCCTGTCGCCTAAATCAATGGCCCAATTAGCATCAACGAAACATGTTATGTTTAGTTCTTTGCTGCTTTTCATTGTTCGGCCATAGTTTATTGTTCCTCTTAGATATCGCAGTATCCTATCTACTGCCTTCCAATGGTCACTGAGTGGTTGCTGCATGAACTGACATACCTTATTCACACTAAAGGCTATATCTGGTCTTGTTATAGTAACATATTGTAGAGCACCTATATGCTTTTGTATTGCCTTTCATTTTCAATTGCTTATACTTTGTTCTTTGATAATTTAAGTTGCTTATCAGGAGTGGGTAGTGGATTAACTTGAATCACAGGAGTCAAGTTGAGTATGTCTGATATGTACTCCTTTTGACATAAATGTAACTCTATGCTTGATTTTCTTCTGACATTTATACTTATGAAGTAGCTTAACTATCTTTAATGAAAAGTTGTCTATCATGATGCTTGATTAAGTAGTTAATTTCATTCTCACTATTACCTGTGGCAATAAAGTCATCTACATAAATTAATATGTATATAGTTGTATTATTAAAAAAAACTTAGTGAAGAGAGAATTATCAGATCTTGTTGGCTGACAATTCAGCTCAACTAAGACTGATTTGAGTTTGTTGAACCAAACACTTGGTGCCTATTTTAACCCATATATTGCTTTGTCGAGTTTGCATACTAAGTTTTTGTTGTTGATGGTATTAAAACCATGTGGTTGTTGCATATAGACTTCTTCCTCAAGGTCCCCTTTAGAAAAGCATTATTTATGTCTAATTGCTTGATTTTCCAAATTTTGTGGAGATCTATGGTTAGAACAACTCTAATGGTGGTGGGCTTGACTACTAGGGAAAATGTCTCAGTGAAGTCAAGTCCATGTTGTGTGCAGCCTTTTTCTACCAATCTATCCTTGTATTTTTGTATTGTGCCATCAAAGTTTTTTATTTTGTAGGTCCGCTTTCACTCTATTATATTCTTGTCTTTGGGTACTTCAACCAAGTCCCATGTTTTGTTCCTTTTAAGTGCATTAATTTCCTCTTCATAGCGGTTTTCCAATTGACGTTTCTCACGGCTTGCTCTAAGTTGTCTGGCTCTTAAGTTTCTAAATCAATTGCATACATTTTTGTTTTAAAAATACCACTTTTTGATAATTTTATCATATGCTGCTTTGGTCTTTCACTTGTTGGTGAATCAACATTCTTTATCTCCCTTTCTTGACCTTCAAATAAAGTTTCTTCATTTTGATAGTGTTGAGTGGGTTGACTTGAATGTGTTCCATTGTCGTTCTCACTGTGTTCTGTTGAGGATCCTTCAACTACTAAATCCCTGCGTTCATGACCTGGCCTATCTTCAGGCATAGTGAGTTGTGAACCAGGTTCATGCTGATTATTTTCAACACTTTCCTGATTTAAAGGTATATAGACAGAGAAATATTTGAAGTGTAAACTTTTTGAGAATCTTGACAGGCATATGGAAAGATCTATTCATTAAACACAACATATATTGGCATAATTTTCTTTCCATTGTTGGTCAAACACTTGCATCCTTTTTTATTAGTTGGATAACCTAAAAAGGTACATGGAGAGGATCTAAATTCCAACTTATGTGAATTATATGACCTTAGATAAGGAAAACACAGACATCCAAATACTTTTAACATTGTATAATATGGTTTTATACCAAATAATTTTTCAGTTGGACTTGAATCATTCAACACTTTAGTTGGTAGCATATTGGTTAAATACACTACTGTATTGAATGATTCAGGCCAGAATTTTAAAGGTAGAGAAGCATGAGCTAATAGAGTAAGACCAATTCTACAATATGTTTGCGTTTTCTTTCTATTAAACCATTTTTCTCTGATGTATAGAGGCATGTTACTTTATGAATTATTCCATTTTTCTGGAAAAATTCACCGAGTGGATTAAACTCTATTCCCCGTCAAATTGCAGTATTTTTAGTTTTGATTTGTTAGTCTCTCAGCTTGACTTATAAATTGAATGACAGCCTTGAAATTTTCAGATTTGGTTTTGGGAAAATATATCCAGGTATATCTTGTGTAAGCATCAACAAAAGAGATGTAATATCTAAACAAAATCAGAATTCACTAGTGCAGGACCATAAAGGTCTGTAGTAACCAGTTCAAGTGGATTGTTATACTTAGTTATAAAGTTATTGAAAGCAAACTCGTGACATTTCCCTATCTGACATAAAGTGCGAACATAAGATAACTCAATATTTCAAACATTTACTTTATTAGCATTTTGTACTTGCTTTACAATATTTACACTAGGACGACCTAATTTGTAATGCCAAATGTCAATGTTTTTCATGGCAGTCTTGTGACTATTTAGCTCAGAAAGATTACTACATATAACACTACGATTAGTATCCCTAGACTTTTTGTTTAAATCTCTGATTATTGATACTTTGGGTTTAACAATGTTAAATATGTATATTCCATTGCATTCTTCACTCTGGAAAAGTGTATCATTAGTTATTATGTCTTTAACTAGATAGTGCTTAAGGTAAAACATAAAATACACATTGTTTCCACTTGCAATCTTAGAGGCACAAAGCATATTTGTCTTGATTTGTGGTACCATCAGTAAATTATTAAGAATTTTTTTCACCTCTTAGACAAGCAACTCTAGTGTGTGTGATTTTGACACAATATCCATTTCTCATACAAATAAAACCTTTGTACTCCTTGTTGTCAATGTTTAGATTTTCAAGATTATTTGTTACGTGATTTTTTGCACCACTATCAGGATACCATGCTTTATTCAGAATATCATCTATCTTTGTTGTGTCATTTGCTTGATTTCTTACATTGTCATTCTGTGTACTTGCCATATTAGCACTATAGCTTCTTGAACCTGATGAAGAATCGGTGTTGTTTGATGTTTTGCCTGGATTTACATTGTTGTTACATCTGAAATAACACTTATTTGTAGTACGCCTATTTTCCCATATATTTGACGCCTAGGTCTATTGTTATTATTACTATACCTATTACCACTTCTTCTGCCTCTTGAACTTCATCTACCCCTTTGGAAGGTTTGGTTGAAAATTTTATTTCTTGGTTAAGACTGAGTAGCTAGGTTCAAAGTTATTTCAGTGTAATATTTCATTTGCTCTATTCTTCCCAAGAGGAGTGGAGTGAACATATTCCAAATTTAGTATAGTAGGCAAGGACAGAATCGCTACTTCCACTTCTTCATAATCATTACCTAACCCATTCATAATGTCTAATTCTTGTTCATTCTCTGGCACTTTATTACCAGCAGACTGAAGAAGGTCACAAAAAGATTTCATTTTTGCTAGGTATTCCCTCATTGGTAGATCATCTTTCCTTAGATTTTGAATATGTCTTTTGTAGTGGACAATCTTGGCAGATGATTGAGAGTTGAAGATCTATTCTATTTTTGACCAAATTTCATGTGCTCACTTGCACCCTACATTCTTTGGTAAAAAACTTGCTTCAATTGATGGTAATAACCATGCAGCGAGTATACTATCTAATCTGTCATATTTGATGTAATCTTGAATACTGACCTTCCTATAATCAGTTTCATTCAATTTTGCTAGAATTGGTGCAGTCCCTTAGATAAAATCACTTAATCCATATCCAGTAATGGCAGTTTCTACTTGGTATTTTCAAGATAAGTAGTTCTCTTCATTCAAACGGTTTATTATAAGTTGAACTTGAGGATTGATGATAAATTTTATGCTTTCATTAATATTTAGTAACTGACCAGTGGTTGTTGTTTGATGTTGTGGTAGCTGGGCATTATCAATTGTGCCTTCTTTCATTCTGAGAGATCAAGAAATGATTATGATAATCAAGAAAGTGGATTGGGATTGACTGAGAAGTGAAGATGCAACCTGGTTTCTTCACTGAATGGTGAATTGGTAGGGAGAACCAAGACGAGGCACTTCAATAGATAGAGATGTAGCCTGGCTCCTTCTCTAATTAATGCTTGGACTGAAAGAACCATGGTAAGGCACTTCAAATAAGGGAAATCAACACAAGTATCAGAAAAATATTAAGAAAATTCTATTTCTTGTTAGTTTGATGATTGCAATAATGGCCTCTATCAAATGATGAAATAATCAGTGTTAGTAAACTGATAATAAGGCCCCTGCACAGCCAAAGCCAAATGATGAAAACTCTATGATGGATTTTGGCGAGGTGCGGTCTTAAGTTCGTCGAAGGAATTTTTCTTTTAATATGCCTTTCGCTTAGTTTGCTCTGATACCATGCAAAAATTGTACTAAAATTGAGGAGATAAAATTTTGTATTATTGAATGAATTAAATTTGTACATAATGTGCTACTTTATATATGGAAGCAGCGTTGACAAAGTCTTATATGGTTTGTAACCGCTGTGCAGAACCAAAATCATAAAACAAAGAAATAGAATGCAGCCCATAATACTGAAAGGCCCAACTTGATAGCCGGTGCTGATGAGATAAGATTATCTCTCGTGACTTCTCTCATGACTCAATTCCTTTATTAGTTGTTGAAATACCTTTTGCATTTAAATTGTCTGTAACGTAATATCCATTTTTAATCTTATGCCAATGTGTTTTTTCATTTTAGGTCTCATGGAAGATGACTACCGGAGAAAATAGGAAAAAAGGCAGCAGAGCAGTAATAAATTCAATCTTAGTTACATGGTTTGGCTTCAATAATAGTTATGTCTTTTAAACATTTGTATAATTACCAATCATAGAATTGATATGGCTGGGATCAAAGCATGAGCATACCAATTGAAGTGTGCAAATGTTAGATTTGGATTGCACTACAAGGTATGAATTTTTACAAGGTAGACTTCTGTAGCTAAGTTTCATGTGCAACAACGTAGTTGGGGAATACTTCTGTAAGGTATGAATTTTTATGTCATTTGTTATTTCTTACAACTTCACAGATCCATATGCTATTAGAATGACATTTTGTGCACCTTGTGAATTCATCAGAATATTATGTAGGAAGGTGTTGCTGCACACTGATCCATTTGGCTGACAAGTCCATAATAAAAGTAGGTTTAAAATGGAGCAAAATGAGGCATTGCAAGGTGCCAAATTAGCAAATTTTATATCATACTCCTATGCTATCACACTATAAATTTATATGCTGGTCTATGCTGTTAAGTTTTATGTATTTTGTGACTTAGATCCTTGATTTGTCCACTTTCTTTGTAATATAATTTACTATGATGATCTGTTTGATTTTTTGTATGTGCTTCTCATTTAGATAGCAAATAGTTTAATTTTGAAATAAAAATAAGGTCCCTTGGGTGTTCTGAAGATAGTTTCTGAATCATGACCTGATCCACTAGTTTAGGTAAAAGAGACTTATAACTGCCTTTTTTTTACATATATATCACTGTGTTTTATATCTTGTTCCCCTTGAAATTGTTTCCTTATAAACATCTGTTTGGGAACCCTTTGTAAGGGTTTTAACATAATTCTGTTATATAAAAATGTAAACAGATTAAAATCAGTTTTATATAAATGAAAGAATTAACTAAATATTAACTGCATTTCATTAAAGAAAACTAAGTTTGTAAAAATTCAGCAAAGTTATCAAAATCATACAAAAATTAGAAGAATTTATAAAAATTAGCTAATTTTTAAAGTATTAATGTTTTGTTGAAATCAATTAAATTTATAAAAAAAATAACAAAGTTTATAAAATTACATTAAGAATTTCAAATAACCTAAGTTTATAAAAATAATGAGATTATAAAATTTAGCTAATTTTTATAAAAGTTAACAAAGTTCTATAGTCATCCGACTTTAGTTTTTCCATGTCATCGTAAAAAATTGTTACAAAAAGAGGAAAGTACAATGCTATTAGAATAACTCTATTTTGAATACATCATTGGTGATTTTCTATTCTTTCTCCCTAAGTAGTGTAAAATTCTACAACATTATCTTTATTATCTAAACTATCTTCGTTTAGTGATGTTGAGATGATGAAACTCTATGTAACAACCCGGAAAATGCGGGCCAGTTTAAAATTTTTATTTTGGCAATTTTAGCGAATTTTGAATATTTAAAATAGATTATTTTAAATAGTAACGACGAAAAATTTATTTTGAATATAATTCAAACGTATATATTTATACGCGTCGTCGTTAGAATATTAATATTTTATTTTAATTATAAAAGGAATTGAAAATGGCGCGGTAGTTCGATAATTCGATTTCAAACTTCAATTGAACATACCGGGCGCAAAACAAACCGGAATTTAGCGAAACCAAAAATAATAGAATCTATATGAGAATATCTTTCCAACGAATCTGAAAAATCGAATTTTCATAGCGGGAATCAAAAGTTATGGCCAAATGAATTTTTAGAATAGTCGCTATGGAATTATGGCCCTTAAAAATAGCCATTTTGCAAACGACCTCGAATTTCGATGAAACCACTTTTGTTGGATCCGTGATGTCAAGTTATTGCTAGATTCCAATTTTTATAATTTTTCGAATCAATATGTGGGCGTGGCGAAGGAAAACGCGTTTGACCAGTTTCAGTTGATTTTAATCGACTGGAAATTGGCCCTTTTTCAAACAGTCTCAGAATTTGATGAAACTAGTTTTGTTTGGACCGTATCGTCAATACGAAGCTAGAAAATATTTTTCTGAAATTTTTCGAGTCCGTATGTGACCTCGGTAATTTGAAATGTACGTTTAAAATTAAGTATAATGATTTAAATATAAATTAAACGAAAACTGATCGTAACGGTCGAATGGACCTGCGGTACATATCCCATTGTGTTCGGAATGGGGGTATTACCCAAAGGGCGACAGTCGTTAGGCTCGATTTGGGATTCGAAAGAAAAGTCGACTTTAAAGGGGTAATTAAATAATTAATATATAAACTTTGGCCCCCCTTCTTCTCTTCAGACCAGTCAAAGAAAAAAAAAAGAAAAAAAAACATGCCCTAGCCCATCGATCCACCGCCCCCTTCACCCTGCCACCGCCGCTGACAGGCATCGCCCCCCCTCTAAGCTCCGACCTCCTCCTCGCCGATTCGCTCCCCTCTAGCCTTCCTCTTCTTCTACCCGCGCTTTCCCCTTTCTCCAATTGAAACCAGCCAACCCCTCAACCTCTGCTTCATTCTCCCTCTCTTCCCTCGCATTCGCTTCTCTCCCTGCTGAAGACCACGCCTCCACGGAGCCCACTACCCCCTACAATGGCGCGTGCAGGAGTTTTTCCCAATCGATGAAATGGGTTTGCGGTTCTTGAATGGTAACGAAGAAGAAAGAGCGGTTACAGCAAAACAGTGAGCTTCTTGTTTATTGTTTTTTTACCTTAAGTAATTTGTTTAATAACTTTTGTATTTAAATAGAAATTTAATAATATATATATAGAATATAGAAGGAAATCAATTTTATTTAGATATAAGGGTGTAAAGGTTCGATTGTATTTATATGATAAAGATTCGACTTTTGATTAAATAAGAATATGATTTTTATTTATGTAGAGTGATAAAAATACGATTTTTATATTTTTAGAATAATAAAATATGATTTTTATACAATGTAGAAGTTAAAAATATAATTTTTATAATATAGAAAGAATAAAAATATTTTTTTTATTATAATAGAATATTAAAAATATGATCTTTATATAATAGAAGATATAAAAATACTATTTTTATATAAGTAGTGTAATGAAAATAGAATTTCTATATAATAAAGAATATAAAAATATTATTTTTATATAGTTAACGAAAAAAATCTAATCTTTCTTATATGTATGTTGAAATAAAAATGAGATTTTTATAGTGATGAAATGAAAAGTGAAATCTTTATATTTGAAAAGGCGAAATCTTTATATTTGAAAAGGCGAAATCTTTATATTTGAAAGGGCGAAATCTTTATATAGAGAATAGTGTGATAAAAATATAATCTTTAGTATATGAACACCGTTGTAAAAATAGAATTTTTATCTATATAGTAGCGATGTAAAAATAGAATTTTTATCCATATGGAGTGATTATAAAATATGATTTTTATATATGTAGTGGCTACGGGCAACGATAGTGATGAAAGGTGATCACGACGAAGATTTCTTCATGGGAAGAGTCGCGTGGTTGGTTTAGCTAGCTGGTGAGAACTTCTCACTCTAAATTTCCTTTTCTAGTTATATTATTATATATACTAGGATGCAGACGGTGTTTAGTAGCACCCGACACCCGTCGTCCACAGACCATGGACGGCTTGTTTGTTTGTTTGATATTGATGTGTAGTTGATTGTGGTATATGAAACGAAATAAATAAATATTTATAAATAAATCGGCCGATTTGTTTATATACACTGATTTGACTGATATTGATTGGGATGATAAATTTTACACATCGCCTAATTGCACAAATAAAAATATGTGTTTGTTGATTTGAAACCCCACACGGGTATTGGGATAAAATACGACATACATTAATCCCAATAATTAGTTGTATGTTGATCGATTGATTGACAGGATGTTATAAGCGTTAGATATCTATATCTGATGCTTATACAGTGTAGTGCACTTTGGATGATGGTTGATTATTTATCGTTGCTATTGTATACATGTGTTGTATGGAATCCATATAGTTAACGCTATATGGTGATTGATTGGGCCTCATTCCAATTTAGAAAATAAAGAATATTATAAATAAAGGTTCATGTGTTGACAGTACTCATCCGTTGAGATTAGTCATGCGTTGAACGAAATATTTTAATAATAAAATTTACATCTTTATCATTATAAAATAAAGGTTCATGTGTTGACAGTACTCATTCATTGAGATTAGTCATGTGTTGAACGAAATATTTTAATAATAAAATTTACATCTTTATCATTATAAAATAAAGGTTCATGTGTTGACCGTACTCATCCGTTGAGATTAGTCATGTATTGAACGAAATATTTTAACAATAAAATTTACATCTTTATCATATATAAAATTAGAAACTAACTGGAAAATAGATAAGATGAGTGGTCTCCTGGATATTGATCTGATGTTGGTTTCGGCCTTCGGGGTTAATATTTAAGGAATCGTTCTCTTACTAATTTACGGTTGGAGTCTGATTTGAAATCAAACGATAGATACCATAATTTTTATAAAATATATTAAATAACAAAAATAGTCACACGTGGACAATACTCATTCGTAGAGATTAGTCATGTGTTGACAAAAATATAGATTCACGTATTGAATAAAATAAATATTCATTTGTTGAATAGAATAACGAAATTATTGAAATATATAAAGTCGTGTTGATTAGAGATGCGCTATTTTGACGCGAACGATATTAATATCGATTATATTCATTTTTATGATGAATTGAAAAGAAAACGAATTTGAATTGAATTGAAAAGAAAACGAATTTGAATTGAATTGAAAAGAAAATGAATTTGATTTGAATTGAAAAGAAAACGAATTTGAATTGAATTGAAAAGAAATCGAATTAAATTGAATATATAACGAATTCGAATTGAATTGAATATAAAACGAATTCGAATTGAATTGAATATAAAACAAATTCGAATGGAATTGAAAACGAATTGAAATAGAATAAAAATCGATTTGAAATGAATTCAAATTGAATCGAAATTTGAATTAAATTTGAATTAATTTAAAACGAATTTATAAGAGAAAATTCAATTTTGATTTGAATTTGAATTGGAAGTTGAAATTATTTTTGAAACGAATTTAAAATTATTTATAAAATTCGTTTTAAATAGAAATCGACGAAATATATATTATATATATAATATAATGGCCTGAATAGAACGAGCCGCGCCGCGGTAGTTCGTGAATTTGGACCATTGATTTCGAATGGACATTACGGGAGATCCGACCGTCGGATTTTCCTAAAAGCGGAACCGTTGGGTTCGTATCGAAAAGAGCTTTCTAACGAATATTAGAAATTTGAAATCTAACGGTTGGATTTGGAGATACGCCCAAATCAAATTTGGAAAATGTCGTTATAAGTGCAGTTCGATGGCCGTTGATGCCAATCGACTGTACGGGCCTTGATAAAATTAGTAAAAATAGTAATAATTTGTGTAAAATCATAAGAAATGATTTGGGAAAAATTGGGATGAAAAACTCCATATTTGAAAAGATAAAAATAGATTTTTATCGAAATGAACTAGTTTTGAACTAAAATTAAAACCCATTTATTTTCAAATAAATAAATTGGATTTGAAATGGGTTTTAAATGGAATTGATTCGTGGGTTTATCGTGAATGGTGTTTTAAATAACACTTGTTCTTTAACCCGATAATAAATAGAATGTGATTTGGATTTATCGTGAACTGTGTTTTAAACGACATTAATTCTTTAACCCAGAAAAAGGAGTTTTAATGAATCTGCAATTAGATTGAAATGTGAATTGATAATTTAAATTATCAAATTCGGAAAATGAGCGAGAATGGAGTATCACCAGTTTTGCGCCAAAGCGATAGTTAAATCTTTAATTAGATTTAAACGTGGAATGGTAATTAATTTTACCGATAACACTGTGATGTTAGATATGGAGTATTACCAGTTTTGCTTCATGGGATGAATAAGTTGGGATTGGGAAATAAAATAAATAATTACTTCGGTGTGGTTCGCTAATCCCGACTAGTTTGGAAAACCATAATTTGGTTTGAAATGACATCCAAAGGAAGATTTAAGAATAAATTTAAAGAATTTATCTTTGATAAAATTTATGGGAACCTTTCCCTAAGAATTGAAATTTAGAAACTAGCTGCAGGTTAGTTAAGAAGAATGGTTTCCTGGGTATTGATCTGATGTTGGTTTCGACCTTCGGGGTTAATATTTGGGGAATTGTTCTCTTGCTAATCTACGGTTAGTGACTGCTGAATTGGAATGAGGCGTATGTTGTGTTTGTGTAACATTTGTTTATTATATACGCGGGTCATTCAGAAAGGCCGGGTTTATACCCATTCTGAATAACCGATTCGACGATAAGTCGAAGATGAAGACGGTGGTTGAAGACCGGAAGTCTTCACATCGTTTGGGTGATTACTGATGATCTCGATTGGGCTGTAAACCCAAGATGAGGGAATCAGTTGGTGATCGTCCAGACGTACTTGAAGATCGATGGATATGCGAGGAAAGTGCCTCCGGTTTCGTTCAGACCCAGAACGAACTTGTAAATGGATTGTGTGTCCGACATTGGATTTTATTCTGTGTTGATTGATTTCTGTTAATATATATCTGTTTGGAGGCGGAGAATTTATTCTCTTGCTTAACGCCCTTCTCTGAGAAGTACGAGCTTAGAGGTTATATATCGATAGATATCAATCGCATGGCATGAATTGCCTGTGTGGCACGTTGAGTTGCGTGGATCAAGGCTTCTATTGAAAAGCAAAGTCTTGTGGTTGATGATCAAAGCACGGCCTACATGGCGTAGCTTTGTGTATAGCGTGGATTCGCGAGCCTCACACCTCGGTATGAGTCAAAAATGGGATGAGGACCCAAGGAGTGCACGACGTTTCTTTCTAGCTATGGGTGGTGTCAGTGACCTACTAGCCCTGACATTTATATACATTTCACCTTTGTGGTTTGGATGCGAGGCGCCTCGATTATAGGTCCTATAGGGCCGGGAAACGTGTGTTCAGGAATAATTAATCCTCAAATGTAAGAGAGGACCGGTCTTGGAGGATCCCAGGGGTTACCCAGAGTGTGTAGTCCTGAGGCATTTGCTAGAGTGTCTCGAAGCGGAGAGGAGCTTGCCCCTTGCCTCGACTCATGACGGAAATCCAATTTCCAATACATATATTCTGGTTTTATTTGTAGAGCCTAGTATGGCGACATAGTGGGATGGGGCGCTTATGCCGTCTATGATTTATATTTATGATTGAAATTGTTTTGACACTATACACTTATTATAGTATCAAATGATTTGTTTTTAAAACGTACCAAGCATGTTTGGCTATTATAAGGGAAAACCCTATCCTCCGGCTTGCATTGCATTGTGTGATGGGACCTGGGTCTTATAATAGCTTCATTTTTTGAAAAATCATTGCGTTGTTTATTCTATGCACTGGTGTTCTTGGGAGGAAACCCGTTCCGTGTTATACGGCGTGGTCCCTTGAATTACTCTCTTTTAAAGTAAAGTTTAAATAACTGTTTTAGTTCTCACGCCAGTCACACGACTGACCTGGAGTTTATTGTTTTAACCTAAACTCTGGGTGCCCCTATTTTCCGCACGGGCAGCTAGTAGTTTTGGTTTTGCAGATTTATATTCACAAGATCCTGGTTTATAGCTGGAATGATATTCGGAAAGCTCTGTATCCTTATATCACCTTCATTTGTGCTTTGTATTATTTTCCGCTGCTATGTAATTTATTGTAATCTCTGATATGTATCGAATGTAATTTATTCATACTCAGTATATTCTTGTATTCTGATGGAATTGTTGTAATGAGCAATGAAATGTTCTTCCGTCTGCGTTCTATTTTGTGTGTTGTTCTCAAGGTAACCCGCTCTTCCCTTACCGGGGAAGTTACGGGTCATCACACTCTAGGCTTGGATTAACGGAAGAAAACGTTGTTTCTAATATCTATAAAAACATAGGTTCAAGTTGAAAAAAACACATAAGTTATAGGGACTATCATTTTGAGTACACTAACCAAATATTTCAAATTGGTACGTGCATTGTCCAAACACTAAAAACAAGTAAAAAAGCTTCAAAGTTCAAACAAATAATAAATCGTTGGAAAATGATAAGATGTTTAACTTTGTATTTCAATGTGAATTTAAATGGATCGTAAATGTGCGAATTGAACCTAGAAACAAATTTTGTAGGCAAAACGATATGTGTACCTTGACAAAAATTTGCTTTCTCGTTCTTACACTTTGTTTTAGGGTAAAACCTAGAAACATATTGTATGGAAAATTCAAACACACAATCTTATATAGATCAAATAAATATATTTATAAATTTGACCTATAAAGCCTCAAATTACTTTGTAGTTTGAATACGTTAGCGTGTCAGCTGTCCGACAACTTTCAAGCACTTACGTGAGTTCTTCTATTAATAGAAGTACTTAAGATATAGTTTCCTCCATCAATCTTTTTTGAGTATATTAAATAGTAAACTCCTTTTTTTTGCAAGGCAAGAAGGGTTGAGTGGACCGCTACCACGTTTATTGAAACAAAAAAAGCAAACAATACAAAAAGCACCTAGCACAGAAGCCAGGTACTAACACAAGAATAGTACAAAACAAACACACATTATTATTATTAACCATTTATACTTTGGTATAAACTAACGACTAAAACAAACCTTTTTGTGTTTAATATTGTTTAAGATTCAAAATCTTATAAAAGAGTTAATAACTTTAGTTATTGTAAATTTTCCCAAAATAACTAAAAAGAGAACATGGACATATTTCGAATTACATGAAATAAGAAATATATGTTTTCTGAATAGTTGTTGTAAACTACATACAAATATACATAAATTCACGCATCACACAAGCAAAGTCCCAACAATATCAAACATAAACAGACATAATCTTTTAATCTAAATTTACATAAGCCTCAAATCAACACCAAAACTAAGGATCTAGAATAAAACTACAACTTTTGACATTGGTTTCCCAACCGATTTCCAGATCTAAGGTGTATGCAATAACCAGAACAATCTTAATACAATTGTAGGCAATATAATAAACTAGATAAGCCTATAAATTTCCAATATTCAAACCATAACCTATTATTTAGATTTGATAAATAATAAACAAATCTGATAAACTTTTAGGCATACATTTTAAATCTATTTCAAACGAACTAATCAGGTAATTATAAATGTTGTATATAAATTTCCCACTTACCTGAAAGTCATCCAAATCAAAATATGATTAAACCTTTAGGCCTATAATTCCCAATACCTTACAGATCTACAATTATTCTAAAAGGGGTTCTTTAAGATTTGTAGATCTGCAAGAAAATAGGAAAGGGAAGAAATCGGAATGGAAGAAAGCCAATTTGCAGTACCATCTCTTTTGCACATCAATCTGATTCTAATCTTCTTTAATATATGTTTATTTTCTTTGTATATATTTAAATTTGATTTAAAAGAGAAATGGAAGAAGAAGAAAATGACAGAGCTTCATTGTTGCTTTCAGAATTATGTTCAAAAGGATGGGGTCTAACCCTTAATTTATAGGAATCAGTATGGCCCTAGACCATTAGATTAGTTTAATTAAGATCGTCTATTATCAAAAAATTTATATAACAAAATACCCTAAAAAACCTAGCCCTCACTGGGTAAATTCGACCAGAGGGATCGACCGCCTGGTCGACCACTTTGGGTAGATTTAGCCCAATGAGGGCTAGTTATAAATGGTACATATTTATTATATATATTCTGGTTATTTATTTTTTATCCATTTTCGTATTCCATCCGTAATTTTTTCATACAGGCTCCACTCACGAAGTTCCAAATATGAAAGTTGACCAGAATTCCATCATGAATGCGACGATGCAAGTTTCGTGGTCAAATTCCATCATTTATGAAAATTCCATTTTTGAAGCCAAATTAAATAACTAAATTTAATATTGCCAAAATTTCGGATTGTTACATTCTTCCTCCCTTAAAAGAAGTTTCATCCCGTTTTTTTTACTAAAAATTAAATCATGGCGTTGGCGAATAATTATCCTAAACTAAACAACCAATTAGTGTTCATCTAATTTTGCAGCCAAATGCGCATGTGCATAGTGTATATAATGCATTGCAACTATAAAACTTGCATGATGATTCTAAATCGGATCCTCCCATATGTATGCATTTTATTTTTGAAAACACTTTTGGAAAACCATAATGCAAAACATCACAAATATACTGGCAATTCTATATGAAGGCAAAATTTGAAAACTTTTTCATTCATAACCCTCACACAACATGCCATAGATGACCTCCTGCAACGAAAATCTTAGGTATTACTAGCTAAAATGTGGCCACAACTATGTTGAATTTTGTCTTTTGCAATGCACGCTTCAATGTGTTAACATAGATATAAACCATGTGTTGCAGTAGCCGCATGAATAAAATTATCAATCCGCATCAACTTGTTCCAACGATCCACGTTATTGATACGTGTTATTCTAATTTTCCTTCATCGCCTCACCTCCTTTGCCTTAAATTTTCATTTTTCCACTAAACATAATTCATGCTATTTTTCACTTGAGAAAAATATAGCCACTTCCTTTTCAATGGCGATGGAAAATTAGGGTTTTGCCCTCTTCAATAAATCACTACTTCAGCTTCTTTAACTCGATATGATCCTCTGATTGCTTCGAATTACAACTACTCCTCTCATCATCGATTTCTCGAATGCTACTGGTGCTCCAATAATCTTCGATCCTGGTGTTGTTGAGATGAAATCGATCTCTGAAATTAGTACGTGATTTTGCCCCTTTTTTCTTTTGATTATTGTTTTATTGTTCGATTTCAATCCCACCTTTGCCTGTGATGAATTCATGTGAATATAGGGTTTTGAATCCCTAAATAATCTTTGATTTCAACATTAGATTTGGTTGTGATTTGTAGCACAGATTTTGTCGAGTTTGAAATATTCAAACTTTCTGGAATTTAATTTTGTGATGAATGACTTGACTAAAATTAGATTTTCTAGAATTAAATTTCTGAAATTATATGTTGATTAATGGAAGATGAATATGGGCAAATCAATATAGTTGTAGATTCAAAGATAAACTCTGGATGAATTTTGGCCAAGGATGATAAGTTTTTTTTTTACTGCTTATACCTTGCTTGTCCACTTAAACATGTTTGTGCACTCTGCCTTATACCTTGTTATTTGCCACATATCCTTGTGTTTGAATTGCTGTTGAATTGCTTGTGAGTTTATTGAATTGTTATGCACTTTTATATGTTGCATTTTGGTCTCTCACCAGTTTAAACTTCAACTTGCCACATGAAATAGCATACAAATTTGAAACCATGAAAAACTGGCCTGAATTATTTGAAGGCAATCAAGTAAGCTTATTTTATTGATCAGCATACGTCAATGCATAGATTATATATATATGTACATGCAGTACTTAAAGGCCTTTACTTGAATCTTACTGCAACTAAATTGAGAACTAAGGATCCTATTGTTTGGAACTGGAACTGGAATGAAACAACATACAAACTCGTATGTATGCATGCTCATCTTTTCTCTACTGCACTGCATCCAATTGTTTATTGGTTTTGTTTTATAATAACTTGATATTTATGTATTACTAGGTGAAATCGTATCCTATTGTTTGGAACTGGAATGATTAAACTACCGAAGAAGTGGTGCAGTACGCAGGGTATGCGATGATGTGCAGTTTTGATAAGTGCAATATGCAGGTTATGTTTTGAGGTGGTGCTGAAGGAGGATAAGTGCAGGCAAGGGGACACAAGGTGTTTGTGGTCGGAGATGATGTAAGTGTGTTACAGAAGTGGAAGTTTTAAAGTTTAATGTTTGTTGTTGTTGTTTAAGGCTTTGGGTGATGACGGACTTGGTGTGCAGTGTTTCAAAGAAGGCTTGGTCTTCTGAAATCGGATGAATCAGGCGGTGCCTACTTGTTCGACCTAACTGGTTAGGTCAATCGCCATCGGGCTGTAGGGCCCCGGACCCCTACTAGTGCTGCGCCCAGACCCGTTTCTTGGCTCGCCTTCGGCTCAACACTCGACTCGCCTTCGGCTTGGCACTAGGCTCGCCTTCGGCTTGGCACTAGGCTTGCCTTCGGCTCGACACTAGGCTCGCCTTCGGCTCGACATATATTTGACAGTGTTAGTGTCTGTATAAATTAAAGGTGCATATGTAATGGGTGAACTGAGTGATGTAGTGAGAAATATCTTTATATGTGAATAATTAGTGTTATTGTAAATCATGTATTTGTAAATAGTTGGAATCATAAATTTGTTCTATTTCAGTTGTAGAAATAAAATATATTATTTAATTAAGCGTTGTTTGAATTCAAATTCTGTGCACTAGTGTTCTATTAAATAAATATTTAATTCTGTAAAAGTGTTTCCATTGGATGGTGAAAATATTTCCATAAAATGGTAAAATTGTTGCTATAGATAATGTGGGGACCGCCCTTAAATAAATTTAGTATATGTGGCAACTTTATTAAAATGTCGCCATCGAGGTGCAAAGGTGTTGCCTTTGACAGGCAATGCGGCAAAATGCAACACCGAGAAAGTGTCGTCACAGACCATTTTTTGCTTATAGCAACATTTTTTGGCACTTCCTGCATCACTTCTCTGGTGTTGTAATATGCAATCTATGGCATAGCGACACTTATACGAATAGAGGTGCGGAGCAACCTATTTTGTATCCAAATTCTACCATCCAATTTGTTAACGTATCTAAATCACTTCCTATTTATTTTCCTAAGCCAGAAAAAGAAAATCAAAGTAGGGAAATTTAACGTTCCCTTCGCCTGTGAACATTCCAATCCCCGTCCTACAGTGAAATTTTACCTTAATAGTCCCAAAATACTCTAGAAATTTCCATCTATAGACTGCAAAGGTGGCTTGACACAAGCTCTAAACGTAAAATGAGCTAATCAAGAACTTTCGCGTATCGTCGACAAGTTATGGAAATAACGTTCCCTTGGCTAAAACAACCTTTTCCTTGTTACCATTAACGTTTTTACGCACTATTGTTCCTAGTGCACCACTAAAACACGCAAACAAACCATCCAAAATCTTCCTTACGCTATACATATGACTAAAAATCGAAAGCTTTCCATCATAATAAATTTTCGCTTGAAAAATTCTTTATGTAAAATTTGAAATTCCTTTTTGGTTATTGTTGACCAACTTTTTGCCAAAAGTCATCACAACTCAGACTGAAGCCCAATATTCAGAAACGCGCCCTTTAGCATCTTTCAATCAATTAGTTCGAGCAAATCATACTCCAGATGGCCCAACCAAGGCTCGGCCTTAACCGCTTCCATCAAAGGCACATCGACCGAATATCTCAGAGCCGCATGGAAATATCCAGCTAAGTCATTCAATATTAGGCCCAACTTTCAAGGCAATAAAGGCGGTCAACCATCTTGGGACAAAGCACTACTTTTGATACACCTCACCTCGAATGCCATGTAAGCCATTATTTCCAAGGATACTATTAATCAGCAGTAGATCGGGTCCCATCGCCGCAATTACTTCCACGATCGAGCTCCACGTGTCCAAGCTCCGAAAAAGAAGAAAGCCACGTGGTGGCCCGTTCAGCCCACTTCTTCGCCTATAAATACACCCATGCTCAAAATGGAAAAGTGACATTTTTGGATCTTTATCTCCTCCTACTTTCAGCTGAATCTCTCCTTCTCAAAGCCTTTCTATAGCTAAATCAGAAAAGAAATACTTCTTCTTCCTCCTCAAAAATAGAAAAAGTATTGCACTTGTAATCAAAAAAGAAAAGATCAATACATATAATGTGGATGTAGGCACCATCTTGGCCCAACCACTATAAAATGTCTTGTGTGTTCCCTGTTTTCTTTACTTTTCTTGCATTTCGTAATCATTATTCGTGTGTTATCCACACGATTGGGGGTTGACTGTCACTAGTGACCAACTTTTGACATCTACACTTTGGCGTGCCAGGTAGGGGTCATGATTGTTAATACCCTAGGTACCATAGTATTGATTTTGATGACAACAATCATAAAAACATTACTACTAACATATATTTTAGTTGTATTGGAAGAGAAATGGTAATCAAGAGAAATGGACAAATGTATACAACAAGAAAAAGAAGTATTGGAAGAGGAAGGAGGTTAATACTAGTAAGGGTACAATAGATAATGCAGATGCTACTGGCAATGAATATGTTAATTCTTGTGCAAGCCTAGCTTCTGAGGATATTGAGCAGAATGTTGATAATGTTGGTCTTGTTCATGTTGAGCCTAATATTATTCATTCTAATCTAATTAATGCTCAATCAGATCACACAGATAACGGTGAGATGCAGACCAGCAAAACTGTGAATGAGATTGATACCATGTTTGGTAATCTGTTTGATGATACAAGAGAACTTTTAGAAACTTCAAGGAAAGTTACAGCAAATTCTTGTAATGATAAATCCACATGCTTGGGTACTAGTACATCCTTTTCTTGTTTATTATCTAGTGTCACTTTTGTTGCTTCTTATCCATCTCTTTTTGGTACTATGATATGTTCATCATCATTTAGTCAAAGCTCTCATGCTTCTTCCTGTGCCAAGCAGTCTACTTCCTCTTGTCTGAATTCTTCGGCCTTGAGTGTCACAACTTCTTTCGGTGCAAAGCGAACTGCTTCTCCATATGCTAATTTAAAGCCTCCTGACCATCTAATTCTTCCTCCTCCAGCTATTGATTCTTCTAAGTTATCCTCTGCTGTATCTATGAATGCCTATCCCTCAGCAAAATCCAAAGGCAAGAAACTTAAAGGTAAATTTTTTGCTGAAGATGACCTTGATGAGGGACATGAGTTCACACTTGAAGACATATGACCTGCTGGAAGCAATGTGTTATCGCAGAAATGACACATTAGGTACAATCCTGGCCCTTTATTTGATAAATTCATCATGCGAGAAGTTCTTGTGCCTAGAGTCAGATATGAAGGAATGTCATGAGTTTAAGTTGGTCATGTAATGCTTTCTTGAGTTTTGTGAGTGAGTATTAGTGAAATTGAAGAGTATATAGAAGGATGGTCATATGTCATAGCATACTTGTTTATGCTGATATGTGTAAGTAATTATTTTGGAGATTAATAAATTTGCGCTTAACTTTAAAAAAACATATATTTGAGTTATGCAGTTACATTAGACATAATATGGAGATATTTAAACAAGAGTACCAAAGAATAATTATAGAAGAAGGAAAATCAGAATAATTGAAGACTAAAGATGACCAAAGCCTATTAGAGAAGAACCCTGAAGTACAGAGGTGTTTGAAAAGATGAGGAGTTGGTTGAACCTTAGAATGCCTTGTTAAAGATCCCATGGCAATTATACTTGAAGATAATCAACCAGGTTGACCTCAACCGAATCACCAAAATCCACAAATATAAGGAAATTTTGGAAAGCAGAAAATTTGTGACACTTATAAGTGTTGCTGTGCTATTTGCAACACAAGTATGTCGACATACCCTTTTTTGTATGTCGACATATAATGGATAGGCCATATTTTCAAATTCAATTTGAGTAGTTATTTCCCTCCACCCTTTCACCGAAAGACACATCCTTTCATACACTATTTAAAGGCCTATGGTAACGAATTTTTACACATTAATTTCACATTTTCTTCCTACTCCTTCTTCTCCATTTATTCTCTAGAAAATTCCATTGAAAACTATCCTTTTACACTTGCAAATCCATTCTCTTTCACTCCTAATCTTCATCGATTTGCAAGTCACACAATTTCAGAGAGTTGTGCTTGAATTATTATCATTCTTTCTCTGATTTAATCCTTTTTCCTCAAAGAATTCAAAGATATATTGCCATTGGAGGTCTCTAGGATCATTGTACCAAATCTACAAAAATCTGTATTGAAGAAACGACTACTTGTCATTATTTGTTGTTGTTAACAAGGAGAAGGTGTATCTTGTAGCTCGTGAAATCCAGATTGTAAGTTGCTCTTGCTATCCGTGGAAAGCAAGCGATTATAGTGTAATTCTGCACGGTGAAGTGCAGGACTGGATGTAGGATTGGTTAATCCAAACCAATATAAAATTCCTAGTGTTATTTACTCTACATTTTTTTTTATTGCTTATTTCTTTCTATTTGAATATTGAATAGATATAATTTATATCTCTAGTGTTTTAGTAGCCTTAAGGTCCTAACAATTGGTACCAGACCCTAGTCTTTCAAAAAGTTCATAATATGATTTTTCAAAAATTGTAATGGTTAGTGACACTAGTAACATCATTATTAGTGCTTTTATAAAAGGGCAATCTACAAATAGACCACCTCTATTTGACGGCAGTAATTTTACTTATTGAGCTTGTAGGATGAAATTTTATTCGTAGTCTAATGTTTAGATATTTGGAATATTACCCAAGTAGAATACAAAGAGCCTCAAACTGAATATTCAAAAGGACACTAGACCAAAAGACACAACTACTTAATAATTCTAAGGCTATGAATATTTTATTTTTCTCCTTAGATAGAAATGAATTTAATCGAGTGTCTATTTGTAATTCTGCATATGAAATTTGGATAATACTGAAAGTCGCACATGATGGCACCAATAAAGTAAAATAGACAAAGGTTTCTATGTTGACTCACCAGTTTCAACATTTTCAAATAAAACCAAATGAATCTATTTTTGATATGTATTCTAGATTTCAAGATATTGTACATGCCTTAATATCATTAGGAATGAAAATTACTGAAGAAGACCAAGTTAGAAAGATCTTGAATTCACTTCCTAGTGAATGGGATCAGAAGATTCTGGCATTTGAAGAAGCCAATGATATTAGTACTATATCAATAGAAGAATTAATTGGTAATCTAATGTCCTATGAAGTGAAGTTGCAGGTTAGAAAAGAGAATCAGGGAAATGAGAAGAAATCACTGGCATATAATGCAATGATTGATAAAGATGAACTAGATGATGATATTGTTGATATGGTATCGAGTTTATTACCAAGAAGATCAAGAAATTATTGAAGTACTGGATAACGAAGAAACTTCAAAAAACTAACAATAATAATTCCAGAAATGAGAATGTTGTTAAATGTTTTAATTGTGATAAACCTGGTCATTTGAAAAGAGACTGACCCAACTTGAGAAAACCAAAGCACATTTCAAATACTTTCAATAAGGAGAGGAAATAGGCATTCAATTCAACATGGGATGACTCATCATCAAGTGATAGCGACTCAAAAATAGAATATTCCAATGTATGCTTCATGGCAATGGAAAACCAGGTATGGAATTTTGATAAAGAAATTACTAAAGTTTTAAATGATATGCATCAAAGTTATGAAATACTTAGGAAAATGTACAGTAACAGCTTGGCAGAAATAGATAGATTAAAAATATCTAATGAAAAGTTGAGTAAAGAAAAACAATGTCTAGACGATGAAATTGGAAGATTTAGTGGTCATTAAAATGGAAAGGATTTAACACTTGGAAGTTTTGAAAAAATAAAAAGTGAAAACAGTTTCTTAAAATCAGAAAATCTTTCAATGAAGTCACAGATCACTGATCTGAATAAGAAAATAACATCTCTAGACAATGTTATTCTTAACCATAATAAGGATTTTGATAAAATGAAAATTGATATTGATAAATTTAACAAAGGAAAGGATAATCTAGAGAAATTATTGTCTGCATCTAAACACAATAGGGATAAGCATGGACTTGGATGTACCCCTAAGGCTAAATCAAAGAGAGATAGTACTCAATGTACTAAGTTTGTTAAAGCCACCAAGTTCAAACCAAAACCTAGGAAATTAAAGATAGATCCTTCAAAGAGGTTCATTAACTTATGGGTTCCAAAATGGTTAGATAATACTGAAAAAGAAAAATATATTGATAACTTTATTAATAAGGTTCATTTATCTAATGATTATATTCTCAAAGGGCATTCAAACTCTTCATGGGTTTGGCATCCCAAAACTTAACCCCATGGACCTCGAAATAAAAAGGTACCCATGTGCATATTTTATAATTTTTTCAGGTACCAAATAGTCGATGCTCAAAGCATATTAGAAGAAATCTTTTTAACCTTGGATAATTATGTAAAGGATTTGTTATTGGCATCAACAAACTCAGTAAATCCAAAACTCATATGATTATTTAGTTTAATTCATATTTCGATTTCACCACTTGTTTTATTTATATGCAAACTCTACATATTGTCTAGCAGTTAGTTAAACAATTCTTTTTTACCTTTTTGTTGATGACAAAAGGGGAGAAAAGGTATAAATATACTAGACAAAATGATAGGGGGAGTGCACAGAGTTAGGGGGAGTCAAATTTAAAATGTATTATATTTTATATCTTAAATATTTATATGGTTGTCATCATCAAAAAGGGGGAGATTGTTAATACCCTAGGTACCCTAGGTATTGACTTTGATGACAACAACCATATAAACATTACTACTAACATATATTTGAGTTGTGCAGTTACATTAGATATAATATGGAGATATTTAAACAAGAGTACAAAAGAATATTTATAGAAGGATGATCAGAATAATTGAAGACTAAAGATGACCAAAGCCTATTAGAGATGAATGCTGAAGAACAGAGGTGTTTGAAGTGTTGAGCAGTTGGTTGAACCTTAGGATATCTTACTAAAGATCCCATGGCAATTACACTTGAAGATAATCAACCATTGACCTCAACCGAATCACCAAAATCCATAAATATAAGGAAATTTGGAGTGCAGAAAATTTGTGACACTTATAAGTGTTGCTGTGCAATTTTCAACACAAGTATGTCGACATACCCTTTTTTGTATGTCGACATACAACGACTAGGTTAAATTTTCAAATTCAATTTGAGTAGTTATTTCCCTCAACCCTTTCACCAAAAGACACATCCTTTTATACACTATTTAAAGGCCTATAGTAACGAATTTTTACACATTAGTTTCATCTTCTACTCCTTCTTCTCCATTTATTCTCTACGAAATTCCATTGAAAACTATCCTTTTACACTTGCGAATCCATTCTATTTCACTCCTTTTCTTCATTTATTTGCAAGCCACACAATTTCAGAGAGTTATGCTTGAATTCTTATCATTCTCTCTCTGAGTTAATCCTACTTTCTTAAAGAATTCAAAGATATATTGCCATTGGAGGTATATAGGATCATATACCAAAATTGCAAGAATTTGTATTGAAGAAACAACTACTTGTCATTGTTTGTTGTTGTTGATAAGGAGAAGGTGTATCTTGTAGCCCGTGAAATCAAGATTGTAAAGGTGTTCTTGCCACCCATGGAAAGCAAGCGATTATAGTGAAATTCTGCACTGTGGAGTGCAGGACTAGATGTAGGATTGGTCAATCCGAACCACTATAAAAATCCTAGTGTTATTTACTTTACTGCATTTTATTTTATTGCTTATTTCTTTCTATTTGAATATTAAACAGATGTAGTTTATATCTCTAGTGTCTAAGTAGCCTTAAGGTCCTAATAAGCGTCACGCACCGACATACTTTATGACCATCGACATATTATGATCTATGGCAAACAAACGGAAGAAACACGCAACATCTTCCCGTCCCACGAATGCCGATGCAGCCGAGACAAATGCTACAGAGGTAAGCCAGGAAGCTTCCTCTCATGAAGACATGTCCTGATATCTTTCCCAGGAAGACATGGATAAGATTATGGTTGAATTCAGAGGCCATATGACAACTCAGGGTAAACCCCTCGAGCGACAGCTGCAGTTGATGGATCACCTTCTCGGTCGAGTGGAAATGGGATTAAACGCTTCAACATCAATTCCTTTACTGATCAGGACAGGGGCAATAATTGATCTTCGGTCAGCATAGAATCAGGCCACTGATCAGATCACGCCTTTGTTTCCTCCTAGCTCGGCTCCACCACCCGACCAATCACAGCCAGGAGTATTGCTTCCAGCGACCAGCGCAACTGCAGATTCACAAGAGGGCTACAATCAAGATTTAGGTCGTTCGACCACTTTGCCTCCAATCTAAGGACTGCTCGACCCCCTGGACCAATCGGGCAACCACTGGGGCAGTCGGGATCAATGCCATTCCCATTACAACCCAATATCTTACCGCAAACTCGTCTTATGACGCCTTTCCTTCAATGAAGAGCTGGTGGAGCCTTCCCTCCGAACTAGGGAGACCACTTTACCATACCAGTTCCTAGATCGACGGGTGAAAATGCTACTGTAGATCCTCCTAACATCACCTCGGGCATGGGCATCGAAGAACCCCCGAACATCACATGCTATGATGGATCAGCCCGGACATTGTGCCTTGGGTACGGCTCGTTCCAACTCTCATCAGGTTCAAGAGGGCTCAGTCTACCCAGAACCAACAACTGCGATGAAACGTCACCCTCACCTTTGCTTAACTCTTAGAGGTCGGGCTCAACCGATAGCCACCCTTCCGAGCATGCTTTCGTTGGAACCTGATGTCGGAGCTCCCTTGAATGCATGACTCGATTCATGGCAGTAACTCCTCGAGGATGGAACCTAGCTTGCTAGCATCATCAGACGCTTCACTCAGGGCACATCCTCTCAGCATGACATAGATGATGTCCATCGTAGCCCATTCACTAGAGAGATCAGAAACTCTCAGAATCCCCCGGACTTCAAGTTTCCAGCCATCGAACCCTACAATGGTTGGACTGACTCAACCGTCCATCTCATGTGATACACGCACCACATGGAAGTGCTCTCTGCATCGGCCAATATCATGGCCAAGTGCTTCCCGCTTTACCTCACCAACATAACAGGCATGTGGTTTCAACAACCAAGAACCGAATCGATTAACAGCTGAAACATGTTGGTCACTCGCTTCATCGAGCAATTCAGGGTTCACATATCCCGACCCAAGAGTGTTATGTTCCTTTCTACCATCAAGCAACACCCTAGAGAGGCTCTAAGATCTTTCTTGGGGAGACTCAATGCGGCTGTAGCATCCATTAGCCGACTTAAGCCATCGGTGGTGCTCATGGAAACCATTGCAGGCGTCCAAAACCAATCGGAATTTCGGATATCTATAACCAAAGATCCTTCTAGAGATATTGATGAATTTAATGTTGAGGCCGAAAGGTTCCTTTGACAAGAATATGCCAACCTCGAGATGGAAAGTCTCAACAAGGAAGGAAGCCTGTTCAACTTCAACGGCCAGAGAAAAGGTAAAGGGAGTGTTTCAAGAAAGAGTGACCGCAATGTGCGTTCCCGAAGAGAGGACAAGTACGACAGGTATACCGAGCTCAACTCTTCTCTGCTTGACATCTTTCTTGACGTACGAGAGACTCTGCCCTCTCCAAAGCCTCCTCTAAGAGAGCCGACCCGGAAAGAGATTGAATCTGGGAAGCACTGCATGTACCCTAACATAGCTGGTCACTCCACCAGTGAATGTAGATATTTACGCGATCTCATCAAGGATAAAGTTAGGTGAGGAGAGCTCCTCGAGTATGTCAAGAAACCCGCACAGGCCTTGCCGCCACCCTCATATGCCTAAGCTCCTCAGGTCGGTCCCTAGTTCCCAGGAATGGAAAGGACCCTGAGCCTAGCAATCGCGACATTATAATTAATTAATTATATCTTTGTATTTTTTGATTTATTGAATAATGTGTTATGTTGGATTGTGCACGAGCGGGGATAGCCCCTAGATGTGTCCATAGTTCAACTATTGCTTTGTTAGGATTCGTTTTTTGGCTCTGTAATGATAATAAAATTTTCTTTCGAACATTTGGCGTGTTTTAGTAAACTCAAGCCGAGCATGATAGTTGCACGCCAAAACTCAGTTAATGCCTAACATCATAACCGCACCAACTCCATGAGCCGAGTTTGGTCGACCCTTGACCTAAAGTTGAGTATACTTGATACTTGCCATTATCTTAAGTCAAGTGTGTCGATAACTCACCAAATCTTTACCTGATCGAGCGTCTTTTACCATGGTCTGCGCTCACCACTGTCCCTGAGAACATGGTTGATGCCTGCCACCATACGCTTAACCTACTCCATTAAGTAATCATAAAATAAGTAACACCAATCAAGCATGATCACCACTTTCCACCAGCCGAGCATATGTCATGCTCGCACCACCGTAAGTCGACCATAGATGACACTCTCCCCTCAGCAAGTCGAGTACTGGTAATACTCGCCATTCCCATAAGCCCTATCGATTACACTCACCATTTTTCAAAGCCAAAGTGACGTCTACTCGATTTCTCTTAAAGTCTTCTCTAGACCGAGAGCGGCTCTTATTATTTTTATAGGTACAAAATACTGCAATCAGGACGATTACCATAATTTAATCGGCCTTAATAATGTTTTTAGGTGGTTGTCGGTTTTATGGCCTTAATACGATCAACCACGGTCGTCGGTTTCCCGACCTTAATACAACCACTAGGACTGTTGGATTCCGGCCTTAATATGGTCCGGTGTAACCATAGCTACCCGCACAATTGTACTTTGACACAACATTTAGAACACACCTCCCTCTATTAAAGAAGATGTATTCTGAGGGGCAAAGTGTTGACCAACTTTTTGCCAAAAGCCATCAAAAATTCAGATTGAAGCCCAACATTCAGAAACATGCTTTTTATCATTGTTTAATCAACCAGTTCGAGCAAATCATACTCCACATGGCCCAGCCAAGGCTCGGCCTAAACCGGCTTCCCTCAGAATTCAAGCCCAAGCCAGTATACTTCGACTAATGACTCGACCACTCCAAAAGAATCGCTCTCCCCAGTCGACCGAGTAAAGCGCTTCCATCAAAAGCGCATCAACCGAATATCTCGGAGCCGCATGGAAATATCCAGCTGAGACATCTAATACTCGGCTCGAATTTCAAGGAAATAAAGGCGGTCAACCATCCTTGGACAAAGCTCTACTTTTGATACACCTCACCGCGAGTGCCATGTAAGCCACTATTTCTGAGGATACTATTAATCAGCAGTAGACCGGGTCCCACCGCCGTAATTACTTCCACTGATCGATCTCCACATGTCCAAGCTCCGGAAAAAGAGGGAAGCCACGTGGTGTCCCGCTTAGCCCACTTCTTTACCTATAAATACACCCAAGCTCAAAATGGAAAATAGACTTTTTTTGGATCTTCAGCTCCTCCTACTTTCATCTGAACCTCTCCTTCTCAAAGCCTTTCTACTGCTAAGTTAGAAATGAAATACTTCTCCTCCTCAAAAATAGAAAAAAGCATTGTACTTGCAACCAAAAAAGAAAAGACCAATACATACAAAGTGGATGTAGGCACCATCTCGGCCGAACCACTATAAAAGTCTTGCGTGTTCCCTGTTTTCTTTACTTTTCTTGCATTTCATAATCATTAGTCGTGTGTTATCCACACGATCGTGGGTTGACTGTCATTTGTGACTAACTTTTGACGTCAATGCTTATGTTCACTTTCTGTATCGGATTTATATAAAAACAAAATTTTGGTAACGTGCTATTTACTATATTTAAACCATCTACTTATTTCAAACAACATTTGCAGAAGTTAAAATTATGTTTCACGGAAACTTTAACAATCCAAATCACATGTTGGTGTTGAAGCAAGTCAGTCGCGCAAAAATGCGAAATCCAAACCCACACAAGCAAACTCAAAAATAAATTTTAGCGTAAAAGTAACATGAGAAAAACAGTAAATATACCCGTGATGAAACAACAAAAAAACCTATCATTCGGAAAAATTTATCTACTATAGAAATCAATACATCTTAAGTCAAAGACAACTGCTAGCTAGATCAGAAAATGAGATTCCATTCAAATAGATAAGCATGAATGTCACAAAATATTTTTAAATATAGATTCTCATTAATAATCATGCAATTTCAAAGACAATACTAATAGTTACAACACACATTATAACAACAACAAAAAATACTGGAAAGGGAAACATATGATACAAGATTCATAAGACATAGGCTAACATCGCCTAAGCGCTACAAGACGATCGTGCTGCATGGATGGAACTCGATCCATTACCATGCCCATGGCAGGAACAAAGCATGAAAGAATGCAACCGATCTTGTGCCCTTGTTAATGCTCCCTGCGGACCTCACGAAGCTCATCATGAATATCGCGGATGAAGGCGAGCTTTGGGATCTCCTGGCCAGGCTGTTGCTCCTCATACTGGACTAGAGTGACAGGTGCAGGAACTAATGTAGTGGGCAACTGAATGCCCAACTTGTGGAAAGTGGCGCAGTCGATGGCAGCTGGAGCCTTCTTGACCCACATCTCCCTTCTCAGCCCGACACTAAAGTGTTGAAAAGCACAAGTGAGAAGATGGCTATACAGGAAGTGGCTTCTCGGCGACCCAACAAAAGGCTCAAAAAGGTGAATCATAAGCACACACGCCCAATTGATGGGTATGCCGCCAATGATAACATATGTGGCGCAGCGCACAAAAGGGTAGATCTGCTTCAGGTTTCCCGCCTTAGGATTAATATTATGTTCGATAATGCGCACAATCAAACGGGCTAGGTTACTAGTTTCCCAAGCACAGGCAGCTCCAATAAAGATGTAGGAAAGAATCAGAGGATCGTCCATCTCAATGGCAACCATCTGTGACCCAACCGCTGAATTACTCAAAATCTCAACCAAATCGAGGTCGGTGAGCTCAATAGGAGTTCCCTTCACGTTAAACTGGATGATGCAAGTATCATCATCGATGTTGACTTCCATTTGGGCATCGAAGAGGTGAATGCAGCGTATGAAATACTCACGCTCGAAAGTGTCAAAGCGCAATATTTTTGCAAGGCCTATGACAATGAAAAGCTCCTCCAACTGAATCTGACCTAACTTGGCGAATTTCACTAGTCACCCTTGATGAAACTCGTAGCTTGCCATTTCCGAGTAGGTCTGAATTTTCCACTTCCTTTCATTTAACCACGTAACCTCTTGCGGTGTCAGAGTAGGATATTGCGCATGGATAATTGAGGTTGGAGGAGAGGCCATTAAAGGAATTGACGAAATTAGTGAACAAAAACCATCCAGACTTACTCTCTCTTGCTTCTTGAGGTGAATCTCTTGATGTAATCTATTTTTATGTGCATTGATAATGAATTTATAACTTGTAAACTTATTGAATGATAAATGAATTAATTGAATTTAAAACAAGTTTGTCGCAATGTGGCAGTTCATAATTTTGAGATTTGAAATTCAAATGAGCAAAAATTATCCAATATAAGTCGAAATTCTTTGAAACAAGAATCATTCAAGTCTATTGGATCATAGTTTTCTAATAGAAGAGAAGGATCTTATTTCCATTTTGAAGATTTTGACATATGTCCAAATCAAATTTTTGGAAAAATCACACTGTGGAAATTCATGATTAAAAATTTATTTATTTAATAATATAGAAGTTTTGAACGTTGAAATAAGTTCTAACTACTTGCAATGTTGTTACTTTTGAGATTTTCCTTATGTAATTGTGAGGACGTAGTTTCTTTAAGAGGGAAGTCTGTAACATCCCACATATTTTACGAAAATATATTTAAATATAATATCGTTAATCAAGATGGGTCCTAAAAGTCACTTTTTTGTATACGGATGAGTTTAGACTCAGGACCACTTCCATGGAGTTTAAAATGTCATTTATGGTTTTTAAAAATATAAACATCAATATGTTTGGAGTTAGTGAAAATCACGACTTTTAGTTGGGCTTAAATTGGTTGAACTAGCCAATAACCCAATGAAGATTGCCCACATATCCTCTCTACCCCCTTCAACACCTTCATTACTTCTAATTTTATTTCCTAAGAAAATTCCTAATCCCTGAGGAAGAGGGAAATCTAAATTTCTAAGCCTAATCTCTTAGGAGATTATGTGTTTCTTTGCTTATTCGAAAAGAGCTTAGGTAAGATCATCTCCATCTTCCCCAACTTGATCCCTCTTCAATTTTTGAGGATTTTTCCTAAACCTAACTCTTGGAATTACTATGTATATGTATAGATTAAAGAGTTGTGTGTTATATTCGAAGAGAGTTTTATTTGGCTAAGTCTTGACTCATCTCTTTGTTTGCAACAATCAAATATGAGATCTATGAGAACTCACATTTATGCTTCAGGTTGTATGCTTATCTAGTGTGCCTATGGCATGTTTGTATTGTGAATGCGTTGTGTGTATTTGGTTGTGTTGATTGGTTTGTGTTTTAACATTTTCCAATTTATGAATTTTGATTTCATTTCAATGATTTCTCAAGGGATTCTTTGTGTGCATGTAAATTTGGGTTTTCGTATAGTTTTGGTAAGCCATGGAAGCCTCGTTTTTATGAATATAACATTACAAGACTTCATGTAATAACCCGGAAAATCTGGGCCAGTTTAAAATTTTTATTTAGGCAATTTTTATGAATTTTGAATATTTAAAATAGATTATTTTAAATAATATCGACGAGAAATTTAATTTGAATATAATTCGAACGTATATATTATATACGTCGTCGTTAGAATATAAATATTTATATATAATTATAAATAGAATTGAAAATGGCGTGGTAGTTCGATAATTCGATTTCAAACTTCAATTGAACGTACCGAGTGCAAAACAATCCGGATTTTAGTGAAACCAAAAACATTAGAATCTAATTGACAATATCTTTCCAACGAATCTGAGAAATCAAAATTTCATAGCGGGAATCAATAGATAAGTCCAGTTGAAAATTCTGAATAGTCGCTATGGAATTCAGGCCCTTAAAAATGGGAATTTTGCAAACGACCTCGGATTTCGACGAAACCACTTTTGTTGGGTCCGGGATGTTAAATTATTGCTAGATTCCAAATTTCATAATTTTTCGAATCAATATGTGAGCGTGGCAAAGGAAAACGCGTTTAACCAGTTTCAGTTGATTTTAATCGACTGGAAAATGGCCATTTTCCAACGGTCTCGGAATTCGACGAAACTAGTTTTGTTAGGACCGTATCGTCAATACGAAGCTAGAAAATATTTTTTTGGAATTTTTAGAGTTAGTATGTGACCCCAGTAAATTGAAATGCGCGTTCAAATTCAATATATAGAGTTATATGTTGATTTTGACGAAAACTGATCGAAACGGTCGCATCAGCTTGCGATGCCTATCCCATTGTGTTCAGAATGGGGGTAATTAGCTATGGACGACAGGCGGTGGACCTTGTTTTGAGGTCGAAAATAAAAGTTGCTTTTTGGTGGAAAATAAAATAATTATAAAATAAAATTCCTTCTCTCTCCTCTTCTTTTATACGTTGCCCCCCCCAAATCATTATTTCTATCGGGTAAATTAAAAAAAAATGGAAATCGCGATCGCCCCACCCTCGATGGAGGTGCGCCACCGCGCCGCAGGAGAGGCGCCTCCCCTCCGTCCAAACGCCCCCCCTCCAACACCCCCGCTCGCGAACTCCCTCTCCGCTTCCAATTCCGCCGCTAAACCCTAAACCCCCCTCGTCGAAGCCTGTTGCGCGACCCCTGAGACCCCCCTTCATCCGCCACGTCAGAGCAGCCCCCCCCCCCCTCTGCGAGCAACCTCCGACCATCCTTTCCCTCCCCTGCAAACGAAAGGTATAGTTTTATTTATTTATTTATTTTATTTTAATTTATACATTGATTTTAGAATATGAAATATGTAAAACTGTAAAGAAAGGATTTTTATTCAGTTAAAGATAGGATTTTTATGTTATAAAAATATAATCTTTACTATATAGAAGATGTAAAAATATGATTTTTAGCATATAGGAAGTATTAAAAATATAATCTTTACTATATAGAAGATGTAAAAATATGATTTTTGTTTATGTAGAGAATTAAAAATATAATTTTTACATGATAGGAATATTTGAAATATCATCTTTATATGTGTAGAAAAATAAAAATGTGATTTTTATAATGATATCTTTAAAAAGGCGAAATCTTTATATAGAGAATAGCGAGGTAAAAATATAATTTTTATCTATATAACAACAAAGTAAAAATTCGATTTTTAAATATATGAAGTGATTATAAAAATATGTTTTTTTTTTAAATTGAAAGTCAACAATTAAAGATGTGATTTTTATTTTAAAGACATCAGCAAATAAAAATGTGATTTTTATATATGTAGTGGCTACGGGCAACAAAGGTGATAAAAAGGCGAGAACGATGAAGATTTCTATAAATGAAGAGGCGTGGAGTTGGATAGCTTTCGGTGAGAATTTCTCACTCTTCAATTTCTTTTTCTAGTTATATATAAATACTAGGATGCAGACGGTGTTTAGTAGCACCCGACACCCGCCATCCGGAGACCATGGATGGCTTGTTTGTTAAATCGTTTGGTTGTGTAGTTGGTTAGATTATTTGATTGGAATTTGATTGTTTGATGAAATGGAAATTGATTTGATTGATGTGTGAATGGCGTGGGCCTTCACTAGACCGGGGATAAGGCTAGGCCTCGTCCCGTTTCTAGTATCGTGTCGTTATGCCGCCGAAATTTTCTAAAATAAGTTAGAAAAATAAAAATATCATTTTATTTAAAAAATGAACGGAATAGAAATTCATGTGATGAAATAAAATGTTTTATCGTTAAAAATATAATTTTTAACGTGGAAGTGAATAAAATATTCATTTACAAACCGGACGGTTTGTTTATGTACACCTATTTGAAGGACATTGATTGGGTCGATAAATTTTACACATCGCCCAACTGCACAAATAAAATCTGTGTTTGTTGATTTGAAACCCCACACGGGTGTTGGGATGAAATTTGAAGTTCACTCATCCTGATTTATTAAATATGTCGATCGATTGATTGACAGGCTGTTATAAGCGTTAGATGTCTATATTTAATGCTTATACAGTGTAGTGCACTTTGGATGATGGTTGATTATTTATTGTTGAAATTATATACATGTGTTGTATGGAATCCATATTGTTAACGCTATATGGTAATTGATTAGGCCTCATTCCAATTTAGAAAATAAAGAATATATAATATAAAGGTTCATGTGTTGACTGTACTCATCCGTTGAGATTAGTCATGTATTGAACGAAATATTTTAATAATAAAATTTACATCTTTATCAATATAATATAAAGGTTCATGTGTTGACCGTACTCATCCGTTGAGATTAGTCATGTGTTGAACGAAACATTTTGATAATGAAATATTTGAAATAGAAATATTTGAAATAGGAATATTTGAAATAGGAATATTTGAGACAGAATATTTGAAATAGGAATATTTGAGATAGAATATTTGAAAATAGAAATATTTGAAATAGAAATATTTGAACTAGAAATATTTGAAATAGAAATATTTGAAATAGAAATATTTGAAATAGGAATATTTGAGATAGAATATTTGAAAATAGAAATATATGAAGCCGTGTTGATTAGATGGACGCCATTTTGACGTGAACGATATTTATATCGATTTTATTCATTTTAAAATGAATATTGAAAAGTGATTTCGAAATCAAATATTTTGAAATGAAATTTGAATCGAATCGAATAGAAAACCAAATTTGAAATGAATTGAATATAAAACGATTTCGAAATGAATTGAATATAAAACGATTTCGAAATGAATTGAATATAAAACGATTTCGAAATGAATTGAATATAAACGATTTCGAAATGAATTGAATATGAAACGATTTCGAAATGAATTGAATATAAAACGATTTCGAAATGAATTGAATATAAAACGATTTCGAAATGAATTGAATAGAAAACGAATTTGAATTGAATTGAAATCAAATAGAAATGAAAGTAAAAAGGATTTATAATAGAAAATTAAATTTTGATTTGAATTTGAAATAAAGATTGAAATTGTTTTTGAAACGAATTCAAAACTATTTATAAAATTCGTTTAAAAAAGGAAATCGACGAAATATATATTATATATATTATATATATATAATAAAATGGTCTGAATAGAACGCGCCGTGGCAGTTCGTGAATTTCGACCATTTATTTCAAACGGACATTACGGGAGATCCGACCGTCGGATTTTCCTAAAACCGGAACCGTTGGGTTCGAATGAAGAGAGCTTTCTAACGAATATTAGAAATTGAAAATCTAACGGTTGGATTTGGAGATACGTCCAAATCAAATTTGAAAAAGGTCGCTATAAGTGCAGTTCGATGGCCGTTGATGGAAATCGACTGTACGGGCCTTGATAAAATTATTAAAAATATCAATAATTTGTGTAAAATCATAAGAAATGATTTGGGAAAATTTGGGATGAAAAATTCCATATTTGAAAAGATAAAAATAGATTTTTATCAAAATGAACTAGTTTGAACTAAATTTAAAACCCGATTTGTTTTTAAATAAATAAATTAGATTTAAAAAGAGGTTTTAAATAATCGGAATTCCTAATATATTTGAATTAAATTAAACTAGAATTGATTTGTGGGTTTATCGTGAACTGTGTTTTAAATAACACTAGTTCTTTAACCCGATAATAAATAGAATGTGATTTGGGTTTGTCGTGAACTGTGTTTTAAATAACACTAGTTCTTTAACCCAGTAAAAGGAGTTTTAACGAATCTGCAATTAGGTTGAAATGTGAATCTATAATCTAAATTATCAAATTTAGAAATGAGCGAGAATGGAGTATCGCCAGTTTTGCTCCAAAGCGATAGTTAAATCTTTAATTAGATTTGAACGTGAAATGGTAATTAATTTCACCGATAACACCATAGTATTAGATATGGAGTATTACCAGTTTTGCTTCATGGGATGAATAGGTTGGGATTGGGAAATAAAATAAATAATTACTTCGTTGTGGTTCGCTAATCTCGACTAGTTTGGAAAACCATAATTTGGTTTGAAATGACATCCAAAGGAAGATTAAAGGATAAATTTTAAAGGATTTATCTTGGATAAAATTAATGGGAACCTTTCCCAAAAGATGTGAATATTTAAATAACAGAATATTCAGAATTGGAATGAAGCGTATGTTGTGTTTGCGTAACATTTGTTTTTAATATACGCGGGTTGTTCGGAAAGGCCGGGTGTATACCCATTCTGAATAACCGATTCGACGATATGTCGAAGATGAAGACGGTGGTTGAAGACCGGAAGTCTTCACATCGTTTGGATTATTACTGACAATCCTGATTGGGCTGTACACCCAAGAGGATGGAAATAGTTGGTGGTCGTCCAGATGTACTTGGAGATGGATGGATATGCGAGGAAAGTGCCTTCGGTTTCGTTCAGACCCAGAACGAACTTGTTAATGGATTGTGTGTCTGACATTGGATTTTATTATGTGTTGATTGATTTCTGTCAAATATACATCTGTTTGGCGGCGGTGAATTTATTCTTTTGCTTAACGCCCTTCTCTGAGACGTACGAGCTCATAGGTTGTATATCGATGGACATCAGTCGCATGGCATGAATTGCCTGTGTGGCACGCTGAGTTGCATAGATCAAGGCTTCTGTTGAAAAGCAAAGTCTTGTGGTTGATGATCAAAGCACGGCCTACGTGGCAGCTTTGTGTATAACGTGAATTCGCGAGCCTCACACCTCGGTATGAGTTAAAAACGGGATACGGACTATAGGGAGAGCACGACGTTTCTTTCTAGCTTTGGTGGTGTCAGTGACTTACCAGCCCTGACATTTATATACTTTTCACCTATGTAGTTGTTGGAATGCGAGGCGCCTCGATTTTAGGTCTGTAAGGACCGGGAAACGTGTGTTCAGGCATAACTAATCCTCTAACGTAAGTGAGGACCGGCCCTGAAGATCCAGGGGTTGCCCAGAGTGCGTAACCCTGGGACATTTGCTAGAGTGTCTCGAACACGGAGAGGAGCTTGCCCCTTGCCTCGACTCATGACGGAAATCAAACTTCCAATACGTGTATTGCGGTTTTAATTGTAGAACTAGTATGGCGACATAGTAGATGGTAGCTATGCCGCCTATGATTGTTATTTATGATTGAAATTGTTTTGACACTATACACTTATTATAGTATCAAATGTGTTTTAAACGTATCAAGCATGCTTTGGCTGTTATAAGGTAAAACCCTATCCTCCGGCTTGCGTTGCATTGTGTGATGGGACCTGGGTCTTATAACAGCTTCATTTTTCTTTATTTAGCATTGCGCTGTTTGTTCTATGCACTGGTATTCTTGGGAGGAAACCCGTTCCGTGTTATACGGCGTGGTCCCTTGATTTACCTAACTTTAAAACCAATATTAATAACTGTTTTAGTTCTCATACCAGTCACATGACTGACCTGGAGTTTATTATTTTAACCTAAACTCTGGGTTCCCCTATTTTCCGCACGGGCAACTAGTAGTTTTGGTTTTGCAGATTTATATTCACAGGATCCTGGTTTACAGCTGGAATGGTATCCGGAAAGCTCTGTATCCGTATATCACCTTCAGTTGTGCTTTGTATTATTTTCCGCTGCTATGTAATTTATTGTAATCTCTGATATTTGTTGAATGTAATTCATTCATACTCTGTATATTCTTGTATCTGATGGAATTGTTGTAATAGAAATGAAATGTTCTTCTGTTTGTGTCCTGATTCGTCCTGTTCTCAAACAGTCAGGGGTTTCGAACGGTCTAGATCGGTTTAACGACTGGTTCGGATCGAGCGAAATTACGGGCCGTCACATTTGGTATCAGAGCTTTGGTTTACAGAGCTCGAGAACAAGACACATTAGAACCATACGAAAGAATTCATCAGATATTGGATTAGTAATATCCAATTAGAATGACTCGTTAGAGATAGGATCAGTAGTATCCTAGAACGAGTGTGAAGAGTATATTTTTCAAATGAAATCAATATTGTTTTGAAAATTTAAATCGCTTTATACGTATTTGAATATTTGTTTATTTTAAATATGGACATTCGAGTATATATAGATTTTGCATATACGCGTCATGAACGTATATTCGAAGTTTTAATATATTGGATAGATATAGAGTCACATTCTAGACACCCGGGGATAACTCTGATGATGTGGCCACATCATCAGTATTTATATTCGAGTGACGAATGTGTGATATCTATATATTTCCATCAGACTAGTGTGAGAACCAAAACCAATATAGTTAGAACACATTGTTATGATTTGGCATCAAAAACAAGATTTTTTGTATATATATCAAAATTATGAATTTGAAACTCTAATCCACTAATTGATTGATGTTTGTGCTGTTTGTTTATTTGTTTGATAATTTTGAACCATTATGCCTAATTGAACCAAACATTGAATTATATTGAAAATTGGTCGCATTTGCTTGCATATACATATAGTTACATTGAACAGGTCATAGCAAGGAGGCTAGAGCAGAGAATAAAATTTGTTTGCCCGACAAATAGGTACATGTTTACTATAATTTACTGTTTTGTTTGGGTGATGATGATTTTATGAGCCTATTGGCTAGCCGCTTGGCTTTTTATTTTTCTTTTTGAGATCAGAAGGCCTATATGGCAATTTCGGGATTTTCCCGTGGCTCCCGGTGCAGGGGAGGTTATGGCGAAATTTTTCGAAAATTTAGCGTGTTAGCCAAATTTTTGAAAATTTGAAAATTCTCAGAAACTGAAAAGTTGGAGAATGGAAGCCAGATCGAACGTAGAGTTGATTAATCAAACCACTTTCGACTTAGTTCCTTTTCGGGGACGAAAAGTTTTAAGTGGGGGAGATTGTAATAACCCGGAAAATCTGGACCAGTTTAAAATTTTTATTTAGGCAATTTTTATGAATTTTGAATATTTAAAATAGATTATTTTAAATAATATCGACGAGAAATTTAATTTGAATATAATTCGAACGTATATATTATATACGTCGTCTTTAGAATATAAATATTTATATCTAATTATAAATAGAATTGAAAATGGCGCGGTAGTTCGATAATTCAATTTCAAACTTCAATTGAATGTACCGGGTGCAATACAATCCGGATTTTAGTGAAACCAAAAACATTAGAATCTAATTGACAATATATTTCCAACGAATCCGAGAAATCAAAATTTCATAGCGGGAATCAAAAGATAAGTCCAGTTGAAAATTCTGAATAGTCGCTATGGAATTCAGGCCCTTAAAAATGGGAATTTTGCAAACGACCTCGGATTTCGACGAAACCACTTTTGTTGGGTTCAGGATGTTAAATTATTGCTAGATTCCAAATTTCATAATTTTTCGAATCAATATGTGAGCGTGGCAAAGGAAAACGCGTTTAGCCAGTTTCAGTTGATTTTAATAGACTGGAAAATGGCCATTTTTCCACCGGTCTCGGAATTCGACGAAACTAGTTTTGTTAGGACCGTATCGTCAAAACGAAGCTAGAAAATATATTTTTTTGGAATTTTTAGAGTTAGTATGTGACCCCAGTAAATTGAAATACGCGTTGAAATTCAATATATAGAGTTATATGTTGATTTTGACGAACACTGATCGAAACGGTCGAATCAGCTTGCGATGCCTATCCCATTGTGTTCGGAATGGGGGTAATTAGCTGTGGACGACAGGCGGTGGGCCTCGTTTTGAGGTCGAAAATAAAGGTTGCTTTTGGGTGGAAAATAAAATAATTAAATAAGTATAAAATTAAATTCCTTCTCTCTCCTCTTCCCTTATATGTTGCCCCCCCTACAAATCATTATTTCGATCAGGTAAATTAAAAAAAAATGGAAATCGCGATCGCCCCACCCTCGATGGAGCTGCGCCACCGCGCCGCAGGAGAGGCGCCTCCCCTCCGTCCAAACGCCCCCCCTTCCGACACCCATGCTCGCGAACTCCCTCTCCGCTTCCAATTCCGCCGCCAAACCCTAAACCCCCCTCGTCGAAGCCTGTTGCGCGACCCCTGAGACCCCCCTTCATCCGCCACGTTAGAGCAGCCCCCCCTCTGCGAGCAACCTCCGACCATCCTTTCCCTCCCCTGCAAACGAAAGGTATAGTTTTATTTATTTATTTATTTATTTTATTTTAATTTATACATTGATTTTAGAATATGTAATTTGCAAAACTGTAAAGAAAGGATTTTTATTCAGTTAAAGATAGGATTTTTATGTTATAAAAATATAATCTTTACTATATAGAAGATGTAAAAATATGATTTTTAGCATATAGGAAGTATTAAAAATATAATCTTTACTATATAGAAGATGTAAAAATATGATTTTTGTTTATGTAGAGAATTAAAAATATAATTTTTACATGATAGGAATATTAGAAATATCATCTTTATATGTGTAGAAAAATAAAAATGTGATTTTTATAATGATATATTTAAAAAGGCGAAATCTTTATATAGAGAATAGCGAGGTAAAAATATAATTTTTATCTATATAACAACAAAGTAAAAATTCGATTTTTAAATATATGAAGTGATTATAAAAGTATGTTTTTTTTAAATTGAAAGTCAACAAATAAAGATGTGATTTTTATTTTAAAGACATCAGCAAATAAAAATGTGATTTTTATATATGTAGTGGCTACGGGCAACAAAGGTGATAAAAAGGCGAGAACGATGAAGATTTCTATAAATGAAGAGGCGTGGAGTTGGATAGCTTTCGGTGAGAATTTCTCACTCTTCAATTTCTTTTTCTAGTTATATATAAATACTAGGATGCAGACGGTGTTTAGTAGCACCCGACACCCGCCATCCACAGACCATGGATGGCTTGTTTGTTAAATTGTTTGGTTGTGTAGTTGGTTAGATTATTTGATTGGAATTTGATTGTTTGATGAAATGGAAATTGATTTGATTGATGTGTGAATGGCGTGGGCCTTCACTAGACCGGGGATAAGGCTAGGCCTCGTCCCGTTTCTAGTATCGTGCCGTTATGCCGCCGAAATTTTCTAAAATAAGTTAGAAAAATAAAAATATCATTTTATTTAAAGAATGAACGGAATAGAAATCCATGTGATGAAATAAAATGTTTTATCATTAAAAATATAATTTTTAACGTGGAAGTGAATAAAATATTCATTTACAAACCGGACGGTATGTTTATGTACACCTATTTGAAGGACATTGATTGGGTCGATAAATTTTACACATCGCCCAACTGCACAAATAAAATCTGTGTTTGTTGATTTGAAACCCCACACGGGTGTTGGGATGAAATTTTAAGTTCACTCATCCTGATTTATTAAATATGTCGATCGATTGATTGACAGGCTGTTATAAGCGTTAGATATCTATATTTAATGCTTATACAGTGTAGTGCGCTTTGGATGATGGTTGATTATTTATCGTTGAAATTATATACATGTGTTGTATGGAATCCATATAGTTAACGCTATATGGTAATTGATTGGGCCTCATTCCAATTTAGAAAATAAAGAATATATAATATAAAGGTTCATGTGTTGAGTGTACTCATCCGTTGAGATTAGTCATGTGTTGAACGAAATATTTTAATAATAAAATTTACATCTTTATCAATATAATATAAAGGTTCATGTGTTGACCGTACTCATCCGTTGAGATTAGTCATGTGTTGAACGAAACATTTTGATAATGAAATATTTGAAATAGAAATATTTGAAATAGGAATATTTGAAATAGGAATATTTGAGATAGAATATTTGAAATAGGAATATTTGAGACAGAATATTTGAAAATAGAAATATTTGAAATAGAAATATTTGAAATAGAAATATTTGAAATAGAAATATTTGAAATAGGAATATTCGAGATAGAATTTTTGAAAATAGAAATATATGAAGCCGTGTTGATTAGATGGACGCCATTTTGACGTGAACGATATTTATATCGATTTTATTCATTTTAAAATGAATATTGAAAAGTGATTTCGAAATCGAATATTTTGAAATGAAATTTGAATCGAATCGAATAGAAAACCAAATTTGAAATGAATTGAATATAAAACGATTTTGAAATGAATTGAATATAAAACGATTTCGAAATGAATTGAATATAAAACGATTTCGAAATGAATTGAATATGAAACGATTTCGAAATGAATTGAATATGAAACAATTTCGAAATGAATTGAATATAAAACGATTTCGAAATGAATTGAATAGAAAATGAATTTGAATTGAATTGAAATCAAATAGAAATGAAAGTAAAAAGGATTTATAATAGAAAATTAAATTTTGATTTGAATTTGAAATAAAGATTGAAATTGTTTTTGAAACGAATTCAAAACTATTTATAAAATTCGTTTAAAAAAGGGAATCGACGAAATATATATTATATATATTATATATATAATAAAATGGCCTGAATAGAACGCGCCGCGCCGCGGCAGTTCGTGAATTTCGACCATTTATTTCAAACGGACATTACGGGAGATCCGACCGTCGGATTCTCCTAAAACCGGAACCGTTGGGTTTGAATCGAAGAGAGATTTCTAAAGAATATTAGAAATTCAAAATCTAACGGTTGGATTTGGAGATACGTCCAAATCAAGTTTGACAAAGGTCGCTATAAGTGCAGTTCGATGGCCGTTGATGGAAATCGACTGTACGGGCCTTGATAAAATTATTAAAAATATCAATAATTTGTGTAAAATCATAAGAAATGATTTGGGAAAATTTGGGATGAAAAACTCCATATTTGAAAAGATAAAAATAGATTTGTATCAAAATGAACTAGTTTGAACTAAATTTAAAACCCGGTTTGTTTTTAAATAAATAAATTAGATTTAAAAAAGGGTTTTAAATAATCGGAATTCCTAACATATTTGAATTAAATTAAACTAGAATTGATTTGTGGGTTTATCGTGAACTGTGTTTTAAATAACACTAGTTCTTTAACCCGATAATAAATAGAATGTGATTTGGGTTTGTCGTGAACTGTGTTTTAAATAACACTAGTTCTTTAACCCAGTAAAAGGAGTTTTAACGAATCTGCAATTAGATTGAAATGTGAATCTATAATCTAAATTATCAAATTTAGAAATGAGCGAGAATGGAGTATCGCCAGTTTTGCTCCAAAGCGATAGTTAAGTCTTTAATTAGATTTGAACGTGAAATGGTAATTAATTTCACCGATAACACCATAGTATTAGATATGGAGTATTACCAGTTTTGCTTCATGGGATGAATAGGTTGGGATTGGGAAATAAAATAAATAATTACTTCGTTGTGGTTCGCTAATCTCGACTAGTTTGGAAAACCATAATTTGGTTTGAAATGACATCCAAAGGAAGATTAAAGGATAAATTTTAAAGGATTTATCTTGGATAAAATTAATGGGAACCTTTCCCAAAAGATGTGAATATTTAAATAACAGAATATTCAGAATTGGAATGAGGCGTATGTTGTGTTTGTGTAACATTTGTTTTTAATATATGCGGGTTGTTCGGAAAGGCCGGGTTTATATCCATTCTGAATAACCGATTCGACGATATGTCGAAGATGAAGACGGTGGTTGAAGACCGAAAGTCTTCAAATCGTTTGGATTATTACTGACGATACTGATTGGGCTGTACACCCAAGAGGATGGAAATAGTTGGTGGTCGTCCAGACGTACTTGGAGATGGATGGAAATGCGAGGAAAGTGCCTCCGGTTTCGTTCAGACCCAGAACGAACTTGTAAATGGATTGTGTGTCTGACATTGGATTTTATTCTGTGTTGATTGATTTCTGTTAAATATACATCTATTTGGCGGCGGAGAATTTATTCTTTTGCTTAACGCCCTTCTCTGAGACGTACGAGCTCATAGGTTGTATATCGATGGACATCAGTCGCATGGCATGAATTGCCTGTGTGGCACGCTGAGTTGCATAGATCAAGGCTTCTGTTGAAAAGCAAAGTCTTGTGGTTGATGATCAAAGCACGGCCTACGTGGCAGCTTTGTGTATAACGTGAATTCGCGAGCCTCACACCTCGGTATGAGTTAAAAACGGGATACAGACTATAGGGAGAGCACGACGTTTCTTTCTAGCTTTGGTGGTGTCAGTGACTTACCAGCCCTGACATTTATATACTTTTCACCTATGTGGTTGTTGGAATGCGAGGCGCCTCGATTTTAGGTCTGTAAGGACCGAGAAACGTGTGTTCAGGCATAACTAATCCTCTAACGTAAGTGAGGACCGGCCCTGAAGATCCAGGGGTTGCCCAGAGTGCGTAACCCTGGGACATTTGCTAGAGTGTCTCGAACGCAGAGAGGAGCTTGCCCCTTGCCTCAACTCATGACGGAAATCAAACTTCCAATACGTGTATTGCGGTTTTAATTGTAGAACTAGTATGGCGACATAGTAGATGGTAGCTATGCCGCCTATGATTGTTATTTATGATTGAAATTGTTTTGACACTATACACTTATTATAGTATCAAATGTGTTTTAAACGTATCAAGCATGCTTTGGCTGTTATAAGGTAAAACCCTATCCTCCGACTTGCGTTGCATTGTGTGATGGGACCTGGGTCTTATAACAGCTTCATTTTTCTTTATTTAGCATTGCGTTGTTTGTTCTATGCACTGGTATTCTTGGGAGGAAACCCGTTCCGTGTTATACGGCGTGGTCCCTTGATTTACCTAACTTTAAAACCAATATTAATAACTGTTTTAGTTCTCACACCAGTCACATGTCTGACCTGGAGTTTATTGTTTTAACCTAAACTCTGGGTGCCCCTATTTTCCGCACGGCCAGCTAGTAGTTTTGGTTTTGCAGATTTATATTCACAGGATCCTGGTTTACAGCTGGAATGGTATCCGGAAAGCTCTGTATCCTTATATCACCTTCAGTTGTGCTTTGTATTATTTTCCGCTGCTGTGTAATTTATTGTAATCTCTGATATTTGTTGAATGTAATTTATTCATTCATACTCTGTATATTCTTGTATCTGATGGAATTGTTGTAATAGCAATGAAATGTTCTTCTGTTTGTGTCCTGATTCGTCTTGTTCTCAAACAGTCAGGGGTTTCGAACGGTCTAGATCGGTTTAACGACTGGTTCGGATCGAGCGAAATTCCGGGCCGTCACACTTCACGTGTATTTCGAAATCGTTTTGGGCATGCTGCCTAGGCAAACCAATGCCCAGGCCATAATCCAGAAATTTAAGTTGCTACAGATAATTATAAAAAAATATGTACTTGTGTTTCAAACAACTAAATGGATAATTCAAATGAGTGAACACAGATTTAGACGGCTGATTTACTCCATTCAAACATCTGAAACTTGGAGCAGAAACATGGTTTTTGTTATTTCAATTTAGATATCTGAATTATAATTTTTAGAGGGCTGAATTGCTGTTAAATGCATGCCTTGCCTTTTTCCAATGACATTTCGAGTTTAATCGATTCCTTTCCCTCCAGATGGACTTATATTGCTACTTAGGAGTTAATGATCTCTTTTCTGGATTTTCTAATTATTCGTTGCGTACGGATTTATGTAATCGATATTATTTTGATTTAAATTACATGTTGTAACGTTTGAGTTTGATCATTATTACGATCGATATTATACGAGAATTGCCATTTCAAACTACTAAAGTTTTTTGTATTATTTGTAGATACAAAACCATTTACTAAAACGATTTCAAATCCTACTTTATTACATGAAGTTATTTTATAAACCAGCTTTCATGCTACTAGTATATATATTTATATAACTCTTTTCTCTCACTCGTATGAGAAATCCAATTGAATGTCCTAGTAAAAGCAAGGAATATGTACCCTTGCGTTTGTTTTGACGGTTAGTTCTTAGTCTCATTCGATTGAAAATTGTGGCAAAGACCATTTCATGTTTTTAGTGGACTATATGACTCGTTCGTAACTATTCGAGTAAAGCAAGTAGTTATAGGACATGTAGCTCAACGCTTATAATTACTAGCTTGGAGTGATTTACACTATTTGGGATCAATTGTGATCTTCTCATGATTTTATGCATTTTGAGGATCTTCGTGTCAACTCGAGGAGCTTTGGTTCAACATTAGCGGGGTCATGACCTGCGGTCTTCGGGCCATCCGAGGAGCTTCGGCTCAACATTATAAGCTATCTACCTAGAGATCGCGTCTCATTTTATATACACGGGTTGGTGAGTCTACGGTCTCCCAATTCAAGATAGGCCTTACCCCCTCCCTTTGAGATTTCTGTATTTCTGGTTATTGATTTCTGGAATTTGAGTTGACTGATACTGTGTTATCAATTTTTGAGTTAATTTGATATGAGTTACCATTTCCTTTGAGTGGCTATAAAATTTTGAATGAGATATTCTTTTATAGCTCTGATATTGATTTTTGAGATATCCCATAGGCTTTTATGAGCCCCACTCTTGTGTGTGACACTATTAGTATTGTTTATATCTCTATATTTATTTATATCTCTTGTTTTACTCTAGTTTATGAGATCAGTACAGCTAGACTGATCCGTTTATTGTTTATTTTCTTATAAATAATACTCAGGTTAGACCGAGATGATGCAATTGCTTCCACATGACTTCTAGCAGGTTCTCATTCTTGACGTTTGGCTTACTACACTAGAGTTGTAGTTTTTGTTGACATGTGTACGAGATAGTGACTCCATATGTATACTATTCTTTTAGATAACACTCGTATCTATTCTTATGTTATGTAGTGGATCTTGTCTGACCAATATCTTTGTGTACACACTTATGTGTTTTATTCATATCTATTTTCACCTTCATGATGTGAATATCTGTGTTTGATTCTGATTTTATAGTTATGTATTTTATATTGCTTCCGAATTATAAAAAACCACTGTGTAGTGGATTTGAACTTGAATTAGACATGCTGGATTTTTACATGAGAATTGAAAAGTAAGACCACATTATCCGACATGTTTAACACTCGTTTAAAGCTAATATGTAGATGATCGCTCTTCATCAGCCTTATTCTTTAGGTTAGTTGATGTCATTACTTGTAATGACATTGGCTAACACGAGTGCAGAGGTAGGGCGTCACAATTTGGTATCAAAGCCAAGTTCAGAACAATATAAGATATTATAGCGAGGATCATTGTCCTAAGTCTCTCTCTCTTAGGAAATCTTGTTTTGGGTTCAAATTGAGTCTTAGGACCCATCCTATCATATCTTATATTTTGATTCCTTGTTTATTGACTTGAATTCATTTGAAATCATTTGGAGAAAAACATTTTTCTTTCTTTCTTTCTGAAAGAAAATGTCAAGACATCCCTGATCGAACGCGCTCAACCCAGTGCCACTCCTGTTGGGGGAATATATATGACAACCCAGCAACTTCTGGATCTTGTGATAAATTCCCAAGCGGTAGGAACCACTTTTGTACCTACGCATACCAAATCTGCGTTTGCTAGCTTGTATAGTTATTTTACTAAGCCTGGTGGAAAGTGCTTCAAGGCTTCCGAAGGCGTTGTTGAGGTACAAGCTTGGATCAAATCATGCAAACGTATTTTTACTCACATGAACCTGGCGGACTTGAATTAGGTTCAGGTAGCTTTTATTATGCTCCTGGAACAAGCACTGTATTGGTATAAGTTTTTGACCTCTGTAATTTAAGAGAAAGATCTAACTTGAAAGCAATTTTAAGTAAAGTTTGAAGCAAAGTTCATACCCGAGAGTGAGAGAGTGGAATTATCCCATCGTTTTATGGACCTTGTTCAAGGTAGCTTTTCCATGGCCGAGTACGCCACATTTTTGACTCTGTTTCCAAATATGGATTTGAGTATGTTGATACTACGAAGAAGAAGAATCAGAAATTTGTACACGGGCTAACTAAGAATCTCAGGGAGCCCTTACTTCTTAAATTGGTTGAGCCTGAGCTAGTGGATATCGCACTTAGTCTTGAGGCGGTCGATAAAGAGAGTGATGTTGAACTTGAGAACTCTAATAAGATTTTCAACAAGAAGAGAAATTCTAGCAACAAATAGAATTCTTATCCTTCTAAAAAAGTAAAGCAAGTGGCTTCCGGAGCAAAGACTTCAAGCATTAGTAAGGGGGAATTTTTCAATTACGTAGCAAAAGATCATTATGCCAATAAGTGTCCCGACTCTCATGCTTGTAACTATTGCAAAACTTTGGGTCACTCAATATCTTCATATTCCAAACTTCAGAATAGGAAGGAGGGAAATCTAAATATCGTGCAATTCCCTAGCAACACTTCTTCTAGTCAGGTTATTTTCATCCTACACGAATTCTTTTTTATTCGGGTACATCTCATTCTTTTATATGCTAAAACTTATTGATGCTTATTCTTTGGATGCCTTATGTGTGATGACTTCACTAAGGATTGCAAATCCAGTCGGTGGGTCCGCAACACTTAGTTTATTGTGTGAAGATATCGAGATTTATTTATGTGATTACTCTTTTTGAGAAGATTTGTATGTGATATGCTATTTAGGCTTCGGAATTATATTGGGAATGGACCAGCTTCACAGTTACGGGACTCATATCCAATGTCATAAAAGGATAGTCCATCTTTGATATCCTCAATCGAATTTTTGTCGTACTTATAGGATCTACTTTGGATTCAGTGGCCTCTTTATATACTTTAAATCCGAGAGATGACGATAACGATGATGAGAAAGAGGTTATTTATCTAATTTGTGTTGTTTGAGAATTTCTCGGCATATTTGAGCCCGTCTTAGGAATACCACCTAAGCGAGTAATTGGGTTCGAAATCAATCTTTGTGAAGAAGTAGGATAGTGCACTTAGGGTTTCTGTCGACTATGTTTAATGATCTCACCATCAAGAATAAATGTCCTCTACTACAGATAAATGATTTGTTTGATCAACTTAGTGGTGCTAAGGTATTTTCTCAGTTGGACTTAGCTACCAGATTCCATCAACTACGCATTGTAGAGGATAGTATTACATTGACATCATCCCGTACCCGGTATAGATCTTATGAAAGGCTAGTAATGCCGCTTGGTTTGACGAACGCTCCAGCTTATTTCATCGACCTTATGAATCGTGTTTTCAAGGAGTTTCTCACTCTATTTTTCTCATTTTCATTGATGATATTCTTGTTTATTCTAAAACCGAGGAAGAACATGAAAACCGTCTACGTATTATGTTGGAAACTGTTAAGAGCAATCAACTGAAAGCAAAATTTTCCAAATTCCATTTTTGGCGATCTAATGTGAAATTCTTAGATCATATTATTTCTGAATTTGGAATTTCTGTGGATCCTTCAAAGATCAAAGCGACTCGAGTATGTAATGAAAATATGTAGTTTTCTTGGATTGTCGAGCTACTACCATCGGTACATAAAAGACTTTTCTGAAATTTCTGTACCTCTTACAAGATTAACTAAGAAGGGACTCAGATACGTTTGGTCAGATAAATGTGAAAACGCATTTCAAACACTTAAGGCACTCCTCTCCAATGCCTGGTTCTTGTGGTTCCTAAAGGGAACAAAACTTGGTTGCTTATACCGATGTTAGCCGTGTTGGTTTGAGTGTCGTTCTCATGCAAAATGAGTCTGTTATTGCTTATTCTTCTAGGCAACTTAAAACGACCGAAACTTGAAATGCCACTCATGATTTAGAGCTCGCGGCTATCATTTGTGGACTTCGTATTTGGCGCAATTATCTTTCGGGAGAGAAGTTCATTCTCTACATCGATCATAAGTCATTGAAATATTTGTTTCGCAAAAGGAATTTAACTTGCGGCAATAACGTTGGCTTGAGTTTATGGCTTTTTATGATCTTGATATTCTATATACTCCTAGAAAGGGAAATTGTGTTACTGACACTCTTAGCCGAAAGTATCAAGTGATAGGATCTATGATGATATCCAAGTGGAAAGATCTCAAAACTTTATCCACTTGCGAGATTCATAGTCGTGACTTCAATCCGAGTTTCACTCCTGTGTTATGTAGTCTTGAGGTTCATCCCTTTCTTTTAGAATGCATTATGAAGATCAAAAGTTCGATCTCGAATTGTCTAATCAAAGCCAAAGTATTAAGGATAACCCTTTTGTTGATGAGTTGATTTTTTTAAGGACTGGGATGTTGATGATTATAGTTTTAATGACAACAACCTTGTTTCTACTTTGATTCTATTACTATGAAATATACACTAACACAATTCTCTGGAATATATATATGTATATACATGAAATCTATGCAAGTAGTTTATAACTGAAGACTGTGCAGTTTACAAGAATCAAGATTTCAAATAAAATAGTTCAAGTTTCAAGACTTGTGAGTTTCAAGAGTTCAAGAGTTCAAGAATTACAGAGTTAGTATGTCTGGAAATTCTGTTAAAACTCTAGTTAGCACTTTATTCTATTTTTAAACATAAATTATGATTTTAAAATTCAAATATTGATTTCAAATTTATTTACTTGATTTTAAAACTTTTTTCCAAATGATTTCAAAATTAATTCCTTATTCACAATATATACTTCTTAGTTTTAATAATATTTTAACTCCTAATAATTACTTGCTAAAACTTCTAAAAACTAAGTTTATATTCAAATTTATATTTAATATTTTAACCTTAAGTTTAATTTGGTTTATATTTACTTATGATGTTTAAAATTCATAAGTTCTTAATATATATGTATGTATAGTTTTATATATTCATACTCTTATATCATTTTGTATTTCATTTTTTAATTATTTTTTATATATCTTTATAAACATTTTAAAATATTTTTTTACTTTGAAAAGAATGTTTAAATATAAAGGATTTTTTAACTCTGGATTCATTATAGTTTATTTAAATATTGTTTGAATTGATTTAAACTTTTGTTTTGGAATTTTTCCTAACATATGTCGACATATAGAAATAGGCATGTCAACATACTAGACGTTAGGGTATTTTTAATTTTTGAAAAGAAGTGTCTTTTGAATTAAAAACCTTTTGGAAATGTTTTAATTATTGGAAACCAATAAATACCTTCCAAAAATCAATTTTTTAACAAGTTTTCATCTTCTTCCTCTCTTAACTTCCTGCCATTAGGGCACTTTAATTATTGATTTTCTACACTTATACTCAGCCGATTTCAATAGAATTCATATCACTCTTCTTCGTTTTCAATTCTAAACCAAAAACTCTCTAAATTAAAGTGCTTATCATGTGTTATAGAATTTTAAAATCAAAGATCTCAAAGATCAAGTCCTATAGGATCAATACTACAAAAGCTGATAAGAGAAGGGTGAGGTCCTATCCCAGTTTAGGTGACTGGATGCAATTGTGTCCCGGAAATCGATTGGGTGTAAAGTTGTTGCCCGATAAATCAAAATCTTACTATACTTGGAATCAGTTGGCGTGTGCCCTTGCAGTCCTGAAATTAAGGATTGTAATTGGGTGTTATTGAATAAAATTCTGCATCAACCCAGCATTTTGCGAAATTGGATGTAGGGGAGTCCCAAACCGGTACAAAATCCCAGCGTGTACTTTCTTTTTATTGCTTTTACTTTCTGTGTTCTTCGATTGATTCTGTGTTTGTTTGTTTCTGTGATCTATATACTGTATGCTCGATTAAAAAAGATTTCAAGAAATTTTGTAAATTCCCTTAAACATTATTCGCCTCCCTCTAGTTTTTAACTTGACTTAAGATCCTTAATCCTCTTCTCCAATAATTGTTTTCAGAGTATTGGTTTTCAAAATTTTCATAATTTGAATTTTGAGAAGTTTAAATGGCAACCAACACTGGAATTGTCACTGATAGTAGTTCATTTGTAGAAAGCCAGTCCACTGTTAGACCATCACTTTTAATGGCAGTAATTATGCATATTAGGCATGTTAAATGAAAATTTATTTACAATCTATAAGATTATACATATGGACTATCACACAAACTGAATATGTTGAACCCCCTGTTAACTTTGCACAATGGACTACTGATCAGAATGCCAGTGCATGGAATAATTCTAAGGCTATGAATATTTTATTCTTTTCATTATACAGGAATGAATTTAATAGAATGTTTGTTTGTAAATCTGTATATGAAATCTAGAAAATTTCGCAAGTAACACATGAAGGAACAAGAAAAGTTAAACATACCAAAATATCCATGCTAATAAATCAGTTTGAGTTATTTAAAATGAATCTCTGATATTTACTGCAGGTACCAAGGAATAGTGCATTCCCTAATGGCTTAAGGAAAATCATATTCTAAGGAAGATCAAGTCAAAAAAATTCTAAATTCACTAACTTCAGATTAGGATAGAAAGACACTGACCATTGAAGAAGCCAATGACATCAGTACAATGAAAATTGAGGAATTAATTGGTAATTTAATGCAATTTGAAGTTGAGATGCAAGGAAGGAAAGAAAATAAATCATCTGAAAAGAAGTCAATAAAATTCAAAGCATCAATTGAAGATTCATGCTCAGATAGTGATGATGATGAGACAACACTAACAATAAGAAATTTTAGAAAATTCCTAAGATACAGAAAATGGAATAATTTCAAAAGGAACGAGCAGAAAAATAATAATGAAAATCTGAGTAATATCAGATGTTATAACTGTAATGAATTAGGCCATCTAAAGAGATTATATCCTTATCCGGAAAAATAAAATTTACCTCCTAATGACAATCCATCAAAGAAAAGGAAAAAGCACGTGCAACAACTTTAGACAATTCAGACTCATCATCAAGTGATGAAGAACAAGAAACAAATAATTCGATCATGCGCTTCACAGCAATTCTTATATCAGATAAAACCGAAGAACAGATTAAAAAATAGGTACACCTTTATTATAATAACTTTGAATAGTTCTTTACTTGATTTCTTGTTTGTTGTGTCTGAAAATTCAAATCCTAATTCAAATTCAAAATTCAAATTTTAAATTTTAAATTTGAAAATGTTAAATAATAATTAATTAATTAATAAAATAATAATATAAAAAGAATTTTTATAATAAATATTGTTCCAGAAATCAATTAGATAAGAATATAGATTTATAATTAGTTCAAAAAGTCAATTTTCAAAAGTCATCTTGAAAATATGAAGGGATATGTTGACATACCCTTTTGACCATGTCGACATATACAGGATATGTCAAATTTGAATTTCAAAATTTGAAATTCCTAATAACTTTTCACCAACTTCAATGTGACTGAAAATGTGTCCTATAAACCAATGGAATGTCCTTTGATTCTATTACTACCTATTCCATTCATTTCTTTTTCACCTTTATTTCAAAGTTCAAAACTACTCTTCCTATTCTATACTCTTCAATAACTATTATAATGACTTCCTCTAGCACTCCAAAAACAATGAGGCTACCTAGTAAATCAAATACGTCTTCTTCAATAACCTGGATCTATCCAAGGTTACGTTAGTTATGTAAATTTTGGAAAATTAGACACGAGGAAATTTGCTATTTTTAGTGATTTTCCTTCTTATGAACTTGAACCTTTCATTTATCAAAATGGTATTTTGAGTCTTATTGATTCTCAGGAAAATGATGAAATTGTCATCCTAATCTTGTGAAAATGTTTTATGCAAATTTGAATCGCAGCTTTTATCAAGGAAGCGAAGGTGAAATTTGGAGTAGTGTTAATAAAACACAAACTGTTTTGGATTGTGATATTTTAAGTACTATTTTAGGTTGTAAGAATACGGAGATGGATTTTCTGGATTTTAACATCAATGAAAGTGATTTGGAAACCTTTCATCACATTTTTTAAAGCGATGAACATTTGGAACGCAAAATTCATTTTTATCATCTAAAAGCAGGAATCGACAGTTTATTACTTCAACATACCATCACCCCTCGGTCCTCAAATTTCAACAACCTAACCATGAAAGTCAACAAGGCTCGTTTTGCTATATTTGAAAATTATGAAATCAATTGGGCCAAAGTTATTTTAAGTGAGTTTCGACCAAAGAAAATTTTGAAAAAAGAAAATACGTTATATCATGGAGTTTATCTTACACATATTTTCAAATATTTTGGAGTCGATTTCAAAGGAGAGGAGTTCATTTATAGGAAAAAAAATCGATGCAGGAAATATTTCTCTTATGAAGATTCCACTTGTGTTTCATCCATATGAAGCATAGCGGAAAAACGAGCGAGAACCGAACAAGAAGAAGAAATGAATATTGATGTAGAGGAAGAAGATACCTTTTTAGAAAGCATTGAAGTTCCTACCAACCCCGCCAAGAAAACCATTCTCCAAAATCAAAAGATTTTAGCCAATAACCAAAAGTTACTTAAAAGATGATTTAATAAAAAATTTGAAAAGACTTCTACTAAAATGAGAAAGTTATTTGGCAAAATTGGAAGAAAACCTGGCTTGTCATCCTCCCCCTCCGCTAAGTTCTAAGTTTAATTTCGTAGTATGTTTGCTTGTATTTCTATTTCCATATTTCTATCTTAAGTTACGTATTCATTTCATGTATCGTTATCATTAGAATGAAATGAAGTTATTCGTTTCTATCAATTCTTGTTTAAACATCTCTGTAATATTCATTAAATCAAGAAAAATAAGTTTATATAAGTCAAAAAAAATCACAAAATCCTTTAAAAAAAATAAAAATACATATACATATGTCAACATACGTATTTATGCATGTCGACATATAACTGTATAAATTTCAAATATGTTTGAATTTTGAAACTGCTCTAACTGACTTGTGTCTATTCAATTCTAACAAATTTTAGAGCCTATTTAAACCCATCTCTTCTAGAAAAACTTCTCTGTTCCTTTCTCCTTCATTTCCTTTCAACGTTTCTAAATATAACAAAAACCATGGCTAGTCAATTCCATAATCTTTGTGAAAACCTTGAAGAAATCCTTAATTCCTTCAAGAATATCCTTTCAGTATTCTCCGTAATCAACATCTTCCTGAATTAAGTCAAATATAGATGATTGAGCAATAAGAAAAACATTTTGATGCAATTCGACGAATGATTGCCTCTCTTTCAAAAGACGAAGATAACAACATCACTGAAGCACCTCTCATCAAAGACAATGAAGACTGGGATGCCATAATGGATGATCCAATCTTCGATGGAGATGGTTGGGTTGAAGTTCCTCAAAATGTATAAATTTGTTTTGATTTGTGTGGATTTGTTGATTTATTTCAAACTTTTAAATAAAGTACTATAATTATGGTGTGATTTGATTTGTTTTGATTGGATATTTGAATGTATTGACACACACACTTATGTATTGATTTGGTATGATTTATTTAGCTTATAGTCATATTTAGTTTAAGTTTTTGACTAATATCTTAGTTTATGTTATAATAAATTGATTATAATCATATTGGTCGTAATATTAGGCTTATACTTTAGTTTTAGAGTAATATACTAGTTTAGTATTATATATTTAGGATTATACACACTACGCCATAGATGGCCTATCGCAACGAAAATGCATTGTGTTGCTAGCTACAATGTTACCATTTCTATGCTGTTTTTTGTCTATTGCAACGCACGCTTCAATGTGTTAGCATAGACATCAAATTGTGCTGCAGTACTTATAGATATACTCAAATTAAAAAAATTAAAAAAGAAATGGCACCTCAGCAATCCGCACCATTAATTTTAACATAATCTAGACCGTCAATCTAATCTCTATTGCACTTCCTTTCCCGCTAACTTTTCATTTTCTTTCCCCCCAAATCGCTAGATTTTTCGATTTCCATTTCCTCAAATTCAGATCTAACCGAACCGCCTCCCGCTTTGCCACATCTAGTCAAACAGCTAGGTTTTCGAAATCGCTAGGTTTTCCGATTTTTTGATTTTGTTCGATTCCTCCGAACCCATTCTTGTTTCCAGTCCCAAAACGACACCTAACTAAAAGGGTTTTTTGTTCTAATTGATATTAAATCGAACTATATTTCGAAACCGTTTTCAATTTTCAAATCTATTTCAATTTATGATGATAAGCTTTAATCTGTCTTAGGTGTCGAACAGAATCAAAAATGATAACTTCAATTATCATGTAGTTCATAATATACTGAGAAGTGAATATACGAGAACCAAAGTTGAAATTGTTTTCCCGTTGTGTTCAGATCAAATTCTAGATGTAAAGATTCATCTACACCTACTGATCTTGATAGTTTTTCCCTTTTTCCAAGTATGGCTTGTGGTGAATTATGTCTATCTTACTGTATTTGAATTATTTTGTGTGTGCACGCATGCGTATGAAGTTTAGTGTTTAAATCTTTTAATTACAACTTCAAAGAGTATGGCTCTCTTTTAGGTATATTTTATAAAAATGAATAGATTGTAGTACTTAGTATCTAGTACCTTGAGCTACTAAGTTAACACCTGACCTATTATGTGGTGTTAGAAATTGATTTACTTGGATTTAGTGTTAAAACAGTGTCAAGTTGTTGTTTTAACTCTGATTTAATAGTGTCAAGTTACCACCTGACCAGGTATAGGGTATAAGATATGGTTTAAAGTATTAAAACTCTATATAAGTAGAGTGGTATAAGCTTGTACTTGCTGATGTTATTTTGTTAAAAAAAACAGAGTCTCCCAATCTTGTATGATCTAAACTGGGGGATAAGGCACTATATATGAAATAAAGATAGGTACATATTTTGATTTTCATTCAAAGAAGTACCTATGTGTGTGTAATGACCTGCATTTGCAGAGGTATTATAATTAATTTATTTAATTATATAAATAGTGATATAGTGAATTTAATGGTCGTGGAATTAAATAATGGAGAATATTTAATTAAATAATAAATTAAATAATATATTTAATTCTGAAATAGTCGAAACTAGTGAATTGACAATATAATGTGAACTGGACAATTCAAACTATATAATTCAGTTTAGAGTTGAATTATAATAACAAATATTTATATAAACGACAGTTGAACGTATAAATTATATTATAATTAAAATCGAGCTTGAAATGGCTCTGCAGTTCGTAAATTGGCGATTCGAACTTCAACTGAATATACAGGGTTCGTTTTTAATCGGATTTCTGTGAAACAAGAAATGTGTGGAGCTGGTGGAGTATATTTTTCTAATGGAAGAGGAAAATCTGGATTTCGTCGTATAGATTTTGAGATATGTCCAAATCAAATTTCAGAAAAGTCACTGTAGAATTCCTTTATAATTTATAAAGGAATTATTTATATTTTAAAAAGGAACTTCAATATAAATCGAATATCGGTTTGACCCAGATTTGAAATATCGAGTTAGAAATCCATAGGAGTATTCTGGAGCTGTATGGTATTCCACTGTGAATATATACGATAATATTTATTTTAAATATTTAATTAAATTGTTTTAAAATATATTTATATATTTAAAAGGGTTATTTAGGGCTTTTAAAAATAGCAAGTTTTGCAAACGACCTCAGAATTCGACGAAACCAATTTTGTTGGATTCGAAATATTAAATTATTGTTAGATGTCAAGTTTCGTGATTTTTAGATCCAGTGTGTGGCCATACGGGATTTTAATGTGAAAAACAGTCGATAAATCGACTTTTAAAAATACGCTGTGTGAGCAAACGAAGTCGGAATTCGACGAAACCAGTTTCTTTGGGACCGTAATGTCGAACTGTAGCTGCATGTCCAGTTTGGTGATTTTTGGGTATCGTATGTAGTCGTAGGGATCTTTAAGGACTCAGGACGAGTATAAAATCATGAAAATAAAATATAAAAATCAAATTCAAAATATCCCCTCTATTTTTCTACGATCCAGCACAGGCCACGAAGCCTTCTTTCTCAGCCACAAATGGCACCTACCATAAATGCAACTATATAAGACCGAAAATGGTCTTTACAGTTAAAATTCCCACAAAGAAAAATCCATATAAAATCCAAACAAATTCTATAAATCGTTATGTACATAGATCCGAGATCCTCATCAGTTGTGCTTCGATTTTTGTAACATGCGATTCATGTTTCTCGAGCTCCAGATTTGTACAGTGTCAGTTTGATTAGCTAGGGTTCCGGCTTGAAAACATTTGGAGCTTTAATTCACAAAGTGGAGGTTGTATTGGTATTCGGGAGGAGAAGGCGCACGGATTGTTGAAGTTTGGGGAGGATTGGTGCAGTTGGGTGTTGCGACTTCCTATAGGTCAGCGCTGGAAGGCTCTGCATGCATTCTGAAGGAGGGAGTCGTGTTCGAACCTAGTGGGTGGAGGAGAAAGAGCGTTTGAAGTGGTGAAGGATGGTGGAATCGGCTTAAAGTTTAATAAAGATTCGAAGGTGATTTGGGGATTTAAAGATATCGAAATGGCTTTGTGGTGTTACAGGGAGCCGCGATCTTCATTGTTGGGGGAAGAAGCTTGAGGATGCGGGTTGGGCTTGAATGGTTGGGCCGTGGGAGATTGGCAGAGGTAAAGGCCCAATATAAATTAAAAAGCAAATTCAAATTATTTTAATTTATAATGTACCAACTTGTAAATGACGTAACTTCCTCATATGATATAAAAATTCAGCGAAAAAAGATCTGTTAGGATCATATGGACGGTAGCTACGCATTGGAACTGACTGGGAGTGGAGCTCGTTTGAATTTAGGGCGAAACAAATTGTTTGATTCAAATAAAACAAAACAGTTTATTGTTCTTTAACGATGAACTGATAATGTGAGTAAAACTCACCAACTCTGAACAATTCTATTTTTATGACGTATACTTAGAACTGATAAATGATGACTGGTTGTTGTGTGTTAACTGTTTCGTTAAATTGTTTGTGTATTAGTTAAAATTATAGATAACGATATATATAAAATCGTTAATCGAATATTGATTCTGTTTTATCATAATACTTTATATTTGTGTTGTTTAACATCTGTGATGCAGGGAAACAGGTTGGAGGGGTCCAACTGGACTCCTCAATATTTATAATACTGTTCAATTCATATATTGTAATATATGATGTGATATATAATCTGTTTGATTATGTGTGTTCAAATGATATCGATCATTGTGGTTTGCTATTTTAATTATCATAAGAGACCCTGGGATGTAGAAAAAGAAATATTTCAATGTATATTGAAATAAAGGAATTTTATAAAATCAACCGATTTTATAAAAGGTAATATTTTGAAAATAAAGTATTTATAAAATCCTAGGATTTTATAAAGGAGAACATTTAATTAGAAAATAAATATGAGTTTATAAAGGAGGATATTTATTTATAAGACAAAAAGAATATCAAAAGGAATATTTATTGGAAAAATAAATAGGATGAGAATAAAAGGAAAATATTTATTAAACGAATAGAGTTTAAAAAAAGGAATATTTATTTGATAAATAAATAGAATTAAAATAGAATATTTATTTAGAAAATAAATATAAGTATAAGAGGATTATTTATTTAGAAAATAAATAGACAAATATAGGAAGAGAAATATTTGTAAAACATTTACAAATAAAGGTTATAAAAGGAATTATTTATTTACGAAATAAATAGAGTTATAAAAGGGAATTTTAAATAAGACTTAAGTGTTAGAAACGTAATGGATTATATAAACGAATTAATCGAGTTAAAATTTATCGATTAGAGATAATTGAATATAAAATTATTCGAAATAGAGTTTATCGAATATTTGTTATTCGAAGTAGAGTAAATCAAATAAAGTTAAGCAAAATTAGAAACTGACTAGAGATTAGTAAGTTGAATGGTTTCCTGAGTATCGATTTGATGTTGGTTTCGGCCTTCGGGGTTTATGCTTAGGAAGTTGTTCTCTTGTTAGTTTATAGTTAGGGACTGATAGTTGTAGAAGAATAGCGATACGTAAATAAGTTATGGAAATGTTTTCCAGCATTAACGTATATTTTCTAAACATAGAAAATAAGGAAATATATATATAGGTATATATATATATATGATTGATGATTTATTGATAGAATTTCCATTTGGAAATAATATAGTTGTTTGCACACGTGTTTATCTTTGATAGTTAAATCACAGACTATCAAGTTTTGACCATTTTAACGTTGTTAATATGGAGAGACCAGTTGGATTATTATCCAAAGAACCACTCTGTATTGGCATAAGCATTGCAAATCATATATGCCAAAGATAATTGAAGACGAAGTAAAGTGCAAGGACTATTGTATAAGTCTTAGATAACAGTGCCTAAGATGAATGTACTGAATAGTGCCTTTGGTTCATCCTGTTCCTGGATGAATGTCTGACAGAGTATTTCCAGAAAGGTCACGTACATTGATTTCTTCAACCGTACCAAGAGTGGAAGCAGAGAAAGAAACTTCTTTAGCTAACACGTAATGTACTATTGCAGACGTCAATTAGTGATTTTCGATGGATCTGACAATGTGGCATTCGAAGTGAATCTGATGTGATGATAAAGCGTAACCTCAAGCCTCATCAACCGGTAAATGACAGAAATCGGGCAGGCAGCATGGCTATGTAGGTCGCACCTATTAGGGTGTATAATCACCTGATCTAGAGTTTCATTTACTTCAAAAAATCTATTGTTGATGCTGTCCCATTCGGGAAACGGTTGCTGATCCCAACCGTTGGTGATATACATTCGATACACTCAAGCGAAATGAGTGGTCGGTCGTGTGTGGCCGGGTTGCAAGATGTTCTTGTTGAACCCAGTGTATTCCTCTCTAGAGGTACACTAGCGAAAGGTGGTTCCATACCTTGTCATAGTTGGAAATCCATTACCCAATACGTGCTTGCGGTTTTGATTATATACCATATATGTAGAACGTGAGATGAAAGTGTTTCTGCTAGATGATTAATATAATTGTGGTTGATAGACATTATTATAATATCAAAAGGTTTTTGATATAAAGAAAATTTGGATTCTCATAAGGGAAAAACCTGTTCCGTTATATGGCGTGGTCTTATGAGATATCATTTACCTGCTTGAACTGTTTTAAACTGTTTTACTCACACCAGTCCCATGACTGGCCCAGAGTTTATTTTGTTTTGTTTTCCCCTAAACTCTTGGGTGCCCAATTTTGTACGGGCAGTCAAGTAGTCGGGATTTACAGATACTTGAAGAGCTGGAGCAGGAGGCTTCAGGATCATATAGCTATAGTGTATTTCCGCTGTGTTGTAAGTGTTGTACTTTGAAATGATATGTATATTCAAGTACAGATTTATATTTCAAAGATATGTTACATATTATATGTTATTCGTTCCGCTGTGAGGTTCGTGTTACTCTGATGTTGTTTTCTTCTTCTTCTTCTATTCTAAGTTTCTATCTTATCTTTCCTCACCCTCTAATTTCTTTCATTAATCATCTGGTATTTTTCGATGTTTGGTTAGTCATCCTTGAGTTTATGGCGATAACCTAGGTAGACAAAAACCCGGGTTATTACAGTTGGTATCAGAGCTTAAGTTAAGTGATTTACCTTGGCTCTGTGGCATGACTCAGTAGAGATGGGGTTAGCAATACCCTAGATTGAGTTTGAGTGTATATATACGAGTGAACGTATTTGTAGATGATATAAAAATCATTTTATATTGTGAAGATTTATTGGTTGAGTAGTTTATGAGTTCTGGTCGATCAGTTTGATCCACTGTATCGGTAGGAGTTACTAAACACTCGAATACGATGGGTCGACACGATATGTTTTGAAAAGAGGGTAAATTTAAAATTAGTTTACACAAGGTATGTCTTGATATAGAGAAGATATATATATATATATATCAAAATTATAATATAGTGGATATATTGGTTGTTATTATAATCGGGTAAGATTATAAATTAAATGGTTATGTAAATAACCAATCAGAATTCATATAAGTGAAATACATGAAATCAGATTAGTTAGATATGTAATTTAAATCAGAAATTGAATTAAAATTCTGGGAAATTGGATAAGTGTTTATAAATGGATTTGGATTAAAAATAAGGAAAATTTAAGATCCTGGGAGATTTTAAATTGCTTTACAAGCAGTGTGAATTATATTTTGAAATGAATTTCAAAGTGGAAATGTTTAGAAATGGTTTTATAGTATTGAACTCACTTCGATTGCTGGAAAATAGATTCTGATGATGACAGCTGCATCATCAGTATTCATTTTCGAGTTGTAAGTGACGAATTACTACTAGAGGTACTGTTTTGAATTTGTTTTGGGAAAGACAAGTTGTGTTGAATTTCAAAAAGGAAAATTTGATTTTTGAAAAGATTAAATTGTTTAAAAACTCCCAGGGAAAGACTGTTTGAATTAAAAACAAATTTATCAGAAATTTGTGAAAGCAAATTTGAATTAAAGTAAAGCCAGTAAAGTGGTAACCGAGATTGAATTAGAATGATATCAAGACAAATTGGATTGTGAGATTCAAATTTGAAGTGTAATGTGATAATCAAGTTAAGAGTTGGGAATCGAGAAGAAACTCTAGTTGAAATGATATTTGGCTCGGATATAAGCAAATGGTTGTGTTGTGGATAAAAGCAGATTGGAATTTGATTAGGATGACCCTTGTATCCGCTGAATTGACAGCAGGTGAAAGTGATAGAGTTGATATGCCCGACAAAAAGGTACAAGTTTATATTCGATATAAGCATGAGATTTATGAGCCGAATTGGCAAGCTGCTTGGCTGTTTGATTTTCTTTTGGAATGGAGAAGGCCCAGAAAGGCGAGTGGTGGTTTGACGTATTGACCAGTATAAAGGAGGTGCTGGCCAAATTTTTCGAAAAATTTAGGCGTTAGAATATTTTCAGGATTTTTGGAAATTTTCATTAATAAGAATTAAATAAATTTTATAAATTTTTTAATTGAAATTAATTTGGTTCAGTTGAAACTGAAGTTAAGAAGTGAACAAATATGTTCTAACCAGTCGATAGGGTCGTTCTCTACCTTAGCAATTTCGAGGACGAAATTATTTTAAGTGGGGAAGATTGTAATGACCCACATTTGCAGAGGTATTATAATTAATTTATTTAATTATATAAATAGTGATATAGTGAATTTGATGGTCGTGAAATTAAATAATGGTGAATATTTAATTAAATAATAAATTAAATAATATATTTAATTCTGAAATAGTCGAAAATAGTGAATTGACAATATAATGTGAACTGGACAATTCAAAGTATATAATTCAGTTTAGAGTTGAATTATAATAACAAATATATTATATAAACGACAGTTGAACGTATAAATTATATTATAATTGAAATCGAGCTTGAAATGGCGCTGCAGTTCGTAAATTGGTGATTCGAACTTCAACTAAATATACAGGGTTCGTTTTTAATCGGATTTCTGTGAAACAAGAAATGTGTGGAGCTGGTGGAGTATATTTTTCTAATGGAAGAGGAAAATCTAGATTTCGTCGTATAGATTTTGAGATATGTCCAAATCAAATTTCAGAAAAGTCACTGTAGAATTCCTTTATAATTTATAAAGGAATTATTTATATTTTAAAAAGGAACTTCAATATAAATCGAATATCGGTTTGACCCAGATTTGAAATATCGAGTTAGAAATCCATATGAGTATTCTGGAGCTGTATGGTATTCCACTGTGAATATATACGATAATATTTATTTTAAATATTTAATTAAATTGTTTTAAAATATATTTATATATTTAAAAGGGTTATTTAGGGCTTTTAAAAATAGCAAGTTTTGCAAACGACCTCAGAATTCGACGAAACCAATTTTGTTGGATTCGAAATATTAAATTATTGTTAGATGTCAAGTTTCGTGATTTTTTGAGCCAATGTGTGGCCATACGGGATTTTAATGTGAAAAACAGTTGATAAATCGACCTTTAAAAATACGCTGTGTGAGCTCGTTGGGACCGTAATGTCGAACTGTAGATACATGTCTAGTTTGGTGATTTTTGGGTATCGTATGTAGTCATAGGGATTTTTAAGGACTCAGGACGAGTATAAATCATGAAAATAAAATATAAAAATCAAATTCAAAATATCCCCTCCATTTTTCTGTGATCCAGCACAGGCCACGCGGCCTTCTTTCTCAGCCACAAATGGCACCTATCACAACTGCAACTATATAAGACCGAAAATGGTCTTTACAGTTAAAATTCCCACAAAGAAAAATCCATATAAAATCCAAACAAATTCTATAAATCGTTATGTATATAGATTTGAGATCCTCATCAGTTGTGCTTCGATTCCAGGTCAGTTTTGTAACATGCGATTCATGTTTCCCGAGCTCCAGATTTGTACAGTGTAAGTTTGATTAGCTAGGGTTCCGGTTTGAAAACGTTTGGAGCTTTAATTCACAAAGTGGAGGTTTTATTGGTATTCAGGAGGAGAAGGCGCACGGATTGATGAAGTTTGGGGAGGATCGATGCAGTTGGTTGTCGCGACTTCCTGTAGGTCAGCGCTGGAAGGCTCTGCATGCATTCTGAAGGAGGGAGGCAAGTTCGAACCTAGTGGGTGGAGGAGAAAGAGCGTCTGAAGTGGTGAAGGATGGTGGAATCGGCTTAAAGTTTAATAAAGATTCGAAGGTGATTTGGGGATTTAAAGACTTCGAAATGGCTTTATGATGTTACAGGGAGCCGCGATCTTCATTGTTGGGGGAAGAAGCTTGAGGATGCGGGTTGGGCTTGAATGGTTGGGCCGTGGGAGATTGGAAGTGGTAAAGGCCCAATATAAATTAAAAAGCAAATTCAAATTATTTTAATTTATAATGCCCAACTTGTAAATGACGTAACTTCCTCATACGATATCAAAATTTAGCGAAACAAGATCCGTTAGGATCGTATGAACGGTGGCTACGCATTGGAACTGACTGGGAGTGGAGTGAAGCTCGTTTGAATTTAGGGCAAAATAAATTGTTTGATTCAAATAAAACAAAACAGTTTATCATTCTTTAACGATGAACTGCCAATGTGAGTAAAACTCACCAACTCTGAACAATTCTATTTTTATTACGTATATTTAGAACTGATAAATGATGACTGATTGTTGTGTGTTAACTGTTTGGTTGAATTGTTTGTGTATTAGTTAAAATTATAGATAATGATATATATAAAATCGTTAATCGAATATTGATTCTGTTTTATCAGAATACTTTATATTTGTGTTGTTTAACATCTGTGATGCAGGGAAACAGGTTGGAGGGGTCCAATTGGACTCCTCAATATTTATAATACTGTTCAATTCATATATTGTAATATATGATGTGATATATAATCTGTTTGATTATGTGTGTTCAAATGATATCGATCATTGTGGTTTGCTATTTTAATTATCATAAGAGACCTTGGGATGTAGAAAAAGAAACATTTTAATGTATATTGAAATAAAGGAATTTTATAAAATCAATCGATTTTATAAAAGGTAATATTTTGAAAATAAAGTATTTATAATATCATAGGATTTTATAAAGGATAACATTTATTTAGAAAATAAATAGGAGTTTATAAAGGAGGATATTTATTTATACGACAAATAGAATATCATAAGGAATATTTATTGGGAAAATAAACAGGATGATAATAAAAGGAAAATATTTATAAAACGAATAGAGTTTTATAAAAGGAATATTTATTTGATAAATAAATAGAATTAAAATGGAATATTTATTTAGAAAATAAATAGAAGTATAAGAGGATTATTTATTTAGAAAATAAATAGACAAATATAGGAAGAGAAATATTTGTAAAACAATTACAAATAAAGGTTATAAAAGGAATTATTTATTTACGAAATAAATAGAGTTATACAAGGGAATTTTAAATAAGACTTAAGTGTTAGAAACGTAATGGAATATATAAACGAATTAATCGAGTTAGAATTTATCGATTAGAGTTAATTGAATATAAAGTTATTTAAAATAGAGTTTATCAGATATTAGTTATTCGAAGTAGAGTAAATCAAATAAAGTTAAGCGAAATTAGAAACTGACTAGAGATTAGTAAGTTGAATAGTTTCCTGAGTATCGATCTGATGTTGGTTTCGGCCTTTGGGATTTATACTTAGGAAGTTGTTATCTTGTTAGTTTATAGTTAGGGACTGATAGTTGTAGAAGAATAGAGATACGTAAATAAGTTATGGAAATGTTTTCCAGCGTTAACGTATATTTTCTAAACATAGGAAATAAGGAAATATATATATATATATATATATATAATTGATGATTGATTAATAGAATTTCCATTTGGAAATAATATCGTCGTTTGCTCACGTGTTTTTCTTTGATAGTTAAATCACAGACTATCAAAGTTTTGACCATTTTAACGTTGTTAATATGGAGAGACCGGTTGGATTATTATCCAAAGAACCACTCTTTATTGGCATAAGCGTTGCGAATCTTATATGCCAAAGATAATTGAAGACGGAGTAAAATGCAAGGGCTATTGTATAAGTCTTAGATAATAGTGCCTAAGATGAATGTACTGAATAGTGCCTTCGGTTCATCCTGTTCCTGGATGACTTGTATGGATGAATGTCTGACAGAGTATTTCCAGAAAGGTCACGTACATTGATTTCTTCAACCGTACCAAGAGTGGAAGCGGAGAAGGAAACTTCTTTAGCTAACACGTACTGTACTATTGTAGACGTCATTTAGTGATTTTCGATGGATCCGACAATGTGGCATTCGAAGTGAATCTAATGTGATGATAAAGCGTAACCTCAAGCCTCATCAACCGGTAAATGACAGAAATCAGGCAGGTAGCATGGCTATGTAGGTCGCACCTATTAGGGTGTATAATCACCTGATCTAGAGCTTCATTTACTTCAAAAAAATCTATTGTTGATGCTGTCCCATTCGTACGGTTGCTGATCCCAACCGTTGGTGATATACATTCGATACACTCAAGCGAAATGAGTGGTCGGTCGTGTGTGGCCGGGTTGCAAGATGTTCTTGTTGAACCCAGTGTATTCCTCTCTAGAGGTACACTAGCGAAAGGTGGTTCCATACCTTGTCATAGTTTAAAATCCATTACCCAATACGTGCTTGCGGTTTTGATTGTATACTATATATGTAGAACGTGAGATGAAAGTGTTTCTGCTAGACGATTAATATAATTGTGGTTGATAGACATTATTATAATATCAAAAGGTTTTTGATATAAAGATAGTTTAGATTCTCATAAGGTAAAAACCTGTTCCGTTATACGGCGTGGTCTTATGAGATATCATTTACCTGCTTGAACTGTTTTAAACTGTTTTACACACACCAGTCCCATGACTAACCCGGAGTTTATTTTGTTTTGTTTTCCCCCAAACTCTTGGGTGCCCAATTTTGTACGGGCAGTCAAGCAGTCGGGATTTACAGATACTTGAAGAGCTGGAGTTGGAGGCTTCAGGATCATATAGCTATAGTGTATTTCCGCTGTGTTGTAAGTGTTGTACTTTGAAATGATATGTATATTCAAGTGCGGATTTATATTTCAAAGATATGTTACATATTATATGTTATTCGTTCCGCTGTGAGGTTCGTGTTACTCTGATGTTGTTTTCTTTTTCTTCTTCTATTCTAAATTTCTATCTTATCTTTCCTCACTCTCTAATTTCTTTCATTAATCATCTGGTATTTTTCGATGTTTGGTTAGTCATCCTTGAGTTTATGGCGATAACCAAGGTCGACAAAAACCCGGGTCATTACAGTGTGGGATATATTTGATAGAATAAAATATTAGATAAAGTAAAATAGGACAAGTATACAAAGTTTATTATATATATGCACAACAAGAATTAAGTAGGTAGGTAAGCTTTAGTTTATAAAACTAAAAAAAGGGGTTGGATTGTACGAAGACCAATGGAATTAATTACACTTTCAATATCTGGAAGCATAGAAAATTTTGTTATCCCACTTAGAAGAAAGAGTTAAGATGTTATATGCCTAAGTAAGATCAGTCATGTTTGATGAATTTAATTTCTCAAGCATATGCTAAAAACCAGATATAATGATTAAGTTAACAACACTGAAATGAACTATTCTAGATGCTGAATGTTTTACATTGATGCTGGAATGAACTGGCACTTTGCATGAGTTTAGCAACACCGAATGTTTTATCATTGATGCTGGATTGAGTTAACAACACTGAAATGAACTATTTTAGATGCTGAATATTTAATAATAAAATATGGTTTTTGTGCCTATAGAAATATGTGTGCACAGGTTAAATTTTTAAGTAATTCTGAAAATGCCATAATTTTGATTAGGCTGGCTGAGAGAGAAAATGCTAGAATATTGTTGTGTATCTATGCAAATGCAAAACTAAAGTGGAGTTTTCTGTTCCTATGTTTTGACTGAAAAAGTGGTTATAGATTTACACTTGAAGCTAACTATGAATAAAGAACACATTCCAAAACTGGATATGAATGAATTTAAACCATTTTACTGATTTACTATAAGATGAGTGTAAGTAAAAAAAATTAATGGTTGATTGGTTTGCACCCAGCATATATATGATTGAGGTGACCAAAATATGCAAGCATGTGTGTAGAAAGTTAGCCTTAAATATATATATATATATATATATATATATATATATATATATATATAATAAGAAGCATTAGTGATAAAATCAGCAGTTTCAAGTTTAGGAGATACAATGTATGTTTGCATAAATATATAATAAGAGGATTGTTAAGTCACCAGGTAATGTACCATGTGTATATTTGTAAGATTAGTGATATAACAAGAAAGTTATTGATATACATAAGTAATAAACACTATGTATTCATTGATGAACAGGTAAGTACACACATATATTAATATGTACATGTATATCTATTCAGAGAGGATGACCCTAAATATAAATTATGTGTTTACTTCTATTTTGTGTTTGAATATTATAAAGCATACTGTATATTATGGATTGATCATTTACATGCTTAACGCCTGAAACATCACATGTATTATTATGTACTTGCATATTGCTACCAGCTGAGCCCAAGTGATGACTTCAAGGAGCTCCTATAAGGCTCCATAACCACCGGGTAGAGCAATGAAAGCATCGACATGCCGAGCCATTTTAGTCTTCCTGTGGTGCATTTCTGAAACTGCTTCGACATGTCCGAGCTCAATAACAACAACTTAATAGCTTTGTTTCTTTCCAGGTCTGCTCCTACAGAACACACACTCTCTTAAATTTGGATATATTATCCATTACTAAGAATGTTTACTAATTTAACAAATACTAAGTGTCATATTTTTTTTTCCAGAACTTGAGATTTTTTTTCTTATAAAACTCTTTTCAATTTCTATGTAGAAACAAATGGTAGGGGGAGAAGATAGGCTTCAACAGCTCTTTTAAACCCAAGAATTTGGAACCCTTTATTTTTTGAGAAATAGAAGTGAGCTGGAACTGGATAAGAGGTATATGTAGGATCTTTATATGCTTTTTAAGTGATAATTGCATATCTGTTCTGCTTTTTAATTAATCCTGTACATATAAAATTGTGTATATGCATATGACCAAAATATAGCCATTAATTTCCTTAAATATTGTGTATACAAGAGGGGTAGCATGAAGTATTGTTACACGGCCAGATGGTATTTTTGCCAAGACATGGGTAGCAAGAGTTTAGTGCAGCAGCTACTAAGTACACTAGGATGCAGGTGATTTTCTTGTATTTTTCTTGATTATGGTTGTATGTGTGAGTCTTCATATGAGTGAATCGAGTGACAATGTAGCGACGAATGTATATAAATATGAATGATTGCGTAATATACGAGTGAATGTACAGTAGTGGAGTCAAAAAAATTGTACCATTTGAAATGTTGAAATAAAATATTTATTTAAATAAAATATTGTGTTATAATAATATTTATTATAATATTATGAAATCTTTGATTAATAGCAGGTGAGGTGTAATTACTTTTAGCAGTTGTAAAACAATTTTTAACAACTGCTAGAAACAGTTGTAAAAAAGGTTGACTTTATTACGATTGCCGGCTATGCTAGACATATTACAACTGTTTTTGGCAGTTGTGAAAGGATATTTTTGTTCAGTGGTACTTGTAGCAACACCTGTAGCGATGTTACCTTAGGATAGCAAAGATGTTGCCTTTGACTCTAAGGTAACGCGGCAAAAGGCAACCCCAAAAAAGTGTTGCCACAGACCTATAGCAACAATTTTTGGCACCTACTGCAACATTTCTCTGGGGTTGCCATAGGCCATCTATGGCGCAGTTATAGTTTTTGTTGATGAAAATGGGGGAGGATTATAAAATTGGGCTTAGGTTAAGGGGGAGTTAGTTATTTCAGAGGGAGTTAATGAAGTAAGAGGGAGTAATCGATGAATCGAGACATCAGGTATGAATAATTTATAACCAAGGTTGTCATCATCAAAAAGAAGATATTGTTAAGGACTGGGATTGTGATAGTTTTAGTGACAATAACCTTGTTTCTACTTTGATTACATTATTATAAAATATGTACTAACACAATTCTCTAGAATATATATATATACACACACACACACAATTAGACCGAAATCTGATACTAACACCCAAATGCAGTGTGAAGGCCTCACAATCACAAATCACAGAGAATAAATGCAGAAAAGCAGTAAATAATAGGAGACACACGAGGTTTTTATAGTGGTTTGGCTCAATCCAAGCCTATGTCCACTTTATCTCTTCTTAAATCCTAATAAGTTACAAGTACAATTCTTTCGGTTTATACACAATGTCCTCGTGTTTACAATGAAAAGAGATATGAAATTAGAAGATTATAAATGAAATCCTCGTGTTATAATGTGGAATTCGACTTCTATATTACTCAATAGCCTTGCGTGGAGCTATGGTGTAAGCCGTGAGGAAAGGGAGCCAAAAAGTCATTTAATTTGCCTTGAAATGGTGTATTTATAGCCCTGGAGGAGCTTCGGGTCGGGTGCCATGTGTCACGACCGGAAACGATCTAGGAAAGTAGTGGAAAATCACCAAAATCGTGCTATGCCAAGTGTCGATCCACATTTGTAGGAGTGGGTTATGCCAGGAGAAAAGGTCAAAGTTGTGGCGTAGCAGCTGATTCCAGGTGGCTCGGATCGGTTCCGAACTGAACCAGTGATGTGCACTTCTGCGCAATTATCCAGAGTTCGTTGCAGGTGGTTCGGTTCGGGTCCTCTTCCTTATGAACCGATCCGGAGCCTCAAGCTCTTCTGGATGTTTAAGGTAAGGCGAGGAGGGTCGGATCGGGTTCTCCCCCTCCGGTCCGTTCCGGAGTTTTCTTGAGCTTGGTTGCTGAAACGTTCGAGTGCCGAGCTGGTTTGGGTTTCCTACCCCGATCCGATCCAAGATGTGGCTGATTTCCAATTGCTAAGTTATTCCAGTTCCACGCGCGTTCACTGAAATGGGAGTAATTTCCAAACTGTATGTCCGTTTTGACCAAACAAAAGCTCTTCCTGAAGCTAATTCAGAGGGCTACAAGAATTACAGGTCATAGCCCAGTAATTGATGATTTTGGGCCCAAAAGAGGTTGTCGGATAGGAGTTTTGGGCTATTCTTTGGGTGTGATGTGACTTCAATCAAATCGCTTCATGTCTTCTGACAATGTTCTCAATTCTTGAGTGCATTGCTAACCAGAATTTCATGCGTGACTGCTTTGGCTAAAAAGCATGCCAACATATACATAAAATCTATGCAGGTATTTTATGATTGAAGACTATGCAGTTTATAAGAATCGAGATTTCAAATAGAAGAGTTCAAATTTCAAGACTCATGAGTTTCAAGAGTATAAGAATTCGAGAATTATAGGGTTAGTATGTCTAAAAGTTTTGTTAAAAATCTAGTTAGCACTTGATTCTATTTTCAAATCTAAATTCTGATTTTAAAATTCAAATCCTGAATTTAAACTTGATTTCAAAATAATTTCAAATTTATTTACTTGATTTTAAAACTTGTTTTCCAATGAATTCAAAATTACTTCCTTATTCAAATATATACTTCTTAGTTTTAATAATATTTTAACTCTTGATAATTACTTCCTAAAACTTTGAAACTAAGTTTATATTCAAATTTATATTTTAGATTTTAAACTTAAGTTTTATTTGGTTTATATTTACTTATGATGTTTAAAATTCTTAAGTTCTTAATATATATGTATAGTTTCACATATTTATACTCTTGTATTGTTTTATATTTAATTTTTAATTATTTTTAGTATATCTTTATATATGTTTTAAATTATATTTTTACTTTGAAAAGAATGTTTAAATATTAAGAAATTTAATTATTTTTACTCTGGATTCATTATAGTTTATTTAAATGTTGTTTGAATTGATTTAAACTTTTATTTTTGAATTTTTCCTAGCATATATCGACATACTAGCCGTTAGGGAATTTTTAAATTTTGAAAAAGAAACAACTATTGAATTAAAACCTTTCGGAAACGTTGTAATTATTGGAAACTAATAAATGCCTTCCAAAATTCAAATTTTTAATAAGTTTTCACCTTCTTCTTCCTCTCTTAACTTACTACCGTTGTAGTAATGTAATTCTTTATTTTCTACACTTATACTCTGTTGATTTCAATAGAAATCGTGTCACTCTTCATCTCTTTCAATTCTAAACCGAAAACTCTCTGAATTCAAGTGCTTCTCAAGAGTTATAGGATTTTTGTAATCAAATATCTCAAAATCAAGCCCTATATAGTCAATACTACAAAAAATAATAAGAAAAAAGGTGTGGTTCTGTCAAATTTAAAGTGACTGGGTGCAATTGTGTCCTGGCAATCGATTGGGTGTAAAATTGTGGCTCGGTAAATCAATTTAGTCTCAATGTACTTGGAATCAGTTGGGGTATGCCCTTGTAGCCCTGAAATCAAGGATTGTAATTGGGTATTGTTGAATAAAATTCCGCATCAACCTTGTGTTGTGTAGGACTAGATGTAGGGGAGTCCCGAACAAGTATAAAATACCGGTGTGTACTTTCCTTTAAATGTTTTTACTTTTACTTTCTGCATTTTGTGATTGATTTTGTGTTTGTTTGTTTCTGTGATCTGTATACTATTTGCTTGATTCAAAAGGATTTCAATAAATTTTGTAAATTCCATAAATACTATTCGCCCCTCCCCCTCTAATGTTTTTTTTGCAAGGCTGACCAGTTTTTATAGTGATCCGTAACACTGTTTTATTTAAAAAAAGAGAAAATAATGAGAGTACAGGTGATATACAAAATACATATCAACTACAGATTGCTTTGGTTTATCACATTTCATATTTATTAGCTTTTTAAATTACTTTCCTATAACTACATCGCCCAAAGGTATACTGCTAGCCATTCTTCTGTTGATTCCTCAACATTTCCTTCTTCATACTCTGTGTAATAGGTGTTTTTGGACCCGCCTCATCGGAGTTAGTAGTCATATTCACCGAGATGATATCCGGTGGTCTCGCCTTATAAGATGCTGGGGGAGCTAAGTGCGCATAAGGGCTAACAAGTTTGTCCTTTGCTATTGGAGATAACTTTGTTTTCTTTATCGAGTTTTCAGTAATATCTTGTAACTTAGCTGACAAAGCGTCAAGCTGACCCGTATGCATTTGATCAAAAGCAACACTTGAGCAGTAATAATTGAACTGATCCAACTGCTTTTGATTCGCTACCTTGCGCTCAGCTAAAACTCTTTTGATTGTTGTAGTATCGTCATTGATTGCACGTATATGAGTTGATCTTGTTGCTTCTGTAGCGCTTGTAGGACTTGCAAGTGCAGTTCCTTCGATAACTTCATTCGTTCTTTCGTATATTCCCCCAAAAGTAGTGGTGAGAATTTCATCAACATAAGAAATTTGTTCAGCTTGTGTTACCTGTTTGGATTTTCCTTCAGCTTCTATATCAGTGCACGCCTGATTTTCAAGCTCACTACTGGCTTGATTGTCAATTCATGCATTATCAGTGCACACAACAATAGTGCACCCATTTTGTATAGTTCTAACATTATTAGAAACCCCAGGGCTTTGCATTCCTGTTAAATTCATCTCTCCTCCCATTTTATCATTTATAACAAAACTTCCATTCTCGTTGTTCGCTGCCTTTGGTTGTCTCTCATGACCTCTGCTTGTGTCATCCTCAATGCTCACATCTACTTGAGCATTAACTATGTCACCATTGTTATACTTAACAGCTTCTTTGATATCTCATTCCTCAATATCATCATTGATAAAAAAAACTTGCAACTTCCATATCACTCATGGGTAAACTCATGAAACGATTTGAAGTTCCTATTCCAACAGCAACCAGCGATGGTGGTGACACATCAACCACAACCTATTTCCCTTTAAACTTACCATTAACATCAGTTTGAACTGGTTTCTTCCTGTTTATCACTCTGCTCCAAGTATTCACCTTGGTTATCGTTGCACAACAGGCACGCTGAGACACTTTGTCAGTGTTTCCTTACTTAGAGGCAATAACAGATGTTGTAACCTCATATTGATTCTTTGCTTTATCATCACTACCTACCCCTTTATCCTGATTCACACTTTCATTCTGTTTCTGGAATTGGCATTTGTCAGACTTATGACCAAAAACATTACATAGTAAGCATAACTCTGGTTTCCATAGATAGAAAACTATAACAAACTGTATTGAACCATCTAAGTTTTTGACTGGGAAGGAATCTGGCAATGGTGAGTTTGTAGAAACTTCAATCTTGCAAAATCGAGTCGATTTAAACTTTCTGTGTTAGTGTCCATACACAGAAATTTCCCCACTCTGGTAGCCATCCCGCTGATCTCTCTCTTCGACTATGCTACTAGCAGAATATTGTACATTTTAATCCAAACTGGAAAAACTTTAACACTGTTAGCTGCATTACTTAGGCTAGGCTCCCATGGCTTTACAATGAATAATTTGTTGTGTATAATAACAGGGTCAGCCTCGAGAACCCTTATATGATCAGCCATTGAAGAAAACTGGAAAAAGAAGATGCATCCATTTAATTAAAATTCAACTGTACCTTGTGGCCCCCAGTGGTTCCTTAAGAAGTTGACGACCGTGGTGTAAGGCAATGGCTCATCCAGGAAGAATCCGATGAGGAACCCATTCCATTGTTGTTCACTAGCCTAGATTATGTCGTTAGTTGGAACTAGGTTCTCCCCTTTGAATTTAAAAACAATATCGTCGACTGCAAAGCTTTCAGTGTTTTTTGGCTTTGCGACGAACAAAGAAGACCATTTCTGCTTTGGAAGAGGATCTGGATCTGGGTAAGCGTTGACTGTGGGGTTCTGCTGGGGAAAGGGGTTAGCTGTGGGAGGAGGTGGTTCATGCAAGGGTGAAATTGGGGGTAGGCGGAGGGTCTGAAGGCTGTAAAGGTTGGAATGAGGTTGCAGAAATTGAGGGTGGAATTTGGGGAGAAGAGAAGAAGGTGGCCACAATTATTTATAATTGTTTACTATTGAGATTATGTAGATTTTTATTTAATTTTCCTTAATATTCTTAACCCGCATCTCCAACAGATTTCGATATTGATTCTCGTGGAGGCATTCGAAAATTAAGACGAATTATAGTGCCAAACATTGATGATCTCCGCAACGATATTTTAGAGGATTCTAATTTTTCCATTCATCCTAGGATTAGAAAAATGTATGCGAACATGAAGAGACTTTATTACTGGGAAGGAATGAAACCAGATATCGCTAACTTTGTCAAACATTGCATTACATGTCAACTCATTAAGGATGAACACCAAAAGCCTAGCAGGTTATTGCAACCCCTTGACATTCCCGTACGTAAGTGGGGTCGTGTGTCCATGGATTTTATCGATGGTCTCCCCCATTGTCGATTTGGCCATGATAGTTTATGGGTGATTGTGGATAGGCTTACTAAATCCACACACCTCATTCCTATTTTATCTAATCGAACCGTGCCTTTCTTGGCCAAACTCTATGTTAGGAGATTGTTGGATTACATGGGGTCCCCATTTCAATAGTTAGTGATCGTGATCCATTATTTACTAGTGAATTTTTAAAGATTCTTCAAAAAGCTTTGGGAACAAAGCTTAACTTTAGTATCACTTATCACTGTCAATCCAACGGGAAAACGTAGCGCGTGAATCAAATTCTTAAAGATCCACTTTGTGAATGTGTGCTTGATTTTGGTGGAAGTTAGGTAGATTATATTTCCCTTGTTGATTTTTCATACAACAATAACTTCCAATCGAGTATTAGTATCGAACCTTTTGAAGCTCTTTATGGAAGGTCGTGCTGATCTCCTTCGTGCTGGCTTGAAGCCGAAGAGAAACTGGTTCTAGGTCCAGATTTTGTTCATGATTCCATGGAAAAGATTGATGTCATTCCACATCGAATGAAAGAAGCTCAAAATCGGCAAAAATCCTATCCCGATAAGCAGAGAAGAAAAATGGAATTTTCCATGGGAAGTCTTGTATTTGTTCGTATTTCACCCATGAAGGGTGTTTTGCGATTTAGTCGATCGAGAAAATCAGCACTGAGGTATATTGGACCTTTTCAAATTACCAAACGTGTCAACCCCGCAGCTTATCATTTTTCGTTACCAGCTCATTTCTCTACTATTAATGACGTGTTACACATTTCTCAACTTCGAAAGTTTCTTAGATATTCTGATTCTTCTCCTGAGCCGAATATAGTGGAAGAATTCGAGATTTCACCGAATGTAACTTATGAGCAACAACCCATTCGTGTTGTCGCAATGGAAGTTAAATGCTTTTGTAACAAAGACGTTCATCTTGTGAAAGTACAATGGTCTTCTAATCCTAAGGATTGTTCTTGGGAATCTGAGGAATCAATCAAGCGACACCATCCGAACTTACTCTCTCTTGCTTCCAGAGGTGAATCTCTTTATTTAATCAATTTTTATATCTATTGATAATGAGTTTATAACTTATAAACTTACTGAATGATAAACAAATTAATTAAATTTAAAATGATCTCATCGCGATGCGAGTTCGCAATTTTTAGTTTTGAAATTCAAATGTGCATAAATTATCCAATATAAGTCGGAATTCTTTGAAACAAGAATCATTCGAATCTATTGGATCATAGTTTTCTAAAGGACAAGAAAGATTTCAATTCCATTTTGTGGATTTTGACATCTGTCCAAATCAAATTTTTAGAAAAATCACGATATGGTAGTTCATGATTAAAAATATATTTAATTAATAATATAGAAGTTCTGAACGTTCAAATAAGTTCTAGCTTCTTGCGTTGTTGTTACTTTTGAGTTTTCCCTTAAGTAATTGAAAGGACGCGGTTTCTTTAAGGAGGAAGTCTGTAACAACCTATGTATTTTATGAAAATTTAATTTAAATATAATATCGTTAATCAAGTATTGTTCATAAAAGTCACTTTTTGTATACGGATGAATTTGGACTCAGGACCATTTCCATTGAGTTTAAAATGTCGTCTATGATTTTAAAACTACAAACATGGATATGGTGGGTGTAAGTGAAAATTGGGATTTTTTAGTTAGGTTTAGATTGGCTAAACTAGCTAGTAACTCAATAAAGGTTGCCCACATAGCCTCTCTATCCCCTTCAACTCTTTCATTACTTCTAATTTTATTTCCTAAGTAAATTCATAAGCCCTAAGGGAGAGGGAAATCTGAATTTCTAAGCCTAATCGTGTTTGGTTTGATAATTCGAAGAGAGTTTAGGTAAGATCATCTCCATCTTCCCCAACTTGATCCCTCTTCAATTTTTGGGGATTTTCCTAAACCTAACTCTTGGAACTACTATATATATGTATAGGTTGAAGATTTATGTGCTATATTCGAAGAGAGGTTGATTTGGCTAAGTATTGACTCACCTCTTCGCTTGCAACAATCAAAGGTAAGTTCTTGGAGAACTCACATCTATGCCTTAAGTTATATGCTTGTCTAGTGTGCCTATGGCACATTTGTATTGTGAATGTGTTGTGTGTGTTTTGTTTTTTTGATTGTTTGTGTTTTAACATTTTCCAATTTAGGAATTTTGATTTCATTTCAATGATTTCTCATGGGATTCTTTGTGTGCATGTAAATTTGGTTTTTCGTGTTGTTTCGATAAGCCATAGAAGCCTTATTTTGATGAATATAACATTATAAGCCTTCACGTGTTTGTCGAAATCATTTTGGGCATGTTGCCTAGGAAGAAAACAATTGCCCTGGTAATAATTCAGACATCTGACCTACTATAGATAATTAAAAAACATATGTATCTGTGTTTCAGACGGCTGAATGGATAATTCAAACATCTGAACACAGATTCAGACGACTGATTTACTCCATTCAAACTTTTGAAACTCATAGCAGAAACATGGTTTATCTTGTTTCAATTTAGACGTCTGAATTATAATTTCAAATGGCTAAATTGCTGTAAAATGCATACCTTGCCTTTTTCTTATGATATTTCGAGTTTTATCGATTCCTTTCTCTCATGATGGGTTTTTATTTCTATTTATGAGTTAATGATCTGTTTTCTGGATTTTCAAATTATTTTCTGCGTACAGATTTCTATTATTTATATTCTTGAGATTCAATTTACGTATTATAATGTGAATTTTGAGTTCGAACGTTATTACGATCGATATTGCATGAGAATTCCCATGTCAAACTATAAATGGTTTTTATATTATTAGTAGATACAAAACCTTTTACTAAAATGATTTCCAATCCTACTTCATTATACGAAATTGTTTTTATAAATCATCTTCCAAGCGACTAGTATATATTTATATCTTTTTTCTCTGACTCGTATGTGAAATCCAATTAAATGTCTTAGTAAAAACAAGGACTATGAACCCTTGCATTTGTCTTGACAGTTAGTTCTTGGACTCGTTCGATTGAAAACTGTAGCAATGATCATTTTAGGTTTTAGTGGACTATACAACTCGTTTATTACTATTCGAGTAGAGAAAGTGGTTATAGGACATGTAGCTCAACTATTATAATTACTAGCTTGGAGTAATTTACACTATCTGGGATATATTGTGATCTTTTCATGATTATATGCGTTTTGATGATCTTCGGGTCATCTTGAGGAACTTCGGTTCAACATTAGCGTAGTCAAGACCCGTGGTCATCGGTCCATCCGGGGAGCTTCGACTCAACATTGTAGGCTAGCTACCTAGAAATCGCATCTCATTTTAGATATACTTGTCGGTGTGTCCACACGCTCCCGATTAGAGATAGGCCTTACCCCCTCCTTTTGAGATTTCTAGATTTCTGATTTTTAATTTCTGGAACTTGAGTTGATTGGTATTGCGCTATCAAAGAGATGATTTCATATGAGTTATCATTTCCTGTGAGTAGCTATATAATTTTGAATGAGATTTTCTTTTATTGCTCTGATATAGATTTTTGAGATATGCTGCAGGCTTTTCCAAGCCTCACCCTTGTGTGTAACACTATAGTCTAAATCTCTACATTATTTATATCTATTGTTTTACTATAGTTTATGAGATAAGTACAACTAGACTGATCTGTTTATTGTTTATTTACTTATAAATAATACTCGGGTCAGACTAAGGTGTTGCAGGTGCTTCCACATGATTTCTAGCAGGATCACGTTCTTGACTTTTGGCTTACTACACTAGAGTTGTAGTTTTTGTTGACATGTGTACGAGACAGTGACTCTATATGTATAATATTATTTTGGATAGAACTCATATCAATTCTTATGTTGTATAGGTGATCTTGTCTGACCACTATCTTTGTGTATACACTTATGTGTTTTATTCATATCTATTTCGGCCTTCGTGATGTGAATATCTGTGTCTAGCTTTGATTTTATTGTTATGTACTTTGTATTGCTTTTGAATTATACATAGCCACTGTGTAGCGGATTTGAACTTGAATTAGACGTGTCGGATTTCCATATGAGAGTTGAAAAGTAAGACACACTATCTGACATGTTTAACACTTGTTCAAAAATAATATACAGATGGTCGCTCTTCAATGGCCTTATTCTTCAGGTTAGTTGACATAATCACTTGTAATGACCTTGGCTATCGCGAGCATAATGGTGGGGCATCACAGCACGACCGACCGGTAGGGGTCGACTGCTAGCCCATTTCGAGCGGTCTGAACCTCAGCCTAACGACCCAGTTTGATTTTTCGGAAAATTAAAACAAAATTACTACGAGATCGTATCGACTTGTTGTCTCCACCAAAAATTTTGCGCTGACGTCCACCATCCGTCGAGTCAAGAATTAATTCCCAAACGCCACTCATTTACCTTCTAATTGTTGTAACCAATCGAAGAACGAAATTATGAATAAAAATTAGCTAGAAATCCATAAATAAATTTAAAAAAATTTCCCCTTTCCTAGCTATTAAATGAATCGAATGATTTATGAAATCAAATACCTGAAAGCTATATGGATTTAATGTTTATTCCTTTATCGATAGAATATTTATTAAACAATTTCTCAAAAAGCATAATTTAAAATTTCTGCAACACCTTTTTATTTCAAAAATAGTTTTAAAAACTGAAATTTCTCCAAATTTAAGACCAAGAATTCGAAAGAATAATTCTATCAAAATATTATTTGGATTAATTTTTTTGAAATATCCAATAATCATATCTCGTAATTATAATTCTGGACTATGACGACACGTTTATGTGAATCTTCCATTTAAAACCAAGAAAAGATTATTAATTGGAACTCCCAAACAAAACAAAGATAAGAATTCGTGACTATCATAGTTGTAGCTAGCTTTTTATCCAGTCACGAGGATTAAATTCACGGAAGCACCACATGTCGCCGTCGTGCTCTTCAAAAAAAAGGCCAAGCGCACTATATGGTAAATCAGGGTCAACGAATACTCGAACTTGAAATATTTCTAACTCTTAATCATTTTAAAACCTATAGTTAGGCCCATGACTAACTCATCATCAAAATAATTTAAAGTTGAGTTAAGAAAAGCAAAAGAAAATAGAAAATAAAATTGAATACATTCTCTAACTAATCCTAATTTATTTTCTTTCGATCGTCTAAACCTAAGCTTTGATACCTTATGCAACAACTCACACTTTTCCCAGCTCGAATCTCGACAAAAAGCGAAACTCAGACCCACCCAAGCACAAAGATTACAAATTTGGTACCTGCAATTAATGAGAATGAACACAATTAGATTAAAATAAAACAAACTCACAACGAAAACGAAACAAAATAACAAATATATATAGATTAAGGCGACTACCTTAAGGCATATCGCCATATAGATATCGAGCATGAGAGAAAGAGAACTGAAACCAAACTTGAACACTTGCTAAGACATGTCTTCCCCGAGATAAACCTGGAAGTTGTTATGAGGAAAGGGATAAGAACAACAAGTCCTGGTGAGTATAAAATGTATACCGCTATCTACAATACAAAATGTACTCTGTTTGGTCAAAACCAAAACATATGTCTAAAAGGGGTAGTAATTCTAACCTGAACCATTTAGGATTTATACACAATGACTAACCATTAAACCCAAGGTAATATTCCATACCTAGTGATATCGTAATGCCGAGATAGAACATTTACGCATAAGTATAAAGCCTTTAAACCATTATTAACTAATTAAGAGACGGGCAACTATCTTCTAACTATCACACAAGGAGGGTACTTATTTTATGTATAGCCACTTATGACCTCACTAACAATATAAGGTAAGGGCAGATACTTACGATCACTTAATACCCAAGGCAGACCTTTTGGTAACTTAATACCTTATACAGTGGTTAATTTTACAATAATATAAATTAGAGGACACTAGCTACTAAGTCGTACTAATTCAATGCTTCTGTCATTCATGCATATAACCTTTCCTGCACAAGACAAGAGATGTTAAGCAGTCACTTATTACCTATAGGATAGGTAGATGACATCTCGACGTTTATGACCTTCCCTCGGCGAACCACTTCGTTACTATTCAGCTAGCCTTATTGGATAATTCCCTTAGTCCTTCAATACTTTCCACAGGATAGGCAGAACTTTGGTACTTCTGAAGCGGCCATTTAATACTTATTCTTAAGGCGGACCCGCAACCATATCGCTTACTACCGCAAGGAAACGGATTAATGTGGGAATTACCAAGTTCGTACCCCATTTAATGGACGGTGACATACATAATCGCTTAATACCCTTTAAAGGATGGATCTAAGTACTTTAAGACCTTTATCCCAGAATAAGCTATGCTCACAACACCATATTATATGTTTTGCCATGCTTAAATGCGGATAAATTGCCACAGTCTAAAACCATGGTAATTTTGGAATGATTTTTGGCTATGGCAAAATGAATTAGCATGGTTTTTTTTACTATAGCAATGAAGAAGGAAAATTTTAACAGTATCAAATAATCCTGTGCCCTAATTTCATACCCAAACTAGAACCCCATCCCAATTTTCATAGTATCGATCTACCATTAAAAAGTCCCAAAATAAATGCCCCTCCTCAGATCTATCTTCCACAATTTCTTCCCAAAAGAATTAACTGTCGACTTCGAATTCATCGCTTCTAGTTGTTGTTGCAGCCAAGCTTTCCAACCTTGCATCTTAAAATCATCTATCCATCATCCTCGCACCTTCTGATGTCACACGACCCCCTTTTTGGTTAGTCCAAGTTCGCCGCATCTAGGTTCGGTCGTCCTCGATGACGATAGAGCCTTCATTGTCGATCGATTTTGTTCTCAGGAACTTTTCTTTTTTGATCTTTCGCGATTTAATTTGCATTTTAGGGCTCGAGAAGATAACATGAATGAGAGACGTAAAGAGAGTGGTCTCAGGATAAGGATTAGAACATGTTTTCCACTGGGCTATGTTTTATTTGAGGAAATCAAAATATGTTAACTTTGGTCATGTTAGTGCTATTTTTTTTGTGCAAATTAACCACTAGCACGGTTCTCTGAGTTTAAGAAGCATCTAATTATTATTTTTGACATAGCATGGTTCCTTAATCGTATTACTATGAATACAGTATGGATTTCCCAATTTCGACTTCTTTAAACATTAGTTATTCTACCTTTTTTCCTTGTTCCTTTTGCAATTATGGATGAAATTGTTTTTCTTTATTTATTGTATTTTTTCAAATGAACCAAATTAGATCCCCATATACAAATATTTATCAATGATGTAATCAATATTTTGATGTGAAGTAAACTTCATCTATAATAATAGTTGGTAGTTCAGCTGGCTTATATGGAAGTAACATACGTCAATATGCATTTCCTGATAATAAATACTTCTTCATTGTTGTCACATTCTTATTTTATATGTCTTATATAGAGTACATGAAGATAAGTGGTGAAATCAAGTATATGCCCGGTGTACAATATATGGATTTCATTGTTGATTTCGGCAGTGGTTATGAGGTTAAGTCAGCTGCACACTTCCTTCCATGTTTTGTCTGTTTGGAAACCTTTGTAGTCAAGGTTTAAATTCATAGTGTTCACCTTTTGCGTATTAGCACACATTTTATATCTCTGCACTATCAACAACTAATTCATTTTTCATTCATAAGATGATCAGTTCTCATCGTAGTGCTCATGCTAATTTTAATAGTACTGATGATGACGATGATGGTAATGGTGATGAAGAAGAAGATGTTGTTAATGGCGATGATGGAGATGGTAATGATGTTATAGGATTTGTTGGTGCTAACAACAATGGTGCTTTGTGTTAACCTACATCAACATTAGCTTTTTCAGCCACCACTTGAAACACATAAGGTTGGAGTATTTTACAAGGAGCAGGCCTCAGAGGGATTCTACCAAATTCATAGTTACTAAAGCTAAAGTCCTATAAACATGACTCTGGTTTGTGATTATCGAATTTTTTTAGAAGAATATGAGATGGAAACATATGGACTATTCTTAATGGTTAGCTCCTCCGAGATGTAAAAGTAAATTCTCAAGGAATAATATGATTTGTACATGCTTTGGAATTTTGATAATGTTTTCTCCTTGTAGGTAGGTTTTGATGGATACTTTTTCGCGAGGTTGATAATTAGTGGGTTAGTTGGTAATTAACAATTGAAAAATATAATTACATTGAATCCTTATTATCGATCATGATGATCAATTTATCTACTTTTGTTGTCGATATAATTTTTTGTTGCTGATATAAACTTAAAATTTTCATAATCAAGGAACCATTTGAGTACTTTATATAACAAGTATAGAAGTCCCCTTAAGTATAGAATACCCATTTTGAGTTATGGTAGATGTTCATTGATCTAGATAAGATGTTCATTTTTCGTAATTAAATCTTCTATTGTTATTACAAGATATGGATTTTGATGTATTTTATTTTTAGATAGAGGTTTCTAGATTCCTTTTTTTACTTCCATAAGGTTTTCAATCCTTCCATTCGGGTATATTTTCGGTTTTCTACTGTTATTGTCAGGTAAAATTTCTAGCCTTCCACTAATATTGCTAGATTAATTTTTAGCAAAATTTGTAATATAGTAAAGGTTCACTATCATCCATGAGAATTTCCTCTTCTTTGGTCATTACAGTATGAATATTCTAGTTCTCTTAAATGGCTATATTCATTAACGAGAATCTGTGTTAATAGTCGGTAAAGGATCTTTTCTAACTAGTGAGGACTAATAGCTAAAAAGAGGCCTTCTTAATCTCTGAAATAATCTACCTAGCCACATATGCTCAAAAGTACCAAAGATGGCACTGAAGGGTTATATCCTTATAATGGAAAATGCTCAAAGATAAAACTATAAAATTATAAAGGAACGAACATCATACATCAAAGGAAATTTTAGGTTGTAAAGAAATCACTACATGAATTCACAATATCCAAATGCATACGTGAATCCAATTAAATTCCAAAACCAATGATTTTTCAATACAGAAAAAGCAAAACAAACAACTTACATATAAGCACCTAGAAAAGGAAATTATACCTTAACCTTGAGAATAATATGTGCCCACTAATCTACTGGTTTCTTATCCTTACCATTTCTAGGTCTGGACATTCTCTAATTCATAATCCTTGAAGAGAATAATCTGCAACAGAAACTTAGGATTTTGAAGTCGAAATTGGTTCGGTTTAGTGGATTAATCAATGATGAACTTGATTGTATTTATATCTAGGGTTAGTTGCATTGGGCGGATAAGGGAAGGAAGATGAGGAATGGGATGCAAGATCTGGCGGTCATCATAATGATTGCATTGCTTGACATAAAAAGAAACAAAATAAGGGTGGTGCTAAATACAGTAAAAATTTCCTCCATGCAGTAATCAAAAATTGGTCTAATTTACTATCACTACAAGAAAAACCGTAAATAGCTGCAGATTTTTAGCAGCGGAAAATTCCATCGCAAATTAGCGACGGATTTGCGAGTGATTTACAAGGGATAATTTTAAGATTTTTCTATTATAAATTTTCTTATATTATCACCGATCTTTTTTATTTCCGTCACTGAACCGTTGCAAATTGCATCAATTTACCGAGGGATCAAATTTGACACTAAATTCCGTCGCAAATTCAGGTAGATTACCGACGAAAGATAGTTTGTCGCTATTTTGCGATAGATTTCCCAAGGAATTTGCAAGGGATGCTTATTTCTAAATTAGAATTTTGGAAGGCTTATCCAATTTAGCCATGGTGAATTTTGTAACACACATATTACTAATCAATAACTAATGATTAATAATTAACAATTAGAAAATATCTTTTAACAATTATTTTCTAACTAATTAGTAATATTACAGAATAATTGATAACCCAATAATAAATTTTAAATAACTGGTACTAATGATAATTAATTAATAATAATAATAAAACAATTACTATAAATAATATATAATTAATAAATAATATTTAATAATGTATTTACTAATTAATAATTACAACTATAATTAAAACTAACTTTATTGTTTGTTATATTTTACTATTAATAATTAAAACTAACTATAATAAATAATTTTTTATGGGTTTTCAAAAAGTAATATTTAATAATTAATTTCTACCAACTAAATAACTATTTAATTAATATTAAATAATTACGATACATGATAATTACTCAATATCAAAATCACTGAATAGTTCCACATCACCTGCAGATCTAAATAGTCGATGGTCACAAGTCGATTTTAACTATCTAATAATTAAATTACTCTTATAATAAAAAATAAGTATTTAATTGATGGCGCGAATCGATCACACCTTGAATCTCTTCCAATTCGCTTGCCTCAATCTCCTTACACTGCAAAACCACAGTTTCTCTTCAACTTCACCGACTGCTCTATCACTAGCATCACTCGTTAACCCAAATTTGTCTTCTTCTTCCACACGTCGTGGAACACAAACTATAAACAATATTTAATAATTAAGACATAATATTTATCATAGATATTTTATAATCAAATTGTTATTTAGTATGAATTATCTAATATTTGATAATTTTATTGGCAGTTTTTGAAATTGATTCTAAAAACAAGTTCATCAAATACAAAAATAAAAAACTAAATTTTAGGTTAAAATTTTAGGAAATTTAATAGTTTAGAAAATTTTGAAATAAAAAATAATAGTTATTATTATTTATACCTCATGCCTTATAATTTATGATTAACTCTCAATGATTAATATGATTACTAATGTTAGTTAAATAATAATTAATAATATATATAATAGTCAATGTTTAATAATTGATATACTATTGCAGTAAAGGCATATCCAGTAATAATGATATGTACTTAGTATTTGAATGTGATATTCTTTTGGATTAAATAACAAATATAGATTCTAAATTGTTTTTTTAAACGTAAACCGTTCATTACAACTTGTCGAACCTTCCAACTCACGTTACAAACGGAAAGAAAGGCGCCATCGTATTTTATATCCCGCTCTAAATTTTTCACGGCATCCTCCACTTTAGTTTCTCACCCAGCTAACCCTAACATTCAAAATCCATCCCCTAAATCATAAATTTTTGGGCGAAGAAAGCAAAATTAACGTCGGCAAATAAAAACATTTGGGCGATTGGAAAAAGTAAGAGCGATCTGTTTGCTTTTCCCTAACAATCACATGCGCCTTCAATTCCAGATCTACAATCGAATCTTCAAAACCACTATATTTCGAACGACTTGATGAATCAGAGGGGTATGGAGCTAGCGCGGTGAAATGGAAGGTTCGTATCACTTCATCGCTGACCACCTGTCCAGTATTATCTCGAATCAGGACTGATTAATCAGTTGGTGAGTTCTGGTGAGTTCTTATTGTGCTTTGTCTTGATCTTACCGTTTAGTGTTTTTTGTGTGTTTCATATATTCTAGTTTGCGTCTTCCTTTTGAATTGGTTCGATCTGTTGCTTTCGATTTTTTTGGATCTGTTGGGTTTTTTCTATTGGTTTCTAGGGATGGTCAACGGTAATGAGTTCATTGTATTGTTTGCTCAGCCTCCGTTTTTTGGGGTGTCGAGTCTGTTTTGTAGATCTCTACTGGCCTTTGGATCTGCAATGTATCTTGCTGAATACTATGTCCTTGTGTTATGAAAGCCTTCTTTGTTGAAGAGCCTCTCTGTCTGGGTAAACATAAAGTGAATTGTGTAATTACTTTTCCATACAAGGTAGCCTGTCTCTGTGCTTGACGGGATTGTCATGCTCTGTGGAGATTTTGTCAGTCATACTCCAAGGAAATGCTCTTTTTACTCAGTTTTAAGGTAGTGTAGTTTTGCCTTCAAGCCATTCTCCATGTAAATGTTGTAATGTTCTTGCTATGCAAATGTAAACCCGAGCTTCAACTTATTTTTTCCTTTTACATTTTGGTGTATGTCTGAATTGTAATTATGATTTGTTTTCTTTCACAGGAGTGGAATGATCCAAAACCTAAGCATCTCTCTTCTGAGAGCAGCTATTGAGCACGACGTTGTGAGTTTCAATCATATTTGTAATTATTTGTATATTTCAGGCCAATTTTCCTTAATTATGATTCTCCCACCAAATAGATCTGAAAGGCTGCTACGATTTACAAAGGGCAAGAAATTTATGTTTAGTCTCAACATATAAGGTTTGTGTTGAGTATTTGGTTTAATAGCCCTTAGCACTATCGATTACTGATTGAACTATGAAGATTATCTAATTTATTCATAAAGAAAATGGATTTAATGCTCAGATATTACTGTTTGGTTCATTTAAATTATATTGCTTGCAATCATTGTGGATTCTTTGCAGATGATAAATATTTTAAGGAGGTGCATGGCTTTGTTGTAAAGTTTCGCTTCTTTGTTGGAAAGCAAGATCCAGGATATAAGATTGATGTTGCTTTGTGCATTGCATTTGATTATTTCTTTCTTTTCCAGAAGATGTAAACTACTGGCCTCACTGTGAGAAGTTGTGTGTCGAAGTAATAGCAAACAGTAAATTATATTAGCGTCTATATTGCCTGGTATGAAATCTTTACATATAAGTTCATAGTTCCTTTTAATTATATTTGTACTGCGTTTGATATATCTCGAAACCACTCTTCTTCTTCCTTTTTTTTCTTTCTCTGTACTGCGTCTATGTCAGTGCGAAAGCTTCTGCTTGATTTCTCCAATTGCCCTTTCCTACGTTTAATGCTTACGTAATTAAATGAAAGGAGATATAGAAATTAACTGCACAAGCATCACTGGAATTTGTCATCACTGACTTTTCTTTAATTTACTTTCTTATGATTGGTGATATTTCTCCTATTGCAGCATCAGTTCCTTGGAGAATGATACTGAATGATACAACCAACAAAGCGTCGTATGCCTATGCTGGTCCTTTGTAGCTCCACTGGTCCTATGTTGGCCTTACATGTAACATTTTTTTTTGTTAAGGTTAGTTAAACTAATTTTTCGATTCTCAAATATTTCTATTTTCCGGATTGTGCTAGTTTAACTGTTAGTAATGAATATGTTGCGGCTATGTTTAACCCAAAAAAAAGATATCTTGAAACCTGTCATCGGTAGCGTTAATAGATTGCACCAAAGTTATTTGATTTTTCGTAGTTCTAAATAACTTGTTGGAAGAAGCAAAACGTAGAGAGATGAAAGGGGATTTAAAGTTGCATATACGTACGTACCTTCTATGCAAAGCCTCATGCTCAAATGAGTGTCCATTGCAATACCATGGACCTTCGTCACACAATATTGATCATGGCGCGAATGGAACACTTGCCTAAGCAGGAAGCGTTTACATGAGATAGTTTATATATACCATACTACACTTTGGTTACTCTTAAGGAAGATATATAATGTACATAATCATTCCCTATTCCAATACATATATACAGTGGGGCCTTTTTTCTAAGTAAGAGAGAAGTGCTCCTTGGACTAGGGTAATTACCAGATAGTTTGCATATATGCAATTGGTATATACAATCGGTATTTGGTGCGACCCCATCCCATGCATTAGTAGCAAGGGCTGTTTGTTGGCATGCGATTCTTGCCCTGACCAGTTCAGTTTTGATATTAGGTTATTTATTGTTACTTATGTTTGAACCTGTCATCGGTAGCGTTAATAAACCTGTCATCGGTAGCGTGGATGTATTACAGACCGAGGTTTTGTTATGATCCGGGATTAATGGGGGCATCTTTATATTATATAGTAATGCAATTTGGATATGATACAGGTGCAACAAGAGATTAGAAGTATCCATCCTTACAAGAAGTAGAAACTTTTTTATGTTTGTGCTGAACATGGCCAGTCTTTTATTGTTAAATTGCTTATTTGCTTATATGAAGGCACTGCAGCATAAAAATTGTCATTTGTGATCCCTAGGTACATGTTGGAGGTATGAAAGCACAAAATGAAAGAGCTACTGAATTTGCTGTTCTTTTAGAAGCAAGATCCCGAGTCAAAATGAAACTTCTTTGGATTGTAATAGAGCAGTCTCTTGTAATTTTAGTGTAATGTTAGGTGGTAATAGGTCAAACTGCTTTTGTTTAAATGTATATTACTAATGTATGCTTGGACGAATTAAAAAGTTCAAAACATACGCAGTCATCAAATTTGAATGTACCGAACGAAGAAATAAATCATAACTGCAATTTTATCTTTGTATTTTTGGATCTTCTATTTATTTCAGTGTTTATAGTTGATTGATATTTGTTCGATAAATATACATGTAATTATGTGTGTGTATGTATGCATATATATATATATATATATATATATATATATATATATATATGTGTGTGTGTGTGTGTGTGTGTATGTATATATATATAAACATATGTGTGTGTATATATAATATATATATATATATATATATTTGTAGATTAGAAGGGGAACAGCGACATATTACCAACATATGATGCTAGTCTAAATATTTACATAAATTAAAATTCGTCACTAATCCCTTGGCAATTAGTAAGGGTTTACCAACGCCTTTTATAAATAATAATTTATCATAAATTACTTATCCGTCGGTAAATAGTCGGTAAATAAATTAAAATTAAATTAATAAATAGATTTTATTTTTATTATAAAATTAGTAAAATGACGGAAAAATGTCGGAAAACTCATGCTAAATTCCGTCGCAAAATCTGACGTAGATACCGTCATGGTTTTTACCGACCACAAGGTTATGTAGGAAATCCGTCGCTAAGGCCAGTTTAACGACGGATTAGAAGCAAAATTTTCCGCTGTTATATGCGGTTTTTCTTGTAGTGTGTAATATCCTTCACTTATTTTCTGTGCCCTTGCTAAATGTAGTAAAATTTCCTCCAATAATGAGCCATCGGGTCATTTAATATTAGCAAGGGCTAATTTGTAATTGTCGTTTACTGTATGGAGAAATTTTTTATTGTATTTAGCAGTTATGTAAAATAAGCATATAGTAAACAACTAAAATGAAAAGTATATTATAATGTTTGCATGGATTAGTATAAAGATGAGAATCCCCCAGCTCAAATAATGCTGGTATTTAGGAATTAGCATAAACAAATGACCCAACTCGACTACCTGGTGGAACTGCTTTATTCTGGATATGATATATACTATGTAAACATGATTCAAATTTCAGAATATTAATTTATCTTGTCCCCAAATTAAATTATGATTATAACATGTTTTGTACGAATGCGATTGTACGAGCATTAAATGGGATTGGTTCACAAGCAATACAAAAATGTGGTTAAAAGCTTAAGATTTGAGCACTCGTTATGCTTGGGTAATGAAGCATTTTACTATTTGAAGATGGTAATCACAACATCTACTGTAAAGAGATGCCTCTGATTATTAGACTGAAATGTTGTCTTGAAAAATTAAGGTAGTGTTTGGTTTATTTTGCATTTTGAGTTTTCAACGTTAATTAGAGTTATCTGTCAATGCTCAAAACGAGAATAAAAAAATCTAACCTAATAATTAGATTTTTATTAGCCTAAAAATCACCATAATAATTTCCTCATCTTTGGTCATTATAGTATGAGTTATTATTTGTTTGCATAAACCATCCAATTAGATTTTTACTAGTCTAAGCTTTCGTTTGATGGACTATTACTGGTCTGTCTATGTTGCAATGTCTCTTGCATTCAAATTTCAGTACAATCTTATTGTGACATTACAATTAAATTTTGATATTTGTAATTGTGTCCAATTCTCTGGCAATAAGTACAGTAGTGTACTATAGTATTTATTGACTGGTGCAACAATTATAAGATGTGTTTATTACTTATTCCAAGTTAAGTTAGGTTTGATGATATTTCTGGGAGACGTATGCTGGTCTGGTGATGTCTAGGACTCCTGGCCGTAATATGCTATTGCACTGCTGCCATTATTGTTCTATTATTGTTGTTGCAATGTACAAAACAGTCATTCACTTGCTTAAATGGTTGTGTAGCGTGAAAAAATAATCTATGTTTTCCTTCTATCATACTACTTTATATATTACTGATGGCTTGTATTTCCTTTTTTTTACTATAAATATATAGATATGGAATCTATGCTTTGCGAGGAGAAGGTTTATACTACGAGGGAGAAGGTTTGTAAAAATCAAAGAATAGTCGCATCATGCATGTGCAAATTGTTCGCTGGGGTATGTTCGAAGGTTGAGTGGAATATGTGTCGATATTGTTTGTATTGAACGTCATCGGGGGTTAATTTCCATGAACTAACTTTTAGATATTAATGTGGGTTTTAATTGTTTGCTAATTTACTATTTTGTCTTTTCTTTTCAGGTCGTCACTTTCAAACCAACTTTGTAAGATGGTTGGTCACCTGAAGAAGGGTATGCTACGAATGGGTTGCGGTTTATTTGCTAAATACAGAAGTTATACATAATATGTATGAACTTTGAAGCGTGCCTACTTATTCAGTTAGTTTGTACCATGTAATATATACTATGGTTTCAAGTATGCTTATATATTTTAGTTAAGAACTCAGATGTGTTGAAATTTTAAGCAAGGGTCTGTAATTTGAAATGTTGATGCTTACCAACATTGTAAATTAAAGTTGAATTTTGTAAAAAAAAAAATAATTTGAAGATTGTATTTGTGCCAGGTATGAGTTGTTCATTTGAATCTGTAAATTTGTAGCCCTGAAGCTTACAATTTGTATTGGTGGGTATAACTTGCTCATATTTTTGTTCAAATTGGAGTATTATGCTTCAGGTAAAGGTTTTTGATTAATATGCAGTTTTTCTAATTGAATTTAGCTTTGGTTTAGAGCCGTGGCTAAATTACATTAAATGAATAGATGAAAAATTGCCACAGACTAGAGCCATTGTAAAATATCAATCTACTATGGCTCCGGGCCATGGCAAAATTATGCGATGCCTTATTTTGCAACGGCCTATTTTGCCATGGCTTTAGGTCGTTGCAAAATTCGTTAGCCACGGCCCAAAGCCATGGAAAATTTCATTTCTAGTGCAACGGCTGTGAATTATTTCCTTTACAAGGTTTCCTCTTTTGGGACGGGAGGCGGGAACGTCACTCTTGAGATAAACTTTGTTTTGGGAAATAGCCCTCGTTTTGCAGTTCACTATTGTTACACAATTAACTATCGTTATGGGTTCCTATGGTTAATGATATCTCATATCAGTTTAACATATATCCGACTACTGGAAAGTGTCGAATAAGGTAACTGACCTCGCATCATTAACCTACTAAATCCAATTACAATTTCAAATTATAATCATTTTAGATTTACTAGGAATTTATAACTTCCTATCTTAGGATATTTATTTATTGATTTACTTATGGGACTCAGCATTTAGTACGCTAATCATTCCCCATTAATTCCCTTTTTCTACTCGTTTGATTATTATTAATTTGATTTTCTGCCACTAATGACCCTAACGGTGATATTCCGTATGACATCAGTTAACCTATTAAATGCAAATTATGACACCAATAGTCATATTTTCCTAAGGCACTTATTATACTATATATATATATATCAATGTCATTTAATTATACTCTATATATTGTAACTCCATTTATTACTATATTTAAAATTACACTTATTATATATATATGTATGTGTGTGTGTGTGTGCGTGCGCGCGGGCACGTTACTTGTTAATACACTAGGCATATTTTGATGACAACAATCATATAAACATTATTACTAGCACATCTTTCAAGCGGTGCAGTTACATAAGATATATTATGAATATATTTATAAAGATAAATAAAAATACAAAAGAAATAGGAAGGATAATTGAAGCAATTGAAGACCAAAGCCTATTAAAGATGAATGCTGAAGAACATAGGTGTTTTAAGCGATGAGGAGTTGGTTGAACCTTATAATATCTTATTAAAGATCCTATGGAAATTATACTTGAAAACAATCAACAATTGACCTCAATCGAATCACCAAAATCCACAAATGTAAGAAAATCTGAAGTGCTGAATATTTGCGACACTTATAAATGTCTTTTGCAACACTAGGTATATCGACATACATCTTTTTAAATGTTGACATATAAAGGTTTTTTAAATTTTCAAATTCTAATTAAGAAATTTTTTTCCTCCATCTCTTAACCAAAAGACACATCCTTTCAAATACTATTTAAAGGCTTCTGGTAACGAATTATAACATCATCTTTTCACATTTTTCTATTCCTTCTTCACCGTATATTCTCTACACAAGTACATTAAACACTATCCTATTATTCTTGCAAATCCACTCTCTTTCATTCCAATTCTTCATTGATTTGCAAGCCACACAATATCAAAGAGTTGTACTTGAATTTCTATCATTCTCTCTCTGATTTTATCTTATTTCCTCAAACAATTCAAAGATATATTGCCACTGAAGGTCTGTAGGATCATTATACCAAATCTGCATGAATCTGTATTGAAGATATGACTACTTTCCATTGTTTGTTGTTGATAAGGAGAAGGTGTATCTTGTATCCCGTGAAATCAAGATTGTAAAGGTGTTCTTTCCACCTGTGGAAAGCAAGCGATTATAGTGAAATTCTGCACGGTGAAGTGCAGGACTGGATGAAGGATTGGATAATTCGAAACAGTATAAAAATCCTGGTGTTATTTACTTTACAACATTTTATTTTATTACTTATTTCTTTATGTTTGAATTTGAATATATGTAGTAAATACACTTCATCTCTCTAGTGTCTGAATAGCCTTAAGATCCATTAATATTGGGTTATAGACACCCCAGTTCCCTAACCTCACTTACGTAGATTGGGATGGGTACGATTTTTTTTGTATTTGAGCCCGTTTAACGTAGTTACTATATTTTATTATTATTAACCATTTATGTTTTGGTCTAAACTAACTAACAAAACAAACCTTTTTATGTTTAATATTGTTTAAGATACAAAATCTTATAAAAAGTTTAATAAGTTTTGGTATTGTAAATTTGCCCAAGATAATTAAAAAGAGAATATGAACATATTTCAAATCACAAGAAACAAGAAATATATGTTTTTGGAATGTTTGTTGTAAACTACGTACAAATATACATAAATTTACACATCCCTTACTAATTGTTTTGTAAATATTTCTTGCTGATTTGAAACAATGTCTTTTTTATTAAAAGAACAAAAAGGCATTTCTACGATAACCAAGTAAAACACCAATAACATCAAACATAAACAAACATAATTGTAATGACCTGTCTTTTTGACTGCTTCAAGTTGGTGATTAAACCAACTCGAAACGTTCAAAATGACATATAGTTATTTAGCTTACAGGGTTTCTGTGTTGTGATTCTGTGTGAATGATTCCATTGAAACCCTGTAAGCTAAATAACTATCTTTCGTTTTGAATGTTCCGATTTTCTTTGATTACCGAGTTGGAGAGATCAGAAAAACCAGGTCATTACAATAATCTTTTAATCTAAATTTACATGAACCTTAAATCAACACCGAAACTAAGGATCTGGTATAAAACTACAATTTTTAACAATGTTTTTGGAACTGATTTCCAGATCTAAGGTGTATAACAACAATAACCTAAATACAATTGTGGGCAATATAATAAACTAGATAAGCCTACAAATTTCCAATATTCAAACCACAACTTATTATTTCAGATTTGACAAAATAACAAACAAATCTGATAAACTTTTAGGCACACATTTTAAATCTATTTCAAACGAAGTAACCATGTAATTATAAGCGATTTATATACTTTTCCCACTCACCTGAAAGTTATTCAATTCTAAATCTGAAAAAACCTTTAGGCCAAAAATTCACGAAACCTTATAGATCCACAATTGTTCTAAAATAGGATTCTTTCAGATTTGTTGATCTATAAGAAAACAGGAAATGGAAGAAATATGAAATGAAGAAAGCTACTTGTAGCACCATCACCTTTGCACATGAATATGATTCTAATTTTCTTCAATTTATGTTTGTTTATATATACATATATATATGTGTATATATATATGTGTGTATATATATATATATATCTCTGATTTTGAAAAGAATGGGAAGAAGAGGGAAATGACATGGCTTTGTTACTACCTTCAGAATTGCGTGAAAAAGTATGTGGTCTAAGGGATTAGAATGGCCTTAGATGATAGATTAGTATTAATTAAGATTTGTCCATTATTTAAAAAATATCACAAAATACCTTAAAAAACCTAGCTGTCACTGGGCAAATTTCCCAAAGGGGTCGACCCCCATGCCGACCTCCCGATCGATCGCTCTAGGTCAATTTATCCTAGTGAGGATTGGTTATAAATAGTATATATTTACTATATATATTATATTGATTTATTTTCCATCCGTTTTTGTATGCCATCTATAATATTTTCATAAGGACTCCATTTTCGAAATTCCAAACATGAAAGTTGACAAGAATTCCATCACAAACGCAAAGGTACACATTTCAAGTTCAAATTCCATCATTTGCGGAACTCCATTTTCGGAGCCTAATTAAATAACTAAATTAACTATTGCCAAAATATCGGGTTGTTAAATATTGCAAGCTTCAAAGCTGGGGGAGCGCTCTATGAAAGGATAAAAGAGTTCAAGAACATTGAATTTATAGCAGTGGATAGCAGAATTAGAATTGAGAGGAAGTGTTACTTGATATGGATATGAATCCTAGTAGCTCAGTGGTTATGTTAAGCAATTTGTTTCATCGGTAGAGTACATAGAAGAAAGCATCATATTCTTATGTGAAGTTAAAGTGGGGAATGAATGGTAAGGAAGATGGAATGTTTAAGTTTGCTATGTTGCCTATTGGTAATGGCATGTATGCTACCAAATTTGGCAAGGGCTTGACAAAATTGGCATTTAAATATTAAAGATTTTTTCTAGTTGTTTGAAAACCATAATTCATTTGCTTACTTTCTTTATATTATTTTTTAGGATTGTACTTGGAACAACAAATGGTGTGATCATATAAATGATCCTGTTAATGTATTAAGTGATAAATGAATCTGTTTGTGTACTCAATGTTGTTCTATTTCTTTATTCAACTCTTTTATTTTGTTTAGTATGTATTTTTATGAAATTTATTTTGTTTTGGATTTTATGGGTTAATCAATATTATATTTTCATGTTGCAAGCATGTGAAATCAACCAATTTTAGAAAATACTCTAATAAATTGAGATTATTTTCAGATATACGAAATCAGCCATGGCTTAATAGAATTCCTCCATGACCCAACACCATGACTAAATGAAAATCAGTAACGGCTCTAAGCCGTGGCTGAATGAGTATCTGCTACAACCCAAAGCCATGGCTGGTTAGTATTATGGTACGGCTATGAGTCGTGGCTAATTTTCATTTAGCCATGACTTAGACCCATGCCAGAATTTTTACCATTGGTCTTTTTTCCATAGCCCAAAGCCACAGCCCAAAGCCGGTGGCGAAATAACTTTTCTAGTGTAGTGATCCCCAGATAGATGGTCAGACCTAGAAGGTTAATCGAATATTGGAAGATCTCCTTAGAGCTTGTACATTAGATTTTTGAGGACGTGAGAAGATCATATGCATTTGGTAGAGTTCTCTTATAATAACAGTTATCAATCGAGTATTACCGTACGAGGCATTGTATGGTAGACTATGTAATTCTTCATCCTGTTGTTTAAATAATGAAGTGATATTGGTACTTGGGCCTGAAATGATAAGGGAAATCTCGGATAATATTGAGTTCATTTGGCAATGAATGAAGGCAACCCAAGGTCATCAGAAAAATTATGTTGATAGGCGACGAATGGATTTGGAATTCTCGGTCAGAGATATGGTGTTCTTTAAGATTTCACCCCTAAGAAATGTTCATTTTGGACGGAAAGGAAAGTTAGTGCCAAGGTATGTTGGGTTGTTTTTGATTATAGAGTATATTGGAAAGCTCGCTTTTAGAGTAGATTTACTTGAGAAGATGATTGGATGAACAATGTGTTTTACAATCGTTTGAGCAGAAGTTCTTGCATGACTCGAATGTTGTGGTATCTCCTGGTCAGATCGAAGATTTAGAAGTCAAACTAAAGTTTCTAGACTTCGTAAGCCACTCCATGACGTAGAGAGTGACACAAAACAACTAGGAGGTAGGTTGTCAAGCTAGTCAGGGCATAATGGGGAGAAGACAATGACAATTACACTTGGGAAATGGAAGAGAGTATGAGGTCAACCCATCCAAAATCTTTGAGTGGTATGTCACATATATCATATATTACTTGTACCATTGTGTCTTGTATGATTAGAGTTCCACAAGCTAGGGTTGGATTGTTGCAGCATGGATTGTTGGGTTCTAGATTGGATACTCGTGGGCGCAAGGCATGCAAAATACTTTGTTTTCTCATGTTTGCTCGAAATCTCGAGGGAGAAATTCCTAAAGGGGGAAGAATGTAATGAAACGTATTTTACATATTGGAGGATCATAAGATAATTTTATTTAATTCCCTAGTGGTCGGATCATTCTCAAATTCTAATATGTTGTTTATGGGGATGTGAGACATGTCCATGATTTTTACCGAAATTAATTGTGACCATTCTAACCTTGTGAACGTTATTTTGGTTATAACCTTTGATAGGGAATGAACCAGGTGTTGAAATCGGTCTCCATGGATCGGAAAGGCTGTTGGCAATTTTGTAGAGTGGTCGTATTAAAGATTTGGCTTGGCGATTTGGGAGAAATCACTATTTTAAGTTTCAGTTTCTATCAAGTAAACTAATTGTCTGCTAATAGGATGATTAGTGCAACTCATTAGGCTAATGACCTGCTAATATAAGTAGAGGGGTTTAGGGAGAGAATTAAGTTTTCTCTCTTAATTCAAACTATAAGCTTGTGTCTTTGATTCTCCAGATTAAACCTAAAGCATAATTTCTCCATTCTATTCATTCTAGTTCATTATCTATGGCATCTGAAGGTTAGATCTATGTAACATCCCGTAATTTTATAACACATTAAGATTATAAACTAACGAATACTTAATTAAATATTGAGAATTAAGTAAAATGGTATGTGCCATTGTGTTCGTCTCGGAATTCTGCTTGAGATAGACTCCGAGTTTGCGTAAAACGAACATCATATGAAGAAGTTATTATGGTTTGAAGTTTGCACATATATAAGCTAATTATATATATATATATAATAAACATTTCAGAAAATTCAAAATCAGTTCAAAAATCGAAGGCGGGACAACGCGGGAACCAGGCCCATTGGGGGTCGACCCATGCCCTAGGGGTGTCGACCTATGGGTCGACACCCATGTCGACACCCCCAGATCCAAGCCTGATACATTTTTGTGAATGTGGACTTCTTTTCTAACCAGCTTCATGAACCCTAGGATATAAATAAGACCTCATTCTCATTGTTTTACTCATTCTTAAACAATGAAGAACTAGATGCTGCCTCTGCCTAGATTAAAATAGCCTATTCATCTTCAACAAACATTCATGTTCAAAGATCTGTTCTTCAATAGCAACAATCAAGTCTCCTGTTCTTTAAATCCAATCACATTGAGTCTGTGTTATTTTTAGATAGAAATAATTAAAATGTAACCTTGACATGCCTATAAATTTAGATCTAAGCCTATGCCTATTGAGTAATCTAAATCAAAACAGATATGTCATTATTTGTACATCTAATTCACTATTTAGATCTCATCATGCCTGTTTATGATGTCTCTATTATGCTAGTTGCATAATCATGTCACTATGCCTAATCAATTCTATTATCACATGTTCATTGGATATGTTCCTGTATGCCTATCTTGTCATTATGCCCAATTCTGTCACTAATGATTATTCCGTTGTTATGCCTATTTCTTCCATCATATGTTTATCTTGTTATTATGCTTATTTCTGTTCTTTTCCCTCCTTCGTTTCCCTTTTTATTTTACAGCTAGGCTACCTTCAAGCCTAGGCATACCGCTAAAAACACGTGAAATTGGGAACAAGGGGAAAACGTTAAAATTGGGGCATAACTTGTATTGGGAAATTGGGGCATAATTTGAATTGGAAACATGAATATGGATTTGGGGCATAAACAAAAATTGTGATTAAGGATCTTAAATTGGGGCATATGGTACATGATAAATATGACTTGGAAAAGGGGCATGAAAACCTATAATGAAATAGGAATAATTGTTAAATAATAAAAATGCCTAGATTTATAGTAATTAGAAATTGTAACCGCGCTTAGACACGAAGTTAGATTACACTTGTGGTAGAAGTCTGCCTGGACCCGACCGGCATATCCAGAGACCACAAGTCGTGAATCTAATGCGACGGGTCTAAGTGCATAAACATGTAATAAGCTAAGACACAAGGTTAAGTCCGACTTGTTGAAGAAGTCCGCCCGGACCCACCCAACGTATCCAGCATCCATAAGTTGTAGGCTTAATATGGGAGGTCTAGCGCATTATAACCATAAATGAATAAATGTTAATGAACTTGAATACTTAACTTGTTTGAGTCTATAGGGATTACATGAATATGTTAACTTGAGTAGGGGTTAAGTAAACTTGCTTGAAACAGTGGGAGGTTTACGTATATTTTGGGGTGGTGGGTAATATTTATATATAGGCCCAAAAACTTAACCTGTTGGGGTTATGCAATGTTGTTACACTGGTAGGCATAACATGTGGAAATCCTAGTAGTGGGGATGCAAGCCTAGTTGGAAGCTTGTATTATCTTGTGTGTGGGACCCGTTTCAGTTAGTAACCCATATATGTATCAAAAGAGTAATCTGAACTAGGTCAGGGTCAAGGCACTCTTATTGAGCTGATTGTAAGAGATCCAAAAGAGGAGACGGTGTGGGTGGCGCATTCCGACGGGGTCATGTGTGTGCATAAGTCCGCACAAGGAAGGCTAAGAACCCGTGACATCAGTAGATATGGTTGTACATATCCTGAAAACGTAGAGTTTCCACTTTAGGAAGTGATACATCCTACTGCGGGGCCAGCACAGGGTATCTACGGAGTAGGGAGTAGATCGATTGGGGTAGTAATTAGGATACACCTAGTCTTGCTTGTTTAGGATCCCGTTATTATCCTTAAGAGTAACACCGGTATGTTCAATTGGGCTGCTTGTTATTGTATGGGGTAAAACCTCTCGCTAGAAGTACGCCTAAGTCTACCATCTTGTTCGGGATCATATTGTTCATATGATACTAGTATTGGCGTAGAGAGATAAAGAGAGAAAAGTATCAGAGATGCGCTATAAATATATGTTCTATCTGGTTTATCCTGTTTACCTTGTCATACGTGCCTCATATGTCTTTATCCCTCTTTTCCAGTTTGTATGACTGTCATGATGATTTTACGTATTTATATGTTAAAAGTAATTGGACTCTTCAAACTTATGTCTGACCTATTTTGTTTCCTCTTCTTTCTCTTCTGTTTCCTCCCCCTAGTTCTTAGGGTGGGAATACTCAAGCTTGATCAGGACTCTTCTTTCCTTCTGCTTGGAGCTGCTTAGATGTACTTCTTGATTTCGTACCTTCTATAATATGGCTATGTTTTTGGGTATTATGCTCTTTTCATGTTTATTGTACTCTGATGATTTTAGTACAAAACAAAAGTTTTAAGTTGATGTACTGAGTTTTATATATTTCAGACTCATGATGTAACTATGTTTTGAACCACGATGTTTTCTACTGAATAAAGTTCTAAATTCCGGTGTTATTTTACATTTTTCTTGTAATATTTCTGTTTCTGTTTACCTATAATGCTTCCCGAAACTTAATGCATTCTCTTAAGGAGTGACATTAACGGACGTGGGGTGTCACCCTTGGTATCAGAGCTGAAGGTTACCAGATCGGATAAAAGATTTTGAAAATTGTTTTCAAAAAGGTTTTAAGAAGAAAGCATTTTCAAGAGAAAAGTTATTTTGAAAAACATATTTCCCAAAGCCATATGTAATATCTTTCGATTCTCTATTTGAATCCCTTTTTCCTTTTCTTTTCAGCATGTCTGGGGAACCTAATATTCTTGAGGGCGTTACGATACCGGGTTGGTTCCATAGGTATCAATAGGCCACGACGTCTACCCGTGGTCAAGCAGACACTGCTCCCCCAGCTACACCTGGTGTTCCTCCTCCTCCTCCGTGTGGTGATAATTTCTCTAAGATATGCAAAAAAATTGTGCTATATGCAGGAGGCCATTTCGAGTAACTGAGACTTTATAGAAGCAAGGAATTGGCTTAAAGAGGCGGAGGATTTGTTTGGAGTTTTTGAAGTTGACGATCATAGGAAGATTCAGTTGGCCGTTTGGCAACTGAAAGACGAGGCTTCGTTCTGGTGAGAGGTGATGCAAGCTAGACGTCCAGTTGAGACATGGGATGATTTCCGATAGAGGTTTGAAATGAAGTTTCTTTCTCAAGTCGAGAAAAGTATGCAAATGGAAAGTTTTTGGTGCTTAAGCAAGGAAGCATGTCTGTGAAAGAATATGTTTATAAATTATCAGTTGGCGAGGTTTGGTTTGGAGCTAGTGAATACCTCGCACAAGAAAACTTTGAGGTTTTCTAGAGGATTGAATGAACCCCTCCACGGTTTGGCTATGTCTCATATTCTGATAGGAGCAACTTTTGAGAAGCTCATTGATATGGCGTTAATGCAAGAGGAAGATAAAGGTGAAAAGAAAGAGGCTATGGTTAAGGAAAAACAAAATAAGAAAGTGTGGCCCAAGAAGGGACAACAACAACAACAAAAGAATGGCGGAAAAGACGACAAAGCTAGAGATAAGAGGAAGTGTCATAATTGCAGACGCGAGTGTCACTTGATTAAGGACTGCAAAAGAAAGAAGAATTCTTGTTTCAATTGTCGAGAGGTCGGACACTTTTCTAAGGAGTGCCCAAAGAAGTAAGGACAAGGTCAAAGGGTAGGATATTTGAGAGGGCAGGTGCATGCTCTCGTGGCCGGTGCGCCAGATAGAGGTAAGAAAGTTTCCGTTGAAGGTTTGATTTCTCTTTCCAATCATTCTGTTAGAACTCTTTTTGATTTGGGCGCTTCGCATTCTTTTATATCTGATTCTGCGGTTAAGTCTCTGCACCTTAGTACTAGTATGGTTTTGGATCCCATTGTTGTCCCAAACCCCATTGGTGGTACGACTCATTTGTCTATGATTTGTTGGGGTTTGAGAATATCTGTGTTAGGCCTCGAGCTTGAGTGCGATGCATATGTGCTTGATTTCATGGGCTACGGTTTGATTCTAGGGATGGATTGGCTAGCCAGGTATGGTGCCATTCTGGATTGTGAGAGGAGGGTCGTTAGACTTTTGACTTGGCATGGAAGGACCCTCGAGATTTCCTGTGACCCTAAAGGATCTATCATGCTTAGTTTCCTAGAGTCACTTGATGCATCTATCGATGATCTGCGATCTGTACCAGTAGACTGTGAGTATTCTAATGTTTTTGAGGAAGTTTGGGGCTTACCTCCGAGGCGCGAGATAGATTTCCACATATACTTAGTGGATAATGCAAAAGCTAGTTTCTTTGCTTGTGCGCCACTTGGCTCCAAGAGAAAGGAGGGAGGTTAGCAAGCAAGTTGGGAAGCTACTTGAGAAGGTTTATTATGCAAAGCATATCTGAATGAGGTGCTCCGGTCGTATTCACAACTAAGGCGGATGGTTCGCTTTGCGTATGTGTGGATTACAGAGAGTTGAATAAACTCACTAAAAAGAACAAGCACCCACTTCCGAGGGTAGATGATTTGTTTGACCAGCTTCTTGGTGCATCATTTTTCTTCCAGTTAGACTTGGCCACGGGGTTTCATCAATTGAGGGTGGCTGAGAATAGTATAGACAAGACCGCTTTTAGAACTCTATATGGTTTCTTCGAGTGGCTCGTCTTTCCTTTTCGGTTGACGAATGCACCCGCCTATTTTTTTGATCTGATGAGTAGGGTGTTTCGGGATATTTAAATAAGTTCGTCGTGGTCTTTGTTGATGATATCTTGATTTTCTCGAAGAACGAGGAAAAGCATGCCCGACATTTAAGTGAGGTTTCAAAAACTCTTCGTGCACACCAGCGTAAGGCGAAGTTCTTTAAATGTAATTTTTGGAGAAAAGAATTGAGATTTCTAGGGCATGTAGTCTCTAAAGATGGGATAGCAGTGGATCCCGCGAAGGTAGTTGCAGTTTGAGATTGGCAAATCCAAAGAATCCAATGGAGATGAGAAGTTTTCTTGGATTGGCGGGCTATTGTAAGAAGTTCAATAAGGACTTAGCAAAGATATTAGCCCCACTCACCAAGCCGACGAAGAAGAATCTGACATTTTCTTGGGATGTAGATTGTCACGATGTTTTCCAGTGATTGAAGAGGGCTCTGAAAACTGCCCCAGTCTTGACCTTGCCCGATGGGAACAAAGTGTTCATAGTATACACTGATGCATGTGGTACAGGGCTTGGTGCGGTTCAGATGCAAGAGGTCAGGGTAATATATTATGGAGGTAGACAGCTAAGTGTTTGTGAAAAGAACTACCCAACCCATGACTTAGAGCTAGCTTCCATAATATTCACGCTTAAGACTTGATGCCATTATCTACTTGGAGGGAAGTTCGAGTTGTACACTGATCATAAATCTCTCAAGTACTTGTTCTCACAGAAGGATCTCAATTTGGGGCAACAAAGGTGGATGGAGTTCCTAGCCTCCTATCACTTTGAGATTGCTTATACCCTTGGTAAGGGTAATGTGGTGGCAGACGCACTGAGTAGGCAGAGGATGGCCTTAAGTCCTCTATTTGTGGAGAGGAAAAGCTTGGATTTTGTATCGACTTTTGATTTTAGACCCTCCACCGAGTTTATACCTGGTTTATTGGCATCATTAGAGGTGCGACCTACTCTTTTGGATCAGGTAGGAACTTCGTAGCTAGAGGATCCACAGATTTCAGACATCTTGAATAGGCTTAGTAGAGGGGAGACTTCTAGTCACCTCAGTAGAAACTCCACGGATGATAGAGTGTGGTTGCGACGAGATGGAAGGCCTTGTGTTCCCTGAGTTTGGGGTTTTGTTAAAGACAGTCCTTGAGGAAGCTCATCATTCTAAGATGACTATTCATCCAAGCGGTGATAAGATGTATAGAGATATGAAGAGGGTTTTCTTTTGGGTTAGGATGAAGAAAATGTGGCGGAGTTTGTTTCTCGATGTTTGGTTTGCCAGCAAGTCAAAGCTGAGCAAAGGAATTCCGGTGGTTTACTTCATCCTTTGGAAGTCCCACAGTGGAAGTGGGAGAGCGGCTTGATATATTTCATTGACGGTTTGCCTAGATCGTGGAAAGGCAACAACCAATATTTGGGTTATAGTAGACAGACTTGCTAAGAGCACTCATTTCATTCCGGTTAAGAGTAAGAGGACGACAACATGGTTGGTAGCAGTTTACGTTCGCAAGATTGTACGTCTTCATGGAGTACCTTCCATTATCGTAAGTGATTGTGACTCCATTTTCACCAGTGAATTTTGGAGGAGCTTGTAAGAAGCATTAGGTACATAGTTGTGTTTGAGCACCGGTTATCACCCTCAGATAGATGAACAGACGGAAAGGGAGAATAGAGTTCTTGAGGATCTTTTAAGGTTGTGTATCCTAGACTTCGGAGGTCTTGGGAAGAGGATCTTCCTTTAGTAGAGTTTGCCTACAACAGCAGTTATCAAGCTAGTATTGGAATGGCACCCTTCGAAGCATTATACGACGACCCTTTAGATCACCAACTTGTTGGTGGGAGTCTACAGAAAGACTTCTACTTGGACCGGATATGTTTGGAGAAACTTCAAAATTGACTGACCTTATCTGCAAACACATGAAGACAACTCAGGACAGGAAAAATTCCTATGCAGATAGGAGAAGGACTGACATTGAGTTTGACGTAGGAGACATGGTTTTCATTAAGGTATCACCTTTGAGGAATATGGTTCGCTTTGGATCTGTATGAAAGTTGGCACCAAGACTTGTAGGGCCATTTCCCATAACAGAAAGGATTGGCCAAATAGCCTATAGAGTGAAGCTACCAGAGAGTGTTTGGCGTTCATGATGTTTTCCACGTTTCTCATCTACGGAAGTGTTTACATGATACTACAAAAGTAATTGAGCCGAGTATGCTTGAGGAAGTAGAGGTAGAACAGGAGGCGACAATTAAACGAGTTCCTACCCGTATTCTTGGATCGGAGGTTAAGAAGCTAGCAACCGAGAGATCAAGTTAATGAAAGTTCAGTGGGGAGATAACCAAGAGGATACAACTTCGGAGACTAAAGACAAGTTTCGCGCTTCGTACCCTTTTCTTTTCAAGGGTATGTTCTTTACTTCCTTTCCAAAGCTTTTACTCATGCTTGTTTCTATCATTTAAGTATATCCTATCGATCGAATCTTCAACCTTTAGGTAGGAATCCCATGGATGTAAACATGTGTTTGAGACATGTTATATTTGATGGATGCAAGTGTTTGCTAGTGGTTTCTCGTGGATGCATATACACACACATTAGGCACTAGATCGGCTCAATAAATCCCATACCACATATGGAATGAAAGTGAATGTATCATCATATGGATGTTGCATTTGGATGAATGACCGCGCACGCATTTCTAACTTACATGTTATAATGGGATTATTTGCATACATGTTGGATCCGTGGCACTAACATACATTGCATTAAGGAGGTCTTGAATCAGTAGACCGCCTGATCTTTTGCATTAGTATGGGGACATACACACACACACCTTTGCATATATTCATATAAGCATTAGAAATCTTTAAGGACAATGGATGCCTGTGAGTGGTGGATGAGTAGATGGATGATGGATGTTATGATATAATTCTTCTTAACTTAGAGATTTCGGGGACGAAATCCTTTAAGTAGGAGAGAATGTAACACCCCATAATTTTATAACGCATTAAGATGATAAACTAAGGAAAACTTAATTAATATTGAGAATTAAGTAAAACAAACTGACCATTGCGTTCGTCTCGGAATTCTATTTGAGATGACTCCGAGTTTGCGTAAAACGGACATCATATGAAGAAGTTATTAAGGTTTGAAGTTTGCACATATATAAGCTAATTATATATATATATAATAAACATTTCAGAAATTCAAAATCAGTTCGAAAATCGAAGGCGCGACAATGCGGGATTCAGGCCAGTTGGGGTCGACCCTTACCCTAGGGGTGTCGACCCCTGCCCTAGGGGGTGTCGACCCATGGGTCGACACCATAAGGGGGTGTCGACACCCCCTTATGGTGTCGACCCACCCATGTCGACACCATAAGGGGGTGTCGACACCCCCTTACGGTGTCGACCCACCCATGTCGACACCTAGGTCGACACCCCTAAATTCGAGCCTGATACATTTCTGCCTATGTGGATTTTTTTTTTGACCAGACTCGTGAACCCTAGGCTATAAATACGACCTCGTTCTCATTGTTTTACTCATTCTAAAACAATGGAGAACTAGCTGCTGCCTTTGCCTAGATTAAAATAGCATATTCTTCTTCAACAAACATTCAAATTCAGAGATCTGTTCTTCAATTGTAACAATCAAGTCTCCTGTTCTTTAAATCTAATCACAGTGACTCTACGTAATTTTTAGATAGAAATAATTAAAATGTAAACTTGACATGCCTATAAATTTGGATCTAAGCCTATGCCTATTGAGTAATATGAATCATAACAGATATGCCATTATTTTACATCTAATTCACTGTTTAGATCTCATCATGCATGTTTATGATGTCCCTATTATGCTAGTTGCATAATCATGTCACTATGCCAAATCAGTTCTATTATCACGTGTTCATCAGATATGTTCCTATATGCCTATCTTGTCATTATACCCGATTCTGTCACAATATGCTTATTCCGTTGCTATGCCTATTTCTTCCATCATATGTCTATATTGTTATTATGCTTATTTTTTTTCTTTTCCCTCCTTCTTTTCCCTTTTTATTTTATAGTCAGGCTACCTTTGAGCCTAGGCATACCATTGAAATATGCGAATGCATGAAACTGGAAACTGGGGAAAAGCGTTAAAATTAGGGCAAAACTTGTATTGGGAAATTGGGACATAACTTGATTGGAAACATGAATATGGATTTGGTGAATAAACAAAAATTGTGAGTAAAGATCTTAAATTGGGGCATATGGTACATGATAAATATGACTTGGAAATGGGACATGAAAACCTATAATGAAATAGGAATAATTGTTAAATAATGAAAATGCCTAGATTTACAGTAATTAGAAACTGTAACCGCACTTAGACACGAGGTTAGATTACACTTGTGGTAGAACTCTGCCCGGACCCGACCGGCATATCCAGCGATAACAAGTGGTGAATCTAATGTGAGGGTTCTAAGTGCATAAACACGTAACGGGCTAAGACACGAATTTAACTTTGACTTGTTGAAGAAGACTACCCAGACCCGCCCGGCATATCCAGCATCTACAAGTTGTAGGCTTAATGTGGGAGGTCTTGCGCATTATAACCATGAATGGTAATGAACTTGAATACTTAACCTATTTGAGTCCATAGGGATTACATGAATATGTTAAGTTGAGTAGGGGTTAAGTAAACGTGCTTGAAACAGTGGAAGAGTTAAGTATATTTTAGGGTGGTGGGTAATATTTATATATATGCCCACAAACTTAACCTGCTGGGGTTATGCAATCTTGTTACACTGGTAGGCATAACCAGTGGAAATCCTAGTAGTGGGGATGCAAGCCTAGGCGGAAGCTTGTATCATCTTGTGTTTGGGACCCGTTTCTGTTAGTAACCCACGTATAGGTACTAAATGAGTACTCCAAACTAGGTTAGGGTCGGAGCATGCTTATTGAGCTGATTGCAAGAGATCCAAAAGAGGGGATGGTGTGGGCGGCTCATTCCGACGGGGTCATGTGCGTGCATGGGTCCGAACATGGGAGCCTACGACACTGTGACATCAGTAGATATGGTTGAGCACATCCTGAAAACAAAGGGTTGCCAGTTTAGGAAGTGATACATGTGACGGCCTGCCCCGGACCAGCCGACATTTCCCTGCAAATTCATTGTGCGAATGCCCGATTAGCACGGGACAGTCGTCAAAAGAAAAGGGTTTGAAACGGTGAATCATCAAAGAACTTGTAGTATATCTCACAACGCATGAAAGAAAATATAATAATAACATAACTTGGCATAAAGCAGGTGAGACAGTACATAATATGAAAACTAAAATATCATAGCAGCGGAATCTAAAATACAGCTTATGATCCAAACCATTATTACAACTTCAAAAAAATACTGTCTCTTAACCAAAATTAGAAAGGTATACTACTAATGCCCAAGCAGCGATCAACAACAACACAGGGAGAATATATGTAAATAGTACGTGGAAGCCTCCTGCTCGTCTCCGGATAGTTACTCATGCATAACCACCTAACTTATCTCTAATCTGCTCGTTTAAGAGCACCTAGAGTAATAAGAAGAGACACAAAACTATGGATCAGACAAAAGTCCGATATGAGTGATAGAAGTAAAAGAAAGCAATAACAGGTATAAATAATCATACTTGAACCTGGACCAGCAACCAAAGTGTAACACCCCACCTCCGCCAATGCCACTCTTGCAAGCACACTAGCTTTGGAGGGGCGTTAAACAAGGTAAACATGCATGCAGATATCACAAGACAGAACATATAAGTAAAAACAGAGTAAATAAAGCAGCGGATAAAACTAACATTTCAAAACCATAGTCAAGTTACATCAAAGTACTTGGTCATTATTTTCCCACAAAACAAAGTCTAGCAACATAACTGAAAACTGGAAAGAAAACATAAAGTAACTATCCCCAAAGTAGAATAAAGCCATAGCAAGCTCAAGTCCAAACCGTACATGAGCTATCCAGAAAAGCAGCTAAAGATCCAAGCTAGGTGCTAGTGTTCCCACCCTGTAAACCTGGGGGGGGGGGAACGAAAGAAAATGGGTCAGTCAAAAGACTGGTAAGTCCTATCTACTATTAGTATAAAAACTAATAAAGTTAACTGGACATGTAAAACAGAGATGAAACGTAGGATGATAACTGGCATGGTGAAAAGTTAACAACATAGATCAAGTGTGGCATCACATATACAAGGTTAAGTTTTTGCACCAAGTGTACTAGTATTCCAACCCATGTCAAGTATAAACAAGAAGTGATCCCTTGGCCCAATCTTTGCCCAATACCACGAGATGACCTAAATCAAGGTCCAACGACACGGTCTAGTCGATCGGCTCCCTAAAAGCCTAACTCGTCAAGTGTCGGTGTCATACGGCCCAATCACGAAGAGTAGTCAAACTGTGCTAGGTCCACCCTAGGGTGTATCAAGCCCTAGGGTGCCAACCACGGACACACATCAAGCACGCACAGTCTAGACCTATTGGTGCCCGTGTCTGCTTCTTCAACTCCGGACTATGTGCACGACCATAGTCTGCCTGAACCTACACCGGCGAACTTACTCAGCCATCATTTTGGTCGCTTACATGTCAACCCAGTAATCGTGCCCCACCCTAGCCTAGTCCCTAGGGTATCATGATACAACCAAGAGGGTTACTGGTGACAAGGAACACGTAACTAGGGTTTCTAACGGGTTAATCGTGGTTAACCCTATCCAATCAAGTATCCCGTTGGTTAAGTGTACCCAAGGTTCATGACTTAACCCTATCAACCGATCGTGTTTAATTGGTTAAGTATTCAAGTGGTCCATGACTTAACCCTACCATGTGGCATTAATTAATTTAATGCACCCAACCTCTCACATTAGACTTTGTTGTGGTTACTAGTTAGGCCGGGCGGGTCCAGGTAGCTTTACACCACAACTTAGTCTAACCTCGGGTTTCAAGTGCGACATGACCAACTACTCACATTGGGTCCTATTGCTTGTAGCCACTAGTTAAGCCGGTCGGTTCCCGGTAGATTTATGCTACAAACTCAACCCAACCTCGAGTTGGCCATTCTCATGTTTTCTAGAAGTCATGTCCAAGTCCATGTTCATGTTTCAAGCATAGTCACATGTCATATTTCATGTCACCTTTTCAAGTCATGTTTTTATGTCATTTTAGTTTACCCATAACGTAACCCCATTGCATGCAAGTTCGCATAAACGCAAATAGATCTCAAAGAGGGGAACTTAGAAGCATGACATAGTTAATAAGGTTTGGCCACAAGTTAAACATGGTGGCATATCAGGCAAATGTGTTCATAAACTTGCATATTACATTATAAGCCTCAAAACATGCATGATATCAAACTTTAGCAAATAGGTGAACCATGATCATAAATGACATAGGATGATAGCTAGTGATTCGCATATAACATCATATGCAAGTTAAGATAAGGTTTATGAGAGTTTCTATGTTGCTTTATGCAACATTTCAAATCAAAGCTCATAGCTTTCTATGCACAAAGTCAAGGTGATAGCTTTACAAACATGCATAGAATAAATCTATGCATAACATGATAGAATCAAAGCACAAATCATACTTAGGCCCAAACTCAACTTGCAACATGTCATATTTAACTTCATAGTTAGAATCTAAGAGTAGTATAGGGCTTACAATGCTATGAAGACTTATAAAATAAAATAAGATTGAGACGAAGCCACTAGCAACTCTAAAAACTCCCAAATGATAAGCTCCAACGAAAACCCTTGAGAAACAAGAAGAAGATCCTTGCTTTGATGAAGAAAGATTGAACTTTGGCCTTGAATCAAGCTTAGAAACTCTCAAACAAGTTTAGGAACTCTCATATGAATGAAGATGGAGACTATGACAAGAGGGTGGAGGCCACGATTAAACATTTTGGCATAGTCTAGTTGTAGGATTGATTTATGATGGTTTAGGCTAGGTATTATGGTCCTTTTATAGAAGTTTAGGTTAGTTTTGGTCATAGGATTAACCCTAATTCAGATCTGAGCCTTTAAAATCCGTCACAAGCCCTTAAAACATGTCTTGAGGAACAAGTCAGATGCACCCAGGCCAATCTGGCCAACCACCCAAGTCGACAGGGGTATCGACTGGGCAGTCGACACAACCTGGGGTGTGTCGACACCCAAGTCGACTCCCCAGTCGACTTGGGGATGGCGGGAATTTTTCCCGCCTGCCCTGCTTAGCTGAATTTGAATTTCTGAATTCAAATTTGAACTTGAAATTTTCTGAAAACTTTGACGGGCCATAACTTGGTCATACGGACTCCGATTTTCGAAAACTCGGACTCTATTTCGCGTATTTTTCCGAGATGAACGCAATAGCACAGCCCGTTTCCCTTGATTCAGATTTTATCATTTAATTCTGCCTTGATTTATGTTATAACATGTTATTTAAAAATACGGGTTGTTACATCCTCCCCACCTTAAAGGATTTCGTCCCCGAAATCTTCAAGTTAGGAAGAACGTATCCTACCATCCATCATCCATCTACTCAAAACATCATCCACGAGCAGTCATTGTCCTTAAAAGATTCTAAATGTTGTATGATCATATGCGAAAGGTGTGTGTATATGTACTTATCTAATGCGAAAATCAGGCGGTTACTGATTCAGTAAACCTCCTTAATGCAAATTATGTTAGTGAAATGAGTCCATATGTATGCAAATTCCTAACATAATTTTATAATCTCTACATTAGTGCACATAACATTCATCCATATGCAACATCCACGTGATACCATAACAAGTTTCAGCCATGAATAAGTATAAGCACTCATGTATATGCAATATGAAAGTGTGTGAGCCGATCTTAGTGCCTAATGTGTATCATGCATCCACGAGTATTCACTTGCAAACACTTGCAACCACTCGCAAACATCAAGCATAACATGTTTCAAATACATGTTTCATCCAAAGGGTTTCTACCTAAGGTTCTTAATACAAGGTTAACGAGATAACAAGATAAACATGGATAGCAAAAAGAAAGATATGCTAACAAGGAAAAGAATTTGAGAATGTACCCTCAAAAAGGAATGGACAAAGCCCACGCATCTTCTCCTCGGTTTCCCAAGTTGCATCTTCTTTGGCTTCACTCCACTGAACTTTCACCAATTTGACCTCTCGATTCCTTAGCTTCCTGATCTCCATTCCCAAGATACGAATCGGAGCTCTCCTCAAGGTTGCCTCTTTCTCTACCTACATGCCTTCAAGAATGCTAGGTTCAACCACCTCAGCGGACTCATGTAGGCACTTTCGGAGATGCGAGACATGAAAGACATTATGCACTCCGGCTAGCTTCTCGGGCAATTCCACCTTATAAGCCATCTTCCTAATTCTCTCTATGATAGGGAAGGGTCCTACGAACCTTGGTGCCAGCTTCCCAACTGCTCCAAAATGAACCACATTACGCAAAGGAGAAACCTTCACGAAAACCATATCTCCCACTTCGAATTCCAAATCTGTCCTTCGCTTGTCAGCATAGGATTTCTGTCTGTCTTGGGCCGCATGCATCCGTCTTCTCACCAATTTAACTTTCTCGGATGTGTCCCGTATCATATCGGGCCCAAGTATAAGCCTATCCGTTGTCTCCCACCAACAAGATGGTGACCTACACGGCCTCCCATACAAAGCTTCAAATGGTGCCATCCCTATGCTAGCTTGATAGCTATTATTATAAGCAAACTCTACAAGAGGAAGGTGGTCTTCCCAAGTACCACCAAAGTCAAGAACACAAAGCCTCAAAAGATCCTCTAGCACTCTATTCACCCATTCGGTTTGGCCATCCGTCTGGGGGTGAGAGGCTGTACTTAGATTCAATCGCGTACCCATCGCTTCTTGCAAACTATTCCAGAACTGGCTTGTGAAGATTGGGTCACAATCGCTAACTATGCTAGAAGGAACTCCATGCAATCGCACTATCTCTCGAAGATAAACAGATGCTAGCCATGATGCGGTCCTCTTGCTCTTTATTGGAATGAAATGAGCACTCTTCGTAAGTCTATCAACTATGACCCATATGCTCGTATTCCCTTTCCTTGACCTAGGCAATCCATCCACAAAATCCATAGAGATACTTTCCCACTTCCACTGCGGGACCTCCAATGGATGTAATAACCCACCGGGTTTCTTCGACTCGGCTTTCACTTGTTGGCACACCATACACTTTGAAACATACTCTGCCACATCCTTCTTCATTCCAGCCCAAAAGAAAATGCGCTTCATATCCCTATACATCTTATCTCCTCCAGGATGTATAGTCATCTTCAGTGATGCGCTTCTTCGAGAACTTTATGCACCAAGTCTCCCACTTGTGGAACGCATAGCCTTCCATCACGCCTTAGCCAACCTTTATCATCAATAGTATATCTAGCAAGGTGACTAGACGTCTCACCACGAATCAACTTGTCCATGATCTCGGCTATCTGCGGGTCTGCCTTCTGCGAAGTCCCTACTTGATCAAGAAGTGTGGGTCTAAGCTTAAGGGATGCTAATGAACCCGTCATCGACTCAACAGCCGTTGTGAAATCAAAGGTTGCCAAGAACTCTAGGCCCTTCATCTCAACAAACAAGGGACTCAAAGTCAACCTTCTTCTGCTTAGTGCATCTGCCACAACATTACCCTTGCCAGGGGTATAAGCTATCTCGAAGTCATATGATGCCAAGAATTCTATCCACCTTTGCTGCCTTAGATTCAGATCTTTCTGCGAGAAGAGGTACTTGAGTGACTTGTGATCAGTATACAACTCGAACCTTTCGCCTAGAAGATAGTGGCGCCAGGATTTGAGTGCAGAGATAATCGCCGCCAACTCCAAATCATGAGTGGGATAGTTCTTCTCATGAACTTTAAGTTGCCTACCACCATAACATATCACTCTTCCTTCTTGCATAAGAACAGCACCTAACCCCGTGCCACATGCATCAGTGTACACGGTAAACATCTTACCGCCATCGGGTAATGCCAAAACTGGAGATGTGGTAAGGGCCCTCTTGAGTTTTTGAAAAGCAAGCTCACACTCTAAGTCCCATGTAAAGACTAAGTTCTTATTTGTCAACTTAGTAAGAGAGGCTGAAATCTTAGCGAAATCCCTAATGAACTTCCTATAGTAGCCTGCCAGACTGAGAAAGCTTCTTACTTCGGTTGCATTCTTAGGAGTCTTCCAGCCTTGAACCGCAACCACTTTCACGGGATCCACAGCTATGCCTTGTTTGGAAACTATATGTCCAAGAAACCGAACTTCCCTTCTCCAAAAATGGCATTTGGAGAACTTGGCTTTCAACTGATGAGCTCTAAGTGTATCCATCACTTCCTTGAGATGTCTAGCATATTCTTCCTCATCCTTTGAGAAGATCAGAATATCATCCATGAAGACAACAACAAACTTGTTAAGGAACTCCCTGAATACCCTACTCATCAAATCTACAAAGTAGGCGGGTGCATTAGTCAAACCGAATGGCATGACAAGCCATTCAAAGAATCCATCTGGAGTCCTAAACGCAGTCTTATCAATACTATCCTCAGCCACTCTAAGCTGATGGAATCCGGTGGCTAGATCGAGCTGAGAGAAAACAGAAGCACCAACAAGCTGGTCAAAGAGGTCATCAATCCTCGGTAACGGGTGCCTATTCTTCTTTGTCAGCTTGTTCAACTCTCGATAATCAACACATAGACGAAGCGAACCATCCACCTTAGTAGCGAACACCACAGGAGCACCCCATTCAGAAATGCTTCGCCTAATAAAATTCTTCTCAAGCAGCTCCTTGATTTGCTTACTGAGCTCTCTTCTTTCTCGTGGGGCCATGTGCCTAACGGGCAATGAAATTGGCTTGGCATTATCAACAAGATAAATGCGGAAATCTATCTCTCGTTTAGGGGGTAACCCCTTAACCTCATCAAAGACATCGGGATATTCTCGAACCACCCTTACAGATTGCAGATCATCGATGGACGAGTCAAGAGATTCAAGATAACATAACATGACGGGATCCAGCGGGTTGCAAGAAATCTCTAGGGTATTACCGAGGCGAGTCATGAGCCTCACCACCCTATGCTCACAATCGAGGATGGCTCCATAACTGGACAACCAATCCATGCCAAAAATCAACCCGTATCCCGTGAACCCGAGAACATAAGCATTACACGTGAATTCTACGGTCAAGATAGAAATATTCAAATCCACGCAAATCATAGATAGATGGACGGAACCCCCAATTGGATTTGAAACACTAACGGGATCCTCAACTAGACTAGTGCTTAGGTGCAAACTTTCAACAATGTCAGAAGAAATAAAGGTATGCGATGCGCCAGAATCAAATAAAGTGCGAACAGGAAAATCAGAAATGTAAACAAGGCTTTCTACAGAAATACTACCTCGGTCCTGAACTGGAGCAGCGTTGAGAGCATGCACTTGCCCTCCAGAAGGTCCTGCACGCTGAGTCTGCCCTTGCCCTTGTCCTTCCTTCTTAGGGCAATCCTTGCTAATGTGTCCAGTCTCTCCGCAATGAAAGCATTCGCCCAACTTCCTCTTCTTCTTTTTACAATCTTTGGCTATGTGCCCAACAAGCCCACAGAAGTTGCACTTTCTTGGGTCCTTTGCCTTGTTGTTGTTGGCGTTGTTACCCTTGTTGTTCTTGTTGTTCTGATTGCTCTGATTCCCTCCCCACTTGGAGTCCGCCTTCTTGGTTTGAGTCTCATTAGGCTTGACTTCTTTCTTCTTATCATCTCCCTGAAGCAATGTCATGTCCACTAGGCTTTCAAAAGTGGCCCCCATGGGTATATGAGACATGGATAAACCTTGTAATGGCTCATTTAACCCTCGTGCAAAGCGTAGAGCCTTCTTCTGGGGAGTATTAACCATGTCCAAACCGAATCGAGCAAGCTGGTTAAACTTATTCACATACTCCCTCACTGTCATATCCCCTTGCTTCAAAGATATAAACTTCTCCAATTTCATGTTCGCCTCAGTAGATGATAGAAACTTAAGCCCAAACCTCGTCCTAAAGTCGGCCCAAGTCTCTATAGGCCTAGTAGCGTTGGTGACCTCCCACCAATAAGCAGCTTCCTCTTTCAATAGCCATACTGCCAACAAAACCTTTCTACGGTCTTCCACATCAAAGATGGCGAAGAGATCTTCAGTTTCTTTCAACCAATTTCGCGCCTCAACAAAAGTCTCCGTCCCAATAAAATTCTTGCCACCCATCGCTTTAAAGTCTTTGCAAACCTTTGCGAAATCTGCTTGTGGATGCTGAGGAGGAGGAGGAACCTCAGTTACGGTGGGGGTGTTTTCTGGGCCCACATCGTTGGCCCTAGCTTCCAAGTACCTCCGGAACCATCCGGGAATGGTTACTCCCTCGGGAAGGTTAAGATCGACCATGCTGAAAAAGGAAAAGATAGATTTAGAACGAGGAAACGAAGGATAGTGCTAATGGCTTTAGGGGACTAGCCTTTTAAAATAAACTAGACTTTTCTTGGAAAATACTTAATTGGTTTTGAAAATAGTTTTTCAAAAGAGTTTTAAAACTTTTGTCCGGCCTAGTAAAACCTTATGTTATGATACCAAATGTAACACCCCACCTCCGCCAATGCCACTCTTGTAAGCACACTAGCTTTGGAGGGGCGTTAAACAAGGTAAATATGCATGCAGATATCACAAGACAGAACATATAAGTAAAAACAGAGTAAATAAAGCAGCGGATAAAACTAACATTTCAAAACCATAGTCAAGTTACATCAAAGTACTTGGTCATTATTTTCCCACAAAACAAAGTCTAGCAACATAACTGAAAACTGGAAAGAAAACATAAAGTAACTATCCCCAAAGTAGAATAAACCTATAGCATGCTCAAGTCCAAACCGTACATGAGCTATCCAGAAAAGAAGCTAAAGATCCAAGGTAGGTGCTAGTGTTCCCACCCTGTAAACCTGGGGGGGGGGAGGACGAAAGAAAAGAGGCGAAAGAAAATGGGTCAGTCAAAAGACAGGTAAGTCCTATCTACTATTAGTATAAAAACTAATAAAGTTAACTGGACATGTAAAACAGAGATGAAACGTAGGATGATAACTGGCATGGTGAAAAGTTAACAAGATAGATCAAGTGTGGCATCGCATATACAAGGTTAAGTTTTTGCACCAAGTGTACTAGTATTCCAACCCATGTCAAGTATAAACAAGAAGTGATCCCTTGGCCCAATCTTGGCCCAATCTTTGCCCAATACCACGAGATGATCTAAATCAAGGTCCAACAACACGGTCTAGTCGATCGGCTCCCTAAAAGCCTAACTCGTCAAGTGTCGGTGTCATACGGCCCAATCACGAAGTGTAGTCAAACTGTGCTTGGTCCACTCTAGCGTGTATCAAGCCCTAGGGTGCCAACCACGGACACACATCAAGCACGCACGGTCTAGACCTACTGGTGCCGGTGTCTGCTTTTTCAACTCCGGACTATGTGCACGACCATAGTCTGCCTGAACCTATACCGGCGCACCTACTCAGCCGTCGTTTTGGTCGCTTACTTGTCAACCCAGTAATCGTGCCCCACCCTAGCCTAGTCCCTAGGGTATCATGATACAACCAAGAGGGTTATTGGTGAAAAGGACCACGTAACTAGGGTTTCTAACGGGTTAATCGTGGTTAACCCTATCCAATCAAGTATCCTGTTGGTTAAGTGTACCCAAGGTTCATGACTTAACCCTATCAACCCATCGTGTTTAATTGGTTAAGTATTCAAGTGGTCCATGACTTAACCCTACCATGTGGCATTAATTAATTTAATGCACCCAACCTCTCACATTAGACCTTGTTGTGGTTACTAGTTAGGCCGGGCGGGTCCGGGTAGCTTTACACCACAACTTAGTCTAACCTCGGGTTTCAAGGGAGACATGACCAACTACTCACATTGGGTCCTATTGCTTGTAGCCACTAGTTAAGTCGGTCGGTTCCGGGTAGATTTATGCTACAAACTCAACCCAACCTCGAGTTGGCCATTCTCATGTTTTCTAGAAGTCATGTCCAAGTCCATGTTCATGTTTCAAGCGTAGTCACATGTCATATTTCATGTCACCTTTTCAAGTCATGTTTTTATGTCATTTTAGTTTACCCATAACGTAACCCCATTGCATGCAAGTTCGCATAAACGCAAATAGATCTCAAAGAGGGGAACTTAGAAGCATGACATAGTTAATAAGGTTTGGCCACAAGTTAAACATGGTGGCATATCAGGCAAATGTGTTCATAAACTTGCATATTACATTATAAGCCTCAAAACATGCATGATATCAAACTTTAGCAAATAGGTGAACCATGATCATAAATGACATAGGATGATAGCTAGTGATTTGCATATAACATCATATGCAAGTTAACATAAGGTTTATGAGAGTTTCTATGTTGCTTTATGCAACATTTCAAATCAAAGCTCATAGCTTTCTATGCACAAAGTCAAGGTGATAGCTTTACAAACATGCATAGAATAAATCTATGCATAACATGATAGAATCAAAGCACAAATCATACTTAGGCCCAAACTCAACTTGCAACATGTCCTATTTAACTTCATAGTTAGAATCTAAGAGTAGTATAGGGCTTACAATGCTATGAAGACTTATAAAATAAAATAAGATTGAGACGAAGCCACTAGCAACTCTAAAAACTCCCAAATGATAAGCTCCAATGAAAACCCTTGAGAAACAAGAAGAAGATCCTTGCTTCGATGAAGAAAGATTGAACTTTGGACTTGAATCAAGCTTAGAAACTCTCAAACAAGCTTAGGAACTCTCATATGAATGAAGATGGAGACTATGACAAGAGGGTGGAGGCCATGATTAAACATTTTGGCATAGTCTAGTTGTAGGATTGATTTATGATGGTTTAGGCTAGGTATTAGGGTCCTTTTATAGAAGTTTAGGTTAGTTTTGGCCATAGGATTAACCCTAATTCAGATCCGAGCCTTTAAAATCCGTCACAAGCCCTTAAAACATGTCTTGAGGAACAAGTCAGATGCACCCAGGCCAATCTGGCCGACCACCCAAGTCGACAGGGGTGTCGACTGGGCAGTCGACACAACCTGGGGTGTGTCGACACCCAAGTCGACTCCCCAGTCGACTTGGGGATGGCGGGAATTTTTCCCGCCTGCCCTGCTTAGCTGAATTTGAATTTCTGAATTCAAATTTGAACTTGAAATTTTCTGAAAACTTTGACGGGCCATAACTTGGTCATACGGACTCCGATTTTCGAAAACTCAGACTCTATTTCGCGTATTTTTCCGAGACGAACGCAATGGCACAACCTATTTCCCTTGATTCAGATTTTATCATTTAATTCTACCTTTATTTATGTTATAACATGTTATTTAAAAATACGGGTTGTTACACAAAGAGTTAGCACAACAAGATCTACAGTATCTAAGTTAATACTAACGTAGAGTGTAAAGTGGAAGTGTGCATGTCATAGTGATAACAATAATCAAACATAGCAATCATCATCACATCTCTCACTTAGTGCATAAAGCATACGTGTCCACCACTTTAATCATCAAATCCTTTGCTATTACTAATACTACTTTGCCCCTTTGAGGCCATGATGACCCCACTGCACTGGTCCATAGTCAACAATTCCTTGCTACGATCACTTTGCCCTTTGGAATCCTGACGACTCCACTGCATTGATCCATAGCCATACTACGATCACTTTGCCCTTTGGAGTCTCGATGACTCTACTGCACTGATCCATAGCCGAAAACCCGTCTCTCAATAGTGGATAAAATTTATAGATATCGATAACCCCTTTGCACACATCCTGCAGCAAAGCCCTACTCATGAAGTTAACTAATTGGTTCCCATCTGGATCCTGAGTTCTAACTTTTTATTTGGACTACCTTTTCATCTCGCGTTTTTAGTCTTTTCCGATTCGGTTCGAAGATCAAGCTTCCCTTCAGTTCAGAGATTTTGGTTCGGTCAAGCTCAACTCGTGGGTCCCATTTGGCTCGTGGTGGCTCGGCCAGTTCGTGGTGCTCCAAACTGGGTCGTGGGGACGACTCGTGGTGACCCTAAGCTCTAGTTCATGGGTATGCTTCTTAGTTCGACTCATGCGGCTCGTGATCAAGCTCCATGGTTCGGCTCGCGATGCACATCCCGGTTCGTGACTGACGGCCTGTGACCCTCGAAATGAAGCAGCTCGTGGTCCTCAAAGTGGAGCGGCTCATGGTGATTCACGATCGAGAGGGGGTCTGACCAATTTCCTACAACTTTTCCAGCGAGCTATTTACGCGATACGACGGCGTTTTTGACCATTCTAACTTTTCTATGCAATCAGAAATCATACCAAATAGTAGTAATAACATATAGGATCAACCATAAACAACGAAACAACAATTTAACAAGTTAAAATGGATCAAACATACCCAAAGCCATGGTTTTCCCGTTAATCATGTTTAACTATATCTCACAATTGGATTAACAAACTTAATCCAAATTAATTCAAATTTCTAACAGAGGCATAAAATAATATTTAAGAATTTCTACATGTTTTTCCAAATTTTTATGATGCATAATTTCATTAATTATCACTAATCAACCCTAATTAACCTTAATTAGTGAATAAAAGTGCAAATCACTCACCTTTGCCAAAATAAATTTCAGATCTGAAACTTTAACTGATTTTACATGGATCCCAATATTTCCAGCAGCTTTATCTTGATTTTTATGCTAATCCACCTTAATTTGATGTAGATTTGGCTAATATGTGATTAGAAAGTGATTAAAAAGTGATTTGAGAGTTGGAGGCCATTGCTAGGGTTCAAAGGATGTAAGCGGCGGCTAGAAAAATGAAATGAAAATGTTTTCCCAAACCCTCTAAGCCCTCCCATAACCTTAATCCCGAAACGGGTTATGAGCCTAGCTGCTAACTACCATGTTAAGCCCAATTAAGTTATTTTTTCCATCTTCAAACCTTATTTTAGCCATATATCCCAAACGGTAAGTCCGTTTGATTAATGTGACCACTCTACAGAAAAATAACCCATCATCTGAATCCAGTGGAAGTGGTTTCAGGTCAAAACTCCTTACCAATCAAAAGTTGAAGGAGAAATGAGATTCGTCAAGGTCAAAACGGTCATTTAAAAATCAGCAAAAATTGCGAATTTGGGAAATGACACCAATAGTCGTTTCCCAAAGTTACATGACCATATGACTTCGTATGAAAATGAAATAAATATTCTGCGATCCTCCAACGCGTAGAATGAGGGTCATTACACTCTCCCCCCCCCCCCCCTTAATAAATTTCGCCCCCGAAATTCCTTAACCAAGAAAACATACTAAGGTGTCCCGCATGCCTATCATCCATTAACAAATAATCAAAAATACATAATAACGCAACAAGCCTATTCTAGCATGCGGTTTACTAACATAGGATGTAAGACCCCATAATTTTAAAATATTAAAACTGAAAAATTTAAGAATACTTAATTTTTAGTAGAAGAATTAAGTGAAACGGGTTACGCCATTGCGTTCGTCTCAGAATTCTGCTTGAGATAGAACTGAGTTTGCGTAAAACGGACATCGTATAAAGAAGTTATGAAGCTCGGAAGATTTAAAGTTGTAAAACAAGTCGACTGCCCATTTTTTACCATTTGACCGTTTTTAGACAGAAGTGAAAACAGTCGACCGCCCATTTTTCACCATTCAACCATTTTAGACAAAAGTGAAAACAGTCGACCGGTCGAAATTAGCCAGTCGACTGGTTGATTCCGGGCAGTTTCCTGATGACTTGTTTTTCTAATTTGAGTGGTTCGGATGGTTCCTAATCAAATTTAACAGTTCCAATTCACCTAATACATCTATAAATAAACACCTAAACCTAACCCTAATCTCTTCAACCCTAATCCATGGCCCTCCATCTGCTGCTACAACTCAAATTAATTTAGTTTTTCTTCTTCAACAATCAAAGAAGAGGTTACTCAAGATCAGATTTGCTACAACAACGCCTAATTCTCTTTTCTAAGAATCCTATCGCTGTGAGTTTATGTTACCTTCACATAATTAAATTAAAAAGTAATTGTGATAGGATTGTAAATTGGATCTAATGTATATGCATGTAAATAAGATGAATCATATCAAGTTTTGTAATTTTTATCCTTCATATTCATACCCAATTGCTATTATCATATGCCTGTCTGATCTATCTTATCATTATTCATTTCAGATGCCTATTTATATGCCTATGCCAATTTTGATGTTTGATTCTCTTCCCTTCTTCTTTTCCTTTTTCCTTTTGAGATTAGGCAAACTTTGAGCCTAAGCATATTACATTGAGATTTACGTACGAATAACGTTGGGATGATTGGGAAAAGTTTGGGAAATATGTAATAAAATGAGATTTGGCATAAATTGTTAATAATTATGAAATTGATTTGGGCATAATTTGGTACAACTTGTATACATGGAATTATAGGCATAACTTGAATTGGCATTATAAGCATAATTGGAAATTATGGGCAATTGGAATACATTAATTAAAGACTTGAAATTGGGCACGAATAAATAGGAAAAGATAATGAACACCTAAGACACGAGGTTATATTAGTTTGCGGTAGAAGTCTGCCCGGAACCACCCAGCATATCTGACAACTGCAAAGGACAGTCTAATGTGATAGGTCAAAGGAAGAAATTAGATGCGTAATAGTGCTAAGACATGAGGTTAGATTTGGACTGCGGTAGAAGTCTTCTCGGAACTGCCCAACATATCCAGCAACCGCAAACGGTAATCTAATGTGGGAAGTCTTGTACAATTATGAATATAATGAATTAATGAACATTAAACCAAGATAAGACATGTTGTAAGACATGGGGATAATAAAATGGTTAAGTGAGTGACATGGTAGCATGTGAAATATAATTAATGAACACTTAACCAAGATAAGGCATGTGGTAAGACATGGGGATAAAAAAAGGGTTAAGTGGGTGACATGGTTAACATGTGAAACATAGTTAAAGCACTTAACCAAGATGAGACATGTGGTAAGACATGGAAATAATAAAAAGGGGGTTAAGTGGGAAATCCTAGTAAGAACCAAGCCTAGGAGGGGAGCTTGTGTCAAATGTGGGGACCCTTTTCGACCAGTAACCCATTTTTAGTATCTAAGTGAGCTCGAACTGGGTCAAGGACGAGACACGCTTACTGGGGTTGATTGTAAGAGGCCAAAAGAGTAAAGAGCGATGGCAATGCAAGTCCAACGGAGTTATGTACATGCGTGGATCCGGGCTAGTAGGTAAGACGTTGTTGCATCGTGTAGGTATAAGTCGTGCATTTTAGTAGTATCGAATTGCCACTTTAGGGAGTGATACACCTTACTATAGGGCCAGCATGGGTATCTATGAGTTAGGGAGCCGATCGAATGGGGAGGGTGGTGGGTACAACTGGTGGGGGTAGGAGCAAGTGGGCACTTACGAAATTAGCTAGGAGTACACGAAGCTACCATTATTATGATTAGTAGGGAGGGATCACGTTTTAGTATGAGACTAGTATTGGTGCGGTGCAAGAAATATTTTATAGTGGTTAGAGGCGCAATCGATGTTATACCTTGTTCATCTTGTTTACCTTGTCATACTTGCTTATGTTACAGTCATTTCTTATATCCAGTTTATGTTCTTATCCTGTTACTTTACTAATTATATTGTTAAAGTCACTGGACTCGCCAGACTTTATGTTTGATCCTTTTTGTTTCGCCTCTTTTCTTTCCTCCTCCCCCCAAGTTCTCAGGGTGGGACTAGCGAGGCTTGATTTGGGTTTCTCTATCCCTCTACTGGAAGTGCTTGGAAGTGCTGAAAGTAATGCTCAGCTTTGTTTCTCTTTCGTATGGCATTTTGGAATGGGATTATGGTTTTGCTTTTATGTACTATGATAATAATTTTGTTCAAGATGGATATTTGTGTACTTGGCTTTAGTATGTGGTTTTGATGTTATAACCATACATGTTTTGCTTTTCTGCTGCAATGAATAAATTTTGAATTTTTATGTACCATTTTATATATCTGTCTTGTGATGTTATGTTCTATACTCTTATAACGCTCCATGAAAGTTAATGCATTCCCTTAGTGAGTGATATTAATGGATGTGGAGTGTCACACGTGGTATCAGAAATGAAGGTTACCAGAACAAATAAAAGATTTTGAAAACTGTTTCCAAAAGCATTTTTAAAAAGAAGTATTTTCAAAAACATGTTTTAAAGAAGGTATTTTCAAGAGAAATGTTTATTATGAAAAAAATAATCCCCAAAAGCCATATATCTTTCTTTCGATTCTTTATTTTGAATCTCTTCCTTTTTCTTTTCAGCGTGTCTGGGGAACCCGATATACCCAAGGGCGTACAGATACCTGGCTGGTTCAGAAGGTATCTGGAGGCTTGGGCTACTGCCGCAGGCTCAGCGAACGTTCCTCCTCCCCCAACTGCAGCCGTTGTTCCACCTTTTCCTCCGCATGTAGATGCTTTTTCTAAGATATGTAAGGACTTTCGTGTGATGGGCGGAAAACCGTTTCATGGGACTGAGACGTTTGTCGAGCCTAGAAATTGGCTCAAGGAAGTGGAGGACTTGTTTGGTATTTTTGAAGTAGACAATGGAAGGAAGGTTCAACTAGCAGCTTGGCTATTGAAGGATGAAGCCTCTTTTTGGTGGGAGGTAACAAATGGAGAACGTGCAGTGGAGACTTGGATGGATTTCAGATAGAGGTTCGAGTTGAAATTTCTTTCACAAGCAGAAGAGAGTATGTACATGGAGAGGTTCTTGGCTTTGAAACAAGGAAACTTGTCAGTTAAGGAGTATGTTAACGAGTTTAAACAGTTGGCGAGATTTGGTTTAGAGTTGGTGAACACGCCACATAAGAAAGCCTTAAGATTTGCTAAGGGCATGAACGAAACGCTTCATGGGTTGGCTATGTCCCACATTCCTATGGGGGCTACTTTCGAGAAACGTGTTGATATGGCATTGATGAATGAGGAGGTGAAGGTGCTAAAATGGATAGGACACGGGATAAGAAAGTGGATCCAAGGGCCAAGAGAAAAGGAAGTGTCACAATTGTGGAATACTTGGCCACTTAAATAAAGATTGCAGAAAGATGAAGAAGCCTGGCTGTTACCATTGCAATGAGGCAGGACATATGATTAAAGATTGCCCCAGGAAGCAAGGACAAGGGCAAGGGCAGAGGACAGGATCTACTTATGGAGGGAAGGTTCATGCTCTCATGGCACTGGGGCAAGAAGGAGGTAGAAACATTTCTGTCGAAAGTTTGATTTTACTTTTTGATCATCCTATTCGAACTTTGTTTGATTCTGGCGCTTCACATTCGTTTATATCTGCTTCGTTAGTTGAAACACTGCACCTAAATACTAGTTTAGTTATGGATCCCATTGTAGTCTCAAATGCTATTGGTGGTTCGGCTCATTTATATATGATTCGTCGGGATTTGGGAGTGTCTATCTTGGGCATTAAGTTTGAATGCAATGCCTACGTTCTTGGTTTCATAGGCTATGGTTTGATTATAGGGATGGACTGGCTAGCCAGGTATGGTGCCATCCTAGACTGTGTAACGAAGGTAGTCAGATTGTTGACTTGTTGTGGAAGGGCCCTTGATATTTCTTATGACCATAGGGGTTCAGTGATGCTTAGCTACCTAGAATCACTTGACGCATCCAACGATGAGTTGTAATTTGTTCGAGTAGTCCGTGAGTATGATGACGTCTTTGATGAGGTTCGGGGTTTACCCCCGAGGCGCGAGACAGACTTCTGTATATACTTAGTAGATAATGCAAAGCCAGTTGCATTGCCAACGCGCCACATGGCTCCGAGAGAGAGGAAGAAACTCAGTAAACAAGTAGGGGAGCTGCTTGAGAAAGGGTTCATAAGAAGAAGTATTTCGGAATGGGGTGCTCCAGTCATTTTTGCTACAAAGGCGGACGGTTCGCTTAGTGTGCGTCGACTATAGGGAGCTAAATAAACTCAGGAAGAAAAATAGACACCCATTGCCGAGGATAGATGATTTGTTCGATCAGTTGGTTGGTGCTTCAGTTTTCTTGCAGTTGGACTTAGCTACAGGATTTCATCAGTTGAGGGTAGCTGAGGATAGTATATATAAGACTGCTTTTAGGACTCCCAACGGTAAATTCGAATGGCTCGTCATTCCTTTCGGTTTGACAAATGCATCCGCATATTTTGTAGACTTGATGAGTAGGGTGTTTAGGGAGTTTCTAAACAAGTTCATAGTAGTCTTTGTGGATGATATCTTGATATTCTCTAGAAGCGAGGAAGAACATGCCCTACATCTTAGGGTAATTTTAGCGACCCTTAGGGCACATCAACTCAAAGCTAAGTTCTCCAAATGTCATTTTTAGAGGAAGAAAATGAAGTTCTTAGGACACGTGGTCTCTAAGAAGGGGATGGCCGTGGATCCCCGAAGGTGGTAGCAATCCAAGATTTGAAGATTCCTAGGAATGCAATAGAAGTAAGAAGTTTTCTAGGGTTGGCAGGCTATTATAGGAAGTTCATTAAGGACTTTACGTACATATCAGCCCTACTTACACGGATGACGAAAAAGAATTTGACCTTTTCTTGGGATGTTGACTGTGACGATGCTTTCCAACAATTAAAGAGGGCTTTGACAACAACTCCAGTTTTAGTTTTGTCGAATGGGAATAAACAGTTCACTGTGTATATCGATGCTTGCAGGATAGGGCTTGGTACAGTTTTGATGCAAGAGGGAAGGGTGATATGCTATGGTGGAAGGCAGTTAAAGGTCCATGACAATAATTACCCTACCCACGACTTAGAGTAGCTGCCATAGTTTTTGCGCTTAAGTCTTGGCGTCACTATTTGCTTGGAGAGAGGTTTGAGTTGTATACAGACCATAAGTCACTAAAATACTTGTTCTCTCAAGAAGATCTAAACTTAAGGCAACAGAGGTGGATGGAGTTCTTAGCATCCTACGATTTTAAGATTGCATATACCCTTGGCAAGGGTAACGTTGTAGCTGACGCCCTGAGTAGAAAGAGGTTGACTTTGAGTCCTTTGTTTGTCGAGCGCAAATCTACCTTTGGCTTTAGACCCTCTATCGACTATATACCCGGTTTGTTGGCATCATTAGAGATGCGACCTATGCTTTTGGGACAGATAGGAGCGGCACGGCAAGATGACCAACGACTGATAGAGATAATAGACAAGCTCATAAGAGGGAAGTCTTTGAGCCATCTTAGTAGGTATACTATAAATGAAAAAGGTTGATTGCATAGGGATGAGAGACTTTGCGTATCACGAGACGAAAGCTTGAGGAGGACGATCCTTAAAGACGCACGTCGTTCTAAGATGACTATACATCCTGGTTGTGACAAGATGTATAGGAGCATATAGCGAGTTTTCATTTGGGTTGGAATGAAGAAGGATGTGGCTGAGTTCATTTCTAGATGATTAGTGTGCTAGCAAGTCAAAGCTGAGAAAAGGTAGCCTAGTGGTTTGCTTCACCCTTTAGAAGTTCCATTGTGGAAATGGGAGAGTGTTTCCATGGATTTCGTCGATGGGTTGCCGAGGTCAAGGAAGGGTAATAGGGGATTTGGATAGTAGTAGACAGACTTACCAAGAGCGCCCATTTCATTCCCGTTAAGAGTAAAAGAACAGCGGCATGGTTAGCATCTGTTTATCTCCGAGAAATAGTTCGTGTACACGACATACCTTCTAGTATCGTAAGCGGTCGAGATCCCATTTTCACTAGTGATTTTTGGAAGAGCTTGCAAGAGGCGGTAGGAATGCAATTATGTTTGAGCACCGCTTATCACCCTCAGACGAACGGCTAAACAGAAAGAGTGAATAGGATTCTAGAAGATCTTTTGAGGTTATGCATCTTGGACTTTGGAGGAACATAGGAGGAACACCTTCCATTAGTAGAGTTCGCCTACAACAGCTATTAGACTACCATTGGCATGGCACCTTTTGAAGCTCTTTATGGACAACCTTGCCAATCACCAACTTGTTGGTGAGAATCTACGGATAAGATTTTGCTTAGGCCCCAGATGGTTAGGGAAACCTCGGAGAAGATAGACTTGATTTGAAGACGCATGAAGACGGCACAAGACCGACAAAAGTCATACGCTGATAAGAGACAAACCGATCTTGAGTTTGATGTTGGAGACACGGATTTTATTAAAGCGTCACCATTAAGGAATGTAGTTCGCTTTGAATCTGTAGGGAAATTGGCACCAAGGTTCGTAGGGTCATTCCCCATTATAGAAAGAATTGGACAAATGGCCTACAGAGTAAAGTTCCCTGAGAAGTTTAGTAGTGTTCATGATGTATTTCACATGTCACATTTGCGGAAGTGTTTATAAGTTACCACGAAAGTAGTGGAGCCGAGCATGCTTAGGGATGTGGAAGTAGAGCTAGATGCCACGATTAGGCGAGTTCATACATGCATCCTTGGATTGGAGGTCAAGAAGTTACGCAACCGAGAGGTCAAGTTGGTTAAAGTCCAATGGGGAGATGATCAAGGAGATGTGACTTGGGAAACGAAAGACAAGATATGTGCGTCATACCCTTTCCTTTTTGAGGGTATGTTCTTAACTTCTCCTTTTTCTACTGCTTTGTTTATACTTGTTCTATCATTTAGTGTATCCTCTCGATTGTATCCTCGATCTTTAGGTAGAAAATCCTATGGTTGTAAACATGTGTTTGAGACATGTTGTGTTTGGTGGATGCAAGTGGATGCAAGTGTTTGCTAGTGGTTGCTTGTGGATGAATTTACACACACATTAGCCACTAGATCGGCTCAATACTTCCATATTGCATATGGATGAGTGTGCATATTTAAATTAATGGATGTATACTGAATGTGTTATCATATGGATGTTGCATTGGATGAATGGTTATGCACTCATATAGAAATGATATGTATCATTAGGATTCTTTTGCATACATAATGGACGCATGTCACTATCATGTTTTACATTAAGGAGTCAACTGAATCAGTAGACCGCCTGATTTTGCATTAAGATAAGAACATATATACGCACTTTGCATGCATTAGAAATATTTTAAGGACAATGGACGCCCGTGATTGATGGATGAGTAGATGGATGATGGATGGTGGGACATACATTCTTATTAACTTGGAGATTTCGGGGACGAAATCCTTTAAGTAGGGGAGAATGTAACACCCCGTAATATTAAAATATTAAAACGGACAAATTTAAGAATACTTAATTTTTAGAAGAAGAATTAAGTAAAACGGGTTACGCCATTGCGTTCATCTCGGAATCCTGCTTGAGATAGATTCTGAGTTTCATAAAACGGACATCGTATGAAGAAGTTATGAAGCTTGGAAGATTTAAAGTTTAAAGCTGTAAAATAAGTCAACCACCCATTTTTCACCATTCGAATGTTTTTAGACAGAAGTGAAAATAGACGACCGCCCATTTTTCACCATTCGACCACTTTTAGACAAAGGTGAAAACAGTCGATCGGTTGAAATTGGCCAGTCAACTGATTGATTCCGGGCAGTTTCCTGATGACTTGTTTTTCTAATTTGAGTGGTTCAGATGGTTCCTAATCAAATCTAACGGTCCTAATTCACCTAATATATCTATAAATAAACGCCTAAACCTAACCCTGATCTCTTCAACCCTAATCCATGGCGCCTCCATCTGCTGCTCCAACTCAAATTAATTTATCTTTTCTTCTTCAACAATCAAAGAAGAGGTTACTCAAGATCAGATTTGCTACAACAACGCCTAATTCTCTTATCTAAGAATCCTATCGCTGTGAGTTTATGTTACTTTCACATAATTAAATTAAAAAGTAATTTTGATAGGATTGTAAATTGGATCTAATGTATATGCCTGTAAATGAGATGAATCATATCAAGTTTTGTAATTTGTTATCCTTCAGATTCATACCCAATTGCTATTATCATATGCATGTATGATCTATCTTATCGTTATTCATTTCACATTCCTATTTATATGTTTATGCCAATTTTGATGTTTGATTCTCTTCCCTTCTTCTTTCCCTTTTTCCTTTTGAGATTAGGCTAACGTCGAGCCTAAGCATATTACGTTGAGATTTACGTACGAATAATGTTGGGATGATTGGGAAAAGTTTGGGAAATATGTTATAAAATGAGATTTGTCATAAATTGATAATTATGAAATTGATTTGGGCATAATTTGGTACAACTTGTATACATGGAATTACAGGCATAACTTGAATAGGCATCATAAGCATAATTGGAAGTTATGGGCTATTGGAATACATTAATTAAAGACTTGAAATTGGGCATGAATAAAAAGGAACAGATAATGAACGCCTAAGACACGAGGTTAGATTGGTTTGCAGTAGAAGTCTGCCCGGAACCACCTGACATATCCAGTAACTGCAAACAACAGTCTAATGTGAGTGGTCAAAGGCAGAAATTAGATGCGTAACAGTGCTAAGACATGAGGTTAGATTCGGATTGCGGTAGAAGTCTGTCTGGAATCGCCCAGCATATCCAGCAACCGCAAACGGTAATCTAATGTGGGAGGTCTTGCACAATTATGAATATAATGAACTAGTGAACACTTAACCAAGATAAGACATGTGGTAAGACATGGGGATAATAAATGGGTTAAGTGGGTGACATGGGTAGCATGTGAAATATAATTAATGAACATTTAACCAAGATAAGGCATGTGGTAAGACATGGGGATAAAAAAGGGTTAAGTGGGTGACATGGGTAACATTGAAACATAGTTAAAGCACTTAATCAAGATGAGACATGTGGTAAGACATAGGAATAATAAAAAGGGGGTTAAGTAGAAAATCCTAGTGGGGACCAAGCCTAAGAGGGGAGCTTGTGTCAAGTGTGGGGACCCTTTTCAACTAGTAACCCACTTTTAGTATCTATGTGAGGTCGAACCGGGCCAAGGACGGGACACGCTTACTGGGGTTGATGGTAAGAGGTCAAAAGAGTAAAGAGCGGTGACAACGCAAGTCCAATGGAGTCATGTGCGTATGTGGGTCCGTCCTGGTAGGTAAGACATTGTTGCATCGTGTAGGTATAAGCCATGCATTTTAGTAGTATCAGGTTGCCACTTTAGAGAGTGATACACCTTACTGTAGGGCCAGCACGGGTATCTACGAGTTAGGGAGCCGATCGAATGGGGAGGGTAATGGGTATAAGTAATGGGGTAGGAGCAAGTGGGCACCTATGAGAGCAGCTAAGAGTACACGAAGCTACCATTATTATGATTAGCAGGGATTGATCACCTTCTAGTATGAGACTAGTATTGGTGCGGTGCAGGAAATATCTTATAGTGGTTAGAAGCGCAATTGATGTTATACCTTGTTCATCTTGTTTACCTTGTCATACTTGCTTATGTTACAGTCATTTCTTGTATCTCGTTTATGTTCTTGTCCTGTTACTTCACTAATTATATTGTGAAAGTCGCTGGACACGCCAGACTTTATGTCTGACCTTTTTGCTTCGCCTCTTTTCTTTCCTTTTCCTTCCCAAGGTTCTCAGGGTGGGACTAGCGGGGCTTGATTTGGATTTCTCTCTCTCTCTACTGGAAGTGCTTGGAAGTGCTGAAAGTAATGATCCGCTTTGTTTCTCTTTCATATGGAATTTTGGAATGGGATTATGGTTTTGCTTTTATGTACTCTTATAGTAATTTTGTTCAAGATAGATGTTTTTGTACTTGGCTTTAGTATGTGGTTTTGATGTTGTAACCAGACATGTTTTGCTTTTCCGCTGCAATGAATAAATTTTGAATTTTTAAGTACCATTTTATATATCTGTCTTGTGATGTTCTGTTCTATACTCTTATAATGCTCCATGAAAGTTAGTGCATTCCCTTAGTGAGTGACACTAATGTACGTGGGGTGTCACATAGGAATAGCTATATCACAATTAAAACCTTACCAGGCAAAGAGTTCTAGATACGGCTTCCTTTTGCTCTCCTCTGTTTCCCAAGTATAGTCTTTCTCATTATCGCCCCACTGGACCTTAACCAGTTTCACCTTCTTCCTTCGAAGTTGATTCATATCATGTCCAACAATACGAATCATTCTATTACTCCCAACTGCCTCAGATTCCACTTCGATATCATCCAACTGATTTGGTGAAATAGTCTTATCAGAATCGGGCATGAACTTCCTTAACTGGGAAACATGAAATACGTCATGCACTCCTGCCATCTTGTCTGGTAATCCAACTTCATATGCTAAATTCCTCACTTGTTTGAGAACTTGAAATGGACCAACAAACCTTGGTGCCAACTTACCTCTCCTGTCAAAACGAATCACACTCTTCAATGGAGAGATCTTGACGAATACTAGGTCACCAACGGAGAATTTCAATTCTCTTCATCTTTTACCAGCATAACTCTTTTGGCTATCTTGGGCATCCTTCATTTGCTATTGGATAACCTTGATTTTATTTGAAGTTTCTCTTATTACATCCGTTCCAAGCACAAATTTCTCACCGGTTTCCAACCAACATGATGGTGAGTTGCATGGTCTTCCATACAAAGCTTTAAATGGATCCATACCAATACTGGACTGATAACTATTATTATATGCGAACTCAACTAGATGCAAATAGTCATCCCATGACCCTCCAAAATCCAATATACAAGCTCCTAAGAGATCCTTTAATACATGATTCACCCTTTCTGTTTGACCCTCGGTTCGAGGATGGTGCGCGGAACTGAGATGTAGTTCTGGCCCTAAAGCCTCTTATAAGTTCTTCCAAAACCCACTAGTAAATAATGGATCTTGGTCATTCACAATACCTTTAGGTACTCCATGGAATCTCACTACCCACTTCATATATAGTTCTGCTAATTTAGTTGTCGTTCTATTCGACTTGACTGGTATAAACCTTGCACTCTTGGTCAATCGATCCACAATCAATCGAATGCTTTCATGACCCGATCTGGTCCTTAGTAAACCATCAATGAAATCCATTGAGACTTGTTCCCATTTCCATCCGGGAATTTCCAACGGTTGTAACAAACCACTAGGCTTCTTTTTTTCGGCTTTAACTAAATGGCATTTCATGCACTTGGATATAAACTTCCCAGCGTCTCTCTTTATCCATTCCCCGTAGCATGTCTCCTTCATGTCTCGATACATTTTCTTACCACCGGGATATATAGTCGGTTTCGAGTGATGACACTCTCTAAGCACTTCATCTCTTAATCCACTAACATTAGGTATAACTAATCTCCCATTCTTTCGAAGCTATCCCTCTCGATCGAGACCATACTTGTTCATTCTCTCGTCGTCTATAACGATCCCTACCTTGGAGATGATTTCCAATAGATTAGGATTGACCCTCTGACTAGAGCCAATCCGCTCAATCAAAGTTGGTCTGATTGTCAAACTCGCTAACATCTCTAGATCCAATTCGCACTTAGGTCTGAAATCATATCCCGTGATATACTGCAGTTGCTTCCATTCAAGAAACATAGCCCCTAAACTAGCATGTCTCCAACTCAATGCATCAGCCATCACATTGCCTTTCCCGGGTGTGTATGCGATATTGAAATCATATGAAGTCAAGAACTCTAACTATCTCTGTTGACGAAGGTTTAAATCCTTTTGAGAGAAAAGATAATTTAAAGACTTATGATCAGTAAACAACTCAAATCTTTCTCCCAAAAGATAATGTCTCCACTTCTTCAACGCGAACACAATCACTGCCAATTCCAAATCATGGGTAGGATATCTTTTCTCATGCGGTTTCAGTTGCCGACTAACAACTCCACCTCCTTGTATCAGTACAACACCTAGTACAGTACCATAAGCATCCGTGTATACCGTCATCTCTTCGTTCCCCTTAGGAATAACTAACACTGGTGTGCATGTTAAATTTTCCTTTATGCTCTTAAATGCATTCTCCCACCTTCCGTCCTAAGCAAAAGCTTGATTCTACTTGGTTAACTGAGTTAATGGTGTCGCTATCTTAGAGAAGTCTTCGATAAACTTACGATAATATCCAGCTAATCCCAAGAAACTTCTCACGTCCGTTGCATTCTTGGGCGTAGACCAATCTTGCACTGTAGCTACCTTCGCAGGGTACATGGCTATACCATTCTCTAAAACAATATGGCCCAAGAACCTCACTTCCCTCCTCCAAAAGTGAAATTTAGGAAATTTCGCTTTCAATTGGTGTTTCCTCAACACCTCCATCACTATCCTCAATTGTTCCTTGTGTTCTTCCTCCATCCTCGAATAAACTAAGATATCGTCCACGAACACAAGAACAAATTTATTCAACTGATCCCTGAATACCCTATTCATAAGATCTACAAAATATGTTGGTGCATTGGTCAACCCGATTGGCATGACCAACCACTCATAGAATCCAGATGGCATTCGAAATGTCGTTTTAGGTATACTCTCAGCTGCTACTCGGAGCTAATGAAAACATGTCATGAGATCTAACCGTGAGAACACACTCACTCCGTTCAACTGATCAAACAAATCATCTATCCATGGAAGAGGATACTTAATCTTCCTCGTCACCTTATTCAACTCGCGGTAGTCCACACACAATCGAAGGGAAACATCGGCCTTGGTAGCAAATACAATTGGTGCTCCCAACTCAGAAACACTTCTTTAAATAAATCCCTTCTTTAAAAGATCGCTTACATGCACCCCGAGCTCTCACTGCTCCCTTGGCGCCATACGACGAAGTGACATCACTTTAGGTCTGGCATCTTTCACTAAATTAATCCAAAACTTGATCTCTAGGTGTGGTGGAAGTCCGGTCACTTCCTCAAAGATGTCCAGATACTCATCAGAAATAGGCACATCTGACAACTCATCATGCAGGATGTCGAAGGAATTTAGAAAACTAGCCATCACCCCATTACTAGACAAACAACCAAACAGTACCTATTAACGACAAAAAATGTCATGAACACCAAGTATTCCTATTACTAGGAATAGTTAGTTTGGTCGCAAGATTAAGTAAGAGAAAGTGGTAAATGACACAAGTATTTATAGTGGTTCGGCCGCAGATTAGGCCTACGTCCAATTTGGAAGGGTATTGAACTTTTATTAATCACTCAAGAATTACAAGGTAGAGTCATGCTCATTACATTCACTATAATTGAAATATGCTAGGTATTTGGGAAAAAGAATATTTAATTCTCCTTCTTCCTCAAATAGGAGATGCCATTAATGGAGTTCATGAAGCTCTAGAGAGGTCTCAAGTAAAGAAAATCCTACCCTTTGAAGTGTGAGGCCATGTGCTATTTATAGGAGTGGGAGTAGGTAGGATTAGGTAGGAATAGGGACCACATGAAGGAAATTCAAGCCGACCACCCTTACGCACTCAAAATTTCAAACCCGGGCATGGGTTTGAAATTTCGAGCCCCTGGGTTCGAAATTTTGAACCCAGACGCAAAATCTCGCTCCATTGGGTTCGGAATCTCGAACCCAGCTGTGGGCGCGAGATTTCGCGCCCATTGGGCTCGGGATCTCGAGCCCGGCTAGCGGTGCGAGATTTTCGCACCCACTGGGCTCGAGACCTCGAACCCAGGCATGGGTTCGAAATTTCGAACCTAGGCATGGACGCTAGACTTCGCACCCGGCTGGGTGCGAATTCCGCGCCATGCCCAGGTGAGGTCCTTCCGGGAGGTGCGAGGATCCTGGGACCCGGTGGTCAAGGCTCGTAACTCCTTCGGGGTCCGAGGCCTTGGTTTGCGGACATCTTCTACATGCCATGAGGCCACAAGCGGTGTAATCCCTTCTTGATCCCATTTCCTTCACTCCTGTGTGCTTCTTTTCAGCTTTAGCTTCATGAGGTATGTTGAGTTGAGCGTGCCTGATGCTCTCTTGGGAACCGAACCAAAAAGCCTATTAACATTTGCCCCCAAAGTACGTCTTGTCTTTGACATGATGTGCTTTGCGTAGGTTGAGGGAATGGCGAAGCTGTTAGTCTTTCCTATAATTCAGAAGGTAAATAGGTGTTAGCTGTGGGGCTTATTTCCCCTGGCGGTGCAGATGAGCCGTCGTTCGGGGATGTGCTGCGCTCAAATCGTTGAGTATCCGTGGTGCGTAGTCTCCGTGGATACGTGGGAGTTGGCATGTGCATGTGCAGAGTGTGTACGCGAGGCAGCATATCGCAACGTTCCCAATCCTGGAGGTGCGACCATTGTCATATATATATATATATATATATATATATATGGAAGATTTTGGAACTCGGGAGCTCGAAATTTTGGACTTGGTGGAGTCAAAATTTTGAGCCCAGGGTTTCGGGATCCCGAACCCTGGGGCTCGAATTTTCAAACCCCTTGGGGTTCGAAATTTCGAACCTAGTAGGTTTGGAAATTTCGAAACTAGTAGGTTTGGAAATTTCGAACCCGCCCTGGAATATGAAGGGACCCTTTTTCCTTTTATAAATAGCCCCCCTCACTTTTCTTCATTCTAATTTTTCTCTCTTTGGCCGCCATTGCTAAAAGCTTCGAACCCGACAACTTCAAACCTAAAAATTTTGAACTAAACTAGGTGAGGCCTTAACTCGAAGTGATGAGAAGGGGAGGAGGTCGAAGGGCCATGACAAAGACCTCGAGACCTTGCGGATTCGATTTTTTGAACCCATCTAGGTTCGAATTTTCGAAACTTTAGGGGTTCGAATTTTCGAACCCACAGGGTTCGAAATCTCGAACCTCACGGGTTCGAATTTTCAAAGCATCTAACCCTCGTAGGTTCGGATTTACGAACCCCATGGGTTTGGATTCTCGAGTCCTGTCTGGGTACGAGATTTCGAACCCAGAGGGGCTCGAATTTTCGAACCTAGGCGGGTTTGGAATTTCGAACCCTTTTGGGTTCGAAATTTCGAACCCTTTTGGGTTCGAAATTTCGAACCTAGAGCTCGAAATTTCGATCCCGGCATGGTACGGGACATGACCGTTGGGGTTCCCAATTTGTCATGCCGATGACTTTGACTTCTGAATATTCACCTCTGGATTTGCATGCTTAGCGTCGATGCATATATTATTAAACGTGCGAGCGAGGTTTTAGGATTGTTCACATAGGGTAGAGCATACAACCGGACTGGGACTTGGACTGTTACGAATAGTTTTGAACTTCCTTTATGTAGTTCATCCTCACATTGCATTACACACACATATTAGTTGTCACCAACACGAGGGGCATATGTCACTATATTGCCCATTCTGATACTGATGCGTTAAAGTATAGCTAAAGATACAGACCAGATCAAGGACCGGAAAAACAACGAAACCCGAGGCTTCCCAGCCCACATTGCACTTATCCAACCCTACCCCTAGAGATGACTCGTCTAGCAACGAGCTTGAGACCACCACTGAAGGATCGACTTCTTCTCATTCGACCAACTCACCCAAATCGTTCGAGCATGGGGAGCAACCTGAACGACAATATTCCCCGGTCGTGACTAAAGAGGTCGAGAATGTAGATATCATGGGCGAGGATGAGCCCGTACCACCGGTAGCTCCGGACATGTTGCCCGATGTGGTATTTTGGAGAATCCCATCGATTCAGTACCATCGTGCATGGATGCTACCACGGTCAGGAAGATGGCAGTGCGATTTAACATACCGGTGGACGAAGCCCATGCCCCCGGGAGAGATGACCAAGCTCATATATCGCCCGAGGGTCATACTGCGTGGAACCAACAAGCTTGACAGGCTGGGTCCGTACCCCCAGCTAACGACTTCATTTGGGCCATGCTGTTCTATTTCCGTCTTGCGCCATCACAGCTATACCCCAATGCTTATGCTTCTCTCTTGGGGACTTATGTTCTCTTCCGCGAGTTTTTGATCAGGGAGCCCACTGGGGACGACATCCAATATTTGTTCCACCTAAAGAAAACGAGCACTACCTCCCCCTCTCAATGGCTTCTAGAAGTGACTTCTGCCATTCACACATTTCACATTTGTTTTAAAATTCTAGAAATTATACTTTTTTTTCGTGTTTTGTTTAAACATGAAAAACAGACAAGTTTACTCTGACCCTTTTCCAAATCCGAAGAAGTTATTATATAACTACGCGGATCATCCATTAATTGTTCAGTCAATGACTTCCTATGATAAAAAAAAGAACCTTGAATCCATTGTGTTATAAGAAACAACAAATTATCTTTTAATTTATTAAATTCATTTTTATTCCATCTTCTCGGAGCAAAATTCTTTGTCAGGACGTGGCCCAGACTGTCAGTGTTTAAGCGCGAGTGGTTCTTCTTTAGCTGTCCTCCTGGATTTGCCAGAAGGTGGATCAAAGGAAGTAAGTGTTTCTTTAACTACTCTCCTTGCCGTAGCATGGGATTCCTTCCTTTATTCATGGTTTTAAATGGAATATGAAAGGATATCCAATGGCGCCCACTGGAGACGAATATCGGAAATGCATCAATGCTTTGCGGGCGATATCAGAGAATCTCCACGATACCAGCACCGTGATAAGTCAGGATCGCCTCCACCGCGCTGGGTTGATGTCGAACAACCGGGCTATGATCAGGCCCACGGTTGCCCTTAATGTGCCAAAGGAGGGAGGTGCATCAGGCTCTTCCCCTCTTGGCCGAAAGAGGAAAACGCCCCTAATGAGAGGAGAATTACAAAGGACTGCTCTACCTCAAGGAGATGTGCTCGGTGGCAAGGTTCATGGCCAAGAGGAGATTACCAGAGATGAGGGGTTGCCAAGCACTCTTGTCCCACCTCCGACAGGGGAGGGGGAAGCGGTGTCGCCTAGATCATAGTTTCTTACGACTCACTCAGGGACCGCTGCCTCGCTTGAACCCGCGGGTCAATTTGATGGCTTAAAGGGACTTGCTTTAGTAGTGGCTCCATGGCCAAATACAACAAGCCTGGAAGAACTTTCCCACACTGTTGAGGGGTTAACCCCCTCAACTGGACCACAATCTAGTCTGTTGGGAGAACACTTAGGGCATACATCCATAACACTACATAGCATAGATGTTTGCCTGTGTGAGTCACCTGAATAACTTCGGCTTGTTCCACTGGCAGGTGATGTGGAAGGTGGACGCGGCGAACGAAGCTACGGGCGAGGGGATTGCCAGCATCCCCAGAGTTCTTCCTTCGAGAGATTCCAAAGATTCGCCAGCTTGTATGGTGCTCCACCTCCGTTAGATCGAGACTGCGGTCATAGAGATCGGGATCGATCTAGGCAATCTCCGACATCTCCTCCTACTCCTTCCATTCGCGTGTCTGTGGGAGATACTCGGCTTAACATAGGCGGCCATCGATCTTTGCCTTTGACAACTTCTCCGTCGGTCATCCCTCTGGCTCCCGTTCATCTTGCTAGGGAAAAGAAGGAATCTCTTGGCCAGCCGAAGAAGGAGAGAGAGACCGAGATAGAGGTGCCAGACTTGATGGGACCCCAGTTACAAGAGCTATCCATAGAGGAGCGAAGGGCGTTCCTGAAGCTTCACTTTCCCTGGCACTACTTTGACGAGTTAAAGTTTGTCCCCAACCTCTGTCCGGCTCTCGACCGATAGTCAGGGGAGGTATGGGAACACGTGAAAGCTTCGTATCATCAAACTAATGAGTTCAGCGGGTATTCCTTCAGGATTTCAGGGCTAATCAGAAAGAACCAGCAACTTGCTGCCGAGAAGACCACCGTCGAAGCCTTGAATAAGAGGATAGGTATGCCCGTTCCCCGCATTGTAAGTTCTCTTTTATACTCCGTCAGACCCTTTTCTATTAGCTCTGTCGTTGTAGCTGAGATGGCACAGGCTTATGATACACTGAAGAGGGAGTCAGAGCATTCCATCTCGAATTATAAAGCCACCGTGGTCGATTTAACTACCGAGACCACGCTCTAAAAAAGGACAAAGCCAGTCTAAAGCGAGCATGTTATGTTTTGGAAAAAGATAATGCGAGGGTAATCGAACTCCAAAATAACAATGCTACTTTGAGGGAGGAAAATGAGATATTGCGGGCTGAGAATGCCGAAGTCGCTGAGCTGAAGAGGCAGCTTGAGGTTATGAGAAAGGCAAAGGAGGATGCCGAAGCCAGCAATAGGGATGTAATGAGCGAGTACGAGCGTATAAAGGTCGAGTATCTAAGGGAGATAGAGCTACTAAGGGAACAGCTGAGAGATGCGGAGTTTCGTGTTGGGTCCTCCTTCGAGGAAAGTATTCATAGTATGTATGTCAAGGCTTTAAGATTCAAAGGGATTTCGTGGGTCAAAGACTACCCCCGCGAGCTTGCTAGAACCTGGGAGAGGTTAATTCCGTACGAGGCTTTTTGCATCAAGTAGACGTAAGGACTTTAGATGAGCACAAGCTTGCACATGTTCTTATGGATAGCAGTGAACGGGAGAAGCAGGAGGAAGGACGGAGACTGCTGTGAGAAGATGCTGAGAATGAAAGGTTGGTGAGGCTCGCCCAGGAGAAGGGGAAGTTCGTGCTAACGGATAGCATGGTGGTGACGGAAACATTTGCAGGGAAAGCTCATATCAGTCCCTGGCCCCCGGCTCTGCCATAGTGGGTGGTCTTGAGGCTTCGGCTCGCACCGCTACCGAGTACGATCCCGACTTCTCGGCACTAGGGGATACTAGCCTCATTTCACCTATCGCCGCGAGCACCCTTCCCATCATTCCTATGCCACCCTTGACCATAGGTAATTTCCTTTTACCCTGCATCCTTGAGAATGAAGTGATTACCGAATTTGTGGACTAAAAAGGTTGTGTCTTTGCTATGCAGTTCCCCCAAAGTCTACAACGGCAGTGGATCCCGCCCTTATAATCCCCAAGTGACTGAAACCGGGCCAGGCCTCATAGGGATACAGGCTGGAGAGGGCGGCGACCAACTTGGCACCTTTTATGACATAGAAGAACTCCTAGCATGGTAGACATTCTCAACGACGAAGGAGAGGTGGTTGACGGACAGAGTGCCCTAACAAGAGGTTCAGTGGATGCCGATGTGTCCATAATGTCGGTTATGGGGGTGACCCAAGAGGCCAAGATGGTGGCCCAGCATGAGTATGTGGAAGAGACGGAGAGGGTTAAGCGGGAAGGAAAGGAGATCCCGTAGAAGAGCGAGGCTGTCGCAGATCCTGTCGCTGGAAATGTTCCCGTGCCTACGCCACGTGCCGTTTCAACTGGTGTCACGGAGATTTCTAGCGATGATGGTGCGGGGGGTCACCGTCTCTCTATCACTCATGAGTCAGTTACTCCTCGAAGGGTCGATCGAGCAGAAGGGATCTGGTCGGAAGAGGTCTGGTGCTGGCGATGAACCATCAAGTGCTGAGTCTACAAAAAAGCACAAGCAAAAGAAGAAAAGACACGATTAGTGTTAGTGGCCTAAGTAGAGGTTACCGTTATTTTGGTAGTGTAGGCCGATAGTTTACGCGAGTATGGCCCTCGCTTTTGGATTTTCAAGACACGGTATGGTTCTCATGTACACCCTGTCATTAGAAAGTAAAAGTGTTATACACATAGTTTTTTTAGCATGTGTGTGAAAAGGAAATATTAATTAGTAAAGATCGCTGTTTATGTCAATTGTTCGGATGTCCTTTTTATGTTTTCAAGCGTCCTGTACTTGCATAAACTTACTTATCGTTACTCTTGTCACAAAACCGATTAGGGGCCGTCTCTGGGTGAATTATTCCAGAGAGGTGAGGTAGAGCACTAGTTTCAATAAGTTTCCCTCAGCTCAAGGAACCCGTAGTTTGCGAAGCCAGGCTGTGCGCTTGCTGTTTTAGGTGGACCAGGGTTAAACCCAAGTATAGCAAAGGCAAAGGGCATCGCGTTGCGCGGTCCTCCAGGTGGGTGGCTCTCTCGTCGTTCAACGGGTTGAGGTGAGCCGCCAGACGTCGTTTATTTACCGGCGTAGTTTTCAGCCCTGATCATCAGCTTGTAAGGTCCGATCGTGGCCTCTGCCTCCTAGCCTTGAGACCTAAGGGGAAGAAACGATTTAAGATCAGTCTTGGAGTTGCGCCAAGACTCGATCGGCACTCCCAACCGGCCAAGGGAGATTTGCATCGATCTTAATTGGTGGTTGAGTAGCGCCAAGCCGCCTAGACTAGGAAGAGGAACAATTTATCCTCGGCCTCGGCACAGGGCCGAGGTTTGAGTTAGGGGTTTATACTCGGTCGCGTCACGGGCCGGCGATTTGAGTAGCACTGCCGGCTCCCGTGCTTGGGGTGTCGATCTTAGCCAAGTGTTTCAGACTCAATGTTGCCTAATAATTGGGATGGTCGCGCCGGCTCTCATGCCCACGGTGTCGATGCGGTTTTCGTATGCATGAATCGAGTTGGTTGTTTGAAAACAAGACGCATTATGTGAGAAGTAAACGACAGGGAGACAAGAAATTGAACACCATTTCTACTAGTAACTTTGGCAGTAACAGCCCTTACAATGCCTTGGATTTCTGACAAAACAGAACATTGTTTGAAAAGCGTAAACAACCATAAACTGAGTTATGTAAAGTAGCAGTGGAGATGTTCGCCGTTCCATACCCTTGGGAGTTCAGCTCCATCGACGGTGGCAAGCCTGAAGGTTCCATCACTAAGTTTTCGATGTATGGAGTATGGGCCTTCTAGAGAGGCGCGAGGCGTGTTGGGAGGAGAAACCCGCTTTAGAACGAAGTCGCCGACTTCCTTGTAGCGGACTCCGGAATTGAAGTATCGGGATACTCGCTGTCGTCGGCAACGGCTTTGATAATGGCCTCGTTCCTTTTTTCTTCCGGCAAGTCGAGTGATCCCAGAAGTAAATCTTGGTTTGTCTCTGGATCAAAATATGTGACTCGATGGGATTGTAACTTGAGCTCAATGGGAATGACGGCTTCAGATTCGTATGCGAGGGCGAAAGGATTATGGTCGGCTGCTGTCTTGTGGTTGGTGTGGTAAGCCTATAGGGCTAGAGGGAGTTCGTCTGCCCACATGCCCCTAGCCTTTTCCAGACGTTTCTTGTTGATTGATTTGATGACCTTGTTAACCACCTCGACTTGCCCGTTGGCTTGCGGATGAGCCACCGTAGAGAATCTTTTATCGATGCCGTGGCACTGACAAAAAGCTTTAAACTCACTGCTCTCGAATTGAGTGCTGTTGTCGGAAATGATAGCTTGAGGTACTTCAAAGCAGGTAATGATGTTGCGGACGACAAAGTTGATCATCTTCTTCGTGGTTATGGTGGCGAGAGCTTCAGCTTCTGCCCAATTAGTGAAATAGTTCAATGCAACGATGGCGTATCATACCCCGCCTCTGGCCATTGTAAGAGTTCTGATGAGTCGATTCCCCACATGGCGAACGACTACGGGCTGACCATTTGAGACAATTCGGTAGGCGGGGCTCGTGGAATCCTGGAGAAGCGCGGGCACTTATCGCACCTGCGAGCGTAGTCTGCGGCATCTTGATCAAGCGTGGGCCAGTAACAATCATGTTTGAGAATCTTTCTGGCCAGGGTCTGCCCCCCAGTGTGATCGCCACATTCTCCTTCATGCACACTGCTTAGTACTCAGAGGGCGTCGCTGTGAGCTATGCACCGGAGTAAGGGAACGGAAAAACCTCTACGGTAGAGTACCCTGTCCATAAGAAGGTAGCGCGCTGACTGGCGAGTGAGCGCACGCCTTTCCTTATAGTGCTTTGGTAGGGTCCTGTGCTGTAGGTAATTTCTGATCGGTGTCATCCAGGACTCGGGCTCGGGTTCGGTGCTCATAATCGTCTTGTCTTGCCCTTTTTGATGCTTGGAGAGTTGAGGACTTCAACCGGGGAGAATCCGTTAAGTTGCGGATCTTCAAAGCTTGCCATTCTGGTGAGGGAATCCAGTTTTTCATTTTGTTCACGTGGGGTATGGGTGATGGTGAAATGCTCGAGGTTGACTAGTAGCACCTCAACCTGGGCTAGGACTGGGCAAGCCATCCCTCTTCCGCTTGATACTCCCACAGTACTTGTCGGACAATAAGCTGTGAATCGGAGAAGATGTGGATAGTCTCTAGCTTGAGTTCGATTGTGATTCTAAGCCCAGCGATTAAGGCCTCGTACTCCGCATCATTGTTAGTAGCGGGAAAATTTAGCCTCAACGCGTAATACATCGGGCACTCCTCAGTGATGATGAGTACGACTCCGGCCCTAGAGCATTTTCTGTTAGAGGAGTCATCTACGAACAATTTCTACTTGGTGCCGAGAGTTCTGACATTCACTGTGGGATTCTCCTCGGGGGCTATGAACTCTACGATGAAGTCTACGAGGGCTTGGTCAAGGATGGCTCGCCGGGGGATGAAGGTTATCTCAAAGTGGCTTAACTCTCTGCTCCACTTTAGCAATCGCCCTGATGCCTTGGGTCATTGTAGGACCATGCGCAGTGGTTGGTCAATGAAATCTTTTATGGGATGTGATTGGAAGTATGGTCGGAGCTTTCTAGAGGAAATCAATAAGTAGAATGCCAGCTTCTCTAGCTTCGGATAGTTCTTCTCTACCTTCGTTAATCGCTTGCTGATATAGTAGACGGGATGTTGAGTGCGGTCTTCGAGGCATATTAGTGCCGAGCTGATTGCCTGCACCGAAACAGCCATGTAAATATATAAGTCCTCATGATCTATAGGCTTAGAGAGGATAAATGGTTGCTCTAAGTGATCCACAAGTTCCTTGAATGCGGAGACGCATTCGAGGGTCCACTCGAAGTTGCATTTCCCTTTTCGGAGTAAATCGAAGAAGGGGATGCACTTGTCGGTGGCCTTAGAGACGAACCAACTTAAAGTGGTGACCTTTCCGTTCAGACTTTGAACATCCCTGATGGTCTCGAGGACTCGGATGTCCCGAATAGCTTGGATTTTTTCTAGGTTAGCTTCGATGCCCTTTGAATTGACAATGAAAACCAAGAATATTCCTGAGGCGACCCAAAAGGAGCATTTCAGAGGGTTGAGTTTCATGTCGTACAGGTGAAGGACATCGAACATTTTGGAGAGGTCGTGGACGTGATCGCATGATATTTTAGATTTTACTAGCATATCGTTCACGTACACCTCCATGGACTTTCCGATTTGATTTTTAAAAAGTTGATTAACCATTCTTTGATAAGTGGCGCCAACATTTTTAATTCAAAAAGGTATAACACGGTAGCAGTAGAGCCCAGGTCGGTTATGAAAGAGGTGTGATCTTGGTCGCGCAGGCTCATTGGGATATGGTTGTAGCCCGAGTAGGCGTCCATGAAGGATAATAGCTAGTATCCGGTGGTCGAATCAACTAGTCGATCGATCTTCGAGAGCGAGAAGTTGTCCTTAGGACATGCCTTATTCAGATCGATGGAATCGATGCATGTTCGCCACTTACTGTTGGCCTTTTTAACCAGAACTGGATTGGAAACCCATTTGGGGTAGTCAGCTCCGCGGATGAAGTTATTGTTGAGCAGATGGTCCACCTCTTCTTCGAGTGCCTTGGACCTCTCGGGCCCTAAAAAGCGGCGTTTCTGTTTAATTGGAGGTATTCTGGGATCTAAGCTAAGGGAATGGCAAGAAATTGCGGGGTCGATGCCTTTAATATCAGAGTGAGTCTCAAACTCGTCTAAATTGGCTTTTTGGAAGCATATGAGATCTTCTTTAACTGCTGGGTGTAGTTGTGACCCTACCTTAAACACCCTTATAGTGTCGTCGAGGTTGATGGGAACGTCCACTGTGGATTCGACCGGGTAGCCCTCTCGTATTCGGGCTTTTCTTCCTTCCATGGGTCGAGGTCATCGGAAAGACAGGAGTGGAGCCTGAACTAGGGCCCAGACGCTTCTGATTGCTATGCATAGACGTTCTTGGCGCAAGAAGGAGTGGGCACGGCTTTGCCCTTGTCCTTATTGCACACATTATTCCATTCTATTACATAACATTCCCTGGCGCCTGGTATAGGTTGGATAAGGTGAGGACATTCTTCGGAGTTAGGATATGCACCCTGAATTGCTTAACCATCTCTGTTGAAAGTTGTCCAAAGTTGTTAATGGAATCAAGAGGGAGGCGCGAGAACTAAAGTAAAGCGGTTCCAGACAGGAAGATGGGAAGCATTTTCATTTGGCTGGATCGTCACCCCGTCTCGAGTCCATTTGCCATTCATAGCGATTCAGGAAGGCACAAGGATCAGTGGTACCATCGTAGAGTGGCATTTGTGGCATGCTAAAGTGCCTCGGCCATTCGGCCTCATTTACTCTTCTTGTGAAGGGGTTACGCCTAATATGGGCTTCCCATGTGCCGTATGCGCCCCCTCGCATTTCCCTCACGACCCTTCGTATCACGTTGGGAAGGTAAGTTGGATGGGGATCCTCCATTGGCATCCATGGATTTTGACGTGGCTCCGGAGTCCTATTGCGAGGCCATCTTCTATGATGGACGTTCGGTTGTCTTCCTCCATCTTCTCGACATCTATGATTGGGTCTTGTGGATGGTGAGGTGGAGAGGGGTGATGTGGGTCCTATACTGGAAGAGCGTGGGTCGTTGGGATAGCGGGCCCTTCACCCCGATTAGCGGCCATTGGGTTGTGTCGAGGAAGAGGTTGGTTTGTAGGATCTGGTCCATCATTGATAATTAAGCGAGAGCGGTCTCGGTACTTCGCCCCCTCGCTGTTTGTGACTGTGGTCCGGTCATCGTTACCGTTCCCATTCCCATTGGCATGATCGTTACCATTGTCGAGGGCATCAGTACGAGCGGCAACATGGTTGATGAGGGTGAATCTTGTCCTTTGGTATGGGCCCCTTGACTCGGAAGAGGAAGTTTCTGAGGCGGTTGGTCGGGGTCGAGCATTGTTCTGAGTTAGTTGAAGTTGGGCGACAATGCGTTGAATTTTTTGAAGTTGTTGCATAAGGTCAATGTTATTCCTTAATGCTTGGTTGAGCTCGACCGCAGTGTTTTCATATCTTTCATTAAGCACGCGAATTTGAGCTTGGGTAATGGGCTCTTCGGGGTCCACCACAGGAGGGACGATTTCATTAGGGGCCGGGACATTTAACAGTTGAGGTTGTTGGGAGGTATCGGCCTCGGCTATGTCTGAAGAGCCGACCATTGCATTCTTTGACTTCTTTACCATCGTAAGAAGACTCGACAGCAGGTTAGGCGAGGAACCTTAAGCTTGTCAAAGTCGAGATGATAACGTGGAAGAAAGACGCAAATCTTAAATTCAGGTTCTCAGTGAAAGAACCAAATGTTGATGGTTAAAAATGTCGTGAACACTGAGGATTCCCATTAATAGGAATACATAGTTTGGTCGCAAGACTAACTAAGAGAAAGCGGTTAATGACACAAGTATTTATAGTGGTTTTGCCATGGATTAGGCCTACGTCCACTTTGGAAGGATATTGAACTTTTATTAATCGCTCAAGAATTACAAGGTAGAGCCATGCTCACTATATTCACTATAATTGAAATATGCTAGCTATTTGGGAAAAAGAATATTTAATTCTCCTTCTTCCTCAAATAGAAGATGTCATTAATGGAGTTCATGAAGCTCTAGGGAGGTCTCAAGTGAAGAAAATCCAACCCTTTTGAAGTGTGAGGCCATGGGCTATTTATAGGAGTGGGAGTAGGTAGGATTAGGTAGGAATATCGAACACATGCAGGAAATTCGAGCCGGCCACCCCTGCGCACTCGAAATTTCGAACCTAGGCACAGGCGCGAAATCTCGCTTTGCTGGGTTCGGAATCTCGAACCCGGCTGTGTGCGCGAGATTTCGCGCCCGCTGGGCTCGGGATCTTGAGCCCGGCTAGGGGTGCGAGATTTTCGCACCCGCTAGGCTCGAGACCTCGCACCCACTGGGTTTGAAATTTCGAACCCAGACTGGGCGCGAGGCTTCGCACCCAGCTGGGTGCGAATTCCACGCCATGCCCGGGTGAGGTCCTTCTAGGGGGTGCGAGGGTCCTGGGACCAGTGATCGAGGCTCGTAAGTCCTTCGGGGTCCGAGGCCTTGGTTTGTGGACGTCTTCTACATGTCGGGAGGCCAAAAGCGGTGTAATCCCTTCTTGATCCTGTTTCCTTCACTCATATGTTCTCCTTTTCGACCTTAGCTTCATGAGGTATGTTGAGTTGAGCCCGCCTGATGCTCTTCTGGGAACCGGACCAAAAATCCAATTAATAGTACCCTCCTCCCATCTCTAATGGTCACTGAAGACCCCTCACAGTCTACCACCACCTCATACCTTTGGAACCAATCGACTCCCAAAATAATGCCAAACCCAGTAAAGCCCAAAACAATGCAATCATAAACAAACATGCATCCATGACTCGATAAGACCAGATTATGACAAATCATACTAAGGATAGTCAAACCACCGATCGAACTAAAGGTCTATCGACAATCTTGGGTTCCAATCCCAACCTATCTACCAGGTCACTAAATACGAAAGAATAGGAATCCTTGGTATCAAACAACACTCGAACAAGAACATCACAAATAGAAAGCACCATGAATAATGACGCCCTTTCCCTTCTGAACCGCAGTTGGGCCATTCGACAAAGAAGGAGCAACGTTGATAGCATATGATTTCACAATTTGCTTCTCTTTAGGAGCTTGTGGACATTTATCCTTGAGATGTCCCACTTGGCCGCAATTGAAGCACTTCCTATCCGCTGGCTTTGCTCAACAATCACTAGAATAATGGCCCTTCTACTCATAGATATAGCATTCAACATATTTCTTGTCTTTCTTTTTTTGACCATCCTTGGTCTAATCATATTTTCTCTTATTCTGCGAATTCTTCTTGCCTCTACTTCTTGCCTGCGGTTTTGACTCTCCTGCAGATGCAATAGCAACTTCAGTCTTGGACTTAGGATAAAGACTCTCAAATCTCGATTCCTTTCCTACAATAGACTCGAAAGTCTTGTTGATATGATTTATAAGTCTTTCCCCCAAGTACTCATCTAAGCCAGTTATGAACTTGTCGTTCTTCTTCTCGGCAATATCGATAAGAGATAGTCCATACTTCGATAAGGTATCGAATTCTCCAATATATTCTAAGACTGCCCTACCATTCTGCTTAAGTTCCAAGAATTTCCTAAATAATTCTAATTTCTAAGCAGCTGGGATAAACTTGTCACTGAAGCGAGTCTCAAACTGATTCCAAGTAACTTGATCCTCGGGAGTAGCACTTTAATAGCATTCCACCAATTCATAGCCCTTCCTTGAAGATGACGCGATGTTAACTTTCTTTTCATAGCATCATCGATTACCAAATCCTCAAAGATGCGCACACAACTATCATGCCAATCTTGAACTGCCGTAGTCGATTCTGTTCCATGGAACGGCTTTCCACCAAGACTAGTATAATCCTTGTTAAGCTTGGCGAAGTCGGCTCAGCATTAGGAACTGCTCCCTAAACATCCCTAAGCTTCTCTCTAATGAAGGTAGTAAACATCGTCCTCATATTAGGGGAATTACTATTATTGGCCCCTGAACCCGTACTCCTCATATTTCAGCTCATCGTCCAATCTGTAAAGAGAAAACAATTAACCATCTCCTCAGAGGTGCCTGTGCAGTGCAACCTCATCCTTAGATATACTAATAGTATATATATAGTTTTTGAAAACAAAATATCACAAACATGCTCTCATATACGTATAATATCTCTCCCTAATGTATTCCCCTAGGTTAACTACGCAACCTAGGCTCTAATACCAAGTGTGACAGCCCAACCCAGACCTGCGGCATTTCCCCGGAAATGCGCTGTGCTAATGCCTGACTAGAACGGGGTGGTCGTCAAAAGAAAAGGGTTTGAAACGGTGAATCATCAAAGATCCTGTAGTATATCTCACAGCGCATGGAAGAAAATATAACAATAAAATAATTTGACATAAAACAGGTGAGACAGTGCATAAGTTGAAAACTAAACCATCATAGCATGGGAATCTAAAATACAACTTATGATCCAGGCCATTATTACAACTTCAAAAAAATACTGTCCCTTAAGCAAAATGGGAAAGGTACACTACTAACGCCCAAACAGCGACCAACAACAACACAGGGAGAATATATGTAAATAGTACGTGGAAGCCTCCTGCTCATCTCCGGACAGCTACTCATGCATAACCACCTAACCTATCTCTAGTCTGCTTGCTTAAGAGAACCCAGAGTAATAAGAAGAGACATAAAATTCTGGGTCAGGCAAAAGTCTAGTATGAGCGATAGCAGTAAAACAAAGCAATAACAGGTATAAATAATCATATATGAACCTGGACCTGCAACCAAAGAGTTAGCACAACAAGATGTACAATACTCTAAGGTAACACTAACATAGAGTGTAAAGTGGAAGTGTTCATGTCATGGTGACCGCAAACATCAAACATAGCAATCATCCTCACATCTCTCACTTAGTGCGTAAAGCATACAATATCCACCGCTTTGATCACCAAATCCTTTTCTATTACTATGACCACTTTACCCCTTTGGGGCCATGATGACCCCACTGCACTGGTCCATAGTCAACAATCCCTTGCTATGATAATTTTTCCCTTTGGAATTCTGATGAATCCACTACACTGGTCCATAGCCAAGATACAATCACTTTACTCTTTGGTGTCTCGACGACTCCACTGCATTGATCCATAGCCAATAACCCATCTCTTAGTGGTGGACCAAACTTATAGATATTGATAATCCCTTTGCACATGTCCCGTAGCAAAGACCAACTCTTGAAGTTAACTCGCTGGTTCTCATCTGGATCCTGAGTTCTAACTTCTTATTTGGACTATCTTTGCATCTCGGGTTTTTAGTCTTCTCCAGTTCGGTTCGAAGATTAAGCTTCCCTTCGGTTCGGAGATTTCGATTCGGTCAAGCTTGCCTCGTGGGTCCCATTCAGCTCGTGGTGGCTCTTCCGGTTCATTGTGCTCCAAACTGGGTCGTGGGGTTGACTCGTGGTGACCACAAGCTCCGGTTCATAGGTATGCTTCTTGTTTCGACTTGTGCGGCTCGAGGTCAAGCTCCATGGTTCGGTCCGCGATGCACATCCCGGTTCGTGACTAACGGCCCGTGACCCTCGAAATGAAGCAGGTAATGGTCCTCGAAGTGGAGCAGCTCGTGGTGGTTCACGATCAGGGGGTCTTACGCTGTACGACGACATTTTTGACCATTCTAACTTTTGTACGCAATCACAGATCATACCAAACAGTAGTAATAACATATAGGATCAACCACAAACAACAAAACAACAATTTAACAAGTTAAAATGGATAAAACATACCTAGCTGATTTGACATGGATCACCCCTAATTAGTCGTAGTGAATAAAAGTGCAAATCACTCACCTTAACCACAAATAAATTTCAGATCTGAAACTCTAATTGATTTGACATGGATCCCAATGTATTCCGGCAGCTCAATCTTGATTTCCATGCTAATCCACCTTAATTTGATGTAGATTTGGCTAATATGTGATTAGAAAGTAACTAAAAGGTGATTTGAGAGTTATGGGCCTAGCTGTTAATTACCATGTTAATCCCAACTAAGCTGTTTTTCCCATCTTCAAACTTTATTTCAGCCATATCTCCCAAATGGTAAGTCCGTTTGATTAATGTGACCACTCTACCGAAAGGTAACCCATCATCCGAACCCAATGGAAGTGGTTTTAGATCAAAACTCCTTACCAGTCAAAAGTTATAGGCGAAACGAGATTTTCTAGGGGTAAAATGGTCATTTAGAAATTGGCAAAAATTGTGAATGTGGGAAATGACCCCAATAGTCGTTTCCCAAAGTTACACGACCACATGACTTCGTATGAAAATGAAATAAATATTCTATGATCCTCTGATGCGTAGAATGCGGGTCATTATAATACATCCTACTGTGGAGCCAACACAATGTATCTACGGCTTAGGGAGCTGATCGATTGGGGTAGTTATTAGGGCACATCTAGTCTCGCTTTTTAGGAGCCCGTTATTATCCTTAGGGGTAACACCGGTATGTTCAGTTGGGCTGCCTGTTATTATATGGGGTAAAACCTCTCACTAGAAGTATGCCTAAGTCTACCATCTGTTGTATATGACGTAGTTGTATACACAATTATATGATTTTTGTTTGATGATAACAACCAAATAAATGTTATTTTAAATGTGTTTGTTACCGTACTGTTCTATTTATACATCACAGACATGAATATAATATTTACATTTAAATAGAATACGAGTGTACAGACATTAATATATTCACACAATATTTTATTTAAATTAAATATTAAATTTCAAACATTAAAATTGTACAACTATTTATAACTCCACTATTTTCAATTCACTTGAATATGTTTGAATATTCCTGACATGATACATCACACATGAAATTGTAATATTAAAGGAATTCAAATTAAAATAGACAGATTGAATTAAACACTACAAAATAATATTTTATTTCAATCAAATCAGTTTATTACAAATAACTGTACAATTTCATTCACGTCTATAATTGGTTTCATACACATAGATTCCTCATACATCACTCATTACTCAATATATTTACATATACACACACTGACACTTTGTCTTCAGTCTTCTGAATCTTCACGTGCTCCAATCTAGTTCATCATCTGCATACCTGTCACATACAGAAGAACACACACAGTAGACCGCAACAAAAAAATAAAAACAAATACAAGCAAATAAAGATTTATTTTTAAATTTTATTTGCCTAAGAATTACGGTGTGTTTCTCATCATTTTTCTAGACTCGGTCTGATATGCAGGGACAGGAAAAACTGTCTGATGGCTGCATGTACATACGTGTATAAATATACACGTGTGCACTGCCTCGCCAATCAGCGAGCAACTAAGGAGTAGCCATGAGGACCATCTCGACTCGGAGCAAGTGAAAATGAAGCCATATATATACACATACACATATATACATAAACATATGTGTATATATATATATATACATGTATGTATATACATGTAACATGAATGGTCGAATTACATCAAACATGGCCAAGTCAACATGATAAATAGATGGTCAAAAACAATGATGAGCATAAAATACATGGCAGCAAAGTACAAATGCAACACAAATGTAAGCAGGCAAGAATGATCGTGGTCAAGTGAAATTAACCTGGCAGATCACACATTCCAAGTCAGCCAAGTCCGAAATGTCAAGATCAAAGATACAAGGCTCAGATGTGAGCAATGGGCCGAGCCACCTCACAAGTTAAGGGAAGCTTGGTTAAAGCAGGATAGTGCATGATCAAGTCCTCACATTGAAGTATGTCTACAGCAAATTCAACCAACATGAACAAGCACAGCAGTATGACATAGTGGAGCTTTTCAAGTGATATAGATTCTAGCAACATAGCATGTAGCATGGTGATGTCAGTGGGCATGGACATGGAAGGATCAACATAGCGCAACATAGCCAACTGAAGTTCAACACAAAATGGTGCATGATGTACGTAAGTAAAGTGGTTGAGCAATATATTACTGCAGCAAGTATTCGTGCATGAATGGTAATCATACACAAGCATAAAAAGTGGATCAGTTCATGTATTGGTCGAGCTCAACAAATGTTCAAGTCAAACAGTAAGTAACGAGCAAATGACAAGTGGTCGAGACATATTCATAAACAATTCTGCACATGGATCTTGGTGTGCAACAGAATATGCAAATGAATGAAGCAGTTGACATGAGAGACAGTGGTTGAGTACATCAATGAATTACAAATACAAGTGAACACAACATAATAGCATAGGAGTACAAAGTCTAAAAGACTCAGGTCAATATGGCAAAGTGCAAGCAGCTCTGGTACAAACTACAAGTGAATGGGCAAGTGCATAAGCTAAAAATAGTTCAGCTATGGTCAGGTAACATGTCAAGACTAAAATAAACAAGGGTGTATTCACATAAGTGCATAATTCATGGCAGAGCAGATGCACACAAATGGCACGAGACAAACTAGTACAAGTAGGACACGACACAAATGGCACATGCATGTACAAGCCCAAGGGATGACCAAAATACAAACAGGAAGATGGCAATATTTTTTTAAAATTGACAGTAACATCTGGAACTCACAAAACAATGCAGTTTTTTAGACCACATGGAAATGGCAAATCCAAAATACAGTATCATGTTCGACTTCAACTAAACAACAACTTGAATGTATATATACACAATGGCAGAGTAAAACTGTAATATATAGGTGCACTAGTTTATGTCACAATAACAATGCAATAAAACCACATGTTCAATGGCAAATGGACAAAACTGTTTTATGGCAGGAAATCATACTGGATCGTAACAGTGAAGGAAAAGTAGCAAAAGATAATAACAGTAAAGAATTTTGGCAAAGAGGAAAATAGATCCCAGAAAATCAGTATTTCAGACAATAGCAAGGAGCAGAAAATATACAATAAAGCAGTTATCAATATGCATAGTATTTTTCAAATCTATTCAAATAAGGTTGTTTGAACGATTCCAAGTACAGTTCAAAAGGTTTAGAAATCAAGGGCAGAAAACTCAAGTTCAAAACAATAAATCAAATGCGAGTTTCTCACGCAAGTTTAAAGATTTCAAATTCCAGAAATCATGCTAATTCAAAGCCAAAGATCAAAATTTACGCAATATACATTCAGATGTAAAGATGACGAAAACTCCAGAGTTTCAGAAGATTTCAAAGCCCCAAAATTCACGAATACATCAATGACCAAATCATATCCGAGAAATCAGAGTCTAGGGTTTGTTTATTCCTATATAAACACCAATTCATCACTGGCCAGAGGTATCCAAGTTTCAACGCAATTAAAAGAGAAGTTCAAAGTGAAAAATCATACCAGTATTTACTTGGATCTGAATCAAGTGAGATTCGAAATCGAAGGACATCAGAGCACGAGATCAACATCGGAAATCATCAGAGTACGTGTACGGTCAATCACTTTGCAGAGAATCCAATTACAGGGCCATTGAAATTGAGATTTGGGACAAAATCGAAAACCCTAGGAGTCGCCAATTTGATTTCCAGAGAGACAAAGAAGATCGGGATAAATAAAGTGAAAATGGTGTAGCACAAGTAAAAAGGGCCGGCCAACTTTGTCTTTAAAAGGGGATAACCCATCTTATTTAAACTCCTTAGGGTTTTTAAATTTGTTATATAAGGGTTTTTATTTTCTTATTCGTTTTATAATCGAATCTATAGTTTTCTAGTTTGTCTCTGAAAACTAAAGAGACGAATTACGGGATTTGTAACTCGGGGAAATCTGGTTTCGCGGATAGAAATCAGTGCAGGATTTTGAGCGCAGTTGGGAGCGAGTTTCGCGAGTTTACAAGGGATTGTAAGCGTAGAGATTGTTTTAACTCCTAGTAGAAACCCTGGGGAATGCGGCAGTAGGCAGAGTTTTTCCGAAGCTGGGTATATCTATGTGTTAATTATTTTTCGCATTTATTCTGATTATTATCTATGCTGTTATTATTTAATTACTCTGTGAAAATCTGCGATAAACCTTATTCATCCCCCTCTAGGGTTCTACAAGTGGTATCAAAGCTGGTTTAAGGTGACAGCATGATAGGGGTTCTCGCTATATAATCATGTGGCGAAGTATTGACTCTAGCCCCTACATGCCCGTGGGTGGTTGTCCATGTCGAGAGGCAGGACTTGAAACCAGTGTCTGAGGTATCTTTGGTGGCCACCGGGGTGCGTAAAATTACTCTTAAATAGAGACACCAAGTGGTATCAGAGTAGGTATTTTTTATTTTATTTTAACTCTGGAGTCACGAATCTGTCTAATAACACTTTTTCTGAGGGTTAGTCCATAGCTAAACCACCAATGTTTAATGGAATTGATTATGCATATAGGAAAGTTAAGATGAAAATTTATTTGAGTTCAGTCGATTATGATGTGTGGGATATTATTGAAATGGGTTATAGATCTCCCACTGTTATTGTTACTAGTGTTGAAATTCCTAAATCAAAAGACATGTGGGATACTAATGATCAAAAATTATTTTCAACTAATGCCAAAGCGATGAATGCTTTAATCTGTGCTCTAGATAAAACAGAATTTAATCGAATTTCTCATTGTGAAACTGCATAGGAAATATGGCATACGTTGGAGGTCACACACGAAGGTACATCTCAAGTGAAGGAATCTCATCTCACTCTACTCAGCAATGAATATGAAAATTTCTCTATGCAAAGAGATGAAGATATAAAAGAGATGTATGGACGCTTCTCATCACTAGTCTACAATGCAAAAGCTCTTGGCAAAACCTATACCAAAGTGGAATTGATCAGAAAAATATTGAGAGTGCTACGGAAGAATTTTGAAGCTAAGGTGACGGCAATTCAAGAATCAAAAGATTTGAATAAAATAAGCATGGAGGAGTTGATTGGAAATCTCATAACTTACGAGATGGAGTTAAAAGCAAGAGAAGAACGAAAGAATTCTGAATCAAAGAAAAAGACGATCGCTCTAAATAATACTGTTGAAAGTAATGATGAAGCTGAAGAGCTAGCCATGGTTTTGAGAATGTGGGCCAAAGGAAATTACAAGTCACGAAAGAAGAATTAAAATACTGACAAGTCCGAAAGTTCAGATAGTTCAGACAATGAAGTGTTTTGCTACAATTGTAAGAAACCCAGACATATCAAGCCGAATTGCCCACAGCTCAAAAATGAGAAGAAGAAAAAGTTCAGAAGAAAGAAGAAGGCTTTGGCTGCTACATGGGATGACGAGGAAGGAGAAGAAGTTTCTGAAAGTGATGAAGAGGAAGCTAATTTGTGTCTTATGGCTCAATCTGATTCGGAAGGTAGTGAAGAGGATTCTAGTGAGGTATCGAATTTTACCTATAAAGAATAAATTTTAATGTGTCACGACCTCACAAAAATCACTGATTCTCCTGAACTAAAAGTTAAGAAATTGAAATCTGATAGGTCAAAACTAGTTCAAGAAAATAACAGTTTAGAAAGAAAACTTGAAAATGTTAAGAATTCACCGTTTTTAGAATGCAAAAAATGTCAATTTTTGAGTAATGATCCTTTGAAATTCAAAACTGATTTTGAATTACTCAAAAGTGAAAACGTGAATTTGAAAAAGGAACATCGTGGTTTTGAGAAGGAAATTGAGAAGCTTAGAGAATCTGAATAACTTGATTTTGAAAAGCGAAAACAATTTGAAATTTCTAAGTCCAGTGCTAAAATCAAAGCATTTGAAAACAAAAATTTGGTTTTGAAACAAATTGATGCTAAGAAGAGGAAAATCGCTATTAATCGTTGTTTAAATTTAATGAAAGAAAATAGCGATCTTAAATTTAAAATTCAACGACTTGAGTCAACTTTGACTAAATTTTCTAAAGGAGAGAAATCATTGAATATGTTGTTAAAAAACCAATTTTTTGTTCGGAATAAAAAGGGACTTGGCTTTGGATCTGATCAAGTTGAAAAACAAAATTCTAATTATTTTAAAAATTTCTTTAAATGGCTTTGGAATTGATCAAATTGAAATTTTTAACTCTAATAATTTCAAAGGGTTTTTAAATCATGAACAAAATAATAACTTGTTTAAAAACAATTCATTTAAACATTTTTGGGTTCCAAAAAGTAACAAAACGATTTTGAATAAGTCTAAACGAATTTGGGTTCCAAAGGGTACTATTGTGGATAGTAATGGATTGTTATATAAACGGGTTTGGGTACCAAAACGTGTAAACGAAGATAAGAGTGGTAAAACAACTTTTGTTAGACCACTCGATCCTATAAACATTTAGGTACCAAGGGAGGCTAAGGAACGACCATGCTTAAGAAAGATAGAATTCAAATTGATTCATACTATCGAATTATTTGGAGTTCCTTAGCCATAGATTCAGAGTTGGAGATTCATTGGATCACATCGATTATCTCTAAACTCGTATTTTTACTTCAATTTCTTTTTTAGTTTTTATTTCCTTTATTTTCTTTATTTTTTACTTGGCTGGTTTTGAAATCATTCGTTATTAATTGTTGAAATTCATGAATTATAATATATTTTTTGTCTCAAGTGATTTCAAATAATTATCTTCAGATTTGATCGTTGAATGTTTCTTGTGTTTGTCTAAAAATTCTCTGAGAATGTCACTTATGATTCTTGCTTTGAAAATGATCTGGTGCTGCTCTGATAAGGAAATTGATTTGATTTGTTTGAATATCTTGGTGACTGAACGATGAGTTGAAAAATTGGTAATTAAATATCTTTAAATTCCATAGACAATTTGAATTAAATATATAAGTTGTTTTAAAATCGTCTAGGAACAATCAGCATTAGAAAAATTAGATAATTTCATATTCTACTAATTGATTTTTGAAACTGATTTTCAAACTTGCACTGATATTTTCAAAAACTCCTCTTGAAATTGATATTTTCAATTTTACACTTATTTTTGATTATTTATTCAAAAATTGAAATTATTGGTTAATTTGAACCATTTTGTGAATCATCAAAATTATTAATAGATTTATGAATTTGTAATGGGTTGTGACTATGGTATAATTCATAACTAGAGGAGATGTTATTTTAGATCTCATGATGATTGGACAAATTTTATAATATCTTTGAATTAGGCTTATTTCATGACCAACTTCTATATCTACCATATTTCAGTCATTCATCATGGTTTTATTTAATTTGGGGAGTTCCAGTTACTCTTGGAATTAATAATAAAATAAAAATAATTAAATAAATAATTTATCCTTGGTATTCACTTCCATTTAAAAGTCCTCGCGGTTATGCATGGGCGAACTACCTTAATTTCTATGTGCTTCCATTCTCACTTAAAAGACCTTTGGGCTGTGCATGGATGGAACTCATTAGAGAGGATAAAGTTAAGTTACTACTAACCCCATTTAAAAGACCTTTGGGCTATGCGTGGTTAGCAAGTGCTTAACACATTTTTGAGCATATTTAAAATTTTCAAAAGTCATATTCAAATATTCAATTTTTATTCAACTCTCCTCATTCTATAAATCTATCGTATATCCATTCATTTCGAAAGTGAAATTAGCTTTTGATTTAAAGATTATTATGATTTTTTTTGATTAAATGGGATTTGCGATATATATTCTCTCTCTGAATTTGAATTTATATTTATGGTCTAAATTTTTCACTATTTCGATCTCTATTATCCTTTTGATGATAACAAAAGGGGGAGAATGATCAAGATTTTGATTGACGAGTGATTAATTCAAAAATATTTTAAGATTGGAAATTAAATATCCAGAGGGAGAATGGTCAATTGGATTTCATCATTCACATTTTTCCACATACATAGGGGGAGTTCAGTTGTGAGGGAGTAATAAATAGGGGGAGTTCAATATTCACTGTCAAACACATTTATTGTGCTCAAAATCTTCTATTTGTTTGTCATCATCAAAAGGGGGAGATTGTTGTATATGACGTAGTTGTATACACAATTATATAATTTTTGTTTGATGATAACAACCAAATAAATGTTATTTTAAATGTGTTTGTTACCGTACTATTCTATTTATACATCACAGACAGGAATATAATATTTATATTTAAATAGAATACGACCGTACAAACATTCATATATTCATATAGTATTTTATTTAAATTAAATATTATATTTCAAACATTCAAACAGTACAACTATTTATAACTACACTATTTACAATTCTCTTGAATATGTTTGAATATTTCTGACATGACACATCACACATGAAATTGTAATATTAAAGGAATTCAAATTAAAATAGACAGATTGAATTAAACACAATAAAATAATATTTTATTTCAATCAAATATGTTTATTACAAATAAGAGTACAGTTTCATTCATGTCTATAATTGATTTCATGCACACAGATTTCTCATACATCACTCATTACTCAATATATTTACATATACACACGCTAACACTTTGTCTTCAGTCTTCTGAATCTTCACGTGCTCCAATCCAGTTCATCATCTGCATACCTGTCACATACTGAAGAACACACACAACAAACTGCAACAAAAGAATAAAATTAAATACAAGCAAATAAAGATTTATTTTTAAATTTTATTTGCCTTGGAATTACGGTGTGCTTATCATTATTTTTATAGACTCGGTCTGATATGTAGGGACAGGAAAAACTGTCTGACGGCTGCATGTACACACGTATAAATATACACGTGTGCACTGCCTCGCCAATCAACGAGCAACTGAGGAGTAGCCACGAGGACCATCTCGACTCATAGCAAGTGAAAATGAAGCCATATATATATACGCACATATATACATACACATAGGTGTATATATATACATGTATGTATATACATGTAACATGAATGGTCGAATTACATCAAACATGGCCCAGTCAGCATGATAAATACATGGTCAACAACAATGATGAGCATAAAATACATGGCAATAAAGTGCAAATGCAACACAAATGTAAGCAGGCAAGAATGATCATGGTCGAGTGAAATTAACATGGCAGATCACACATTCCAAGTCAGCCAAGTCAGAAATGTCAAGATCAAACATACAAGGCTCAGATGTGAGCAATGGGCTGAGCCACCTCACAAGTTAAGGGAAGTTTGTTCAAAGAAGGATGGTGCATGATCAAGTCCTCACATTGAAGTATCTCTACAACAAATTCAACCAACATGAACAAGCACAACAGTATGACACAGTGCAGCTGTTCAAGTGATACAGATTCTAGCGACATAGCATGTAGCATGGTGATGTCAGTGGACATGGATATGGAAGGATCAACATAGTGCAGCATAGCCAACTGAAGTTCAACACAAAATGGTGCATGATGTACGAAAGTAAAGTGGTTGAGCAATATCTTGCTGCAGCAAGTGTTCGTGCATGAATGGTAAACATATGCAAGCATAAAAAGTGGATCGGTTCATGTATTGGTCGAGCTCAACAAATGTTCAAGTCAAATAGTAAGTAACGAGCAAATGACAAGTGGTCGAGACATATTTACAAACAATTCTACACATGGATCTTGGTGTGCAACAGAATATGCAAATGAATGAAGCAGTTGACATGAGAGACAGTGGTTGAGTACATCAATGAATTACAAATACAAGTGAACACAACATAAAAGCATAGTAGTACAAAGTCTAAAAGACTCAGGTCAATATGGCAAAGTGCAAGCAGCTCTGGTACAAACTACAAGTGAATGGGCAAGTGCATAAGCTAAAAATAGTTCAGCTATGGTCAAGTAACATGTCAAGACTAAAATAAACAAGGGTGTATTCACACAAGTGCATAATTCATGGCAGAGAAGATGCACACAAATGGCATGAGACAAACTAATATAAGTAGGACATGACACATGTATGTGCAAGCCCAAGGGATTACCAAAATAAAACACGAAGATGGCAATATTTTTTAAAAATTGACAGTAACATCTAGAACTCACAAAACAGTGCAGTTTTTTAGACCACATAGAAATGGCAAATCCAAAATGCAGTATCATGTTCGAGTTCAACTAAACAGTAATTTGAATGTATATATACACAATGGCAGAGTAAAACAGTAATATACATGTGCACTAGTTTATGTCACAATAAAAATGCAACAAAACCACATGTTCAATGGCAAATGGACAAAATTGTTTTATGGAAAGAAATCATACTGGAGCGAAACAGTGAAGGAAAAGTAGCAATGGGTAATAACAGTAAAGAATTTTGGCAAAGAGGAAAATGGATTCCGGAAAATCAGTATTTCAGACAACGGCATGGAGCAGAAAATATACAATAAAGCAGTTATCAACATGCATAGTATTTTTCAAATCTATTCAAACAAGGTTGTTTGAATGATTCCAAGTACAGTTCAAAAGGTTCAAAAATCTAGGGTAGAAAACTCAAGTTCAAAACAATAAATCAAATGCGAGTTTCTCATGCATGTTTGAAGATTTCAAATTCCAGAAATCACGCTAATTCAAAGCCAATGATCAAAATTTACACAATATACATTTAGATGTAAAGCTGACGAAAACTCCAGAGTTTTAGAAGATTTCAAAGCCCCAAAATTCACCCAAAATTCACGAATATATCAATGACCAAATCATATCTGAGAAATCAGAGCCTAGGTTTTATTTAATCCTACATAAACACCAATTCATCAATGGCCAGAGGTATCCAAGTTTCAACGCAATTAAAAGAGAAATTCGAAGTGAAAAATCATACCAATATTTACTCGGATCTAAATAAAGTGAGATTGCAAATCGAAGGACATCAGAGCACGAGATCAACATCGGAAATCATCAGAGCATGTGTACGGTCAATCACTTTGCAGAGAATCCTATTACAGAGCCATTGAAATTGAGATTTCGGAAAAAATCGAAAACCCTTGGAGCCATCATTTTGATTTCCAGAGAGACAAAGAAGATCGGGATAAATAAAGTGAAAAGGGGTGGAGCACCAGTAAAAAGGGTCGGCCAACTTGGTCTTTAAAAGGGGATAACCCATCTTATTTAAACTCCTAAGGGTTTTTAAATTTGTTGTATAAGGGTTTTTATTTTCTTATTCGTTTTGTAATCGAATCTGTAGTTTTCTAGTTTGTCTCTGAAAATTAGAGAGACGAATTATAGATTTGTAATTCGGGGAAATCTGGTTTCGGGGATAGAAATCAGTGCAGGGTTTTGAGCGTAGGGTTAAGAATAGTTGGGAGCGAGTGTCGCGAGTTTATAGGGGATTGTAAGTGTAGAGATTGTTTTAACTCATAGTAGAAACCTTGGGGAATGCAGTAGTAAGCAGGGTTTTGCCGAAGCTGGGTATATCTGTGTGTTATTTGTTTTCCGCATTTATTCTGATTATTATCTATGCTTTTATTATTTAATTACTCTGTGAAAATCTATGATAAACCCTATTCTCCCCCCTATAGGGTTAATTTAGATCCTACACCATCTTGTTGGGGATAAACTTGTTCATATAATACTAGTATTGGTGCTGAGAGATAGAAAGGAAAAAGTATTAGTGAAGCGCTATACATATATATATATATATATATATATATATATATATATATATATTCTATTCTGTTTATCTTGTTTACCTTGTCATACATGCCTTATATGCTATTATCCCTCTTATCCAGTTTATATGCCTGCCATGATGCTTTTACTCATTTGTATGCTAAAAGTAACTGGACTCGCCAGACTTATGTCTAACCTATTTTGTTTCCACTTCTTTCTCTTCCGTCCCCCCTCAGGTTCTCAGGGTGGGAATACTCAAGCTTGATCAGGACTCTTCTTTCCTTCTGCTTGGAGCTGCTTAGATGTACTGCTTGATTTCGTACCTTCTCTACTATGTCTATGTTTTTGGGGATTATGCTATTTTCATGTTTATCATACTCTGATGATTTTAGTATAAGACAGAAGTTTTAAGTTGATGTACTTGGTTTTATATATCTCAAACTCATGATGTAACTATGTTTTGAACCACGATGTTTTCTACTCAATAAAGTTTTAATTCCACTGTTATTTTATATCCGTCTTGTAAAATTTCTGTTTACCTATAATGCTTCACGAAACTTAATGCGTTCTCTTAAAGAGTGACATTAACGGACATGGGTGTCACAATTTACATCCGGAATGGTTAGATAACATCATATTGCATCAATGTTGGGGATTTTCATCGCTGCCCAGATCTAATTTCATTTTATTTGCATTGGATCATAAATTAGATGAGTGACATATATCTCTCACACAGAAATTACGGATCATATTGGATATATTAGGATTAATTCATGTTATACATATTAAATTCACCACTGATATGATCATATATGTTTAACTCATACTTAGACATTCTAGGATAATCTAATTTAACCATATAAAAAGACAACTTGTTAGATTAATTATGTTCTTTTGTATGTTTAGATCAGAATCATGTTAAATCCATTATTTTATGATATGTTTATGATATAAGCATGTTTATATGATCAAGAATGGATGAATCAATGTTTGTTTTGATTGAATTGAATGCATTTCTTGGATCATTTGTTAGATTTGTTTGTCGTAGAACTTAGGATTGAAGATCAGAGCAAATCGTAGGTTCAGATGGTCGGATTCAGACGAAACATATCAAAGGAGCTCTGAAGGGTACCAGAATGACAGTATGGACTAGTATCGATCCATAGGTATTGGACGTAGAGTGATGAAATTTGCAATGTGGCTTCCTAGGGAGAAAAGCGGGTCATATGCAAGTTTCGGTGCAATTTGGATGGGTCAATGTATGATCACTCGAGTATAAGTTGATGGACCAATATGAAAATTCATCGGAAAGGGATATGACTTCGATAATGGACCGATAGAAAGTGCTAGAGGATAAGATTAGAGAAATCCAACACTTAGACGATTTTCGACTAGGGGACTTTATTTTGGAGGACAAACTTTCTAACTTTTTTAATCTCAAGGACAGACGCATCAAAATTTAGTCATAAGGACAATGTATAAAAAATGACATTACATATTATCATTATGTGAAAATGTTACGCAAAACTGATACCATATACATTGTCTTTCTCATAGATATTTTTTTCCTTATGGTATATTTAATCGAAAAGTTTGTCCTTCTCACTAAATATTAAGAGCATGTCCTTAAGGTTAAAATATTAATGATTATGTCCTCTAGACTATTTTCCTGAATATTAAATTATAGAAGCTAGTCTTTAATAAATAATGCCTTAAACTTTGAAACGTCCATACTAAAATGTAAAATACAGAGGATGTAAAATAATGTGAGAGAAATAGTAATAAGTGTAAAGTGATAAATTAATTTAAAAATAAAATATTTGGAGAGAATTAAGGTGAAATTATAAAACTCCTATAATTAAGGAGAGAGTCTTAAAAGGTTCTGCTCTACTATTATTTAATAGTAGATCTTTTCTTTTTTTATTTTATAACAATAAAAAAAAATTCCCTTTGTTCCCAACACCTTTGATTTATTTTTAGAATGGAAAAAATCTGTTGACGACAAAAAATGTCGTAAACACCAAAGATTCCCAATTACTAGGAATTATAAATATGGTCGCATAGACAAGAACATAAAACAGAACATAAGCAGTAAATAACACAAGATATTTATAGTCGTTCGACCTCAGTGAGGGCCTACATCCACTTTGAAGAGTTGTTGGAATTTTACTGATCATTTGAAAGATAACAAGGTTGAGACCCTCTCATTATATTTGTTGACTATGCTACATGAAGATACAATAATCATATTTGCAAGAAATAGTAAAATGGACAGTTTTGCCCTTCTTCTTCCTCAAAGAGGAGATGCCATTAATGAAGCTCTGTGGAGGTCTCAAAGCTCAAGAATCTCTCCTTTTGAAGTGTGAGGCCATGGGGTATTTACAGGAAGTGGTTAGGTAGAAATGGGGACCATCTACATAAAATTCGTGCCTGCAGGCCTCGGCCTCGGAAAATTCGCACCTGGGCCAAGGTGCGAAATTTCGCACTTGATGCGAAATTTCGCACCTGCTAGGTATGAAATTTCGTACCTGTTAGTTGCAAAATTTCGCACCTGCAGGGTGCGAAATTTCGCACCTACCAAGTATGAAATTTTGTAGTCGGCTAGGTGCAAAATGTGTTTGGTGGACGCCTTTGGTTGAGGCTTGTTGGCTCTTCTGGGGCGTTAATGTGGCAAGGTCCTTGTTGGTGTGATCCCTCTTCAGCCTTCCTCATGCGTTCCTCGAGTTTCACCCTTGGCCCTGACTTCATGCGATGAGTTGAATCGAGCATGTCTTGAGTACTTTTGGTAACCGAATCAAAAGGTCAATTAACATTTGCCCCCTAAAGTACGTCTTATCTTGACATGATGTGCTTTGGATTGGGTTGAGATGATAGTTGGGTTGTGGATTTATCCTGCAAGTTATAGGAAAAAACATGTTGGTTAGCGGGCTCGCTCATTGTGGAGTCGTGTGCGAGCCGCTGTTGGTTTGTTATCGCACACGTGCTGCTAAGTATTCGCATGGTGGCGTTGTCATGCGTTGGCGGCGATTGGTACTCGCGGGGATACACGTGCGCGGTGGTCGAGAGGAATTTTTTTTTTTATTATTTTGAGGCATGAACTTCCAAACCACCGGGGTTCGAAATTTCGAACCGTCGTGGCTCGAAAGTTTCGAGTCGCGAGGCTCGAAATTTCGAACCCTAGAGGTTCGAAATTTCGAGCTCATAGATTCGAAATTTCGAGCTCGGTCTTGAAATGCGAAGGGACTTTTTCCCTTTTTATTATAAATAGGCCCCTCCCCCCTCATTTTTCTTCCTTCTTCTATTTTCTTCTTTGGCTGTCACTATTCCAAAAGCTTCGTTGCTCGACTTTTTTCGACTAGATTTTTAGGTAATGGATTTGGTTGCACGAGGGAAGGAAGGATGGGGGCCGAAGTACGATTGTCAGAGGAGGCTCGAGATTTCGAGCCTGGCAGGAGAGGTTTAAAAATTCGAACCTGATGGGGCTCAAATTTTCGAACCCTGTAGGGTTCGAAATTTTGAGCCTTGGGCTCGGATTTTTGATCCCCCGAGCTCAAGATTTCTCGAATACTAGAGCTCGAGATTCTAATCCCTAGGCTTTGAAATTCCGAACCCTGAAGGCTCGAATTTTCGAACCTGAGTGGTTCGAATTTTTGAACCGCCGTGGTCCGGATTTTCGAACCCTGAGGGGTTTGTATTTTCGAGCCACTTGGGCCCAAATTTTCGAACCTAAGTGGTTTGGATTTTCGAAACCTAAGGGGTTCGAATTTTCGAACCTAAGTGGCTTGAATCTTCGATCCCCGGGACAGGTTTGATTGTGTTGTCTTGGCTGGGTGTTGGCTTTTGCCGCTTCAAGCTTCGATTTCCTGACTGCCTATCCTTGGACTTATATATTGCCTATTTGACTGTATGAACGTACCAAGGCGCATATCAATAACTGTTTGGACCGGGACTCGAATCTTTCCCATAGGATAGAGCATATGTCAAGATGGTGACCGAACTGCTAGGATCTTTATAGTTTCTATGTACATTCTGATTTTTGCATGACACCGCACAAATAATTTTCACCAACGCAAGGTGTAACGACCCGGAATTTTGGGGCCAATTTAAAAATTTTATTTTAGAAATTATAATGGAATTTTAATATTTAAAATAATTTATTTTAAATAATAACGACGAAAAATTTATTTTAAACGATTAAATTTTATTTAATTATAAAAGGAGTTTGAAATGGCATGGTGAGTGGATATTCCGTTATCGTTTGATTCTCCATTAAATTATTGGATTGGTTAATTTTAATGTAAATTGCAATATTCTATTATTTGAATTGCTGTAAACATATGTGTAGATATTCTGAGTGATTGCATTAGACAATTTAATTTGGCTTGGGAATGGCATAAGCATGATAGGTTGAAATTTACAGTAATGTGAAAACTAAAATTTGGAATGAAAATGATTACTTGATTAATAAACATAGTAAATATATTCCTTGTCATTAAATTAAGCAAATTGGATATTTATGGAAGACAATAAGAAGTGACAATAATTAAGTTGATTTCGTAAATGGAAACCTAGTAAAATGTAAGTTTGTACATTTCATATTTATTCACACTAATGGGTAAACAATTGTGATTCAAATAGGGATTCACATAGATCGGATAAGATGGAAATTAGTAATTTACATAAGGATGAAGTTATAAAAATAAATCATAATGGGCAGGTTATAAATATAAATTGTAATGGACTTAAAATTAAGAATTGCAACGGGAAAGTTATAAATATAAATTAGAACGGGTAAGTTATAATTAAATTGAAAGGAAAAGAATTTATTGTGTTAATAATTAATGACTAGGGAAAAATAGTCATAGGATCTTGAATTAAGAAATAATTCAATAACATAATAAATGTAGTGGGAAGCTTAATGCATACGAAAAGTACATTTTTTTTTATGAAATATGATATTTAATTATGTGTTTTGAAATATAAAATATGCACAAATTAACAATCAGAGAAAGTGCACAAATTAACAGTCGGAGAAAATAAATCAAACATTCATTCTTACTTTATTTCCCTTTCTCTTTGCTTTTGAAATTTGAATGAAAAAGAAGAGTGGTCCCCTCATGCCTAGTCAGTAAATTAAATGTCATTTGTCACCTACTACATATGTAGAGACAAGAAAAAAAATGAAATATATATAACTAGATAAAAAATATATACATATATATTGTCTCCACTATAAAATATCCTAAACTCCCCTAAAATCCTATTTCCCAAACATAGCCGCCGCCCCCTTCTATTTTCAATGGCAGAAAAGCTCTGAAATTTCTTTGATTCTCTTTCTCAACCTATTCTATAATTCAAGATGATACCAAAGCGGAAATTAAAGAAAAAGGAATGATCTTCGATTCTATACGGACGACATGGGTTCTTTGGTGAACAACATATGGAAGGAGGAAGATGTATTATCAGCAATAACGTTTCTTTAAAATGTGATTAATGGTAATAGAGGGAAAGGATTTATTTAATTAATTTAGTTTATGTAATTCAATTTTGTAAAAACCATAACTTGTTCATATGAAAACGAAATCCAGAAATTTCAGATGTGTTAGAATCGTGGCGACGAGATCTACATTTCAAAATTGATTAGAAGCGATTTGTGGCCAATTAGAACTTCAGGAAAATTCAGATCTGAACTGTTCTGAATTACAAAGCTTGGTGAGATTTCTTTGTTTTAAAAATAATTAAAATTTAATTATCTTTCATTGTTTCAGTTCCATATATGTATGTTGATTAAATTAAATTCTGTGATGTATGGTATTGTATTTGTTGTTTGTTGATGATGATGGTTGTTGGGGTTTGTATTAATTAGATTATGTTAAACAATTTTGTGTTAATTAGATTGTTAACACGTAGAAAATATCATTTTCATTGGTTATATAAAAAATAGATTTATAAGAAAACAAAAACATCATTTTGCTAGAAATTGATATATTAAGATAAAATTCTCACTTTGATTAGAAAATGATATTTTAGAGTAGAAACATCATTTATGTTAAAATTGTCATTTAGATTAGAAATGTTAAATTAGATTAAAATACCATTTTTGATTAGACATGTTAGTTAGTATTAAAATAAAAACATGTAAATTCATGTTTTGTCATTTTAACATGTTAGTTAGTATTAAAATAAAAACATCACTTTGATTAGAGTATAAAAATGCTGCATTGGAAAACAATAACATTTTTAGTATAAAAATGCTGCATTAGAAAACAATAACATTTTTAGTATAAAAATGCTGCATTGGAAAACAATAACATTTTTAGTATAAAAATGCTGCATTGGAAAGCAATAACATTTTTAGTATAAAAATGCTGCATTAGAAGAAGATTAACATTTTAGTTAAAAATAACCTTTTGTCATATATTGTCATGTTAGTTAAAAATAACATATTTGTCGTGTATTGTCATGTTAGATTAAAAATATACTTTTAGATAGAAATATTACGCCAAATAAAAGAATCATATTTTGTAAACAAATTATGTCATTTATAACATGTCATTTATATTAGAAGATAATTGGGTCATTTACATTTACGTTAAACATGTCATTTATAACATGTCATTTATATTAGAAGATAATTGTGACGTTTACCTTAGCGTTAAATATGTCATTTATAAAAAGGTCATTTACATAGGATTTGTTAATGATAAATAAAATGTCATTTTATTGTATTAAATTGTCAAAAATATAAGTATCATTTATGTTCATGTAGAATTGTCTGCAAATGAAGTATCATTCATGTTCATTTGGAAATGCCATTTATGTCCATATAGAAATGTAAATTATATAAAAAGGACATGTTATATTAAAAGTGTTACCTTAGTTTAAAAGTGACATTATATTAAAATGTCACTTATTTAGCAATATATGTTAACATAGAAAATGTCATTCACATAGAAAAGATATGTAAATAATTCTCTTTTATTTTGTCATTAGAGAACATAGGTTAATTTATAAAAATATCATTTTTGTTAAATTTAGTATTAACATATAAATTTGTCATTTTTGTTAAATTTAGAATTGACATATAAAATTACCTTTTTTATAAATAGAAATTGTAAACTAATTCGTTTGTCATTAGAAAGAACAAACATTTATGTTAGAAACAAGCAATTATGTTAGAATTCAAGAGCGTCATTTATGTTAGAATTATAAAGAACATTTATGTTAGAAATAAACTTTTATGCTGGAATTCAAAAATATGTTACACTGCCATTTACATGTTACCCGACTTGTTTATGTTGATTGGGACGATAATTTTTACACATCGCCCAAGTGCATAAATAATTTATTTAATTATTTGTTATGTGTATGTGTTGGTTGAAACCCCACACGGGTCTTGGGTTGATATCCACACATCACCCTTGTGATTAGTTATAAGCGTTATTTATTTGACGCTTATACAGTATTAATATTCACTTTGGATGTTTGGATGTTATTAATGATCTTATCATTAGTGTAGAATACATTGCGATGTTTGAAATCCATATAATTAAATTATATGGTAATTGTTTTAGGTCTCATTCCAATTTTGAATTGAAAGAATATTTAATTTAATATTTAGTTAAAGAAAACAAATAATGACTTTGATGTTTTGAATTAAAAAGATTTTGTTTTGTTTGTTAAAAAGTTACAATGAAAAAGGTTGAATTAAAATATGAATTGGGCCATGACACGAGGTTAAGCCCAACTTATGGGATAAGTCTGCCCGGAACCAACCGGCATATCCAGCATCCATAAGTCGCAGGCTTAATGTGGGAGGTCTGGCCCAGTGTAAAATATAACTGAATAAGAAGTAATTGGGCTATTTAATATGTTTTATATAACAACGCCATTTTAACCCGAACGGGTTATCGATCAATTTAATTCACTTTAAATGAATATAAGAAGTGATTTTCAAAATAGACTATTTTGAGAATGTTAATATTTTAATATGAAAAGAAAATAAAATATTCAATTTAGACTTTAAATTGCAATGAAGTTAAAATCGTTTTAAATGAATTTATAACTATTTTATAAAGTGTGTTAAAATGGAAATCGACAATATAATATATATAATATATATAATGATTTAATGGTTAACTAGAATAAATCTTATAATTAAGATTTAAGAAAGTTTTCCAATTTATTAATATTTACTTGGAATTAAATAGAATAAATTGGATTTTTGGGTTGTCGTGAATGGTGTCTTAAATAACACTGTTCTTAACCCCAGTTAAGATAAGAATAAATCTTTTAATTAAGATTATTAGAGTTTCAATTATATTTAATAATTTGAATAAAATGATTTGTGAATTGAGTTTATCGTGAACAATATTTTTAAAAGACATCTGTTCTTTAACTCAATTTATAGTGAGAATATAACTTGGAATTTATAAATCTTTTATTAAGATTTAATAGAAAATTTTCCAAAGTAAAGTTTTCCAATTTAATATATTAAATTGGGATTGAATGGAATTTGATTTAATAATATTTGAGATGAGCTTCTGTAAAAGAAGGCCGTTAATATATATGGAATTTAAAAGGCTTTGCTGTTATTCCATTTATATTAATAGTCCGATACAAAAATTTATATCGATTATACATTGGTCTGATTTCTATGAAAATTCCATATTTAATGGAAGATGAATTTGAGTTCATGGTGAACAATGTTTTCAATGATATTAGTTCTTTAACTCAAATAAGATAAGATTAATTTCTTAAAATTTAAAAAAAAATCATTAAATAATGATTTTGATATTTAAAACCAAATTGGAGTTTTTAATAAATCTTTAAAAGAAAGATTTAAGAATAAATTTGAAGAATTTATCTTTGATAAGATAATGCGAATAATTCATTAGAAGAGTAATTCTGAATTGGAATGTGGCGTTGGATGTGTTTTTATAGTACTTAATTTTTAATTATAAAAATACGTGAGTTATTCGGAAAGACCGGGTTTAACCCATTCCGACTAATTACTACGACGATGAGGAGCCGAAGATGAAGACGGTGGTTGAAGGTCGACGATCTTCACATCGAATGGATGTGTTGCTGCTGAGACCCTTGATGGGAGTAGCTACCTTGAAGGGGCTTCAGTGGTGGCCGTCCGGACTATTGTTGATTGTTCGGATTTGGTTTTCGCTCAATCCCAGAGCATAAGCTAGTAAATGGATGTGTATCTGACATTGGATTTCGTTCCATGTGAATTAAATTGATCTTTATTAATGTATATCTGATTGGTGGTGGAGAATTTATTCTCTTCTTAACACCCTGGTATATATTAATAATGATTGATCGCATGACGTAAATTGTTAATGTGGCACGCCAAGATGCAATTGATCAAGGCTTTTGTTGAAAAGCAGGGCATTGTGGGATGATCAAAATATAGCCTATCACGGCATAGCTTTGTGTATATCGTGACTTTGCGAGCCTCACACCCCGGTATGAGTCAAAAGCGGGATACGGACCGTAGGGAGTGCACACATTTCTTTCTAGCTAGAGTGATGTCAGGGACCTACCAGCGCTGACATTTTACTTATGTGGATGATGGATTTTGAGGCGCCTCGGATTTATAGGTCGTTAGTGGTTATATTATAGGTTCAAAGGAACCGGGAAGCGTGTGTTCAGGCATAACTAATCCAGCCATTGCACTATTGGCGGACCGACCCTACCGCATCCAAGGGTTGCCCATAGGTGTGATCCTGAGGCATTTGCTAGAGTGTCTCGAATCGGAGAGGAGCTTGCCCCTAGCCTCGACTCATGATGGAAATCCAATTTCCAATACGACCTTGCGGTTTTAATTGTAGAACTAGTATGGCGACATAGTAGGATGGGGTACTATGCCGTCTATGATTGATACATTATGATTGAAATGTTTTTAAAATACATATACCCATATATATATATACGCACTAATATCAAATCCGTTTTATCGTATCAAGCATCTTTTGACCATTATAAGGTAAAACCCTATCCTCCGGTTTGCGTTGCATTGTGTGATGGGACTTGGGTCTTATAATGGTTTCATTTTTCTAAAAATCATTGCGTTGTTTAACGATTTACTTTAATTTATGCACTGGCAATCCAATGGAGTAAACCCGTTCCGCGTTAGCGGCGTGGTCCTGTGATTAGCCTTATTAGTAGATAAGTTAAGTTAAGATTTCTCATACCAGTCCCATGACTGACCTGTAGTTTGTTTCACTGGCAAACTCGGGTGCCCATATTTTCCACACGGGCAGTCGAGTAGCTTTTTGCAGATATATTTACAGGATCCTGGTTTACAGTTGAAGCGATATTCGGAAATCTCTGTATCCGTGTATTCCTTTCAGTTGTATATTTGTATTATTTTTCCGCTGCTATGTAAATGTAATTTAAATCTCTAATATCATTGTATTTCTTTTATGTAATAAGTATTCATACTCTGATATATTATTGTACTCTGATGTAATTGTTGTAATCAGCAATAAAATGCTCTTTAGTTTGTGTTCTGATGTGTATTGTTCTCAAGGCAATCTAGGCTTTCCTTTACGGGGAAGTTTGGATCGTTTCAGTTGGTATCAGAGCTTTGGTTTACAGAGCTCGAGAACAAGACACATTAGAACCGAACGAAAGGATTCATCAGAGATTGGATTAATAATATCCAATAAGAATAACTCGTTAGAGATGGGATCAGTAGTATCCTAGAATGAGTGTGAAGAGTATTATTTTCCTTGAAAATATAAAAATAAAAAATAAAATTAGTTTTGAAAATTTTATCCTAATATACGTTTTTTAATATATTATATTTTAATGTGGACAATTGAGTATATAAAGATTTCGAATATACGAGTAATTAACGGATATTCGAAGTTTTAATATACTGGATAGATATAGAATCACACTCTAGTCGCCCGGAGATAATTCTGATGATCGGTGCACCATCACTAGTATTTATGTTCGAGACTCAAAAGTGGGATTTCTATACATTTCCATTGACTGGTATGAGAACCAAAACTAGATAGGATATACTGCTGTGATTTGCTCTAAAAATATGATATTTGACTATATATAAAAGTTATATATATTTGAAAAGTTAACCACCTAATTGATTGCTGGTTGTGATGTTTGTTAATTACTTTAGCTAATAAAACTATTGAAATCAATAAATAAAAAAATTAGTTAAGGTAGTTAATTAAACAACTATTAGCTTCGTTCCTTTTCGAGGACGAAAAGATTTTAGTGGGGGCGATTGTAACGACCAGGAAATTTGGGGCCAATTTAAAATTTTTATTTTAGAAATTTTAATGGAATTTTAATATTTAAAACAATTTATTTCAAATAATAACGACGAAAAAATTATCTTAAACGAATAAATTTTATTTAATTATAAAAGGAGTTTGAAATGGCGTGGTGAGTGGATATTCCGTTATCGTTTGATTCTCCATTAAATTATTGGATTGGTTAATTTTAATGTAAATTGCAATATTCTGTTATTTTAATTGCTGTAAACATATGTGTAGATATTCTGAGTGATTGCATTAGACAATTTAATTTGGCTTGGGAATGGCATAAGCATGATAGGTTGAAATTTACAGTAATGTGAAAACTAAAATTTGGAATGAAAATGATTACTTGATTAGTAAACATAGTAAATATATTCCTTGTCATTAAATTAAGCAAATTGGATATTTTTGGCAGACAATAAGAAGTGACAATAATTAAGTTGATTTCGTAAATGGAAACCTAGTAAAATGTAAGTTTGTACATTTCATATTTATTCACACTAATAGGTAAACAATTGTGATTCAAATAGGGATTCACATAGATCGGATAAGACGGAAATTAGTAATTTACATAAGGATGAAGTTATAAAAATAAATCATAATGGGCAGGTTATAAATATAAATTGTAATGGACTTAAAATTAAGAATTGCAACGGGAATGTTATAAATATAAATTAGAACGGGTAAGTTATAATTAAATTGAAAGGAAAAGAATTTATTGTGTTAATAATTAATGACTAGGGAAAAATAGTCATAGGATCTTGAATTAAGAAATAATTCAATAACATAATAAATGTAGTGAGAGGCTTAATGCATACGAAAAGTACATATTTTTTTTTTATGAAATATGATATTTAATTATGTGTTTTGAAATATAAAATATGCACAAATTAACAATCAGAGAAAGTGCACAAATTAACAGTCGGAGAAAATAAATCAAACATTCATTCTTACTTTATTTCCCTTTCTCTTTGCTTTTGAAATTTGAACGAAAAAGAAGTATGGTCCCCTCATGCCTAGTCAGCAGATTAAATGTCATTTGTCACCTACTACATATGTAGAGACAAGAAAAAAAATGAAATATATATAACTAGATAAAAAATATATACATATATATTGTCTCCACTATAAAATATCCTAAACTCCCCTAAAATCCTATTTCACAAACATAGCCGCCGCCCCCTTCTATTTTCAATGGCAGAAAAGCTCGGAACTTTCTTCGATTCTCTTTCTCAACCTATTCTATAATTCAGGATGATACCAAAGCAGAAATTAAAGAAAAAGGAATGATCTTCGATTCTATACGGACGACATGGGTTCTTTGGAGAACAACATATGGAAGGAGGAAGATGTATTATCAGCAACAACGTTTCTTTAAAACGTGATTAATGGTAATAGAGGGAAAGGATTTATTTAATTAATTTAGTTTATGTAATTCAATTTTGCAAAAACCATAACTTGTTCATATGAAAACGAAATCCAGAAATTTCAGATGTGTTAGAATTGTGGCGACGAGATCTACGTTTCAAAATTGATTAGAAGCGATTTGGGGCCAATTAGAACTTCAGGAAAATTCAGATCTGAACTGTTCTGAATTACAAAGCTTGGTGAGATTTCTTTGTTTTAAAAATAATTAAAATTTAATTATCTTTCATTGTTTCAGTTCCATATATGTATGTTGATTAAATTAAATTCTGTGATGTATGGTATTATATTTGTTGTTTGTTGATGATGATGGTTGTTGGGGTTTGTATTAATTAGATTATGTTAAACAATTTTGTGTTAATTAGATTGTTAACACATAGAAAATATCATTTTCATTGGTTATATAAAAAATAGATTTATAAGAAAACAAAAACATCATTTTGCTAGAAATTGATATATTAAGATAAAATTCTCACTTTGATTAGAAAATGATATTTTAGTGTGGAGACATCATTTATGTTAAAATTGTCATTTAGATTAGAAATGTTAAATTAGATTAAAATACCATTTTTGATTAGACATGTTAGTTAGTATTAAAATAAAAACATGTAAATTCATGTTTTGTCATTTTAGCATGTTAGTTAGTATTAAAATAAAAACATCACTTTGATTAGAGTATAAAAATGCTGCATTGGAAAACAATAACATTTTTAGTATAAAAATGCTGCATTGGAAAACAATAACATTTTTAGTATAAAAATGCTGCATTGGAAAGCAATAACATTTTTAGTATAAAAATGCTACATTAGAAGAAGATTAACATTTTAGTTAAAAATAACCTTTTGTCATATATTGTCATATTAGTTAAAAATAACATATTTGTCATGTATTGTCATGTTAGATTAAAAATATACTTTTAGATAGAAATATTACGCCAAATAAAAGAATCATATTTTGTAAACAAATTATGTCATTTATAACATGTCATTTATATTAGAAGATAACTGGGTCATTTACATTAGCGTTAAACATGCCATTTATAACATGTCATTTATATTAGAAGATAATTTGTACATTTACCTTAGCGTTAAATATGTCATTTATAAAAAGGTCATTTACATAGGATTTGTTCATGATAAATAAAATGTCAAAAATATAAGTATCATTTATGTTCATGTAGAATTGTCTGAAAAAGAAGTATCATTCATGTTCATTTGGAAATGCCATTTATGTCCATATAGAAATGTAAATTAGATAAAAAGGACATGTTATATTAAAAGTGTTACCTTAGTTTAAAAGTGACATTATATTAAAATGTCACTTATTTAGCAATATATGTTAACATAGAAAATGTCATTCACATAGAAAAGATATGTAAATAATTCTCTTTTATTTTGTCATTAGAGAACATAGGTTAATTTATAAAAATATCATTTTTGTTAAATTTAGTATTAACATATAAATTTGTCATTTTTGTTAAATTTAGAATTGACATATAAAATTACCTTTTTTATAAATAGAAATTGTAAACTAATTCGTTTGTCATTAGAAAGAACAAACATTTATGTTAGAAACAAGCAATTATGTTAGAATTCAAGAGCGTCATTTATGTTAGAATTATAAAGAACATTTATGTTAGAAATAAACTTTTATGCTGGAATTCAAAAATATGTTACACTGCCATTTACAAGTTACCCGACTTGTTTATGTTGATTGGGACGATAATTTTTACACATCGCCCAAGTGCACAAATAATTTATTTAATTATTTGTTATGTGTATGTGTTGGTTGAAACCCCACACGGGTCTTGGGTTGATATCCACACATCGCCCTTGTGATTATTTATAAACGTTATTTATTTGACGCTTATACAGTATTAATATTCACTTTGGATGTTTGGATGTTATTAATGATCTTATCATTAGTGTAGAATACATTGCGATGTTTGAAATCCATATAATTAAATTATATGGTAATTGTTTTAGGTCTCGTTCCAATTATGAATTAAAAGAATATTTAATTTAATATTTAGTTAAAGAAAACAAATAATGACTTTGATGTTTTGAATTAAAAAGATTTTGTTTTGTTTGTTAAAAAGTTACAATGAAAAAGGTTGAATTAAAATATGAATTGGGCCGTGACACGAGGTTAAGCCCAACTTATGGGATAAGTCTGCCCGGAACCAACCGGCATATCTAGCATCCATAAGTCGCAGGTTTAATGTGGGAGGTCTGGCCCAGTGTAAAATATAACTGAATAAGAAGTAATTGGGCTATTTAATCTGTTTTATATAACAACGTCATTTTAACCCGAACGGGTTATCGATCAATTTAATTCACTTTAAATGAATATAAGAAGTGATTTTCAAAATAGACTATTTTGAGAATGTTAATATTTTAATATGAAAAGAAAAGAAAATATTCAATTTAGACTTTAAATTGCAATGAAGTTAAAATCGTTTTAAATGAATTTATAACTATTTTATAAAGTGTGTTAAAATGGAAATCGACAATATAATATATATAATATATATAATGATCTAATGGTTAACTAGAATAAATCTTATAATTAAGATTTAAGAAAGTTTTCCAATTTATTAATATTTACTTGGAATTAAATAGAATAAATCAGATTTTTGGATTGTCGTGAATGGTGTCTTAAATAACACTGTTCTTAACCCCAGTTAAGATAAGAATAAATCTTTTAATTAAGATTATTAGAGTTTCAATTATATTTAATAATTTGAATAAAATAATTTTGAATTGAGTTTATCGTGAACAATGTTTTTAAACGACATTTGTTTTTTAACTCAATTTACAGTGAGAATATAACTTGGAATTTATAAATCTTTTATTAAGATTTAATAGAAATTTTTCCAAAGTAAAGTTTTCCAATTTAATATATTAAATTGGGATTGAATGGAATTTGATTTAATAATATTTGAGATGAGCTTCTGTAAAAGAAGGCTGTTAATATATATGGAATTTGAAAGGCTTTGCCATTATTCCATTTATATTAATTGTCCAATACAGAAATTTATATCGATTATACATTGGTCCGATTTCTATGAAAATTCCATATTTAATGGAAGATGAATTTGAGTTTATCGTGAACAATGTTTTCAATGATATTAGTTCTTTAAATCAAATAAGATAAGATTAATTTCTTAAAATTTAAAAAAAATCATTAAATAATGATTTTGATATTTAAAACCAAATTGGAGTTTTTAATAAATCTTTAAAAGAAAGATTTAAGAATAAATTCGAAGAAATTATCTTTGATAAGATAATGCGAATAATTCATTAGAAGAGTAATTCTGAATTGGAATGTGGCGTTGGATGTGTTTTTATAGTACTTGATTTTTAATTATAAAAATACGTGAGTTATTCGGAAAGACCGGGTTTAACCCATTCCGAATAATTACTACGACGATGAGGAGCCGAAGATGAAAACGGTGGTTGAAGGTTGACGATCTTCACATCGAATGGATGTGTTGCTGCTGAGACCCTTGACGGGAGTAGCTACCTTGAAGGGGCTTCAGTGGTGGCCGTCCGGACTATTGTTGATTGTTCGGATTTGGTTTTCGCTCAGACCCAGAGCATAAGCTAGTAAATGGATGTGTGTCTGGCATTGGATTTCGTTCCATGTGAATTAAATTGATCTTTATTAATGTATATCTGATTGGTGGTGGAGAATTTATTCTCTGCTTAACACCCTGGTATATTAATAATGATTGATCGCATGACGTGAATTGTCAATGTGACACGCTAAGATGCAATTGATCAAGGCTTTTGTTGAAAAGCAGGGCCTTGTGGGATGATCAAAGTATAGCCTATCACGGCATAGCTTTGTGTATATCGTGACTTCGCGAGCCTCACACCCCGGTATGAGTCAAAAAGGGGATACGGACCGTAGAGAGTGCACACATTTCTTTCTAGCTAGAGTGATGTCAGGGACCTACCAGCGCTGACATTTAACTTATGTGGATGATGGATTTTGAGGCGCCTCGGATTTATAGGTCGTTAGTGGTCATATTATAGGTTCAAAGGAACCGGGAAGCGTGTGTTCAGGCATAACTAATCCAGCCATTGCACTATTGGCGGACCGGCCCTACCGCATCCAAGGGTTGCCAATAGGTGTGATCCTGAGGTATTTGCTAGAGTGTCTCGAATCGGAGAGGAGCTTGCCCCTAGCCTCGACTCATGATGGAAATCCAATTTCCAATACGACCTTGTGGTTTTAATTGTAGAACTAGTATGGCGACATAGTAGGATGGGGTACTATGCCGTCTATGATTGATACATTATGATTGAAATGTTTTTAAAATACATATACCCATATATATATACACACTAATATCAAATCCGTTTTATCGTATCAAGCATCTTTTGACCATTATAAGGTAAAACCCTATCCTCCGGTTTGCGTTGCATTGGGGATGGGACTTGGGTCTTATAATGGTTTCATTTTTCTAAAAAGCATTGCGTTGTTTAATGATTTACTTTAATTTATGCACTGGCAATCCAATGGAGTAAACCCGTTCCGCGTTAGCGGCGTGGTCCTGTGATTAGCCTTATTAGTAGATAAGTTAAGTTAAGATTTCTCATACCAGTCCCATGACTGACCTGTAGTTTGTTTCACTGGCAAACTCGGGTGCCCATATTTTCCACACGGGCAGTCGAGTAGCTTTTTGCAGATATATTTACAGGATGCTGGTTTACAACTGAAGCGGTATTCGGAAAGCTCTGTATCCGTGTATTCCTTTCAGTTGTATATTTGTATTATTTTTCCGCTGCTATGTAAATGTAATTTAAATCTCTGATATCATTGTATTTCTTTTATGTAATAAGTATTCATACTCTGATATATTCTTGTACTCTGATGTAATTGTTGTAATCAGCAATAAAATGCTCTTTAGTTTGTGTTCTGATGTGTATTGTTCTCAAGGCAATCTAGGCTTTCCTTTACGGGGAAGTTTGGGTCGTTTCACAAGGGGTACAGGCTTTTTCGCTATGATGTCTAATACTGGTATATTAAATTATAGCGAGCCATGCAAACAAGATTGAGGACTAGGAAACTTCTGGAAGCCGAGGCTTCCCCTCCATCGTCTCACACTTCTGATTCTACGAACAACGCCAGCTCTGGAAGCTGCGAGCTTGAGACAACCGAAGAATCGGTTCCTTCCCAGTCGGGGATCTCACTTGAGGTGTCGGAGCATGGGAATACATTGAGAGGCTACATGCTCTAGTCGTACATGCCGTGATGGAAAATGTGGGCATTATGGGTGGTGGTGAGCCGCCTTCCACAGTAGCTCCGGACATGCTACCTGACGCATTTATTTTGGATAATCCACCGGACTCAGTGCCATCGCGCTGTGATGCCACGGCAGTTAGAAAGTTGGCATTGCAGTTTAACATCCCGGAAGGAGAAGCTCATGCCCCTAGAACGAGTGGAAGGGCCCGTGCACCGCCTGAGGGTTTCACTACTTGGAATCGACACACTTGCTTTGCGGAATGCATGCCCCCGGCCAATGACTTTATTCGAGAAATGTTATTATACTTCCGCCTCCCACCTTCACAGTTGCACCCGAATGCTTACCCTTCGCTCTTGGGTACTTGCGTTCTTTTCCGAGAGTTCCTACACTGGGAGCCCACCGGAGAGGATATTCGGTATCTCTTTCATTTTAGGCGATCAACTGGTGGATAGTCCTCCCAGTGGTTCATGGAAGCATCTCCCGCTACTATTCTCAACCCTATGAACCATGTTTAACCATATGAACCACGTTACAGCTCCTCATCAAATATATTGTTCATCCACATATTACTAATTTATCTTTATCTCTGTATATTTTTATCCAACCGTCGTTCATTTCCACTTGCAGACACAGAAACCTATTTCGTTGCCAATCGCTTCACTACCTTGCTAGCATTGGATTGTGGCTTGCTATCTTCAATTCGGGTAACATTTTACTTCATTTGATTTTTTTTCAAACCTTACGCGTTTATTTTACATTCAACAATATACGGCATGGTACTTTCCACCGTTCTTTTCAACATTATTTTCCTAAGATTATGTCCGCCGGTTGGATGCCTCTTTTGCATCTTTTAATCCACATTTTGCCTTTGCTATAGCTATTGAGTTGGATTTTATTTATCAGACGTTCGAGGATGTGAGAAGTTATACATGATTTAATTTGTCAACATAATTTTCCATCTTTTTTTGTAATGATCAGCAATTTCAGTATTTTATTCTATGTTATCCGTCTATCTCTGCTTATATACTTTTCAACCTTTTTACTCCATGTATAAAATTTAATAATATTTGTGGTAAACCAATATTTGATATTAATTTTTTATATAGGATAATTTCCTGACTTCGAATACTGATACATTTGTTACTAAGACTAATATTTCGAACAAATATATACTCCAAATGATGTAAAATAACACTGACCCTACTTTTTAGTAATACATTATTTGGCTGGAAATTAACTGAAATTCAGTTGGATGAAAGAACTGGGACATGCTGTTTGGCAAACTGGGAGTTGCCTACTTGGTCAAGTAACAGAAGCCAAGACATTTCACTTCACCAATAACTCCTTATTTCCTCTCCCTAAACAATTTTTTTTCCCTAACCCAACAATGCATCTGCCGTAGTAGACCCACCATACCTCTGATCGAAAAATCCCTTCAAAAAAATCAACCTAGATCGACAAGCGTCCTGGTGAATCAACCGACTGTTGGAGTTATTCGACTTTCAACAGTTATAAGTAGACGATGTCCACGCCGTTGAATTATACTTCAAATTTAGGTCAATTTATACAATTCTCGAATATTATTGTTCAACATATCGTAAGGTTAGTTTTAATCAAATGAATTAACAATAACTTTATTCTATATTTATTTTAATTTGGGAGCATGACAGGGATATAAAAGTTTTGAAATCTGTTTGTATTATATCAGTTTTTTTATTTATAACGCCCTTTTATTCGACTAAAACTAATGATAGATCTTATTTTAATATGTATGTTTGTTTACAATATTTATTCCATTTATTTTGTATGCTTATATTACCTGAAGTTGCTTTATTAGAAATAAAGCCTGCATGGATTGTACAAGTTAAACATTATAAACATAAAGGTGGAATTGACATTATATGATAGACTAACATGCCTATATGTACCAACGTACCTATATATCTGTGCAATATTGTTATAGTCAAATTTGTGTCTTAAGATCCCTTTGAACTTTGCTTTCCTGAATTCAAGACAATTTTATTTCTCCAAATCAATTTTCGTCCTGTTACTATTACTTTGTTACGTTTCTTCAACTATAGGTTCATGAAAAACATTAGAAATCTTTTAAGGATAATGGATGCCTGTGATTGATGGTTGGGTAGATGGATGTTGGATGGTAGGATATACATTCTTCTTAATTTGGAGATTTCGGGGACGAAATCTTTTAAGTAGGGGAGAATGTAATACTCTGTAATTTTAAAATATTAAAATTAACAAATTTAAGAACACTTAATTTTTAGAAAAATAATTAAGTTAAAAGGGTTGTGCCATTGCGTTCGTCTCGGAATTCTTCTTGGGAAGAGTCCGAGTTTGCGTAAATCGGACACCGTATGAAAAAGTTATGAGGCTCGAAAGATTTAAAAGATAAGCAGAATTAAAACAAATAATTCGAAATTCAAAACCCAAAAAAAGGGAGAGCGGGAAAAATCCCGCCAGGGGTGTCAACCCCCATGGGGGGTGTCGATACCCCCAGGTGGGTGTCGACCCCTTTTCATATTCGGACGGAAATTTCTGGACAGCTTCCAGATGATGTGTTTTTCTGTTTTGTATGGTTTTGACGGCTCCTAACCTAATCTAAAGTTCCTAGTTCACCCCATATACCTATAGATAAGCACCTAACCTAAACCTAATTTCATTAAACTAATTAATGGCACCTCCATGCTGCTCTAATCTAAATTAACCTAGCCTTTCTTCTCCAACCAAAATCAAAGTAGAGATTTAGAGATAGCTCTTCTTCAACAATCAAATTAGAAGATTATTCAAGATCAGAATTGCTATGACAACGATTAATTCTGTCTTCTAAGAATCCTGTCAGTGCGAGTCCATGTTACTTTCACATATAATTGAATTAAAAGTGATTGTGATAAGATTGTAAATTGGATTTTATGAACATGCCTGTAAAATGAATCGTATCAAGTTTAGTAAATTCTTATCTTCTAGATTCATATCCAAATTTATGTTATCATATGTCTTTTGGATCTATTTTATTGTTCTATGCCAGTTTATATTCCATATGCCTATTGGATCTATTTTATTGTTCTATGGCAGTTCATATTTCATATGCCTATTTTTATGTCAGTTTTGATGTCATGGTTTTTTCCCTTCTTCTCTTCTTTTCCTTTTTATTTTTGAGATTAGGCTAACTTCGAGCTTAATTATATTACGTTGAATCATACGTACGAATGACGTGGGAACGTTGTGGAAAAAGCTTGGGAAAATATTGAATAATATGTAATTAGGCATAAATTGGTACAATTTGTATACATGGAATTATAGGCATAATTTGGAATTAGAATTATAAACGTAACTTGAATCGGAAATTATGGGCAATTGGAATATATGTTATAATTCAGAACTTGAAATTGGGTTTGAAGAAAAGAAGAGATAATGAAAAGCCTAAGACACGAGTCTAGACTTGATTTGCGGTAGAAGTCTGCCCGGAACCACCCGGCATATACAGCATCCACCAACGGTAGTCTAATGTGAGAGATCAAAGGTAGAAATTAGATGCATAATAATGCAAAGACACGAGGTTAGATTTGGTTTGCGGTATAAGCCTGTCCGGAACCACCCGGCATATCCAGCAACCGCAAAACGACAATCTAATGTGAGAGGTCTTGCAAGATTACGATTATAATGAGTTAATGAACACTTAACCAAGATAAGACATGTGGTAAGACATGGGAATAATAAAGGGTTAAGTGGATAACATGGGTAGCATGTGAGTGAAACATAATAAAAGCACTTAACCAAGATGAGACATATGATAAGACATGAGGATAAAAATGGGTTAAGTGAGAATTCCTAGTGGGGATCAAGCTTATGAGGGAAGCTTGTGTCAAGTGTATGGTCCCTTTTCAACCAGTAACCCATTTTAGTATCCATATGATCTCGAATTAGGTCGAGGACAGGGACACGCTTACTGGGGTTGGTTGTAAGAGGTCAATAAAGAGTTAGCGATGGTAGTGCAAGTCCAATGGAGTCATGTGCAAGCGTGTGTTCGGGCTGGTAGGTAAGAGGCTGTTACATCATGTAGGTATAAGCTGTGCATTTCAGTAGTATCTGGGTTTCCACCTTAGGGAGTGATACACCCTATGGTGGGACCAGCACAGGTATCTACGAGGTTATGGAGCCGATCGAATGGGGAGGGTACATCTAGTGGGAGTGATACACCCTATCGGGGTTGCCTTTTTTCTTTCCTCCTCCCCCCCCCCCCCTCCAAGGTTCTAAGGGTGGGCACGTTGAAGCTTGATTCGTACTTTCTTGCTTGAAGTGATGAAAGTAAAGCTTAGCTTTGTTTCTCTTTCATATGGAATTTTGGATTGGGGATTATGGTTTTAAAAATATTTTACTCTGATGCCTTTTGTACAAGACTGATATTATGTACTTGGTTCTGTTGTGATGGGTGAGAAGATGTAACCATACTTATTTCTGTTTCCGCTGCAATAAAGTTATAAATTTTTCAAGTACTATTTTATGTATATGTCTTGTAATATTCTGTTTTGTCTACTTATAACGCTCCACGAAACTTAATGCATTCCCTTTGTGAGTGACATCAACGGACGTGGGGTGTTACAATAGACTATAAGCAATAGGGCTGATATATATACACAGAAACACTAAAACATATACATATAGTGATGGAATCACATGCACCTGGGTTGATGAAAGGTAATGTGGATTGGTCAGGTAAGAAATTATGGGCTGACATATGTTGAATAACATTAACAGCAAGAAATATTTCAAAGGACTGAAAAGCAGAAACCAAGCCGTTTGAGTGGTGACATCTGTCCCACTTCAGTTAACACGTTATTTTCTTCGCTCTGATTTTCAAGAGTTATGCTAGAATGCCCGAAAAAGTTTTTGTCAAAAACTAAGAAATAAGGGTAAATCCAAAATTTAAGGGGGTAAGTATTGAATTCAAGGGGGGTATTTGTGTAATTCAAGGCGTGGGCCTCCTATTTTTTTGTCTCTGGTGGATTTTTTGACAAATTTTTTTTTTTTGTCATAGTAGCATTTTTGGATTTTCAATTACTGTAATCCCACGTTCAAATCCCTAATTCCATCTTCCCCCGCTTGATTTCTGATCGAAAATGTCGACTTATGGCAATCGGACGATGTTCTGACATTATCGCCCCAAATTATCTCTTCTCAACTAACCCCTTCCCACTGACGATCTGCTTCCCGGCCATCCCCGTCGTTGGCAACCACGCCGGTCACGTACTATTGTTCTCCTATCTTTATTTCTTATCAAAACTGTTTGCCGACCTAAAGTCGTCATCCCTCCTCCCACCTTTACCGGCAGTCAGACTCCACCCTTCCGATTGTTGAAGTAATAGTGTTAAGCCCCCAAAGTAGATCTTCCCTAAGGTCTGAAGCAATCGGTGGCATGCAGTTTGAAGGCATTTGTATCAATAATGATGGAGCAGGTAATTCAACAAACACTTCAGATTCGCATATTAAAGCTAGAGATGACACGTCAGCAATTATTAACATAAATAAATGGCAGCATAAAGAGGGAAAGATGGATTCTATCAGCAAACCCAGATTCGCAGATCTTTGAATAAGGCAAGGAATCAGTGTGTACTTGCCCAAGATAATTGAGGAGAAACATATTTGTTATTAAATCATGCAGTGCATATTTATTATTAAATCATGCAGTGCATATTTGTTATTAAATATGCAGTGCATATATGTTATTAAATCATGCAGTGCATATTTGTTAACAAATCATGCAGTGGGTATTATGGACTTTATAATAGGTCCAACTGAAGAATTCTTGCTGTTTAAATATGGGGTAACCTTCAATGATTCGCTATGTAGTTTGTTTTGGGAGATTTTCTCTCATAATTTTCAAGCCTTGTCAAACATTTGCTGAATTAATTAATAAAGCTCTCCTTCTTTCCTATTTCACTATTTTCTTTCTACTGTTGTTTTCCTTTTATTTAATTATTCACTCTGGCAAGCAAAAATCCGCTTTTTATTCAAGTAATTTGAGTGCTAATGGAGTCGATAATCACTAGAAATCAATCGAAGAAACTGGGGCATAACAAATTGGTATCAGAGCCTAAACGGTCCAAACAAGATCGGATCAACATTCAAACTTCTGTCCAGATTAGGGAATTGCAAGAATACCATCAAGATCTCAATATCAAAGTCGGTCAAATGCAAGAAACATTAGACGGCATCACTAAAGAATTGAAAGAAATGAGAATCCAGCCTGCAAATCCAAGAAGCCCCTACATCTTTAACCAAAATGAAATTAGTTCTGCAAATTCAACTAGACATACAACCATGGCAGCAGCAAAACTGTACACTACTATATTCAATCTCAAACAATCAACAACTGTAGTGGCTTACTTATCCCAGTTTGAACAATTGCAAGGTATGTTCGATGCTTTACCTGATCAATTCTTGTTGGAAAATTTCGTAGATGGTCTCAAGGAAGAAATCAAACGCGATGTATTAGCGCTGCACCCTGTTGATTTCAAACATTGTTATGCCATAGTTTCTTTGATTGATTTCTAGTGATTATCGACCCCTTTAGCACTCAAATTACTTGAATAAAAAGAGGATTTTTGCTTGCCAGAGTGAATAATTAAATAAAAGGAAAACAACAGTAGAAAGAAAATAGTGAAATAGGAAAGAAGGAGAGCTTTATTAATTAATTCAGCAAATGTTTGACAAGGCTTGAAAATTATGAGAGAAAATCTCCCAAAACAAACTCCACAGCGAATCATTGAAGGTTACCCCTTATTTAAATAGCAAGAATTTTTCAGTTGGACCTATTATAAAGCCCATAATACCCACTGCATGATTTGTTAACAAATCATGCACTGCATGATTTAATAACAAATATGCACTGCATATTTAATAACAAATATGCACTGCATGATTTAATAATAAATATGCACTGCATGATTTAATAACAAATATGTTTCTCCTCAATTATCTTGGGCAAGTACACACTGATTCCTTGCCTTATTCAAAGATCTGTGAATCTGGGTTTGCTGATAGAATCCATCTTTCCCACTTTATGCTGCCATTTATTTATGCTAATAATTGCTGACGTGTCATCTCCGGCTTTAGTATGCGAATTTGAAGTGTTTGTTGAATTACCTGCTCCATCATTATTGATACAAACGCCTTCAAACCGCATGCCACCGATTGCTTCAGACCTTAGGGAAGATCTACTTTGGGGGCATAACAAACATGCCGTAAGCTTGGCCAAGGTTTTCGAATTCTAAAGAGAAAATAAAATAAAGATTAAATTCGGCAAGACATCTAAGAACACCGGTGGGACAAAGAAAATTAAGGCTGAAGATAAGGCGGTTGTTCCAAAAAGTGATGATGAATCATAGGAGGTAGAGATGAGTGATGACTGGAAGCATAGAGAAATTTGTACTGCTGATGATGAAGCAGCAGAAAGCCATTTGGGTCAACATAGTAAAGGAACTCAAGAAATCAAGATAAACGAAAATGTTGCTAACTACGGCGATGATGGTGAATTGCAGTATGGTTTCAACGTTGAACCTCAACATGAGGAATTTCTCAATGAAGCAATGATGCTGGAGAACAAGGAGGGACCACAACTACTGAAGATTGCTATTGCTACAATCTTGTTTGCAACCTTCAAGTACATTTCTATTGTGTGCAAGAAGGCCGATGAAAATCCTGGGAAATTTGATGAAGCTTCACTTCATGTTGAAAATGATGTTACAAAATTAAATGAGTCTGCTGTTGGAAAATCAGATTTAAATGCTAAAGAATCACTTGACAACGATGTAGCAGAGGATGCACTTGCAAAAAATTCACCTGATATGTTTTTCCATCCGTTAGTAGGTGTTGTTCTCGCAACATACAAGAAGATATTAAGGTCAGTTGAATCCATTCAGAAATCGGGTGATTTTTTCTTGCTGATCGGGATAGCAAAATCAGTTTGTATTGGGGAGGTTACGATTACGGGAATACTTCTTGCTCTTAAAGCTGTCATTTTCGATGACAGATTATATAAGCCCCCATGGCCAAACCCTTTTTTTGCCCATGCTCAACCTTGAGGATAAGGTTGTTTTGAAGGAGAGGGGAATGTTACGCCCCCAAAGTAGATCTTCCCTAAGGTCTGAAGCAATCGGTGGCATGCAGTTTGAAGGCGTTTGTATCAATAATGATGGAGCAGGTAATTCAACAAACACTTCAAATTCGCATACTAAAGCCGGAGATGACACGTCAGCAATTATTAGCATAAATAAATGGCAGCATAAAGAGGGAAAGATGGATTCTATCAGCAAACCCAGATTCGCAGATCTTTGAATAAGGCAAGGAATCAGTGTGTACTTGCCCAAGATAATTGAGGAGAAACATATTTGTTATTAAATCATGCAGTGCATATTTATTATTATATCATGCAGTGCATATTTGTTATTAAATATGCAGTGCATATTTGTTAACAAATCATGCAGTGGGTATTATGGGCTTTATAATAGGTCCAACTGAAGAATTCCTGCTGTTTAAATAAGGGGTAACCTTCAATGATTCCCTCTGGAGTTTGTTTTGGGAGATTTTCTCTCATAATTTTCAAGCCTTGTCAAACATTTGCTGAATTAATTAATAAAGCTCTCCTTCTTTCCTATTTTACTATTTTCTTTCTACTGTTGTTTTCGTTTTATTTAATTATTCACTCTGGCAAGCAAAAATCCGCTTTTTATTCAAGTAATTTGAGTGCTAATGGAGTCGATAATCACTAGAAATCAATCCAAGAAACTGGGGCATAACAAATAGCTTCTATTATCACCAGCGATAGGGCACCATATCAGATAAACCCTCTTGTTGGAAATTTGTGTGAATTATTAAAATATTTGAATAAGTGTATGAGTGGCTCCTTAATGTGAATAGTCCCACATCATGGGATTGTATGAAAGAAGCAAGTATTTATACTTGTTTCTAAGAAGCTTTGATGGGGCCTTGGGGCTCCCAATACATGCTTTGTTGTGAGGAGGGAGCCCATGCATCATGACCACCACACACGCGCGCGCGACCGACCTACCGACTCGACTCGACCCGACCCGGCCCGGTTCGGTTCGGTATTGGGCTTGGGCCTTGGGCCTTAGCTATGTGGTGTAGACACTTATATTTTTAGACCAGAAAAACTTGATTTTTTCGAACTGTTTTTTAATTACGGAAAATATTTCTGAACCGAATTTAATTTGAAACGGTAAACTTTTGACCAAGTATTTCACAGATCTTATTTTCCTCCACTGACCAGTATTTTCGAATAACCTAATCCTCGTCTATATATTATTATCTTCAGATTAGACGAGATTAATATAGATAAAAGAAAAAAAAACTGTTTTTCTCTTTTCTCTTCCACCGCCATTAAAATATTCTTACAGAAATTTTCGAGCAGTTAAATCCGAAAGTGCAAATCTGCACTGATCTGTTTGTGCAAAGCAGATCAGTTATTAATTTCAGAGAGGCTGTTTTATCCTAGAGGCGGCGATGAAAGTACGAACTGGTTTTGCACCATCGACCAGATCGCCGAATCGTCTTCAAGAAAGCGACCTGGTCCGCGACTTAGCCATTGTTTTCCAACAATTTGAAGACGAAAAGAAACAATGGCTTCGTTGCAGTCCTAGATGGAGGCGATAGCTACCCTACAGACAATTAATCAATGGGAGGACACTAGAATGATCTGGATGGAACAGTCGTGATGATCATTGGCGCGTCATCAGCCATTGTAATGGATCTCGCTGCTGCTGGATGCTGCACCATCGCCGCGGCCAGGCATATCGAACGACTGTAATCACTTTGCAACGATTGAACGCGATGAAATCTGAACTGTGGACCATGGATCTACATGCTCAGGTTCTGTTTTCGCCTTTCTTTTCAGCTGATTATTTCAGATCTATTTTGAGCTAAATCATATGATTTAATGAATTTTATTTTGAAAGTGTCATTAGAGGAGGCACTATTTGAATGCAAATAGTGAAAATGTTTTTATTATAAATTGACATTATTTAAGTGCATAATTATGTTGAAAATGTCATTAAAATTTTTGGCATTACTGAAATACATATGATTATATGAAAATGTCATTAAAATTAACATTAATAGAACACATATATTATTTGGAAATGTCACTAAAATTTTTGACATTAATAGAATGTGTATGTTATTTGATAATGTCCTTAAGAATTGACATTAATTGGATGAATAGGTTTTTTGCATCAAATAAAATGACATAGTTTATATGCATACAAGTGAAAAGATAGAATATAAAACATCTTTGTTGCATACATATGTATTCAATATTTCTACATGAGTTAGACTGCATTGTAGCCTAATATGGAGGACAGTATGTAAATTGTGATCCTTGAGCCAAACCAAAAGAACATGCTGAATTTTTCGAAAATATAGAAAATAATATTTTATGAGATTCACTTACGTTAGTCTCTGAGTTTACGTATATTTTTTCTATACGATAAAATATGAATTCTCAAACATATGAACATCTTTAACAATAATAAGCTTCCACGACCAGTCAGTATAGAATAGAATGGGAATCCGCAAGGAAACCATAAAGGACAACAGCAACCAACCCAAAAGAGTGATTCTGGACAGTTGTTTCTATGTTACGACTGTGAAAAACCAGATCATATGACATGAAAGTGTAGGAACAGGTAAGGCCCTGCACCGCAGACAAACCTGAAAAAGAAGACTCTAACGGCTATGATTACTGAGATTCACTTTTTGGTGGATTAGATGGTTGGTGGGTAGACATTGGTGTTTCTCGCCGTGTCTGCTATGATTGTGATATATTCACAATATACATGGTTGTTGATGATCAGAAAGTGTGTTGTGAGATCCTCGCACCACTAAAGCTATAGAGATTGGTAATGTGGAAATAAAGCTTATAATTAGAAAGACAATGATTCTTAAAAGATGAGATGCATTTGACATGTTTAAAACATTCAAAACTGAAATTGAGAATCAAGTTAATAAGAAAATTAAGAAACTACGTAGTGATAGAGGAACAGAATACGAATCAAATTCTATTCTGTATTTTTATGTGATATATTGTACATAAGAGAACTGCACCCTATTCACCTGAAATGAACGGTAAAGCTGAAAAAAAAGGACCTTTACCGAATTAATAATTGTCATTTTATTAAATTTTGGTGCAGCATAACATTAGTGGGGGGATATTTTATAGACTGTACGTTATGTTCTGAATAGAATCCCCATATCTAAGAATAAAATTTCGCATTATGAAATTTTAAAAGAAATATAAATCCAATATGTCATACTTTAGAACTTGGGGTTGCTTAGCATATGTTCGCATTCCAGACCCTAAGAAAATAAAATTGGCAGGTAAATCATACAAATGTGTATTTATTAGCTATGCTGTTAATAGCAAAGCATACAGGATTTATGATCTAAATACACATAATATAATCTGAATCAAATGATGCCAATTTTTTTATGAAACGAAATTTCCTTTTAAATTAAGGAATAGTGGGGGCACATCAAGTATGTCTATTAGAACAGAACTTAATAAAAGTTCTGAAGTTGAACCTAGAAGAAGTAAAAGAGCGAGAATCGTAAATTTCACTATAGAGGAGGATCACTTAAACCTCTAAGAGGCCTTATCGTATTTAAGACGCTGATTTTTGGCGAGAGACTATAAATGATGAGATGGATTCTCTAGAATCCAATAAGACTTGGCATTTGACAGATATACCTTCTGGTTGTAAATCTATAGGCTGTAAATGAGTATTTAAAGGAAAATTAAAACCTGATGGCACTGTTAATAAATTTAAAGCACGATCAGTAGCTAAATGTTTTAAATAAAAAGAAAATATACATTTCTTCGACAATTTCTCACATGTGACTAGAATAACATCCATTCGGGTATTAATTTCACTTCCTTGCATTTATAATTTACTAAGACACCAAATGGATGTTAAAACGGTTTTTTTTTAAACGGTGAATTAGACGAAGAAATTTATATAGACCAGCCTGAAGGATTTGTAGTACATGGTTAAGAACATAAAGTATGCAAATTAGATAAATCATTATATGGTTTAAAACAAGAACTTTAACAATGGCATGGAAAATTTGAGAATTTTAATCATTTCACATGGTTTTAAAGCTAATGAAAGTGACAAATGCATTTATTACAAATCTGAGAATGACATTTGCACTATTATGTAGATGACCTATTCATCTGTGGGTCAAACGTTCATGCCATAAATTAAGTCAAATCCTTATTGAGTGCCAATTTTGATATGAAAGATCTAGGTGAGACGAGTGTAATCCTTGGTATTAAAATTACTAGGTCAGAAAAGAGAATTTCTTTGGATCAATCTTATTACATTGAGAAGATACTAAAGAAATACAATTGTTTAGACTGTAAATATGCAAATTCCCCATATGATCACAGTGTAAAGTTATTTAAGAACACTGATGAAAGTGTAAGACAGTCTGATTATGCGAGCATCATTGGCAATCTTTGATATGCCATTGATTGTACTAGACCCGACATTGCCTATGTCGTGGGATAATTGTGCAGGTTTACCAGTAGACCTAGTATAAAGCATTGACATGATATTGAAAGGGTCATGAGATACCTTAAACGAACCATGAACCTTGGATTACATTATGAAAAGTTTCAAGCTGTACTTGAAAGATATTCCGATGCTGACTGGAATATTTTATCGATTCTATTGCGACCAGTGGCTATATATTTAGCATTGCTGGAAGAACTGTTTCTTGGAAATCTAAGAAACAGAATATCTTGACTCAGTATACTATAGTGACTGAGATAATAGCACTAGCTACAGCTAGTTAAGAAGCAGAGAACTAAAGAAATCTGCTATTTGAGATCCCTATAAAGAAAAAATAGACACCAGTGGTGTAATCGATTGTGATAGTTCCGCGGCTATTACAAAAAGTATAGAACCGTTATAACAACGGTAGAAAACGACGTCGTAAGCACAATACTGTAAAAGAACATCACATACATAGTGATGAAAAATTTGACGACTATTGAAAGGAAAACAGAACCGATATTACAACGGTAAGAAATGATAGTCGTATACACAGTATTGTTAGAGAACATCACATATGAGGTGATGATAATCTGGCAGATCCTTTGACGAAAGGACTGACCAGAAAGAAAGTCCTTAATAATTCTAAAAGAATGGGACTACTGCCTGAGATAGTGGAATCACGCACAATGGTAACCCGACCTAAATGACTGGAGATCCCAAGAACTAGGTTCAATGGGTAAAAACAAGTTGTGTAGTGATAGTAGATGAACATGCTAAATTTATATATTAAGAAGCATGTATTCCTGAAGTGATTAGAGGATGAGTTAATAGAAACTCTTAATGAGATCTATACTCTATTTGGAGTGGAGTACCTACCTTCAGGAGTACTCTTGATAGACTCACCTATGTGAATGTGGAAATGTGGCCGTTTCCTATGGAGTTTTGGGCAGAACTTCTAGAGCGTTCACTAAACTGGGATAGACGTGCATGGCCATAAACGCACGGGCTTATTTGATTGCACTATGGAAAAGATTGTGTGTGGTTTGATGTCAGGAATAGAGTTCAAGACTACGTGTCACTCTAGTAAAAACTGAATCTTATTCACTACGCAAAGGTTCAAGTCGGATGACACCTTTGTTTATGCACAGTCTTATGTTTTTTAGAAACTGCTCGATAATATTTTAAAAATTCAAGTGGAGGATTGTTGGAAATTTGTGTGAATTATTAAAATATTTGAATAAGTGTATGAGTGGCTCCTTAATGTGAATAGTCCCACATCATGGGATTATATGAAAGAATCAAGTATTTATACTTATTTCTAAGAAGCTTTGATGGGGCCTTTGGGCTCCCAATACATGCTTTGTTGTGAGTAGGGAGCCCATGCATCATGACCACTACACACGCGCGCGCGACCGACCGACTCGACTCGGCTCGGTATTGGGCTTGGGCCTTGGCTATGTGGTGTAGACACTTATATTTTTAGACCAGAAAAACTTGATTTTTCCGAACCATTTTTTAATTATGGAAGATCCTATTTTCCTCCACTGACCAGTACTTTCGAATAACCTAATCCTCGTCTATATATTATTATCTTCAGATTAGACGAGATTAATATAGATAAAAGAAAAAACTCTTTTTCTCTTTTCTCTTTCACCGCCATTAAAATATTCTTACAGAAATTTTCGAGCAGTTAAATCCGAAAGTGCAAATCTACACTGATCTGTTTGTGCAAAGCAGATTAGTTATTAATTTCAGAGAGGTTGTTTTATCCTAGAGGCGGCGGCGAAAGTACGAACTGGTTTTGCACCATCGACCAGATCGCCGAATCGTCTTCAAGAAAGCGACCTGGTCCGCGACTCAACCATTGTTTTCCAACACCTCTCCCTCTTCTTATTTGCTTAACTTCCCATACTCAGTGGCTGTGTACTAGATTCACGCGTAATTTTTCATTCACTGATTTATTCCCGATTTATAATATTGTTGTTAATGCCTTCTGCAGTTTATATCTATTCCTGCCATCCCCCCTGTTCTTCTGTCACTGCTGCAATAGTTAGACGTTTGTCTCTACAGCCATCCAATAAATCTGCTGTGAATACGAGGTTAAATCTGTTGAATCTTTTTCCTTCTCTCATGCATGTTTTGTTTAATTTCATATATACTTCAGTTTATTCACACATAAACACTGTTTTGCACATGCAAACCATCACCAGTTGTTTCTGCCCCTGTTAGTGCATATTTTAGTTGAAATACTGCTGCTTTTGGGTGGAACTTGATATGCAATTTGATGAGTAACCTCTAATGACCAGAAACTGATGCAAATTTGTACCCTATGATGTAATGTAACTTATTTTGTTCCAAATTATTTTAACTGAAGTTGAGGAACTCATAGGATTGATTTACCTTCGGGCTGTTGACTCTGTCCTATGAGTATAGCTGTTATACGATTTGGTTGGAAAAAATCTCGGTAGATTTGTTACATCGGTAGATTTTTATTCATCTGAAGTTTGTAGGTTGTCATAGGTTATATATGCATCTGCCAACATATTTCTTGCACCACTATTTTTAACGATCAGCAATATCACTATTTATTTCTAGATTTTCCGTCCATCTCTGTTTATATCCTCTTCAACCTTTTTACTCCATGTATAAATTTTACTAATGTTTCTGAAATATTATATAGTGATTATTGATAAAGTATTTATTCTTCAGTTTGAATACTGATACATTTGTTAATAAGACTGATAATTTCTAATAAATATTTACTCTAAATAATGTGCAATAACATTGAACCTTCTTTTCAGTAAAACATTTTTTGCCTCCAAGATAACCGAAATTCAGTTGGATGAAAGCAAGACTATGACACACTCTTCGGCAAACTAGGAATTGTAAAATTATGAACTTCATATGAGTATATACATATATTTTCAAACGTGTGTTTTTTTATTACTGAATAAGATAGTTTATGTTTCCTTTTTCACTTCTTTTACGTACTGTTCTAACGGGCTAAGATGGTCCTACGGACACTATTGTATCTATGTCCTAATAATTATTCTGCAGATTATAATCATACAACTAAAGAATATATATTTCAAACGGATGTGTACATGTTCAACCTAATGATTGTAAAGAATTAAATTAAAATGCATGTTACATTCTTATGCTTTGATGTTACAGCCTCTCAGCACATATGTTACAGCCTCTCAACCCTATGAACCATGTTTAACCATATGAACCACGTTACAGCTCCTCATCAAATATATTGTTCATCCACATATTACTAATTTATCTTTATCTCTGTATATTTTTATCCAACCGTCGTTCATTTCCACTTGCAGACACAGAAACCTATTTCGTTGCCAATCGCTTCACTACCTTGCTAGCATTGGATTGTGGCTTGCTGTCTTCGATTTGGGTAACATTTTACTTCATTTGATTTTTTTTTCAAACCTTACGCGTTTATTTTACATTCAACAATATACGGCATGGTACTTTCCACCGTTCTTTTCAACATTATTTTCTTAAGATTATGTCCGCCGGTTGGATGCCTCTTTTGCATCTTTTAATCCACATTTTGCCTTTGCTCTAGCTATTGAGTTGGATTTTATTTATCAGACGTTCGAGGATGTGAGAAGTTATACATGATTTAATTTGTCAACATAATTTTCCATCTTTTTTTGTAATGATCAGCAATTTCAGTATTTTATTCTATGTTATCCGTCTATCTCTGCTTATATTCTTTTCAACCTTTTTACTCCATGTATAAAATTTAATAATATTTGTGGTAAACCAATATTTGGTATTAATTTTTTATATAGGATAATTTCCTGACTTCGAATACTGATACATTTGTTACTAAGACTGATATTTCGAACAAATATATACTCCAAATGATGTAAAATAACACTGACCCTACTTTTCAGTAATACATTATTTGGCTGGAAATTAACTGAAATTCAGTTGGATGAAAGAACTGGGACATGCTGTTTGGCAAACTGGGAGTTGCCTACTTGGTCAAGTAACAGAAGCCAAGGCATTTCACTTCACCAATAACTCCTTATTTCCTCTCCCTAAACAATTTTTTTTCCCTAACCCAACAATGCATCTGCCGTAGTAGACCCACCATACCTCTGATCGAAAAATCCCTTCAAAAAAATCAACCTAGATCGACGAGCGTCCTGGTGAATCAACCGACTGTTGGAATTATTCGACTTTCAACAGTTATAAGTAGACGATGTCCACGCCGTTGAATTATACTTCAAATTTAGGTCAATTTATACAATTCTCGAATATTATTGTTCAACATATAGTAAGGTTAGTTTTAATCAAATGAATTAACAATAACTTTATTCTATATTTATTTTAATTTGGGAGCATGACAGGGATATAAAAGTTTTGAAATCTGTTTGTATTATATCAGTTTTTTTATTTACAACGCCCTTTTATTCGACTGAAACTAATGATAGATCTTATTTTAATATGTATGTTTGTTTACAATATTTATTCCATTTATTTTGTATGTTTATATTACCTGAAGTTGCTTTATTAGAAATAAAGCCTGCATGGATTGTACAAGTTAAACATTATAAACATAAAGGTGGAATTGGCATTATATGATAGACTAACATGCCTATATGTACCAACGTACCTATATATCTGTGCAATATTGTTATAGTCAAATTTGTGTCTTAAGATCCCTTTGAACTTTGCTTTCCTGAATTCAAGACAATTTTATTTCTCCGAATCAATTTTTGTAGTTTCTTCAACTATAGGTTTATTAGTAATTTGTTTGGTTGCCCAGGAATATGAGAAAGACCATTTGTTCAAAAACTGTCTTGACTGTATTGGTTTGATAGCAAGCGCATTTTCATGTATCGTGTTTAACCTATTCTTTCCTGTTTTAGACTAACCATCTTTTGTTTGAACTTGACAATACGTTTCATGATTGTAGTGACACACACATACATATATATGTATGTATGTGTGTGTGTTTATTTATATATGTATGTATGTGTGTGTGTTTATTTATGTATGTATGTGTGTGTCATATATATATATATATATATATGTAATGAGATAGGATGAGGAGCACCCCAAACAGTGCAACATCCCTTTAACCTCCTGATTTCCACTGCATATTTCAATTTATAGTACTTCTCATTGCACGTATTTTTATTCATTTCCTTTTCCTGATCTGCACTCATTTTTTTCCACCCATTTCTATCATTTTCTCTGAATCTGCGTGCACTCTATAGATAAACTATTCTCCCCTGAATAACTTCTCTAATTATGTAGTCAATCCTCACAGTTCATTGAGACTCTTTAATGGCCAATTTATTTACGGATTGGAAAACAGGGTTTCTCAGGTCAACAATCTTCAAATTTTTTTATGCATTTTCTTTTTGATGAATTAATTCGCTCTTATTTCACTGCCCACTGATCTTTCTAACCATATTTACAGCGTGCAAGGCTATTTAGGAAACCGTTATTTCCTTACAGAGTAATAATTGATTTATGTATACACCTTTGAGTAAATATCGCGTTTCACAGAACAGTGTGTAATTTAAGTAAATAGTTATGTTTGCTAACTGATGCCACTGAAAGGATTTTCTGTTATACTTCTAATTTCGTTTAATTCATTTTGAACATATGAATTTCATTCACTTTACATCCTCTATAGTTCTAATGTTGGTATCTCAAATGCATTAATAATTCTATTTTGGACTGTTGGCACAAGAAATGTACCATCGTTGGATTTTAAAGCCTGCAGGATTCATATTTTTGTTTACAAATGACTTCAGATACCAATGGGCACCTTGAATTGAAGATTTGAACATAAACAGTAAATAACACAAGAGATTTATAGTGGTTCGACCTCAGTGAGGACCTACGTCCACTTTGAAGAGTTGTTGGAATTTTACTGATCATTTGAAAGATAACAAAGTTGAGACCCTCTCATTATATCTGTTGACTATGCTACATAAAGATACAATAGTTATATTTGCAAGAAATAGTAAAATGGACAATTTTGCCCTTCTTCTTCCTCAAAGAGGAGATGCCACTAATGAAGCTCTATGGAGGTCTCAAAGCTCAAGAATCTCCCATTTTGAAGTATGAGGCTATGGGGTATTTACAGGAAGTGGTTAGGTAGGGTTTAGGTAGAAATGAGAACCATCTACAGAAAATTCGTGCCTGCAGCCCTCGGCCTCGAAAAATTCGCACCTGGGCCAAGATGCGAAATTTCGCACTTGCTAGGTGCGAAATTTCGCACCTGCTAGGTATGAAATTTCGTACCTGTTAGTTGCAAAATTTCGCACCTGCAAGGTGCGAAATTTCGCACCTACCAAGTATGAAATTTCGTAGTCGGCTAGGTGCAAAATGTGTTTGGTGGGCGCCATTAGTTGAGGCTTGTTGGCTCTTCTGGGGCGTTAACGTGGCAAGTTCCTTGTTGGTGTGATCCCTCTTCAGCCTTCCTTCTGCGTTCCTCGAGTTTCACCCTTGGCCCTGACTTCATGCGATGAGTTGAATCGAGCATGTCTTCAGTACTTTTGGTAACCGAACCAAAAGATCGGTTAACATTTGCCCCCCAAAGTACGTCTTATCTTGACATGATGTGCTTTGGATTGGTTTGAGATGATAGTTGGGTTGCGGATTTATCCTGCAAGTTATAGGAAAAAACATGTTGGTTAGCGGGCTCGCTCATTGTGGAGTCGTGTGCAAGCCGCTGTTGGATTGTTATCGCACTCGTGCTGCTAAGTATTCGCATGGTGGCGTTGTCGTGCGTTGGAAGCGATCGGTACTCGCGGGGATACGCGTGCGCGGTGGTCGAGAGGAATTTTATTTATTTATTATTATTTTGAGGCATGAACTTCCAAACCACCAGGGTTCGAAATTTCGAACCGTGTAGGTTCGAATTTTCGAACCGTCGTGGCTCGAAATTTTCGAGTCGCGAGGCTCGAAATTTCGAACCCTAGAGGTTCGAAATTTCGAGCTCATAGGGTTCGAAATTTCGAGCTCATAGGTTCGAAATTTCATGCTCGGTCTTGAAATGCGAAGGGACTTTTTCCCTTTTTATTATAAATAGGCCCCTCCCCCCTCATTTTTCTTCCTTCTTCTATTTTCTTCTTTGGTTGTCACTATTCCAAAAGCTTCGTTGCTCGACTTTTTTCGACTAGATTTTTAGGTAATGGACTTGGTTGCACGAGGGAAGGAAGGATGGGGGCCGAAGTACGATGGTCAGAGGAGGCTCGAGGTTTCGAGCCTGGCAGGAGAGGTTTAAAAATTCAAACCTGATGGGGCTCAAATTTTCGAACCCTGTAGGGTTCGAAATTTCGAGCCTTGGGCTCGGATTTCCGATTCCCTGAGCCCACGATTTCTCGAATACTAGGGCTCGAGATTCTAAGCCCTAGGCTTTGAAATTCCGAACCCTGAAGGCTCGAATTTTTGAACCGCCGTGGTCCGGATTTTCGAACCCTGAGGGGTTTGTATTTTCGAGCCACATGGGCTCAAATTTTCGAACCTAAGTGGTTTGGATTTTCGAAACCTAAGGGGTTCGAATTTTCGAGCCACCTAGGTTCGAATTTTTGAACCTAAGTGGCTTGAATCTTCGAGCTCCGGGACAGGTTTGATTATGTTGTCTTGGCTGGGTGTTGGCTTTTGCCGCTTCGAGCTTCGATTTTCTGACTGCATATCCTTGGGCTTATATATTGCCTATTTGACTGTATGAACGTACCAAGGCGTATCTCAATAACTGTATGGACCGGGACTCGAATCTTTCCCATAGGATAGAGCATATGTCAAGATGGTGACCAAACTGCTAGGATCTTTAAAGTTTCTATGTACATTCTGATTTTTGCATGACACCGCACACATAATTTTCACCAACGCAAGGGGTACAGGCTACTTCGCTATGATGTCTAATACTGGTATATTAAATTATAGCGAGCAATGCAAACAAGATCGAGGACTAGGAAACTTCTGGAAGCCGAGGCTTCCCCGCCATCGTCTCACACTTCTGATTCTACGAACAACGCCAGCTCTGGAAGCTGCGAGCTTGAGACTACCGAAGAATCAGTTCCTTCCCAGTCGGGGAGCTCACTTGAGGTGTCGGAGCATGGGAAGACATTGAGAGGCTACATGCTCCAATCGTACATACCGTGATGGAAAATGTGGGCATTATGGTTGGTGGTGAGCCGCCTTCCACGGTAGTTCCGGACATGCTATCTGACGCAGTTATTTTGGATAATCCACCGGACTCAGTGCCATCGCGCTTGGATGCCATGGCAGTTAGAAAGTTGGCATTGCATTTTAGCATCCCTGAAGGAGAAGCTCATGCCCCTAGAACGACTGGAAGGGCCCATGCACCGCGTGAGGGTTTCACTACTTGGAATCGACACACTTGCTTTGCGGGGTGCATGCTCCCGGCCAATGACTTTATTCAGGAAATGTTATTCTACTTCCGCCTCCCACCTTCACAGCTGCACCTGAATGCTTACTCTTCGCTCTTGGGTACTTGCGTTCTTTTCCGAGAGTTCCTACACTAGGAGCCCACTAAAGAGGATATTCGGTATCTCTTTCATTTTAGGCGATCAATTGGTGGATCGTCTTCCCAGTGGTTCTTGGAAGCATCTCCCGCTACTATATTCTTTGTTGGAAAGTGGCCCAAGCCGTCTGTGATCAAGCACGATTGGTTCTTCATTCGCTGCCCTCCCAGATTTGTGAGGAAGTGGATAGAAGTAAGTGAGTGCCTTTGATCTTCGTCACTTCTCTACACGTTGCCGAGTTCTGTGACTTATTGTTTTTTATTGTGGTAGGGAATCCCGAAGCACCTACTGGCGACGAGTATTGGCAACGTCTCGATGCTCTGCGAGCTATTCCTGAAGGCTCCCGTAAGACAGACACTGTGGTAGGCTAGGATCGCCTTCGACGTGTTGGGTTGCTTCCGGCCAACCGGGCCATTATCAGGTCTATTGTTGCAGGTGGTGTATTAACAGAGAAAGCGACAGAAGGCCCTGTCGCTTCTGTTTTGAAAAGGAAGATAGCTCCTACTGGGCTCGGACCAAAAAAGGCCGTTAAGTTCCAAGAAGATGTTGGTGGTAGCAAGGCTGGTGGTGCAAAGGCGGTCGCTCGGGACGAGGGGATTTCTGACGCTTCTGTCCCGCCCCCGATGGGAGGGACGGGGGAAGAAATGTTGGCTAGTCCTCACTTTCCTATGGCTTTTCTAGAAGCTGCTACCTCCCTCGAAAAAGTGGATCAGTTTGCTGGTCTGGGTACAGTTCCTATGGACTTGTCTCTATGGCCAAGTGCAGCTTGTATGAAGGATCTAGCTTGTGCCGCGGAGGGGCTAATTCCCGCGATTGGGAGCAATCTGGTCTGGTGAGAGAGCACTTAGGGCATACACTTATACACACCACATTGCATAGAAGACTACCTATGCGGGCTGCTTGACTGATTCTGCTTCATTTCTTTGATAGGTGACATAGCTAGAGGAAGTGGGGGACGAGGTCTGGAGGCTGTCATCGCCCCGAAAGTGCTTTTATCACCTCCTTTAGGAGGGGGCCAGCTTATATGGCAATGTTCCGCCCCCACGGGGTCGCGGCAACGGGAGTCATCGCCAGGATAGGGATCAATCTTCCACGACTCCTCCCCTCCCTCCGCCGATTCGAGTGCCCAGAGTAGATTCACGACTTGATCTAGGAGGGTCAAGTCATATGTCGTCAACAACTCCAAACATCACTGTTCCATTGGCTCCCGTTCAGACTTCAAAGGGGAGAGAGCCACTGCTTGCCCAACCGAGGTCGGGTAGAGCGACTATGATAGAAACGCAAGATTTGACGGATCCCCAAGTTCAAGAGCTTTCACTAGAGGAGAAGAAAGAGTTCTTGAAGCATCATTTCCCTTGACTTTATTTAACGAGCTGACATCGCTCCCTGATCTACGTCCAGCTCCTAATAGGGCATCTGGAGAGATATGGATGCATATGGAGGTCGCGTATCACCAGATCAATGGGCTTACCAAATACTCTGACCACCTATCGGACCTGATTAGGCAGAAGAACAGCACCTCCGGAACCATCAACTAACCATTGATGCTGAGAAGACTTCCGTTGCTAACCTGAATACAGAAATTGGCAGGTCTTTCTTTCCCGCCTTCTTGTTTATTAAGAGTCATTTGCTCTTGTATCTTTAAACACTGTCTTACGGACCTCGTGGTCTTTCAGCTGAGCTGAAGCAGGGGTACAAGACACTCAAAAAGGAGGCCGATGATTCTTTTTCTATGTGCATGGAAACTATAGCTGATCTAACCACCCAGATCACAACTTTGAAGAAGGAAAAGAATGAGGTGGACTAGGCTTGTATTGACTTGGGGAGAGAAAATGCCAAGGTTTTCCAATTTCAGAAAGACAACAAAGCTTTGCAAGGGGAGAATGACTGCTAAGTGAGGGAGCTTGAGGCAGCGAGGAGGGCGAAGGAAGACGCGAAAGCCGGCAATCGGGATTTGTTAGGCACCATAGAAGGGTTGAAAGCCGAACACCTGAGAGAGGTGGAGCAATTAAAGGGCGAGCTAGTGGACGCCGAGTTCTGGGAACAGTTATCTGTGGAGGAAGAGATTAAGAACATGCTTGTTAAGGTTCTGAAATTCCGCAAACTTTCTTGGATGGATGACTACTCCCGCGAATTGGCTCGAACCTGGGATAGTTGGTTCCGTATGAGGCATTCTTGCGCCAGGAGGATGTTGGGTCCTGGACGAGCGACAGCTTATGATTGACCTCTTGACCAAAGAGGAGAGCGAGAAGCTGAAGGAAGGTAGAAGGTTGTTACTGGAGGACGTAGAGAGGGAAAGGCTGGAGAGGCTTTCTGCTGAGAAAGGAAAGTTAGCCATGACTGAGAATGTTGTGGTAGCTGGGACTTCTGCGGAGGGAAGCTCTCACTAGCCCCCAGTTCCCGGATCGGTCACCGTGAGTGACCCGACAACCTTGACTCAGGTTTCAACCGTGCATGATCCTAAGCATCTGGAGCGGAGAGAGTACCTTGCCCATTGTGCCGGGTGCCCCTCTTGCTCTTCCCATGCCATCCTTGACCAGAGGTAAATTCCCTTTACAATGCATCCCTGAGGATGACGTGGTTACCTAATTTGCAGACTAAAAGATTGTGTTTTCATTGTGTAGTCCCTTCTGAATTGACTACGGCATTGGACCCTGCCCCCGTGATTCCCGAAGTGACTGAATCTGGGCTAGGACTTGAGGGGATTCAGTTTGGAGAGAGCAGGGATTAGCCTGACACCTTCTCGGGGATAAGTGTAACTCCATGCCTCTATGAAGGCCTTATTGACGAGGGAGAGGAGGTAGATGGGCAAAGTGCGATTGCCCGAGGTCTGGTGGAGGAAAAGCTGGGGCATAATGAAGCTACCAAGCAGGAGGTCGTAGCAAAGACCAGGGAGGATGCTATGTAGAGGGCTGCTGTGACTGTTGCCCAGGAGCATACTGATGAGGAGCAGGAAGGAAGAGGGTAGCTGACGAGGCTCAGAAGAGGCGAGATGATGAGGCGGCTCAACGGAGGGCCATCGAGACTCGGGAGAAACCCAGGGTCGATGATCCAGATCAGAATTCCAAAAAGCTTATTGAGTGACAAGCCGCCAAGGAAGCCAGGGAGAAAGCTAAACGGGAAGGGAAAACTATCCCAGAGACGAGTGCCGTAGTGATAGGCCTTGCTGCTGGGGGTGCCCCCAGGCCTTTGCCGCTTACCGCCCTTGCTGATGTCACTGATATTTCTAATAGCGATAGGGCGGACGAGAGGTGTCTTTCAGCTTCTCATGAGTCGACCACCTCCCAAAGGAACCGAACCGGAAAAGGCAGGTCTGGCAAGAAAAGGCCCAGCTCTAGGGATGAACCGTCGAGTGCAGAATCTGCAAAGAAGAAACACAAAGACAAAAATAAGAAGCATGTTAGTGTTAGTTGCTTAAGTGTAAGTTAAGTACTCATTTTGGTAGTGTGGGCCGATGGTTTTCGTGAGTTCGGCCCTCGCTTTTGGTTTTTCAAGACATGGTGTGGTTCTCATGTACACCCTGTCATTAGAAAGAAAGATATTAGCTATGTAGTTGGTTGTAATGTGTACGTGTGTTGTAATGAAATATGAATTAGTAAAGATCACATTTCATGTTAAATGTTCGAAAGTTCTTCCCATGTTTTCGGGCGTCTTGTACTTGCATAGGCCTACTTATCGTTACACTTAACAAAAAAGCGATTATGAGTGTTGTGTCCTAGATCGATGGTTCCAGGGAGGAGTGATAGTGCGTAGGCTTCTAGTAAGTTTCCTCAGCTCAAGAAACCCATAGTTTGCGAAGCCAAGCTAAGTGCCCTGCTATATTTGGGTTGCCCGGGGTTAATCCCAAGTGTAGCGAAGGTATATGACGTCGCATTGTGCGGTCCGTCCAGTGCAGGCTCTCCCGTCGTTCATTGGGTTGAGGCGAGCCTTTAGGCGTCGTTGTTCACCTGGGAAGAGAATACCGGATCATCAGCACGTAAGGTCTGATCGTGGCCGTGGGCTACCCCTTAGCCTTGAGAGCTTCGGGGAAGTAACGATTTAAGGGTCGGTCTCGGTGCTGCGCCAAGATTCGACCATCACCCATAGTTCAGGGGGAGTTTGTATCACCCCGTCTGGCTGTTGGGTGTCCACAAGTCGCATGGGACTTGGGCGAACGATTTATCCTAGGCCTCGGCCTTGGGCTGAGGTTCGAGTTAGCAAGTATTTATACTCGGTCGCGCCACGGGCCGACGACTCGAGTAGCGGTGCCGGCTCCCATGCTCTGGGTGCCAATCGTTGTCGATGTGGTTAGGTCGCTAGGTTGGCTCATGGCTCAGACGGCGGTGCCGGCCCCCATACTAAGGGCTGGTACGACGGTCGGCTGTTTACAAAAGCTAGCTATCAGGATTAATCAAACATGTCACGTGAGGAGTAAACACAAAGTAAAGAGATAGGTTGAACATCATTTCCACTAATAACTTTGGCATGAACAGCCTTTACAATGCCTTGAATTGCTACAAAACATCATTAGAAAGCGTAAACAAACATGTTCTGAATTATGTGAAGTAGTGGCGAAGATGTTCACTATTCCAAGCCCTTGGTAGTTCATCTCTGTCTACGGTCGCAAGCTTAAAAGTTCCATCACTGAGCCTTCGTAGCATATAGTATGGGCCCTCCCAACGAGGAGCAAGGCATGTTGGCGGAGGGAAGACCCGTTTTAGTACAAGGTCGCTGATGTTGTGGTCCTTCCGGCGGACTCGAGAGTTGAAGTACTGGGCGACTCGTTGTCGTCGGGCAGCGGCTCGGAGATTGGCTTCGTTCCTTTTTCTTCGAGCAGGTCGAGCGATCCCGAAAGAAAAGCTTGAATCGTCTTTGGATCAAAATAGGTGACTCGGTGAGATTGAAGCTCGAGCTCGATAGGGATGACGGCTTCGGACCCGTAGGCGAGGGCGAAGGGAGTGTGCCCGATTGTTGTCTTGTGGGTTGTTCTGTAGGCCCGCAGGGCTAAAGGAAGTTCACCTGCCCACATGCCCCCAGCCTTCTCGAGGCGCTTCTTAATGATGAACTTGATAACTTTGTTGACCGACTCGACTTGGCCGTTAGCCTGGGGGTGTGCTACGGCTGAGAACCTTTTTTCGATGTCGTGCCGCTAACAAAAGGATTTGAACAATGCCCTTTCGTACTGAGTGCCATTGTCTGAAATGATGGTCTGAGCGACCCCATATTGGGTGATGATGTCGCATACCACGAAGTTGATCATTTTCTTGGTAGTGATTATGGCGAGGGCTTCGACCTCTGCCCATTTGGTAAAATAATCGACAGTGACGACAGCATATCGTGTCCTACCTCTGGCCATGGAAAGAGTCCCAATGATGTCAATTCCCCACATGGCAAATGGCCGTGGGCTGGTCAATTGCGTTAGTTCTGTTGGCGGGGCTCTCGGGATCTTTGAGAAGCATTGGCACTTACCGCACTTGCGAGCATAATCGGTAGCGTCCTGGTCGAGTGTGGGTCAGTAATAGCCATGTCGGAGTATCTTCCTGGCCAAGGTTTGCCCCCCCTCCCCCCGGTGTGGTCACCACGTTCTCCTTCATGTACGCTGACTAGAATCTTGATGGCGTCATCATGGGACATACATCTAAGTAAGGGGACATAGAAGCCTCTTTGATAGAGTACCCCATCCATACGGAGATAATGGGTTGACCGGCGGGTGAGTGCTAGCCTTTTTGCGGCTTTCCCGAAGGATCCCCTACTGCAAGTAGTTTTTGATAGCCGTCATCCATGATTCCAGCACGGGTTCGGCGCTCATAGCCGTACTGGTTTGTGTTGGCTTGGTACTGGTGGAGTTGAGCACCTCGACGGGGGTGAACCCCAACGGTTGTGGATCTTCAGAACTTGCTAATCTGGCTAGTGAGTCGGCCTTTTCATTTTTCTCTCATGGAATGTGAGTGATAATGAAGTGGTCAAAGTGAGTGAGTAGTTCCTGTACCTGAGCAAGGTATAGAGCAAGTCGTTCCTCCTTAGTTTAGTACTCTTCCTTCACCTGGCGCACAATGAGCTGTGAATCGGAGAAAATCTGAATAATATTAAGCTTGAGTTCAATCGTGATTCTTAGTCCGACTATCAGCACCTCATATTTTGCATCGTTGTTAGTGACGGAGAAATTTAGCTTTAGTGTGTAGTGTATCGAGCGTCCCTCGGGAGTGATGACTGATGAGTACGATGCCAGCTCCCGAACACTTGTTGTTGGAGGACCCGTCCAAAAATAACTTCCACTTACCGTCGGGGGCCTCAGCTTTCTCTGTAGAAGTCTCTTCAGGAGCCGTGAATTCTACTATAAACTCGGCGAGGGCTTGTCCAAGGATGGCTCGATGGGGAACGAATGTTATCTCGAAGTGACTTAGTTCCACACTCCACTTTAGCAGTCAGTCGGATGCCTCGGGTCATTGTAGAACCAGACGAAGCGGCTGGTCGGGGAAGACCTTTATGGGATGAGCCTGGAAATATGGCCGAAGCTTCCGGGAGGAGACCAGTAAGAAGAACGCCAGCTTTTCGAGCTTCGGGTATTTATTTTTTGCCCTCGTCAATCGTTTGCTTATGTAGTAGACATGTCGTTGAACGTGATCTTTAAGCCGTATTAATGCCGAGCTGACTGCCTGCGCGGAAATAGCCAAGTAAACATATAAGTCTTCTTGGTCTACTGGCTACACAGGATGGGAGGTCTATCTAAGTGATCCAAGAGTTCCTTGAATGCGGAAACGCACTCAGGGGTCCACTTGAAGTTGCGTTTCCCCTTTCGAAGCAAATCGAAGAAAGGAATGCACTTATCGGTGGCCTTTGAAATGAATCGACTTAAAGTAGCGACCTTTCCATTTAAATTTTGAACATCCTTGATATGTTCAGGGATTTGGATGTGCCAAATGGCTTGGATTTTCTTGGGACTAGCTTCGATGCCCCGAGCGTTGATGATGAAACCCAGGAACTTTCCTGAAGCAACGCCAAAGGAACATTTCAGAGGGTTGAGTTTCATGTCGTATCTACGGAGGACATCAGACATTTCGAAGAGGTCATGGACGTGGTCGTTAGACACTTTTGATTTAACTAGCATGTCAACCACGTACACCTCCACGGATTTCCTGATTTGGCTTTTGAAGAGTCGATTAACCATCCATTGATATGTGGCACCGGCATTCTTGAGGCCGAAGGGCATGACGCGATAGAAGTAAAGACCAAGGTCGGTTATGAAGGAGGTATGGTCCTGGTCGTGGAAATTCATCGGGATCTGGTTGTAATCGGAGTAGGCGTCCATGAAGGATAGCAATTGGTATCCGGTGGTTGGGTCAACTAGCCGATCGATCTTTGGGAGCGGGAGGCTGTCCTTAGGACATGCTTTGTTTAAATTAGAGAAATCGATACACGTCCACCATTTACCATTGGCCTTTTTGACCAGAACTGGATTGGAGACCCACTCAGGTAGTCGGCCTCTCGGATGAAGTTGTTGTTTAGCAGGTGATCTACCTCTTCTTCGAGTGCCTTGAATCTGTCGGATCCCAGGAAGCGGCGCTTTTGTTTGACTGGTGGCATCATAAGGTCTAAGCATAAAGAATGGAAGGCGATTGTCGGGTCTATGCCTTTCATGTCGGAATGAGTCTATGCAAATATGTCCAGATTAGCCTTTAAGAAATCCATAAGATCGTCTTTGACCGCTGGGTGAAGGTGTGACCTTATCTTTAATACTCGTGACGGATCGTTGAGACTGACAGGAACATCTACTGTGGGCTCAACCGGAGTAGGTCTCTTGCACTTGGGCTCTTCGTCTTTCCTTGGATCGAGGTCATCGGAAAGACGGGAGTGGTGCCTGAGCCAAGGCCCAGACGCCGCTGATTGCTATGTGGAGGCGATTTTGGCGCAAAAGGCTACGAGCGCTTCTTTGGCCTTGTCCTTATTGCGCGCGTTCTTCCATTCTATTGCATAACATTCTCTAGCATTGACTTGGTCTCCTCTGACCGTTCCGATCCTGTTTTCTGTTAGAAACTTCATTTGGAGGGACCATGACAATAGGCAACCGCGAAATTCTATGAGGAAAGGACGTCCCAGGAAGACGTTATACGACGAGATGATATCGATAACCATGAAGGTGAGGACTCAGACTCGACTCTGATCCCCCGTATCAAGTTCGACGGGCTGGTCGATGACTCCTACCGGACAGTTGGATGCCCCATTAAAGCCATGGATCGTGGAATGGCATGGTTTGAGATCTCTTGCTTCTAACTTCATCTAGTCAAAGGCGGCTTTGAAAATGATGTACCGAGCTTTCTGAATCGACCAATATTTTTCGAATAGTTGCAGCGCCAATTTGGGCCATGATAACCAAAGGATCGGTGGTCAGGATTTCAATTCCTGTGGACTCCCTTCCATTGAAGATAATGTCATCCCGCATGGTTTTCTGGAGCTTGGCCGAGACAGACTCGTCGGGAGCAGGGCAAGCCTCTAGGTTGTATGTTTAATGGAGCCCACATATTCCTTCATCTTTTGGAAGCTGTTATGCGTAGGGGCAGTCCCGCCACATATAGTATTGATCACGATTCCTCGCCTCGCATTAGATGGTCCCGGGGCTGTCTTGGTGGCCGTTTGAGGAGTTGGCGCTAAAGGATTTGGATTGGTTTTGGTGGGGAAGGGTCTTGAATGTATTGTTCGAGTCGCTTTTCACGGATAAGCTTTTCAATTGCATCCCTAAGCTGGCGGCATTCATTCGTGTTATGCCCATACATATCGTGATATCGGCAGTATCTCCCCGAGTTCTTCTTGGAATCAGTTGACTCCTTGATGTGGGGTTCCTTGTACGACAAAGTGTTACAAGTTTCTAAGTAGATAGTTTCTGGATCTTCATTCAGTGGAGTGTATGTCCCGTAAGCTTGGTAAGGGTCGGGCTTCCTTGTCTCTGTTTGGACCTGATTGTTGCCTCGACCACCTTGACCCCCTAGTGTTTGGTCTTTGTCTAGGGGGTTCTGCCCCAGTGTTCGGATTGGAGGGTCCTCCCGCTTCTCGCCTACTTGGACGGTTATTAGCGGTGTCCGATCGAGGGATATTGGGGAGACTGGTCTTGGAGATGCGTTTCCGTCTTGCTTCTTCTTGGCATAAGAACTGCCCTGCTTTCTCATAGAAAGCATCGAGGCTATTCGATTGCTTTTGGTCGATCCATGCGCCAAATTCAGAAGTTGGAAGGACACCTTTAGCTAGCTGGAAGAGTACGGTGCGTGGATCCGGATCCTCGACCTTGGCAAGGGCGATGTTGAACCTGGAAAGATAGTTTTTGAGTGACTCCAAGGGTCCTTGGCATAGGTTGGATAGGGTGAGGCATTCTTCGAAGTTGGGATGTGCATCCTAAATTGCTTAACTAACTGTGTTGTCAATTGGCCGAAGTTGTTGATGGAATTAAGTGAAAGGCGAGAGAACCATAATAGCGCGGTCCCTGATAAGAAGACTGGAAAGCATTTGCATTTGACTGGATTGTCGCCTCTGCTCGAGTCCATTTGCCATTCATAACGGTTTAGGAAAGCACAAGGATCAGTGGTGCCATCATAGAGTGGCATCTATGGCATGCTGAAGCGTTGTGGCCATTCAGCTTCATTAAATCTTCAAGTGAAAGGGTTGTGCCTGATGTGCGCTTCCTATGAATCATGCACATTCCCTCGCATCTCCCGCATGATCCTTGGACCATGTCGGGAAGGTAGGTCGGATGAGGGTCCGCTATCAGGACCCATGGGTTTTAGCGAGGTTCCGGAGTTCTGGCGCGAGGGCCTCTTCTATGGTGGATGCCCGGATCATCTTCTTCCATGTCCTCGACATCTATAATGGGATCCTGGTGTGTATGATGATGTGGAGCAGGGTCACGTGGATCCGGTTCTGGAAAGGCACGGGCCACCAAAATAGTAGGTTCATTATCTCGACGGGCGGTCGTTGAGTCTTGTCGAGGACGAGGTTGGTTAGTAGGAGCGGGTCCTTCATTGATGACTAAGCGAGAACGGTCCCGATATTGGGTGCCCTCACTATAGGTAACCGTGGTTCAGTCACCGTTGCCATTGGCATACCCATTGCCATTGTCGAGGGCGTTTGTTCAGATGGCGACGTTGTAAATGAGACTAAACCTCCTTCGTTGGTGCGGGCCCCTCGACATGGAAGAGGAAGTTTCCGATGTTGGTGGTCGAGGTTGGGCATTGTTCCAAGCTAGTTGTAGTCGAGCGACCACGCGCTGACTTTCTTGGAGTTGCCGCATAAGGTCAATGTTATTCCTTAGCACTTGATTAAGCTCGACAGCTGTATTTTCATATCTTTCATTAAGCATGCAGATTTTCTCTTGGGTTACGGGCGCTTCAGGGTTCGCAACCGAAGGTTCACTTTCATTAGTTGTCGAGATGTCCGCCGGTTGAGGTTGATGAGATGTACCGGCCTCGGCGGTGGCTGAGGAGCCAATTATTGTGTTCTTTGACTTTTTCACCATCGTAAGCGGACTCGACGGTAGGTTAAGCAAGGAATCTTAAGCTCGTTGAAGTCGAGGTGGTAATGTGCGAGAAAGACACAGTATTCGAGTTTTCTCAGTGAAAGCACCAAATGTTGACGGCAAAAAATGTCGTAAACACCAAAGATTCCCAATTACTAGGAATTAAAAATATGGTCGCATAGACAAGAACATAAAATAGAACATAAGCAGTAAATAACATAAGAGATTTATAGTGGATCGGCCTTAGTGAGGGCCTATGTCCACTTCGAAGAGTTATTGGAATTTTATTGATCACTTGAAAGATTGCAAGGTTGAGACCCTCTCATTACATTTGTTGACCATGCTACATGAAGTTACAACAGTCATATTTGCAAGAAACAGTAAAATGGAAAAAAATTCCCTTCTTCTTCCTCAAAGAGGAGATGCCATTAATGAAGCTCTATGGAGGTCTCAAAGCTCAAAAATCACCATTTTCGAAGTGTGAGGCCATGGGGTATTTATAGGAAGTGGTTAGGTAGGGATTAGGTAGAAATGGGGACCATCTATAGATAATTCGCGCCTGCAGCCGTCGGCCTCAGAAAATTCGCCCCTGGGCCAAGGTGCGAAATTTTGCACCCGCCTGGTGCGAAATTCCGCACCTACTAGGTACGAAATTTTGTACCAATTAGGTGCGAAATTTTGCACCTGTAGGGTGCGAAATTTTGCACCTGCAGGGTGCAAAATAATGCACCTACCAGGTACGAAATTTCGCACTCGGCTAGGTGCGAAATGTGTTTGGTGGGCACCGTTGGTCGAGGCTTGTTGGCTCTTCTGGGGCGTTGACTTGGCGAGGTTCTTGTTGGCGTGATCCCTCTTCAGCCTTCCTCCTGCGTTCCCCGAGTTTCACCCTTGGCCCTAACTTCATGCGATGAGTTGAATCGAGCATGTCTTGAGTAACCAAAAGGCCGTTTAACAAAATCTTTGATTTCTCTAAGTTTATTTTTAGATCTATTGCCTCGTAAATAGTTTTTAATAAGTCTTTAATGACTCGACTTCATTTTTATTAGCTTGAGAGATTATAATATCATTTGCATGGGTAGTTTTGATGTTTAATCTGGTTTCTTCACCTATCAACAGTTTATCTATAGTATAGTAAATATTCCATTGAGTGAAATGGTATATGTAACCTAGAGTTTTATAGAAAAAGTTGGCGGAGTGATTTGTTCTTCGGCTATTCACAAAAACTTTTATGAAAAACTAAAATATGTCATCTTTTGTATTGAAAAATCTCTTTGCAAGGAATAATATGTTTTGCTTGAATCGATTTTAATACACATTCCATTGTTTATGAAACCTTCGGCCATTTCAAGGGTTATCCATCTTCCCTAATTGATATGCATATTTGGCACATAAGTATATTGATTTTCTATGATTGAATTCTCGAAAACAGACTTTAATCTATTACATAACACTTTGGATATTAATTTTGTAAATAAAACTACAACTAGAAAATTGACTATAACCTGTTATATTGGTTGTTGTTTTTTTTTTGGATTTTGGTTTCGAAGAAACCCCAGTGTATAATTAATTTCTTTAAGAATCTTCCCTGTGTCAAAAATATTTTGAATGGCTTATAGCAAGTTAAACTTGAGCTTCTCTTAATGAAGTTAATAAAACGCAGCATTGAATCCAACTGAGCTCGGTTATGTACAGTTTTTGACATAAAAATGATCCACTACAAGAGCAGCTTCAATTTATGATGTAAGCCTGCAACGGTTAGCGACGACTAAGAAAGCGGAAGTTGTAAGCCATTGCTCGACCTGTACATACAGGCAGCAACCTGCACGTGAATCTTCTTCTTTATTCTTTCCCACACAATAAAAGAATTCCTAACCTTAACTAGCATTGCCTCTCCATTGCTCCACGTTGCTAGCCCTCACCACACACCTCCAAGGCTCTAAAATCTTACTGGTATGTCTTCTAAACCTAATTTATGCTTAATTAGGATTAATTATAGGGTAATATGATGTTTATGTATTTGAAAATTGATTGTTTGTGGGTTTGAAATTGATGGTTATTGTAACACCCCACGTCCATTAATGTCACTCACAAAGGGAATGCAATAACTTCCATGGAGCATTTTAAGTGTGTATAGAACAAAAACTTAACAATAAGACAGATATAAACAGTACTTAAAAAATTAAAAACTTTATTTCATTGCAGTGGAAAATACATATGTTTGATTACATCATCAAAACCAGAGCCAAGTACTTAATATCCATCTTGACTAAATCAAAGTACATAAATTGAAAGACATAATCCCCAATACAAAATAGCCATAAATAAAAGAGAGGCTGAACTTTACTTCAGCGATCCAAGCAATCTTCTAAAAGCAAGAAGCACAGTTGTCCAAAATCAAGCTCCGCTGGTGCTAGTTCTAACCTGAGCACCTGGAAGGGGAAGGGAAGAAAAGAGGAGGAAACAAAGGGGGTCAAACATAAAGTCTGGCAAGTGCGATAACTTTAACAATATAATCACCAAAGTAACTAGGCTAAGGCATAAGTTGGAAAATCAAGAAATGGCCATGAACCATTGAGTATGGCAGAGTAAACAAGGAAACAAGATGAACAACGATATCGTTAAAGCGCACCTAAACCACTATAAGATAATTACTGAACTACACTAACACTATAGGATAATTGCTATACTGCACCACCACTAGCCACCCTAAGGGTGATCCCGCCTATAGACTTAATAATGATATTGGCAGTTTCGTGCACCCCTAGCTGCCTTCATAGGTGTTGCCTGCTCCTATCTCTACTAGGTGTACCAACTACCCCCATGTGATCGGCTACCTAACTCGCAGATACCCGTGCTGGCCCCACAGTGGGGTGTATCACTCCCCAAAGTGGCAACCTGATACCACAAATAATGCACGGCTTATACCTACATGATGCAACAACGTCTTACCTACCAGCCCGGGTCCACACACGGATATGAACCCGTTGGACTTGCGTTGCCACCGCTAACCCGGTTTGGCCTCTTACAGTCAAGCCCAGTATGTGTGTCCCGTCCTCGACTTGGGTCGAGCCCACAAAGATACGTATGGGTTACTGGTTGAAACGGGCCCCCATTACTTGACACAAGCTATCCACCTAAGCTTGGTCCCCTTTAATACATCCCTCTTAACCCACTTTCTTATTCATGTTCACTTACATGTTTCAATTTTGGTTAAGTGTTTCTAATCGTATTTCAAATGCCACCCATGGCACCCACTAGATTCCACATGCCACCCAAGGCACCCACTTAACCCCCTCATGTCCCACTACATGTTTATCTGGTTAAGTGTTTCTTAATTCATTAAGACCGTAACCTCATAAAGACCTCTCACATTAGACTGGCATTTGTGGCAGCTGGATTTGTCGGGCGGGTCCAGGAAGTCTTACACTGCAAATAAGCCTAACCTCGTGTCTTTGCAATTGTTACGTATTTGATTTATGCCTAAGACCTCCCACATTAGACTGGCGTTTGTGGCAGCTGGATTTGCCGGGCGGGTTCGGGCAGTCTTACACCACAAAAGAGCCTAACCTCGTGTCTTAGACGATTAATTACTCCTAATTAATCATTCCCCAATTTGAATTACTTTCCCTATTCAAATTATCAATTAATTCCAAATTTAACTATGGCCATAATTGACTCAATTATGTCCATCTATTTATGGTATGTAAAATCATACCAATTTTCATCACAATTTATTTTATGCCTTTTAAGGCATCTATGCCAATTAAATCTTATAATGTTATCCCCTTTTACCCCACGTTGTACGTTTATTCGTTTTAACATAAAATATACGTTAGATTCGGATAGTCTAACTCATGGAATAAAGAGAAAACATCACAACATACATATAATTAAAACTAGATCTAAACATAAGGGGTGAACTTGCATGTGTGAATGATGTTCTACATCTAAAACTTGCATAGGCCAAAGTTACAACTTGCATAAAACTACGTATGTCATAGACCCAAATCTAAAGGTGTGAACTTGTTGAGATAATGGTCACAAACTTGCATAAATCATGTATGTCATAGATCTACATCTAAAGGTGTAAACTTGCCTAGGCAATAACCATAAACTTGCATAACATGATTCATATTCCAAACTCATATTTTCATATAAACTTGCATATGTGATTTATGCAACATAACAATGGTGTAAACTTACATTTAAACATGTAAACTAGCATGTAGAATTTGGCATATAACTCACACATGTCATAGCCTAACTTTAGATCTAAAATAGATGTCATGAAGCATATAAGGTTATACATATAATTTTCCCCAACTTGCATATGATTCATGTCTTAATAAAAATCTAAACTTGCATACATACTAATGATTTATCATATGAATCAACATACCCAAACTAGCATATGAACAACATGGTGATTCGATTATACATAAGCCAATCATAAAATTATAACAAAGATGATCTCAACTTTACAAGATAGCATCATAGAATTTACAACATAAACATCACAATTTTACTACATGAATAATAACATGCGGTCAATAATTCACATCATATCCAAATAGTCCTTATCATAACTCAATCCAATTAATTTGCTAATTATTTTATTAAAATTATCGAACTCACAACTCAAAGAAGGTCTTGAGTTCTGAATTCTGAGTTCTGAAGTTGTAATAGCTTTCCCTTGAAGAAGATTCGTTGTTTAAGTTGAAAAGAATTGATTTAGACTAGCTTTCTTCCACTCTAATTGGTGGCGGCAATGCTGAGTTGCTAGGTGACGGCATGGAGGCCATGAATCTAATTTTTGTTCTGATTTTAGGGTTTGAGTCTATAGGTGCTTTTATAGAGTTTAGGATTAGTTTAAGCCGTCCGATCAACCCAGAATTAATCCCAGCCAATCAGAGCATATCAGAAACCCTAATAAGTCAGCATCTAGTCATCAGCAGGTCATAAAACAAATCTTCCCGGGAGGGGGGGGCAGGTCAACCCCCAGGTCGACCCCCAGGCCGACCCTATGGCCGACCTGGTCAGGACAGGTCGACCCTATGGTCAACCTGGTCTTTGGCGGGAATTTTCCCGCCTAGCCTGTTTGACTCTGAAATTTGAATTTTTCGAAATTTGTTTTAAATTTTCTGAAACTTCCGATGGCCATAACTTCTTCATACGAAGTCCAATTCATGCAAATCAGACTCTATCTCTACCAGAATTCCGAGACGAACACAATGGCGCAACCCGTTTCCCTTAATTCTCATGTCTGAGAGTAGTTATTCTTTAATTTGTGAACATTAGTATTAACAGAAATACATAATGTTACATTCTCCCATCCTTAAAGGATTTCGCCCCCGAAATCTCCAAGTTAAGGAGAATGCATATCTTACTATCCAAACAACCATCTACTCAACCACCAACACATGCATCCATTGTCCTTAAAAAATTCTAATGATGTACGAACATATGCAAGAAGTGTGTGTATATGTTCCTTATCTAATGCGAAATCAGGCGGTCTACTGATTCAGTTGACCTCTTTAATGCAAACCATGATAGTTCCATGCGTCCATTATGTATGCGAAAGAATCCTATCGATACATATTACTTCTACATGCGTGCACGACCATTCACCAAAATGCCGCATCCATATGATAGCACAACCATTATACATCCATTAGCTTAAATATGCATACACATTTATATGCAATATGAAGTGACTGAGCCGATCTAGTGCCTAATGTGTGTGTATATGCATCCACGAGCAACCACTAGCAAACACTTGCATCCACATGCATCCATCATACATAACATGTCTCAAACACATGTTTCAACCATAGAACTACCCTATCTAAAGGTCAAAGATACCAGCGAGAGGACATACTAAAGATAAGATAAGTACAAGGTAAGCGATAAAGGAGAAATTAAAAGACATACCCTCGAAAAGAAAAGGGTATAATGAACTCATCTTCTCTTCCGTCTCCCAAGTAGCATTGCTCTCATCATCTCCCCATTGCACTTTGACTAGCTTGACCTCTCGATTCCTCAACTTCTTAACCTCCGACCCAAGAATGCACGTAGGAGCTTGTCGAATCGTCGCATCACGCACTATCTCCACCTCTCTAAGCAAGATCGGCTCTACCACTTCCGCGGTCTCGTGCAAGCACCTACTCAAATGTGATACATGGAATACATCATGTACACCACTAAGTCTCTCGAGCAACTCCATTCTATACGCCATCTGCCCAATCCTCTCCTTAATAGGAAACGGCCCTACGAACCTTGGTGCTAACTTCCCAACGGACCCAAAGCGAACAACGTTCCATATTGGAGACACCTTGACAAAGACCATGTCCCCAATATCAAACTCAAGATTTGTCCTCCTCTTGTCCGCATAAGATTTCTGCCTACCTTGCGTCGTCTTCATCCTTCTTCAAATCAAATCGATCTTCTCCGAAGTCTCTCTAATCATATCGGGCCCAAGCAAGATCTTATCTGTAGACTCCCACCAACATGTAGGCGAATGACACGGCCGACCATAAAGAGCCTCGAAAGGTGCCATGACAATGCTAGACTGAAAGCTATTATTATATGCGAACACTACCAACGGAAGATGATCCTCCCATGTACCTCCGAAATCTAAGACACACAACCTCAATAGGTCCTCTAGAATACGATTCACCCTCCCAGTCTGGCCGTCCGTCTGAGGATGATATGCGGTGCTCAAACATAACTGAGTCCCTACCGCCTCTTGCAAGCTCTTCCAAAATTCGCTAGTAAAAATAGGATCGCGGTCGCTCACTATGCTAGAAGGAACACTGTGCAAACGAACTATCTCTCGAATGTATATGGAGGCTAACCATGGAGCAGTCCTCTTACTCTTTAAGGGAATGAAATGGGCACTCTTAGTAAGTCTGTCTACCACGACCCAAATCCCCGTATTACCCTTCCTCGATCTTGGTAACCCGTCAACAAAGTCCATCGAGACACTTTCCCACTTCCATTTTGGGACCTCCAATAGGTGTAGTAATCCACCGGGCTTCTTTTGCTCTACTTTTACTTGTTGGCACACCAAGTATCTAGCGACATACTCGGCCACGTCCTTCTTCATACCGGCCCAAAAGTAAACTCGTCTCATGTCCATGTACATCTTGTCCCCGCCGGGATGGATGGTCATCTTCGAACAATGGGCATCATCAAGAATGGTCTTCATCAAATTCTCGTCCCGTGGTACACGAAGTCTACCGTCCCTACGTAACCAACCCTTATCATCTAGGGTATACCTACGGAGATGGCTCGATGACTCCCCTCCTTTGAGCTTCTCTACTAACTCAACCAACTGTGGGTCATCTCGTTGTGCCTTGCCACTACGCCCCAAAAGCGTAGGTCTGACCTCCAAGGATGCTAGCAAACCGGGTACAAAGTCAATGGAAGGTTTAAAGTCAAATGTAGAGATGAACTCTAAGCTTCGCCGCTCAACAAAAAACGGACTCAAGGACAACCTTTTTCTACTTAAGGCGTCCGCCACCACATTACCCTTGCCAGGGGTATATGCTATCTCGAAGTCGTAGGATGCTAAGAATTCCATCCACCTTTGCTGTCTTAAGTTCAAGTCCTTCTGAGAGAATAAGTATTTAGCGATTTGTGGTCAGTGAATAATTCGAATTTTTTGCCAAGAAGATAATGGCGCCAAGACTTAAGCGTGAAAACAATAGCGGCCAACTTTAGGTCATGTGTAGGGTAATTTCTCTCATGCACTCTCAACTGCCTTCCACCATAGGCTATTACCCTTCCCTCTTGCATTAAAACTGCGCCTAGTCCTATCCCACAAGCATCGGTATAAACAGTAAATGGATTACTCCCATCTGGCAACACTAAGACTGGGGCTGTGGTCAAAGCTCTCTTTAAACGTTGGAGCGCATCATCACAATCTACGTCCCATGTGAAAACTAGGTTCTTCTTCATCAAGCATGTTAATGGAGCTGATATTTTTGTGAAGTCCTTGATAAACTTCCTATAGTAGCCAGCCAACCCTAAGAAACTCCTCACCTCGGTAGCATTTTTAGGGACCTTCCAATCTTGGATGGCCACTACCTTTGCGGGATCCACGGCTATCCCTTCTTTGGAAACCACATGCCCTAAGAATCGCACTTCCTTCCTCCAAAAGTGACATTTAGAAAAACTAGCTTTAAGGCTATGCGCTCGAAGAGTCTCTAACACTTCCCTAAGATTTAGGGCATGCTCTTCCTCGCTCTTAGAAAAGATCAAGATGTCATCCACAAAGACTACCATGAATTTATTAAGGTACTCCCTAAACACCCTACTCATCAAGTCAACAAAGTATGCGGGGGCGTTTGTCAAACCGAAGGGCATCACAAGCCACTCGAAGAAACCGTCCGGAGTCCTAAAGGCAGTCTTGTCTATGCTATCCTCAGCCACTTTCAACTGATGGAAACCAGTGGCTAAGTCCAACTGCGAAAAACACTGAGGCGCCAACTAACTGATCGAAGAGATCGTCAATCCTTGGCAGTGGGTTCATATTCTTCTTTGTAAGCTTATTAAGTTCTCTATAGTCCACACAAAGTCTAAGGGACCCATCTACCTTCGTGGCAAATACTACTGGAGCACCCCACTCTGATATACTATGTCTGATGAACCCCTTCTCAAGCAACTCCTTCACTTGCTTACTAAGTTCTCTTCTCTCTCTTGGAGCCATGTGGCGCACTGGCAATGCAACTGGCTTTGCATTATCTACTAGATATATTCGAAAGTCTATCTCACGTTTTGGGGGTAAACTCCTCACCTCATCGAAGACATCAACATATTCACGGACTATGGGAATAGAATGTAAGTCATCATCGGATGTGTCAACGGATTCTAGGTAGCTAAGCATTACTGGACCTCTATGGTCACAAGAAATATCAAGGGTCTTTCCAAAAAGAGTCAACAATCTAACTGCCCTTCTTTCACAATCTAGGATGGCCCCGTATCTAGTTAGCCAAACCATACCTAGAATTAAACCGTAGCCCATGAAGCCAAGAACAAAGGTGTTGCATTCAAACTCAACGCCCAAGATAAACACTCTCAAATCCCCACAAATCATAGAAAGATGAGCCGAACCACCAATAGGATTTGAGACTACTAAGGGATCTGTAACTAGACTAGTATCTAGGTGCAGTGTTTCGACTAATGATGTAGAGATAAATGAATGTGATGCGCCAGAATCGAATAAAGTACGGACAGGATGATCAAACAGAAAAACTAAACTTTCAACGGAAATTGCTCTACCTCGTTCTTGCAGCGATGGTACCACGAGAGCCTGAACTTGTCCCCTTGCCTGCCCTAGTGCCATGAGAGCCTGAACATGTCCTCCCGAGGTAGACCCTGCCCTCTGCCCTTTCCTTGGGCAATCCCTAATCAGATGTCCCGTTTCGCCACAGTGGAAACAACCGGTCTTCTTTTTCTTCCTACAATCTTTGCTTAGATGGACTGGTGTCCCACAGTTAAAGCATCTCTTCTTTCCCTTACCATTGTTGCCTTTTCCACCTTTCTTGTTCTGTTGTTGTTGTTCCTGTTGCGGCTCCTTTTGATCCCCTTTCTTCTCAAGTGCCTTATTAGCATTGGCGCCCTTCTCTTCTTCATGCGTAAGCACCATGTCAACTAGTCTCTCAAAGGTAGCCCCCATGGGGATGTGGGTCATAGCTAACCCATGAAGCGGCTCATTCAATCCCTTAACAAATCTTAGAGCCTTCTTTTCCGGTGTATTCACCAAGTCCAAGCCAAATCTTGCCAATTGATTGAATTTGCTGACGTACTCTTTCACTGATAGATTCCCTTGCTTCAATGCTAGAGACCTTTCCATGTATAGATTCTCTTCAGCCCGTGAGAGAAACTTCGTCTCAAACCTATGCCTAAAATCTGGCCATGTATCGACTGGGCGTCCTCCATTAGTGACCTCCCACCAAAACGAGGCCTTATCCTTCATTAGCCAGGCAGCTAACTGGACCTTTCTTCCATCATCCAATTCAAAGATTCCAAATAATCATTCCACCTCCTTTAGCCAGTTTCGAGCTTTAACATATGTCTCCGTCTCGTGAAAAGGTTTTCCACCCATTGCCCGAAAGTCCTTACATATTTTAGCAAAAGTATTGACGCAAGGAGGAGGAGGAGTATTTGCTGGACCTGCGGTGGCAGCCCTAGCCTCGAGATATTGACGAAACCAACCGGGTACATGAACACCCTCTGGTATCTCAGATGCTTCAGACATGCTGAAACGAAAAAGGAAAGATTCAATACAAAAGAACTGAAGGAAAGATATATGGCCATTGGGGTTATGCTTTCTAAAATAAGCTTTTCTCTTGAAAATACTTTCCTTAAAACATACTTTTGAAGGTACTTCTTTATAAATATTGTTTTTGAAAAACAGTTTTTCAGAATTCATATCTGTTCTGGTAACCTTCAGCTCTGATACCACGTGTAACACCCCACGTCCATTAATGTCACTCACAAAGGGAATGCATTAACTTCCATAGAGCATTTTAAGTGTGTATAGAACATAAACTTAACAACAAGACAAATATAAATAGTACTTGAAAAATTAAAAACTTTATTTCATTACAGCAGAAAATACATATGTTTGATTACATCATCAAAACCAGAGCCAAGTACTTAATATCCATCTTGACTAAATCAAAGTACATAAATTGAAAGACATAATCCCCAATATAAAATAGCCATAAATAAAAGAGAGGCTGAACTTTACTTCAGCGATCCAAGCAATCTTCTAAAAGCAAGAAGCACAGTTGTCCAAAATCAAGCTCCGCTGGTGCTAGTTCCAACTTGAGCACCTTGGAGGGGGGGAAGAAGAAAAGAGGAGGAAACAAAGGGGGTCAGACATAAGGTCTGGCGAGTGCGGTAACTTCAACAATATAATCACCAAAGTAACTAGGCTAAGGTATAAGTTGGAAAATCAGGAAATGACCATGAACCATTGAGTATGGCAGAGTAAACAAGGAAACAAGATGAACAACGATATCGTTAAAGCGCACCTAAACCACTATAAGATAATTACTAAACTACACCAACACTGTAGGATAATTGCTATACTACACCACCACTAGCCACCCTAAGGTTGATCCCGCCTATAGACTTAATAATGATATTGGTAGTTTCGTGCACCCCTAGCTGCCTTCATAAGTGCCGCCTGCCCCTATCTCCACTAGGTGTACCTCCTACCCCCATGTGATCGGCTCCCTAACTCGTAGATACCAGTGTTGGCCCCACAGTGGGGTGTATCACTCCCCAAAGTGGCAACCCGATACCACAAATAATGCACGACTTATACCTACATGATGCAACAACGTCTTACCTACCAGCCCGGGTCCGCACACGCATATGAACCCGTTGGACTTGTGTTGCCACCACAAACTGTAACACCCCACCTCCACTAGGGTCACTCACAAAGGGAATGCACTAGTTTTGGAGGAGCGTTATCGAGGTAAACAAACACAGAAATATTACAAGACAGAACATAGATAAAACAGCGGAATAATCAAAAGATAAATTTCATTACTTTCAAAAAAGAGTCAAAACCTTTTACATCAAATAGCCAAGGTCATTATTTTCCATTACAACAAATTCTGTCTTGCATAAATAAAGAAGCATAATCTTAAGTAGCTTAATTCCCCAAAGGTAGCAGAAATGCAGCCATAGCATAGCTCAAGGTCAAACGTACATGAGCTGAATCAAACGCAAGCGAGATCCAAGCTAAGTGCTAGAGTTTCCTCCTTGAGAACCTGAAGGGGGGAAACGGAAGAAAAAGAGGCGAAAGAAAATAGGTCAGTCATAAAGACTGGTAAGTCCAAGTGACTCTCAGCATAAAAACAGATAAAGGTAATATGACATGTATAAACTGAAAGTAAACATAAGGATGCTGTCAAGATGGCAAGATAGACTAGGATAACATGATAAATCAAGTATAGCATCACGTATTCAAGGTTCGACACATCAACTGTACTAGAATCCCAAACCCATGTCTTATATTAATCATGAAATGATTCCTTGGCCCAATATCATGAAGTGACCCATTTCTAGGTCCAACGAAACGATCCACTAGTCGATCGGCTCCCTACAAGTTCTAGCTCGTCATGTGTCTATGTCATACGGCCCTATCACGAATGTAGTCACCTGTGTTAGGTCCACCATAGGGTGTATCAAGCCCTATGGTGCCAACCACCGACACGAATTAAGAATGCACAAATAAACCAACTGATGCCCAATGCCTGCTTTTTCAACTCCGGACCACGTGCACGACCATAGCCCGCCTGAACCTACATTGGTGCACCAACACAGCCGTCGTTCTGGTCGCTTACAATCAGCCCAGTAATCGTGCCCCACCCTGCCTAGTTCCAGGGTACCATGATACATCTAGTGGGTTACTGCTGAAATGGACCGCGTAACTAGAGTTTCCGTCCAACAGGTTAAGTGGTGTCATTTAAATTCGAGACTTAACCCTTATCAGTCTAGCATGTCAAATTTGGCTAAGTGTTGTCATTTAAGTTCGTGACTTAGCCCTTCAATTCACGTGTCAAGTTGGTTAGGTGTTGTCGTTCAAGTTCATGACCTAAACCTACCAATCATGTCTCAAGTTGGTTAAGTGTTGTCTTTCATGTTCATGACTTAACCCTATCATGTGGCATTAATTCATTAATGCACCCCAACCTCTCACATTAGACCTATTGTTGTGGTCACTGGATATGCCGGGCGGTTCCGGGTAGATTTACACCACAACTCAGTCTAACCTCGGGTTTCAAGCGCGATATGACCAACTACTCACATTGGATCCTATTGTTTGCAGTCACTGGATTTGCCGGACGGTTCCATGCAGATTTACACTGCAAACTCAACCCAACCTCGAGTTGGCCATTTTCAAGTTCATTCTTGTGTCATGTCCATGTTCAAGATTCATGTCAAGTTTGTGTCAAGTTTTCAAGCCAAGATTCATGCCAAGCTTCCTATGATTACCAATTTTTTCCAACGTTACCCGGTCTAAATATTAGGCTAACAATCTTAGCCTAATTTCTCGTCCGCATGATTTTTGACATATAATATTAGGCTTAAAACCTAGCCTAATTTAACGTACGCAAAATTGGCATAAAGCAATTCATTAACATAAACATGACATAGGTGTAAACTTGGCATTATCGGCATAGTCAATATGAACACCGTAGGTGTGTACTTGCAAAATAATCAACATGAATATCATAGGTGAAATCTTGCAACGTAGACTAAATCAACATACATATATGTGAATTTGCAACATAGACTTTACATATATGTGAACTTGCAAATCAATCACAAGCATATGAATAAGTGTGAACTTGAAATATGACATAGATTTAACATATACACATAAACATGTAGATCTAACATTTGGGTCACATATGTGATATGATTTCACAACCTAAAACTTGCATAACATGATAAACTACACAACTTGTCGTAACGGGTTATACTCCAAGTTCATATACATATGAATAGACTTATTCATTAATTCCCAATTCAACATGATGATAGAATAGAACCACAGGCATAGATCAACATAATAAATGTTGCTCTATTATCAATTTATTTCCAAGGCATGACCTAACTGAATAAATTGATTAAAACATCGTAGGCATAACATTATGAACATGAAAAGGTTTGAATAATAATCTAGATTCGAGAACACGGATAGATCTAACTTAAATAGAAAAATCCCTAAAATCAAGACAAATAAGGAAAATAGGTTTGAATAGAAAATCAAGCTTAGATCCAATTTTATAGTCATAATTCTAGGCAATAACCTCATGGTCATGAATCATAGGTGATTAGTCATAATTGTCCTTGTCATAGTCATAGGAAATAGTCTTATGTTCACCGTCGTAGGCATAGTCTTATGTTCACAGTCATAGGCATAGGCATAGTCTTATGTTCACAGTCATAGGCATAGTCTTATGTTCATAGTCATAGGCATAGGCATAATCTTATGTTCACCATCTTAGTCTTAGGCCATTAACAATAGTTTCAACGTCGTAGGCAATATTCCCAATAGTCAAGATTCAATAAGAAAACAAGAATAGATATGAATCATACATAAATCAATTCCAATTTATAAAATGCCCATATTAGATTTATAGTTTTTATCTAAAAGTAACTGGAACTTACAGATCGTGGTCTAAGAAAGATGTAGAAATCAAGTCTAGAAACTAGTCATCGAATAGTTAAATCGATGAATTCTGATTTGATTGTAGAAGCAAATCCCCAATATGCAATTCCTAGTCGTAGTCTTCAAGATATAGTCTTCGCGTTTTTATTTTAATTTAATTTAGAGGAAGAAGAAGAAGTCATGTCCATCAAGAATTTGTGCAACATAAGGTTAGAGAAGAATGGTGTAAAGAGAATGAGGCTAGGAGGCTGTTTATATAGGATTAGGCAGACGAATCTGGATAGAAAACGAGATCAGATACATCAGAATGCATCAGGTTTAAAAACCTGGTTCGGGAGGCAGGTCGACTCCCAGGTCGACACTATGGTCGACCTGGACCCTGGGAGGTCGACACTATGGTCGACCCCTAGGTCGACATGGTCCGTCGGCGGGAATTTTCCCGCCCAGCCTGTTCTGGGGTTTTGAATTCGAATTCGAATTTCGAGCTGTTATTGATTCTGAAAATTCGTGAAACTTCTAGAGGTCATAACTTGGTCATACGGACACCTCCGATTTTCGAAAACTCAGACTCTATTTCATGTAGAATCCCGAGACGAACGCAATGGCGCAACCCATTTCCCATGATTCTCATTTTAAAAATTAATTCTGCCTTGATTTATGGTTTTAACATGTTATTAAAATTCGGGTTGTTACATTAAACCGGTTTGGCCTCTTACAGTCAAGCCCAGTATGCGTGTCCCTTCCTCGACTTGGGTCGAGCCCACAAAGATACGTATGGGTTACTGGTTGAAACGGGCCCCCATTACTTGACACAAGCTATCCACCTAAGCTTGGTACCCTCTAGTACATCCCACTTAACCCACTTTCTTATTCATGTTCACTTACATGTTTCAATTTTGGTTAAGTATTTCTAATCGTATTTCAAATGCCACCTAAGGCACCCACTAGATTCCACATGCCACCGAATGCACCCACTTAACCCCCCATGTCCCACTACATGCTTATCTGCTTAAGTGTTTCTTAATTCATTAAGACCGTAACCTCATAAAGACCTCTCACATTAGACTGGCATTTGTGGCAGCTGGATTTGCCGGGCGGGTCCAGGCAGTCTTACACCACAAAAGAGCCTAACCTCGTGTCTTTGCAATTTTTACGTATTTAATTTATGCCTAAGACCTCCCACATTAGACTGACATTTGTGACAGCTGGATTTGTCGGCGGGTCCAGGCAGTCTTACACCACAAAAGAGCCTAACCTCGTGTCTTAGACGATTAATTACTCCTAATTAATCATTCCCCAATTTGAATTACTTTCCCTATTCAAATTATCAATTAATTCCAAATTTAACTATGGCCATAATTGACTCAATTATTTCCATCTATTTATGGTATGTAAATTCATACCAATTTTCATCACAATTTATTTTATGCCTTTTAAGGCATCTATGCCAATTAAATCTTTTAATATTATCCCCTTTTACCCCACGTTGTATGTTATATTCATTTTAACGTAAAATATATGTTAGACTCGAATAGTCTAACTCATGGAATAAAGAGAAAACATCACAATATACATATAATTAAAACTAGATCTAAACATAAGGGGTGAAGTTGCATGTGTGAATGATTTTCTAAATCTAAAACTTTCATAGGCCAAAGTTACAACTTGCATAAAACTACATATGTCATAGACCCAAATCTAAAGGTGTGAACTTGTTGAGATAATGGTCACAAACTTGCATAAATCATGTATGTCATAGATCTACATCTAAAGGTGTAAACTTGCATAGGCAATAACCACAAACTTGCATAACATGATTCATATTCCAAACTCATATTTTCATATAAACTTGCGTATGTGATTTATGCAACATAACTATGGTGTAGACTTACATTTAAACATGTAAACTAGTATGTAGAACTTGGCATATAACTCATACATGTCATAGCCTAACTTTAGATCTAAAATAGATGTCATGAAGCATATAAGGTTATACATATAATTTTCCCCAACATGCATATGATTCATGTCTTAATAAAAATATAAACTTGCATACATACTAACGATTTATCATAAGAATCAGCATACCCAAACTAGCATATGAACAACATGGTGATTCGATTATACATAAGCCGATCATAAAATTATAACATAGATGATCTCAACTTTACAAGATAACATCATAGAATTTACAAATAAACATCACAATTTTACTACATGAATAATAACATGCGGTCAATAATTCACATTATATCCAGATAGTCCATATCATAACTCAATCCCATTAATTTGCTAATTATTTTATTAAAATTATCGAACTCACAACTCAAAGAAGGTCTTGAGTTCTGAATTATGAGTTCTGAAGTTGTAATAGCTTTCCCTTAAAGAAGATTCGTTGTTTAAGTTGAAAAGAATTGATTTAGACTAGCTTTCTTCCTCTCTAATTGGTGGCGGCTATGCTGAGTTGCTAGGTGACGGCATGGAGAATATGAATCTAATTTTTGTTTTGATTTTAGGGTTTGAGTCTATAGGTGTTTTTATAGAGTTTAGGATTAGTTTAAGCGTCCGATCAACCCAGAATTAATCCCAGCCAATCAGAGCATATAAGAAACCCTAATGAGTCAGCATCTAGTCATCAACAGGTCATAAAACAAATCTGCCCGGGGGGGCAGGTTGGCCCCCAGGTCGACCCTATGGTCGACCTGGTCAGGACAGGTCGACCCCCATGTCGACCCTATGGTCGACTTGGCGCTGACGGGAATTTTCCCGCCTAGCCTATTTGACTCTGAAATTTGAATTTTTCGAAATGTGTTTTAAATTTTATGAAACTTCCGATGGCCATAACTTCTTCATACGAAGTCCAATTCACGCAAACTCGGACTCTATCTCAACCAGAATTCTGAGACGAATATAATGGCGCAATTGTCTGAGATTAGTTATTCTTTAATTTGTGAACATTAGTGTTAACAAAAATACGGGGTGTTACAGTTATGTTGTATAAATATGATGATGATAATAGTGTTGTAGGTAGATTTGGGATTAAATACAGTTTATTATGAGATCGAAAACGATGGTTGTCGCATAGTACTTGTCATACTATTGTGTTATTTGAGGTAGAATTATTGATTGGTGGTGTGATTTGAAAACTAGTGAACATTATTGATTAACATGTTTATTGATAAGTTTGTGCAAATATTTGTTTTACTTTAAAACAACGTTAGTTGTCATTTAGGCAAAAACATGTGTAGTACATATTGATTATCATAAATGTTGGATTGGTACGGTTAATCATAAGCAGTAGTTTTTAGTTATTTAGTATGTGTTATAGTTATATGTGTTGGCATAGTTTAAAATAAATATAATTTAATTTATTAAAAGTGCTAGCTTCTAATTTTATTTTAAAAAATCCAAAATTTAAAATGTGACATAGTTAGTTAAATTTTAAAGTACGTGTTAACATTTCAATTATATTAAGTAAAATATATAAATGGTTGAATAAAATATAAAATTTTGGAATGAGCACAACTGTAACACCCCGTAAAATACATAAACATTAATAATTAAATAATTAAAAATAAGCAATTAAATAATATGGTTGGAAAATGATATTTTGCAGCTTTAGGAATTTGGCTACGAAATACTTTTATTTGGATTCGTGGAGAAATTCTGAATCGATTTCATCTATAATATGCTGAAAACTGTCAATGTATGAAGAAGTTATGAACAAATGAATTTGAACTGTAAACGAATAATATATATATATATATAATTACGTGGATATTATATATATATATATGTCCAAGATAAATTTAAAATAAAGAGGGAGAATTTGAAATTGAAGATAAGATCATGGGGACAAAGTATATTGTATATATGGAATAAGATTATGAGATTAAGGAACGTATTAATTAAAATAAACAATGCAACAACGCTTCATAATTGGGTGTTCCAGCCTCCAAGGGTTCGACCGCGTACCCTTAAGGGGTGCCGACAGTCGATCGACCACTCTGGTAGACCGCTTGGCGATTGGACAACTCAATAAATCTAGTTGGTTAGGTGTTTTTAGAGGGATATATATGAATAAAAGGCATGGATTAATTCTAAGTAATCCAACGGTCTATGCTCACACGAGCAACTATATATAGCCCCTCCTATCACACTATGAAACCCTAATCATTCTCTATCCCTTCCTCCATGCTGCCTCTCTGCCATTACTAAATTCCAGAGGAAAATAAAAGAAACAGTTAAGGATTTCTTCTATTCCTCCAATCCTATTCTTAGTCTCTCTCTATTCTAATTCATATAGGTTTAGTATTTTGGAATATGACATAAACACACACACACACACACACACACAGATATATATATATATATATATATATATATATATATATATATATATATATGAGATTCTAATACATGTCTCTTATATATATATACACACATACATTTAGGAGGATATTTGGAGCATGTTTGACCGCAAAGATTAAAGCACAAATCCAGATCTACTAAAGATTTCTCTTTGTTCTTCCTAGATCTGTGAGCGGAATATAGTTTACTTAGGCATATTCATATTTTTATTAATTTATCACGTTGAAAGATATGGCTAGGAAGATTTGGAAATCGATAATATAAACATTAAAACCCCCAAATCCTCTATCTTGTAATTGTGTATGAATTGTCATGATTAGTTGGATTTTGTGGAATTTTGATTTTAATATTGGGTTAAAGATGAAAATGGGTGTTGCTATTTCTCTTTTGTATAATTTATTGTTATCAAACATTTGATTGTAACCTAAAAGGGTTTAGATTTGGGTATTTCATGATTTGATTAGGTTTGGATCCTATTTTGAATCCAAACTTATTCATACTTGAAGTATGTCAAATGTAAAGGTTTTTATGTGCATAATACCAAAAAAGAGGTAAATTAGACAATGTGGAAATTAAAAACATACATGTATAAATGTATATAATACTCTATTTTTAGTCTAGTATTGAAATCATTCCAACCAGCCTAGGATGCAAGTTGAAATTATATGTATATATATATATTTTCCATCCACTGTTGGTTGTTATCTTATCATTATGCCATTATACCTATGTTGCGGCGGTAAAAGTATGGAAAACATAACTCGTATACCTTGAATTAGACAAATTGATAGTTTCCACCTTGTTATAATGTTCCAACATTTATACGAATATTTACGTTAATTAGGCATTATTATTATTATACTTATATAAACGTAATCAATGTAATTAATGTTGTATTAGCAAAATAAATGTGATTAGGTTAGAATTAAAAATTGAAATGTCCTCATAATAAATATATATTTGATTGCTTGCATGTGCGTATATAGAATGGCTTTATAATATAAATAATGGCACATAGACACGAGGTTAGTTGCCATTTGCGGTAGAAGTCAGCCCAGAACCGACCATCAAATCTAGAAACCGCAGGTAGGCTCAACTAATGTGAGATGTCTAGGTGACATGGGCCATTCAAAAACTTAGTACATTAGACACGAGGTTAAACCAACTTGTAGTAGAAGTCTGCCCTGAACTGACCGACATATCCATCATCTATAGTTATATGGTTTAATGTGAGAGGTCTAGTACGTGTGTGTGTATTATGTATATATAATATATATATAAGTCTATTGCATGTGAAAATAAGCAGGTTTACTGCACCTTGAGAAGGACTTGAGTGGCTAATTCTCTTTTTATCTAGTTTGGGTCTTAAGTGATTAGGACTAGGATCCCTCTAAAGGTTTACTCCTAGAGTGGAACCAAAGTCATGGGACCCACCCTTATTACATTTAAAGTAAGTCTTTAGCCCTCCTTCTCTAAAAGTGGTTAGTCATAAATGGTAACGGAGTAGGGTAGTTCACGGGGATGTCCACTTCCTCTAGAAGCCTGTAAGCGCTCAACTAGGGACATGTTTTGTAAATAAAGATATGTGGTCATTGCATGCTAACCAACTGTCTAAGGAAAGTCTTAAGCGACATAGGCGTCCTACTCTAATATCAGTTAAGTAGTAACGTTTACAATACTACTTCTCATATTACAATTGAGAGTATAGACTTAAGAACGTTAACGTATAAGGGGCTAGGGGTCCGCCTTAGGGTTATAAGAGACCATAAGAATCCACCTTTAATAGGGCCATAATTGACCAAGAATGCCCACCTTGTTGGGCCTCAACCCTAAAAACACTAAGGGGAGATTGACTTGGATATCCACCCCGTTGGTTAGATACTTGTTGTTTCTTTGATTGCTTGTTGTGTAGATATACCTTGACATATGTAACCTATTAAAAACATAGGGTATGGACATTAAGTAACACTATATTTCAGTCATACAGAATTTTATGTTCTAACCCCTCTCCTCAACATATCCAACAGGTCAGTAGATGGGGTAAAAGCCATAGACGAAGTTTTGATTGGAGCTGAAGAAGATGACGAAGTTATTATGCTATTATTAGTAGTTATTGTTTTACTTCTTTTGGAATCTTATGAGAATGAACTATTTGATGTACTGTTGAACAGATGTAACTATGACTGTTGTATTTCTGAGATTTTTAAATGAATTATACATCTTATTTGAGTATTTGTTGGCTAGTTTTATGACCAAGCCACCAAGAAAATAAACATTCACAAGCAAATGAAGGAAGGCACACATACATAAGTTCAAGGCAAAGTCAACCTGACTCGTGAAGCTCCCTAACCGGTTCATGAGACAAGTTTCTTCAACCCGTTCGTCATCCAGGTGTCACCTTCGACTCGTGATCAAGCACCACGACCCCATTCATGCCAATTCATCACGATCCGCTCGTGGAGGATGCACCACGACCCGTTCATTAAGGACCATCACGACCCGCTCGTGGATAACTGTCACGAACCAAACCCAGGAACCAGGCAATGAAAGCTATGACTTGGTCATCCACGAACCGATATTGAAGGATTTTGCAACACATGTCCATAACTACCATATTGACCATTTCTCCACCCGCTCATGAACGGCTCCGAGATCCTCGGGATTTGTGCCACTGTCTCCACGAACCGCCTGTAGAAATCACCTATAAATAGCCCCATACTTAGCATTTTTTGGGATCTTTTGGTAGTTCTAAGTATTGTTTCCATCATTACTGTTCCTCCATTATTTACAATCAGAAACATCTCAAAATTATTTCGTGAATTACCATTGTAAGAGTGAGATGGAGAGGATTTATTGATTGTACTTGCATTCAATCATATAATCAAAGTCATATAAAGTGGACATAGGCTCGTTAACGCCGAACCACTATAAATTTGGTGTGTTTGTTGCATTTTCTTTCATTTCTAGTTATTATTCTCAGCAATTTTAGACAATTTGGGTGTTAGAGCCATAATTTGGTCTAACATTTTGGTGCTTTCACTGAGAACTGAAGTCTCAGCGTATCGGATTATTGCTCTGCTATTTGGATATTCAAGTCCGAAGAAAGTAGTCTGAACTTCCACTATTTTGATTTTTGAAGATTTTAGCAAAGTCAAGACATTATGGCTACAAAGAAATCTAAGAATTCGCGAACTTCTCAAGAAAACGAAGCGAACGAAGAAAGTAATTAGGAGCAGGTTGAGGTGAGCTCCCCCGCTCGTGGCTCACAAGGGGTCACGACCTGCTCGCAAATGATCTCCACGAGCCGCCCTACAGAGCTCACCATGAACAGCCTTTAGGATGTTTCCACGAGCCAGCCACAGGAGCACGTCACGAGCCGTGAACCTGAGGGGATCACGAACCGCCCTCGCTATGGGACCACAACTCGACCAAGAAAGGAGATTATGGCCCGTCCTGCTTGTGCTGGCGCTTCTGCTCGACCTAGTTCAAGTGCTCTACGTCCAAGAGCGACTACTGATGACCAGCTACATGCCTCTGCTCCGGTAACTAAAGGAGATCTCTCTCGTATGCTTGATATGTTGGATAGGACGGATTATGAGTTGGCAGCCCAAAGGTAGGAGAGTTCCTTTTTATGACGAAATATTATTGCATTGGACAGACGAATTGATGACCTCCAAAGGCAGAGGATACCTCCGCCAGCCTATCCTCCTACTCCTGAGTACTCATCCTCGTCGGAGGAGCCTCCAAGACCTCCACGACGACCACTGGAAAGGGATGAAAATGTGGAACAAATTCGATTTGTATCACTTCCTTCTCGAGAAGAGGCGGCCCTCAATCTGGGACGTGACAATCGTAACTTGAATGATCTCGCTCCGCTACCTAGGAATGGAGGCATTGTTGACCCTTTTCAGAATCAACCATTACCCCCCTCCCCCCCGCCGCGTAATTGACCGTGGCAACAAGAGATAAGGAAGTTCTTCTTAGGCCCCAGACTTCGCGGAAGCACATCGAAGAGACGTTAGAGGGCCCCGCAGGGCAAGGAGTGATGATCTTGAATCTACATTGACCAATGCTGATGTTGAAGCAATGGTTAGGCAGATCATGGAAGATAGCCGTGGACAGAGGAACGAGATTGGGGTATAGACCGCAGTCATATGCCATTTACTGATGACATATTAGACGTCCGATTCCCGAGAAAATTCAACATGCGATCTATGAACCGCTATTTGGGCAGGACGGATCCAGTTTAGCATCTAATGAGGTATTCATGGTACATGAATGTCACCGCTGCTCCTGACACATTAAAATGTAAAGCATTCCTGATACTCCTAGAGGATGTGGCATTAATGTGGTTTACTGGCTTGCCGGCACGATCGATCTCCTGTTTCAGAGGATTGAGTGAACAATTCGTAAATCAATTACGGCTTCATGCTTAGAGGTCTAAAAATGTCATTGAGTTATCCCTCATTAAACTGCGCCCTGACAAAACTCTGAGGTCATACTTAGATCGTTTCAACTTAACGATTATGGAGGTTAGGGATCCTCACGAACAGACTGTCTTGATGGCTTTGATTGACGGAGTAGATAAAGATATTGAGTTTGGAAGATACTTAGCCAGCAACTCACCGCTGACCAGAGAAATATTATATGAAAAAGCTAACATCCGATTACGTCAGGAAGAGATATAGGTCGATCGAAAGAGAAAGGCTATCGATAAGGAAGATATACAGAGTAACGTGGCCATCAAACAATCGGCGATAGTTCAGGAAAGGTAGAGGTTAACGTTGGAAATAAGAATCAGGGCAATGGCCACTAATTCGAGAATAATAGTCGAAAGAAAAATCGGGGGAATTATTCTCAGAAAAGACCTCGATTCAAGGCTTTTCAAAACTTCACACTGTTAAATGATACCTTTGAGAATATTTTCCTAGATACATACAAAGTTCTTCAGTATAAGAGGCCTTCACCAAGAGATTCAACGGAGAAAGAACGTGAGACAGGAAAGTTTTGCCTTTTCCATCAGACCCATGGCCACTCCACCAATGAATGTTGTCGTTTGAGAGACGTCGTCGAAAAACTACTTCGTGAAGGAAAGCTGGACGAACATAAGGTTGCTTCGAGAGACAAGGAGCAGGCTGGGCAGGCCCCGAGTCAAAACCAACCCGTCGCTAGGCCTACTGCTCAGCAGAAAGGAAAAAACATTTTCATCAACACCATAGTAGGAGGACCTCATCCTGTTGGGCACAACTTTAGGGCAATGGATCAGTATGTGAACGTGGACAAACGCCTTGAAGTAGGGGAATGTAGTAGTCTTGAAGTTGCAGCCCCGTTAAAGCAACATAAGACAATGTTTGATGATGTCATCTTTCGTGATAGGGATTGTATCGGAGTTCATGCCCCTACCGAAGACCCTTTAGTGATCACGGCAACCATTGGTCCCGCTTTGGTCCACAAGATTTTGGTGGACAATGGAAGTTCAGTCAATATTCTGTTTAAGAAGGCATTTGATCAGATGAAGCTTGAAGCAAAAGATTTGAAGCCCTTTGATGGATGGATACGTGGCTTCAATGGAGCCTCAACATCTCTGATTGGAGATGTGGAATTATCAGTAACTCTGGGATAAGGAGATCGCTGGAGAGTGAGAAATCTTCCATTTGTGATATTGGGTATCGAATCACCTTATAACGCCTTTTTGGGCCGACCGGCCCTAGCAGAATTCAGGGCCTGCATTGCGCCCTCGTGTCTATTATTGAAATTACCAACAGATGCAGGAGTGGGAGTAGTCAGAGGTGACTAAGTCACTAGGCGAGCCTGCTATATAGCAGAATTGAAATTGTTGCTTAAAGGATTAATCATAGAACTAAAGGGTACTTCTCCACCAGCAAAGGAGAGATCATCATAGCAATTAAAGATGGCCCCGAAGGAGCCGTCCCGAGAATTTCCCGAGGATATAGATCCTAGAGAGGACGAGGAACCCGAGGGCAGAATGGCGACTCCTAACGAAACGACTGAGGATATTCCGATCGATGATAATGACCCAACAAAGGTCCTGAAGATCAGATCCCAGTAGACCCTATTCGTGCAAAAGAATTGACCGACTTCCTAAAAGGCCAACCTAGATGTGTTTTCCTGGACCCATGCTGACATCTGTGGAATATTCCAATCAATTATGCGCCACTCGTTGAGCATTAACCCGAAGCACAAACCTGTTAAGAAGAAAAGGTGAATGCTTGGCCCAGAGAGGTCAACGGCCTTAAAGGAAGAAGTCGAGAAGTTGAGGAGTAATGGATTCATTAGAGATTCAACTTATCCGGAATAGACTTCAAACCCGGTTTTGGTAAATAAGGCTAACAAAAAATGGCGCACCTGCATCAGTTTCTCAAATTTGAACAAGGCTTGTTCGAAAGACAGTTTTTTACTCCTTAGAATTGATCAATTAGTGGATTCAACGGCACGTCACGAACTCCTCTCCTTCACGGATGTGTATTCCGGATATAACCAAATTCCTATGCATGTTCCAGACCAGAAGCATACCAGCTTCATCATAGATTTGGTACTGTACTGCTATGTAGTGATGCCTTTTGGTCTAAAGAATGCTAGAGCTACATATCAACGATTAGGAACCGGATGTTCTACAATCAGATCGGGAAGACAATGTAAGTGTATGTTGATGATATGCTTGTGAAATCCAGACAATCATCCAACCATACTACCGATTTAGCAGAAATGTTTGATATCCTTAGACGATATGGGATGAAGCTTAACCCTTTGAAGTGTTCATTTTGAGTCGCCTCTGGAAAATTCTTAGGTTTTATCGTTAGCTCGCGTAGAATTGAAATCAATCCAGATTGGATCGCAGCAATCAGGAACATTCAAGAACCAAGGCAGATCAAAGATGTGTAGAGCCTCGCTGGGAAGGTAGCCGCGTTAAGTAGGTTCATATCTAAAGCCACAGATAAGTGCATTCCATTTTTTGATTTGATAAAATGGGGGAAGCGCAATTTCAAATGGACCCCTGATTGTGTGGAAGCATTCCAAAACCTTCTGAATCATCTATAAAAACCCCAGATATTGCCCAAGCCGGTTGGCCACGAGGACTTGTTTGTGTAATTGGCAGTATCATCCCACACAATAATGTCATCCCTGTTAAGAGAAGAAGATAAAGTCCAGAGACCTGTGTACTATGTAAGCAAGAAGCTAGTGGCAGCAGAGCGAAACAACTCAAAGATTGAAACACCCCACCTCCGTTAGGGTCACTCTCAAAGGGAATGCCCTAATTTTGGTGGAGGTTTATAAGTATAAGTCACAGATACACAAGACAGATATAAATACACATATTTTTGAACAGCGGAAAACAACAGCAACTTTTATTTCATCAAAATACTTGTTACATAAACCATGCCATAATTGTCTTACAATACTCCCAAAAACATTACATTTCCATAACTGTCTTGATTTCATAACTTAAAGAAGCATAAAAACATAAGTAAACTGCATAAGTCCCCATAATTGCTATCCAAAGCCATAGTCCAAAACGAATGAGATCCAAGCAATACATTCTTTCTCTTCAAGCTGGATGTGAAAACTGGTCAAGCTGCGGTATTCCCTCCCTGTGGACCGGGGGGGAAACAAAGCAAAGAAGACGAAAGAAAAGTAGAGTCAGACATAAAGCCTGAGTAAGTCTAGGACTATTCAGTCTATGAATAAAGAAATGAGCATGATAAGTACAAATTGGAAATGGGGAAGCACCATTAACTAAGTTAAGTTGTCTAGAGTCGAATATACTACCGTACCCCATATTAATCTCTGCACCCCTATAAACTAGTTCCCAACAGGCACCCCATAATTAGGGTGGAGTGATCCATTTCTAATGATCGGCTCCTACTCGCATAGTTACATGTGTCTTACGGCCCCCGATGTTGTAGCTACCTATGTTGGTCCCACCATGGGGTGTATCATGTCCCATGGTGGCGGCCCGACACAATTCTAGAATGCACAGGTATACTACTGGTGCCCAGTGCCTAATTTTTCTGCGCCGGAGTGTGTGCACGCCCGCACCCCGTTAGAACCTACACTGCTGCACCACCGTCATCGATTTGACCTCTTACGGTCAGCCCAGTAATCGTGACCCACCCTGCCTAGTTTAGGGTATCCTGATACACCTTGTAGGGTTACTGCTGGAAAGGGTCCCCCGCTACTAGGTTTTCTATTTCTAGCCAACATGCTAAGTTGGTTAAGTGTTTTGTATAAACCTAACCCCCAATCAGTCTGTATAGTTTAGCATGTTCAATTTGATTAAGTATTAATTCAATTTACTTAATCCTATCAACCCTGACTCAGCCATAATTGCCTTATTAAAGCCTCAACCATTCACATTAGACAGGTATTGTTGTGACTGCCTGTTGCCGGTTGGGTCCGGGCAGTCTTACGTCACAACTCAGTCTAACCTCGGGTCTTTATTGGGCTCAGTGTTTAACCACCCACATTGGATAGGTACTGTTGTGACTACTGGACAGCCGGGAGGTTCCGGGCAGGTTTATGTCACAACGCAATCCATCCTCGGGTTAAACACATCGTATTTTCTAAGTTTACATATTTTGTCTCTTTTCTTTTTATATGTAAATATTTGCAGCCCATTATTCAAATTCATCTTTATTGGGTAAAATTAATTTATACCCCTTAAATGTTCTCAAGGTCGTTGGCATGCGTCCAACATGCCAACACATATGTTTTATATTTTTAACCCAACGTCATTACCTCCGTTTTATACGTTCGCTATATTATAACATATGTTGGGCTTAACATTTAAGCCCAACTTAGCCACATGAAAAAGGGGAGGCTTAGAACATGGTGTTTATATATTCTAAGTAACATCAAAAGGGGTGTGTGAACGCATGAACTTGCAACATAACGATCTAATTAACATAAATTAGGCACTTTTGAACTTGCATTGTAATAGCATATAATCTTGACATGAAACATACCTAAACATGAATCATGGTTTTAATCTAGTCATGTAAACTTGCATTTAAAATGTGAACCTAACTTAATTATGTATCACATATATTATCACATGATTTTGATAGCAACATAGGCCTAAAACATATTTTCAATTAGGCATAACACCAAACGTAATCTAGTCATATTCATAGAGTCAACACAAGTTCACAAAGATGCTTGCTTTTGTCACTAATACAAAAGTATGGTTTTCACTTGAATCATAACGCCTATTTCAACATAAATTCATATGAATCATAACACCCAAATGGATCCAACTACGCTAAAAATGATCATAAAAATATACATAGAAGGATCTAAAATCATGTTGGCATAATAGTGAATCATATACTTGCATGAGTCTCAACTTGGTTGAAATAAACTACCACAAACATATAGTTGTTAACTTTCAACATGAATCATATACTTGCAAATATCCAATAGGTCTAACATCATTATACCACCACATCCCACATCTATTCATAATTAGAATCATAGCAACATACAATTATGAATTATCATCACCACAAATTAAGTACAATTCCATTTCTCATTTTACACAAATCAAAACTCAATTATCCATTCACATCGGAATAGCACTCTACTTACAACGTATGACGACTCTTCAATTCAGGATTCTAAATTCTGAATTTGGAGATGCTATCCTTTGTTGTAGGCGTTGTTTTGATTTAATTGTCGTTGCTTTAAGCTTTTGAATCAACTCCTGACTCGACGGGTATTCCTAGTCTTTCTTCAGCAGCATGACGGTCTCATTTTTATTTGTGTGAATTAGGTGGAGTCTTAGGTCCTTTTTATAGAGTTTGTGAATTGATTAGAGCCGTCGATGGAGCCTAGATTAATATTAGCCGTTCGTTTTAAAGAGAAACCAATTAGGAGCTGACACATAAGCCCTAGTGACAAGACAAAGCTCAGAAATTCGGCCAAGCACAGACCAGGCCAGCCAGGAGGGGCTGGGTTCGACCTGGCTCAGGGGCCAGGTCGACTACCCAGTCGACCCCCAGGTCGACTACCCAGTTGAACTGGGTGCCTTAGGCAGGAAAATTCCCGCTCAGCCCAATCTGGGTCCGATTTTTGAATTTTGAACTCGTTTCTGGACTGTTTCTGTCTGTTTGAATTTTAAACTGAATTCTGAAACTTCCGGAGGTCATATCTCCCTCATACGGAATCTGTTTTACGCAAACTCGGACTCTATCTCAAGCAGAATTCCGAGACGAACGCAATGGCGTATCCCGTTTCCCTTAATTCTTTGATTTGAAATTAATTATACTTTAATTCGTGAATTTCACTGTTATAGAATACACAGGGTGTTACATTCTCCCCCACTTAAAAGGATTTCGTCCCCGAAATCTTCAAGTTTAAGAAGAATGTATATCCTAACATCCAAACGTCCATCTACTCATCCATCAAACACGAGCATCCATTGTCCTTAATAGACTTCTAATGCTTCATGATCATATGCGAAGTGCGTGTACATGTACTTATCTAATGCAAAATTAGGCGGTCTACTGATTCAGTTGACCTCCTTAATGCAAATTATGTAAGTGTCATGAATCCATTTTGTATGAAAATTTTCCTATTTATGATTCTACATGAGTGCACAATCATTCATATATAAATGCAACATCCATATGACAACACATTAAACTTCAACCATATACGAATATAAATACATATATGCATATGCAATATGAAGTGACTGAGCCGATCTAAAACCTAGATTGTGTGTGTATATGCAACCACGAGCAACCACTAGTAATCACTTGCAGCCACTTGCAACCATCATCCATAACATGTTTCAATTACATGTTTTCATCCAAAGGGTTTCTACCTAAAAGACAAGGTCGAGGAGATATACCTAAAAAGATAGATAAAAGCATAACTTAAGAAAGATCAAAGATGTACCCTCAAAAAGAATAGGGTAGGCTGCGCGTATTCTAGCCTCAGTTTCCCAAGTTGCGTCTTCCTCAGCGTCGCTCCACTGAACTTTGATGAGCTTGACTTCGCGGTTGCGTAGCTTTCTCACTTCAGTTCCGAAGATGCGTGTTGGAACTCTTCTCACGGTTGCTTCGCGTTCCACTTCGGCTTCTTCTAGAATGCTAGGCTCTACTATTTCAGCAGACTCGTGTAAACACTTCCGGAGGTGAGAAACATGAAAGACGTTGTGAACTCCGGCCAGCTTTTCGGGTAGCTCTAATCTATAGGCCATCTTCCCAACCTTCTCGATGATAGGAAATGGTCCTACAAATCTCGGTGCCAGCTTTCCAGTGGATCCAAAACGAACAACGTTCCTTAGAGGAGATACCTTAAGAAAAACTCTGTCCCCAACCTCAAATTCAAGGTCGGTCCTCCTCTTGTCTGCGTAGGATTTTTGTCTGTCTTGGGTTGTCTTCATTCTTCTCCGTATTAAGTCTACTTTCTCTGAAGTCTCTCGGATCATATCTGGTCCAAGTATCAGCTTGTCAGTAGACTCCCACCAACAAGTGGGTGATCGGCACGGTCTTCCATATAAAGCTTCGAAGGGTGCCATTCCAATGGTGGCTTGGTAGCTGTTGTTGTAGGCAAATTCCGCCAAAGGAAGATGGTCTTCCCACGTCCCTCCGAAGTCAAGGACGTACAGTCTTAAAAGGTCCTCCAAAACTCTGTTCACTCTTTCTGTCTGGCCGTCGGTTTGGGGGTGATAGGCTGTACTCAAGCATAACTGTGTGCCTACCGCTTCTTACAGACTCCGCCAAAACTCACTTGTGAAGATAGGGTCTCGGTCACTAACAATGCTGGAGGGTATTCCATGGAGTCGAACAACTTCCTTGAGATAAAGAGATGCTAGGGAGGAGGCAGTCCTTCTACTCGTGACAGGTAAAAAGTGGGCACTTTTAATAAGCCTATCCACTATTACCCAAATGTTAGTGTTGCCTCTTCTAGACCTGTGTAGCCCATCAATGAAGTCCATAGAAATGCTATCCCACTTCCACTGCGGGACCTCTAGAGGATGGAGCAAACCACCAGGCTTCTTCTGCTCCGCCTTAACCTGTTGGCAAATCATACACTTAGAAACGAAATCTGCCACGTCCTTCTTCATGCCGCTCCAAAAGAAGGTTCTCTTTATGTCCTTGTACATTTTATCTCCGCCTGGATGTATCGTCATCTTGGAGTGATGTGCTTCTTCGAGAACCGTCTTTACTAAATCCCGTGTCCGTGGGACACATAGTCTTTCGTCTCGCCTTAACCAACCCTTATCATTGATGGAGTATCTGTTGAGGTGAGTTGAAGTCTCACCCCTAATTAGCCTATCAATCGTCTCCATAAGCTGAGGGTCTTCGCGTTGTGTTGTCCCTATTGAGTCCACTAAAGTCGGGCATACTTTGAGAGATGCTAACAAACCGGGTACAAAATCAGAGGAGGGCCTAAAGTCAAAACTGGCTATATACTCCAAGCTTTGCCTTTCTATAAAGAGCGGGCTTAGGGTCAGTTTCTTTCGGCTCAACGCGTCTGCCACTACGTTGCCTTTTCCCGGAGTGTAGGAGATCTCGAATTCGTACGAGGCAAGAAACTCCATCCATCTCTGTTGCCTCAAGTTAAGATCTTTCTGCGAGAAGAGATACTTCAAAGATTTATGGTCAGTATACAGTTCGAATTTCTCACCTAGGAGATAGTGGCGCCAAGACTTAAGCGCAAAGACAATGGCGGCCAACTCGAGATCATGGGTTGGGTAGTTCTTTTCGTGCACTTTCAACTGTCTCCCGCCATAAGCTACTACCCTTCCTTCTTGCATTAAGACAGCGCCTAGTCCTGTCCCGCATGCATCCGTGTAAACCGTAAACATTTTGCTTCCATCCGGCAAGGTCAGAACTGGGGCTGTTGTAAGAGCCCTTTTTAAGCGTTGGAAAGTAAACTCGCAATCCAAATCCCAAGCAAACGCTAGGTTCTTATTTGTTAACCTAGTGAGCGGAGCTGATATTTTTGCAAAGTCTCTGATGAATTTCCGATAGAAGCCTACTAGCCCGAGAAAGCTTCGGACTTCTGTTGCATTCCTTGGTGTCTTCCAATCCTACACCGCTACTACTTTAGCAGGGTCCACAGCTAACCCTTCTTTGGATACTACATGCCCAAGAAACCTTACTTCCTCTCTCCAAAAGTGGCATTTGGAGAATTTGGCTTTTAGCCGATGGACTCGCAGAGTTTCCATGATTTCCCTTAAGTGCTGAGCATGTTCTTCTTCACTCTTTGAGAAGATCAAGATATCGTCTACGAAGACCACTACGAACTTGTTGAGGAATTCTCTGAACACCCTACTCATCAGGTCCACGAAGTAAGCGGGTGCGTTTGTCAAGCCGAAAGGCATGACAAGCCATTCAAAGAAGCCGTCTGGGGTTCTGAATGTTGTCTTATCGATGCTATCTTCAGCCACCCTTAGCTGATGAAATCCGGTCGCCAAATCGAGTTGGGAGAAAACTGACGCTCCTACAAGCTGATCAAACAGATCGTCAATTCTGGGGAGAGGGTGCCTATTCTTTTTCGTTAGCCTGTTGAGCTCCCTATAGTCAACACATAGATGAAGTGAACCATCCGACTTTCTGGCGAACACCACTAGAGCGCCCCATTCTGAAATGCTCCTTCTAATGAACCCCTTCTCTAGAAGCTCTTTAACCTGTTTACTGAGCTCTTTCCTTTCCCGTGGAGCCATGTGTCTAACGGGAAATGCAACGGGCTTTGCATTATCTACAAGATATATGCGGAAGTCTATCTCCTGCTTCGGAGGTAAGCCCTTCACCTCTTCGAAGACATCCGGATATTCACGGACCACTCTAACCGATTGCAAACTCTCAACAGAGGCATCTAGCGATTCAAGATAACTAAGCATAACCGCATACGAGGGATGACAAGTAATTTCCAGAGTGTTACCGAGTTGGGTCAGAAGCCTAACCACCCTTTTCTCACAATCAAGGATGGCACCATTACTGGATAGCCAATCCATGCCCAAAATCAAACCATATCCCGAGAAGCCCAAAACAAAGGCACTACATCTAAATTCTACGCTTAGAATAGAAATTTTCAATCCCACACAGATCATAGACAAATGAGCTGGGCCCCCAATTGGATTTGAAACAATTAAGGTGTCCTCTACCATTCTAGTTTCTAGGTGCAAAGATTCTACTAAAGCAGACGAAATAAAGGAGTGTGATGTGCCAGAATCAAATAAAGTGCGAACTGGGTGATCATAAAGATAAACTACACTTTCTACAGAAGTATTTATACCTCGCTGTTGCAGAGGTGGCGCTTCTAGCACATGAACCGGTGCCCCTGAGGTGGATCCAGCCCTCTGCCCCTGCCCTCGCTTCTTTGGGCAATCCTTAGCCATGTGGCCTGTCTCACCACAAGAAAAGCACCCACCATTCAACTTGGCCTTCTTTTTCCGGCAATCTTTCACTAAGTGCCCCACTTTGCCACAGAAATTACACTTCCTCTTCTTTTGGGACTTGTTGTCTTTCCCGCCCTTCTTAAAGTCTGTCTTCTTAGGCTGTAAACCCTCTTTCTTCCCTTGAGAGCCTTCTGCCTTTGTCTCCTTCTTGCCCTTATCCTCTTCGTTCAGCAATGCCATCTGCACCAACCTTTCATACGTAGCTCCCTTAGGTATATGGGTCATGGCCAAGCTGTGTAATGGCTCATTCAATCCTTTGACAAAGCGGAGAGTCTTCTTGTGCGGAGTGTTGACTAGGTCCAGTCCAAACCTAGCCAGCTGATCGAACTGATTAACGTACTCTTTGACTGTCATATTCCCTTGCTTAAGAAATATGAATTTTTCCAATTGAAGGCTCCTTTCAGCTTCTGAGAGAAATTTAGCCTCAAACCTCGCCCTAAAGTCCTCCCATGTTTCCACTGGTCTTTCTGCATTGGTAACTTCCCACCAGTAGGAAGCCTCGCCTTTAAGTAGTCATACTGCCAGTTGTACCTTCTGCCTATCTTCTACCTCAAAGATGACGAATAAGTCCTTGGTTTCCTTCAGCCAATTCCTGGCTGCCACAAAGGACTCGGTTCCATGAAAGTCCTTCCCTCCCATAGCTTTGAAATCTTTACATATCTTAGCAAAAGCATTACCACACAGAGGAGGTGGAGGAGGAAGTGCTGCTGTAGCTGAATGATTTCCTGCAGCTGGGGGAGGAGGAACAGTGGGACCTGGATGATTGGCCCTTGCTTCTAAGAATCGTCTAAACCAACCAGGTATTGGTACACCCTCTGGCAAGTTAAGTTCTTTGGACATGCTGAACCAAAAAGGACAGATTCAAAACGAAGGATAAAAGATAGTACCTATGGCTTTGGGGGACTATGCCTTTTTAAAATAAAATAACATTTTATCTTTAAAAATGCTTCTTTAAATTTTCTTTTGAAAATAAATTTGCAAAACTTTTTATCTTATCTGGTAAACCTATGCTCTGATACCAAGTGAAACACCCCACCTCCGTTAGGGTCACTCTCAAAGGGAATGCCCTAATTTTGGTGGAGGTTTATAAGTATAAGTCATAGATACACAAGGCAGATATAAATACACATATTTTTGAACAGCGGAAAACAACAGCAACTTTTATTTCATCAAAATACGTGTTACACAAACCATGCCATAATTGTCTTACAATACTCCCAAAAACATTACATTTCCATAACTATCTTGATTTCATAACTTAAAGAAGCATAAAAACATAAGTAAACTGCATAAGTCCCCATAATTACTATCCAAAGCCATAGTCCAAAATGAAAGAGATCCAAGCAATACATTCTTTCTCTTCAAGCTGGATGTGAAAACTGGTCAAGCTGCGGTATTCCCTCCCTATGGACCGGGGGGGGGGGGACAAAGAAAAGAAGACGAAAGAAAAGTAGAGTCAGACATAAAGCCTGAGTAAGTCTAGGACTATTCAGTCTATGAATAAAGAAATGAGCATGATACGTACAAATTGGAAATAGGAAAGCACCATTAACTAAGTTAAGTTGTCTAGAGTCGAATATACTACCGTACCCCATATTAATCTCTGCACCCCTATAAACTAGTTCCCAACAGGCACCCCATAATTAGGGTGGAGTGATCCATTTCTAATGATCGGCTCCTACTCGCATAGTTACATGTGTCTTACGGCCCCCGATGTTGTAGCTACCTATGCTGGTCCCACCATGGGGTGTATCATGTCCCATGGTGGCGGCCCGACACAATTCTAGAATGCACAGGTATACTAGTGGTGCCCAGTACCTAATTTTTCTGCGTCGGAGTGTGTGCACGCCCGCACCCCGTTAGAACCTACACTGCTGCACCACCGCCGTCGATTTGACCTCTTACAGTCAGCCCAGTAATCGTGCCCCACCCTGCCTAGTTCAGGGTATCCTGATACACCTTGTAGGGTTACTGCTGGAAAGGGTCCCCCGCTACTAGGTTTTCTATTTCTAGCCAACATGCTAAGTTGGTTAAGTGTTTTGTATAAACCTAACCCCCAATCAGTATGTATAGTTTAGCATGCTCAATTTGATTAAGTATTAATTCAATTTACTTAATCCTATCAACCCTGACTCAGCCAAAATTGCCTTATTAAAGCCTCAACCACTCACATTAGACAGGTATTGTTGTGACTGCCTGTTGCCGGTTGGGTCCGGGCAGTCTTACGTCACAACTCAGTCTAACTTCGGGTCTTTATTGGGCTCAGTGTTTAACCACCCACATTGGATAGGTATTGTTGTGACTACTGGACAGCCGGGCGGTTCCGGGCAGGTTTATGTCACAACGCAATCCAACCTCGGGTTAAACACATCGTATTTTCTAAGTTTACATATTTTTTCTCTTTTCTTTTTATATGTAAATATTTGCAGCCCATTATTCAAATTCATCTTTATTGGGTAAAATTAATTTATACCCCTTAAATGTTCTCAAGGTCGTTGGCATGCGTCCAACATGCCAACACATATGTTTTATATTTTTAACCCAACGTCATTACCTCCGTTTTATACGTTCGCTATATTATAACATATGTTGGGCTTAACATTTAAGCCCAACTTAGCCACATGAAAAAGGGGAGGCTTAGAACATGGTGTTTATATATTCTAAGTAACATCAAAAGGGGTGTGTGAACGCATGAACTTGCAACATAACGATCTAATTAACATAAATTAGGCACTTGTGAACTTGCATTGTAATAGCATATAATCTTGACATGAAACATACCTAAACATGAATCATGGTTTTAATCTAGTCATGTAAACTTGCATTTAAAATGTGAACCTAACTTAATTATGTATCACATATATTATCACATGATTTTGATAGCAACATAGGCCTAAAACATATTTTCAATTAGGCATAACACCAAACGTAATCTAGTCATGTTCATAGAGTCAACACAAATTCACAAAGATGCTTGCTTTTGTCACTAATACAAAAGTATGGTTTTCACTTGAATCATAACGCCTATTTCAACATAAATTCATATGAATCATAACACCCAAATGGATCCAACTACGCTAAAAATGATCATAAAAATATACATAGAAGGATCTAAAATCATGTTGGCATAACAGTGAATCATATACTTGCATGAGTCTCAACTTGGTTGAAATAAACTACCACAAACATATAGTTGTTAACTTTCAACATGAATCATATACTTGCAAATATCCAATAGGTCTAACATCATTATACCACCACATCCCACATCTATTCATAATTAGAATCATAGCAACATACAATTATGAATTATCATCACCACAAATTAAGTACAATTCCATTTCTCATTTTACACAAATCAAAACTCAATTATCCATTCACATCGGAATAACACTCTACTTACAACGTATGACGACTCTTCAATTCAGGATTCTGAATTCTGAATTTGGAGATGCTATCCTTTGTTGTAGGCATTGTTTTGATTTAATTGTCGTTGCTTTAAGCTTTTGAATCAACTCCTGACTCGACAGCTATTCCTAGTCTTTCTTCAGCAGCATGACGGTCTCATTCTCGTTTTTATTTGTGTGAATTAGGTGGAGTCTTAGGTCCCTTTTATAGAGTTTGTGAATTGATTAGAGCCGTTGATGGAGCTTAGATTAATATTAGCCGTTCGTTTTAAAGAGAAACCAATCAGGAGCTGACACATAAGCCCTAGTGACAAGACAAAGCTCAGAAATTCAGCCAAGCACAGACCAGGCCAGCCTGGAGGGGCTGGGTTCGACCTGGCTCAGGGGCCAGGTCGACTACCCAGTCGACCCCCAGGTCGACTACCCAGTCGACCTGGGTGCCTTGGGCGGGAAAATTCCCGCCCAGCCCAATCTGGGTCCGATTTTTGAATTTTGAACTCGTTTCTGAACTGTTTCTTCCTGTTTGAATTTTAAACTGAATTCTGAAAATTCCGGAGGTCATATCTCCCTCATACGGAGTCCGTTTTACGCAAACTCGGACTCTATCTCAAGCAGAATTCCAAGACGAACGCAATGGCGTATCCCGTTTCCCTTAATTCTTTGATTTGAAATTGATTATACTTTAATTCGTGAATTTCACTGTTATAGAATTCACGGGGTGTTACAAAGATAGAATAACTTGCGTACAGTTTGCTAATCGCATCTAGAAAGCTTCGCCACTACTTTCATGCTCATCCCATCACTGTATACATTGACCATCCGCTCCAACAAGTGTTGGAGAGACCAAAGGCATCAGAAAGGCTACTCAAACGGAATATCGAGTTGAGTCAATTTGATCTGAACTTTCAGCCCTGAAGATCGATAAGAGGGCAAGTGTTGGAAGATTTTATAGCAGAATTTATTATCCTAGAGGAAGATGTAGTGAGTGAAGAAAAGGATACCTCTAAACTAGGGCTGTTACGGTAACGGTAAATTTACCGTTACCGTACCGTTACCGATAAATCGGTTACCGATTTCAGAATAAAACGGTATACCGATACATTCGGTACGGTAACGGTAATATTACCGATATAACTCGGTAAAGCATCGGTAAAAAAAGTTGTTTACCGTCGGTATCGGTAAATTACCGATAATTTGGTTTTTCAATCTCCTAAGTTATTTTGGTCCGTTGGATTTTAAACACATTTAATCTTATAGATGTGCGGTCAGACTTATTATTTCTACTTTCTAGGGTTTAACCTGCCAAACATCAGCCGCTCCTTTGTTTTCTATTTCTCCTCCCCATCATTTACCGGCTTGCGACTTCCATGGCCTTCAGCGTCTTACTTCTTTCCCCTTTCTCCTCAAACCAATATTGGCAGATTAACCTAGCTTTGAAGGAAGAAAGTTGCTCCGATTCTCTTTAATTTAAGCGGTAATTTATTTTATCTTCATCTCGTTCTATTGATTTTTGCTTTGGACAAAAAGCAATGGATTAAACCACTAGTTTTATAATTGAACTTGAACCATTTTCGTTTTGTCGCTGCTGTTTAGGAAGGATAATTAAAAAATCAAAATCGAATTTATTAATAGTGGATTAGGGAGATTTCTTAAATGGTCATTTTAATAACTGAAACATATCCACTTGTTGCAATTAAGTGGTGATTTAAGAAAGCATATTGAGTTTTTACTGCCTTTTAACTTTTAAGCACTGGATCTCTCGGCAAAATGGAAGAACCTAAAATCTCAATTCTTTGATCCAGTTTTTGATGGTGGTAAACAATCAAGATGAGTTCTTCATTTTTCTGGTGTAACTTCATCCAGTTTTTAAACCAATACTTGGCCGACTTATTTACACAAAGGCTACCTCATTGCCTTTGTAGTTTGAAGTTTGAACGAACATATATTGATAATTATTACAAATGTTACTTGATAATTTCTACAAGGAGCCAATTGAAGATGTTGTTTCTTTCTACAAGAAACATGAAATTTTTGAAATAAGTAAGCAAATATTTTACTTCTTGGTTTAGTATTGTGACAGCTTCAGCTCAATATGTTAAATGATATGTTTATACTTTAAATAAGACGTGAAAACTTGTATATTATATGGTTCCAATTTGAGCATAGTAGTAAAAGTATTAATGATATTGTTTAGTTTCAGTATGCACCTAGTTATATTTTGATATGGTTTTAATTTTATTGGTAAATCATAACATACTGTTGCGTTTTACTCCAGATGTTGCTTGACTGCAATGGTGGAAAAGGAAGCTTACTCCAGATGTTACTTTAGGCATATCTCAACCTGCTGTTGTTTTGTTTTGTTGAAGTCGTCATTCAAAAATTTTTCGTTTTTTGTTTCGTTTAAGCTGTTAAACGTTAAAACTATTGTTAGGTTATTTATCACTTTATTTTACATAATTTCCGTTAAAATATATTATGTTTTATGCTTTTGGCTGTTAACTAGGTTTGTAAGACTGAGATGAAGTTTGCTATTTAAATTTTCTTATGGATTGGAGATGTAGTAGTTTAATCTTTTACTGAGCGTAGATGTTAGCTTTAGTTGCTCTCATACATGATAATTATTCATGGGTTGATGATGGTTATTGTATTTATATATAACAGTAGTTTAACTGTCTTCAGGCAACGGTAATTTACCGTTACCGACAAAAACCGTACCGATGATTCGGTATACCGACTGTCGGTTACCGACAATATCGGTAACGGTAAGCATTTTTTATTTACCGACAAAAACGGTATGGTAACGGTAACTGCATAACGGTAACGGTAACCGTTACCATAACAGCCCTACTCTAAACCACCAGTCGACCCCTGCACCTAGAAACTGTACATTGACGAAGCCAAGAATGACAGACGATCTGGTGCTAGAGTTGTGCTTGTAACTCCCAAAAAATGATCAATATACTATGCTTTGAGATTAGAGTTCCATGCCACGAATAATGATACAGAGTACGAAGCCCTGATTGTCTCGCTTAGACTTGCAAAGGAGTTGGGGATAGCAAAGCTGGATATCTTTTGCGATTCCAAGAGAGTTGTGAACCAGGTCAATGAAGAGTTTCAGGCCAAAGGACCAAGGCTCATATCATACTTGAAGGAAGTGAGAAAATTGTTGGGTGGCCTTGAACACTACAACATAATACATATCCCTCGATCAGAGAATCAAAGGGCAGACAAGTTGGCCAAGATGGCTAGTTCTGATAACCCTGAGGACACAGAGATGGTCCCGGTAGAGGTACTGCAATCTCCAAGCATCGATCAAATGGAAATTGATCTTGTATTGAAAACTTAGCCAGAAAGAGAATTGTGGATGATGCCCCTAAAGAACTTCCTAATGAATGGAATGCTTCCGACCAAGAAAAGAGAGAGGCGAGTTGTTATTCAAAAAGCCTCCTGATATGTCATGCAAGGTGAAGTCCTATATAGACAAGGATTCTCGATGCCCCTCCTTTGGTGTATAGCACATGACAACATCAAACGGGTACTGAAAAAAGTACATGAAGGTGAACGCGGCGACCACACCGGAGGACAAATGCTGGCGGAATAGATACTGCGATATGGCTATTTCTGACCTACTGTGAACAATGATGCGGCTAAGTATGCATGCCGCTGCGATGCATGCCATAAGTTTTCGAAGATTCCCAGGGCGCCTCCTAACCAGTTGAGGACAATGGTGAGTTCTGGCCCTTCACTGTTTGGGGAATTGACATTATTGGAAGCCTCCCCTAGCGAAGGGTGGAGAAAAATTCGCTATTATGGCCATGGATTACTTTACTAAGTGGGTCGAGGTAGAACTGTTAACGACGGTCACAACCAAACGAGTGATAAATTTCGTCATTAGAAACATCATATGTCGATTTAGGATTCCGAAAGTCATCATAACAGATAATGGAACCCAATTTTATAGCACTGAGTTCTAAGACTTTTGCCAGAGATATCACATTGAGAAAAGGTACACCTCTATGATACATCCACAATCGAATGGACAGGTAGAAGAGGCAGACAAACTAATTAAGTCCATTCTGAAGAAGAGATTGAAGCGGGCCAAAGCCGTGTAGGTCGATGAGCCACCCATGGCACTATGGCCCTACAGGACAACTTACAAGTCGGCAACGGGCCACACACCCTTGTACCTTGCTTTTGGAGCAGAAGCAGTTATTCCAGTAGAGCTAGAAGTATCGTACCACAGAAAAACTTATTACGACCCGATGACTAATAATAAGTTGCTCCTGAAATCCCTAGATATGGTTGAAGAAAAGAGGGACGAAGAAGACTTGCGTGTCTTGAGACACAAACAATAGGTGGCTCCATATTACAATAAAAAGGTTCAAGCCTGAACCTTTGAATCCAGAGACTTGGTTCTGAAGTGTGTCTTTCCACTCCTAGTACATTTGGGTCCGAAATGGGAAGGGTCATATTCCATCCTACGGAGGCTTGATAATGGATCCTTCAAGCTACGACAGTGAACGGAGACGAGATCCTCAAAGTGTGGAATGCCCAGCATTTGAGACGTTACTTGACATGAAATTGTCATCCTTAATATTTTGTTTTTAGGACCATGTAAAAAGGCATGATTCACTTAGAATATTCTGGTTATATGAGGAAAAGATTATAAAGTGGACGTAGGTCATGATTCGACCGAACCACTATAAAATATCATGTGTCTTTTACTTTTATCGCACCACTTCTTATCTACTCTTTCATCCTTTACTTACATTAATTGTTATAATCTTTTAAATTTTCTATAAACCTTATGACAATCTCGAAGCACGTAATTCAAAGTTCCTTCTATCAGATCAGAAGGTCAATAGTATACATAGCATCGAAGGTGCAGTGAAGTAAACAACACAACTACCGATACTCTACTTCTCTTGACCTGAGAAAGAGTACGGAGGACAAGGAAATGGATTGTCCATGAGACATGAAGGTGCACCATGATTATAAAAACCGTCTCGACTTCACTCTACCCTTGGCATTCGACGGGAGAGTATAAAGGCGCCAGAGACTGAGTGCCACAAAAGAACTCCTACCCCGCTGAAGGAACGGGGAGAAAATTGAAAGCTGTGTTCAAGCTCTATCCTGGGCATACAACAGGAGAGTATAAAGGCCTTTTGATTAAATGCCGTAAAAGGTCTCCTATCCCGCTGTAGAATCGGGAACAAGAATGAAAGTTGAGCCCGACCCCCTCATTTCCGGGCATGGGGGCCAGTACATATATGACTCAAATCAATCCTCAATAAGCCCCGGTCAAGCAATGTATTAATGATTGATTGGGGGCATATTCATACACATATATACATAGTGCAGGAATTTTAAATTTTCATTGCGCATCATTCTGACTTAGTTATGATCCAAATGTTTATGTATGACTAAGTATGATAAACTTGCTGGTACACATTAATGCAAAGAAACATAACTTCATTTACTAAGTGCAGATTTACACGATAAGGCTCGACAAAATGCGAGGGCCATACTATCAACTACATCATAAGGCCAGTGGAACAACTAAAAAGATAAAAGACATGAACAAATTGGCACTACTTGGGCTTTGGGGATGACCTTGGCCTCATCACCTTCTTTTGCTTCTCCGGCTCCTCCTTGTCGGCATTAGATTTATCTTGCTTTTTCCTCTTCTTCTTATCTGAAGGAGGATCCTGCGGAAGGTCAGAGGATTGGGATGCGAGCTGTGTAGTTATCGACTTAGTACATAGCTTCATAATTAACCTAGATTTGGGATCAGCTGCAGATATAGGTGGCACATTTAGAGGCTCTTGCTCCTCTATTTTTAAGGCCAGCTGTTCATCCTTCTTGGCCTTCAAGTCGGCCAGAGTCATGCTATCTTCATCCTTTGTCTCTCCCATGATGGTGATCTCCTCTTTTTCATCTCCATTGTCACCATCGGTGTCCCTTAAGGCTCCAGTGATTTCGGCATCTTTGGGAACATCAACGCTTTATGCTACAATGAATTTCTCCATTGCCTCAACTTCAGTTTGTTTTGAAACCTCAGGAACTTCAGTATGGGATGGCACATTGATCTTCTCGGTCTCTGCTTGCTTTTCTTGAACCTCCTCAGTAGGCTCGACACATATATCATGAGAAGCAGTTGTTATTAGTTTGGGAGAAAATGTGGTCTTTTCGATTGTTTGCTCCACAATACGACAACAAGTTAGAATAGCTTTGACAAATTGCGGAGAGAATATGGAGATACCTTCTGCTGACTCTTCACCCCGTAGCTGCAGTAGAAACCCCATAGCTGGAGGAATAGGGACTTTGGAGATCAATGGATCATTTGGGTTATATTCCTCAACCTCTGAGGTCTTGGGCTCTACAGTTGAGCTTGAGCCTTCGTCAACTTTGTGTTTGCCCTTGAGTTTAACCCTCTCTTCCTCCATCTCCTCTTGAATTTGACGTCTACCCTCCACTAAAACCTCGGTCTCTCGACCCCTGGGGAAGGTTTGCATAAGCTAGCCTTCGTCGACCTCTTCAACCTTTAAGCGTTGCTTTTCACCCTCGGCGATCATACCCCATACGTTAACCAAGGTAGTGGGATAATTCTTAATCAAAGAAATGTCTTAGGTTCGAATGACTTGAGCAAAGAAGTCCATCAACAGTTCGTCGAACCCGTCTATCTCCTATTCGGCTCCGAGAAGCTTAGCGGCAGCAGTGGAAGCTGATTCGAGGGCATCATTGGTATTACTCTCGGCAAGAGCTGCTCATCCCTCAGCATGAGCGAGTTTGTCAGTCAAGCTCTCCTTTTATTTCTCTCAAGCAGCCTTATCTGTAGCAAAGAGATCCTATGAAGCTTTCAGTTTAGTATTCGTCGTCTTGAGATCTTCTCTATCTCCTTTTTCAAAGCCACGCGCTCTTAGCTATTTGAATCGAGCTCAAGATGGAAACATTTCTTAGAATTGTCTAACTTTGTTTTACATTTTTCAGCATCCCGCCGAGCTAAAGCAAGCTGAGCCTGTGCATCTTCAAGTTCCTTCTCAGCCTTGCTCCTGGCCTTACCGTCATGATCAATCTTCACTTTAGCTCTCACCGCATCTATTTCCAGGCAGCGGATAACATCTAAAAGATTCTTGGCATGTTTCTTCATCGCCCTATATTGTATAGCCACATGGTCGACCTGGCCCACAACTTCTGTATACCAGCCCTCGGGAACCGGTTCAAGATTTGGCACGAAATGCATCCTTTCAAAGTAGATATCAGGGAACTGCTTTTGCAAATGCTCCAGCTTTACCTTATTATCAAAGGTAAGGGCCACCTCATGTACGGTAGTAGTGTCCAGGTGGTGCTGACCAGAAGGGATAAGAGCTGCTCTCTCTTTTTCTGAATTTTTGCTGGGTCCTTGTGTTTGTCCTTGGACTCATGATGCTTCTTGGAGGATTTTCCCGGAAGAGGTATACCCCTCGGGGGGAGTAGGAGCCTTGGAAAGTTGTTTGCCCCTCGCATGTGGCACTTGATGACTGTGATGCTTCCCAGGGTCTTTCCTTGAAGGAGAGCGAGAGTGCGTAGAATGAGGTTGATAAGAATCATGGTGCCTTTGGTTATCTCTTCCCCGACTAACACTGTGATCGTGTTCAGTTACGGGAATGAGCCTCGGAGTGTTCTTGCGAAGATCACAATGAGAATTAGAGTAGCGACGAGGTATTTTCCTGCAAAGAATAACAAACAGGTATAAGGATCGTGAATACAACTAGTGTAAGGGTGTTGTGACAAATGAAGCATGTGATTTGTGCATCGCGTGTGATTCCCCCTAATAGACCAGGGCATGAAGCTTGGCTCGTCTGTCCAGTATCTTTATTTTTGGTGGGAGTGGTTTCTTCCTCAGAAACAGGGAAGAACGGTTCCTCTACAAAATCTTTAGATGTGTAGATGTTATCTGGCTAAGGGATCTTTTCTAAATCCCCGAATATCTGCTCCTCTGTTAATGTGTCATGAGTGGTAGGCTCTACTGGCGGTGGATTCTATGGAGGAGACTGCCCCTGAGAAACTGAGGCATCCTCCGATTCATCAGCTTGAATTTCATCTCCTTTGTATTCATTCATATCCTCATCATCCTGGTCAATCATCGGTGAAGGACTCTTACGAAATTCGATCATCTTTGTGGCTTCCGTAGTCACTTCTCCTTCGGCCGGGGGCATGCTACTAGATTCCCAACTATCTGAGTAGGGGGCACGTACTTATGGGGCTTACCACCTAGATCGACCCCGAATCTTATGTCCAAAAGGTGGTGTTTGTGAAGGTTCTCGTCGGTTATACATCTCTTAATTTTATAGAGGTTCGACTTGCTTTCTAAAAGGAGGGACAATCGATCCTTGTACACCAAACCTTTTGTCCTTTGGAAATTATGATTTGTACAAAAAAAGAGAAATATTAGCACTTCAGTCATACAATTGGAATATGCAATGAAGAATTCAGAACCTACTCGACTGTAGCCATTTCCTCGCACATCCATCTTGATGTTTTATGTGGAACCAGTCAGACTTAGCATCTCCTAAATTGCTATGTCCGTCATTCAAAGAAAATGAAGTTCGGAGTCCCTGTGGAGCGATGCTTGAAGTAATAATAGAATTTCAAGTCTTTGAAGGTAAGCTCGGTCTCTAGAATCTCGGCATATGCGATGTACAAAGTATACAGAGCAGCGTAAGCATTGGGCTGGGGTTGCATAGAAGCAATACGTAGTCATCTTAGAAGATCGACGACGATTGGGCAAAACGGTGGAATGACGCCTACCAAACACATGACTCTACTGATAGCCATGTACCCCTCCGGAGCGAAATGGGGTATGTCTCCATCCTTTGGAGTTTTCACACTATCCTAGGGGATCCCTTGTCTTAGGCACAGTCTCTTAAGCTTTATATCATCCAATTTGGAAGCTATAGAGTCACTCGGTTTCCCTTTCTCTGCATCTTTAGTGCCCTTGATTTCGTCGGGATCTTGATCATCTTCCTCTTCCTCAAGTGATGTGCTCTCAGAAGATGTTGATTCTGCCTCGAGATTTGTTTCATATTCGGAGTCAGAATTACTCCAATTCGGGTCCGACGGGAGTACATCGGGATTATAATAATTTGACGACTCTGGATCTGCACTTTTTTCTGATATTCTTGTTGAACGTCTATCAGACATAGCTATGTTTGCTAATAAACATAAGTGATTAGAGCATAACTACCTACGAACCCTGTGTATGTGCAAGTGCTAGTGTATACAAGTGTGTGCAATACTTAGAAGAGAAAACATGAATTAAATGATGGAAAAATGAAACTGATTGTGCTATGTTGGTAAGTTATGCAGTCATCCAGATCAGATAATTCATCTCGAGGGCTCTATCCTAACTGTCCTTTGAGTTGTGCAGATTATAATGGATCCTCGATTGAATCATAAATTGGTGTATTCGATTAATTGATTTTACTTAGTCAGACATAGTTGGAGGATTGGCTCGATAGCGAATTAGCTTGTGCAGTTATAAAGTCCGGCTCATTATGGAACGATCCAGTTCGTGGCTCAAGCATGGTTCAAGAATGAACATCGGTCGTGACTGACAGATCGGCTCGTGACGGAGGAGTGGCTCACAAAGAAAAGTTTGTGATGATGAGATGGCTCGCGACTAAGTATGATTCATGAGCGAAGGTCTCGTTCGTGATGAGCTTGGTTTGAAAACAAGGATCTTAGATTTGCCGGCTCGTGAATGATGTCTCACAAACCATCACCACAACCCCTCTTATTATTACCCATCACAAACCACTACCTTGCTCTTCATCACGAAGGATCCATTGGTCATGACCCGCGTTAACACCCCTCCTTTCATGACTCACTTACATATGATGACCCACAAGCCGAAGCACGTAAACACATCTCCCTCTCTATCAATTCCCCCTTCCACCTGCAAGCTATCTGAACCATTCCCTAACTTCTCTCCCTCGATTGGCGATTGTCCAACACATCTCCTCTCATCGCGGCTCCAACCCTATAAATTCCACCCCCATCATTCAAGACTGGCAGTGACACGAAAATCGACAGCAAAAAGAAAAACCCAGGAGAATCAAAGAAAAGCAAAGGAGAAACTAACATCTGAATCAATATCCAAAGAATTGCAATCGAAATTAAAGAACCTATTCGTTTTTATTGCCTTTTCAGATCGAGTAAGTAATTTCGAGGTCGTGTGAATTTGGGAATAATGCGGATTAGGGTTAGGAGAAAGAGAGAAAAGGAGATGGTGGCGGAAGTAAAAGTGGGAAGAAAAAAATGAAGGAATGAACGATGGATCATCTTATATGGCCTTTTCACGGACTCTTGGCCCCCCTCCTTTTTCACCAATCGTGGATTGGATCGGCCCAGTGGGCCACGGACAACCAAGCAAGCCTGTTGATTGCCTATGCGTGAGTATCTTCTACCATCGGTTTGCGACATTCACCGAGCGATGAGAACCATAATATGCCGTGATGACTTAGACTTCGGGATAATTATCGAATTAAAAAGGTTAAAACTTTTTGCCTATGCGAATGATGAACTTCTTAGAACTTATTTATGGGAATCTAAAAACTCACCTGAAGAATCACTGGCAATACACTCTGAAATTCAAAGATTGGGATCCACCACCAAATAGAAAAGTAATTGGAAACTCAATCTTGTATTTATACTCATCAGAAGAGGTGATCCCTTGAAAAAGTATGACGCTACAAACAAATACGACTATTGATTTGCATCATTTCATGAAAAGATAGTTTAGCGGTTTCAAAGCATGTTCCATCTTCGATAAAACATACTTCGAGGTGGCAAAATGTTGGCTAGTTTTATGACCAAGCCACCCTGAAAATAAACATTGACAAGAAAATGAACGGAGGCACACATACATAAGTTTAAGGCAAAGTCACCCCGACTCGTGAAGCTCCCTAACCCGTTCGTGAGACAAGTTTCCTCAACCCGTTCGTGATCCAGTTGTCACCTTCGACTCATGATCAAGCACCACGACCCCGTTCGTGCCAATTCATCGCGATCTGCTCGTGGTGGATGCACCATGACCCGTACGTTAAGGACCATCATGACCCGCTCGTGGATAACTGTCACGAACCGACCCAGTAACCAAGCAATGAAAGCCATGACTTGGACTTCTACAAACCGATATTGAAGGATCTTGCAACACATGTCCATAACTGCCATATTTACCATTTCTCCACCCGCTCACGAATGGCTCTGAGATCCTCTGAATTTGTGCCACGTGTCTTCACGAACCGCCTTCAGAAATCACCTATAAATAGCCCCATACTTGGCGCTTTTTTGGGAACTTTTGGCAGTTCTAAGTATTGTTTCCACCATTACTTTTCCTCCATTATTTACAATCAGAAACATCTCAAAATTATTGAGTGAATTACCATTGTAAGAGTGAGATGGAGAGAATTTATTGATTGCACTTGCATTCAATCATATAATCAAAGTCATATAGAGTGGATGTAGGCTCGTTAACGCCGAACCACTATAAATTTGATGTGTTTGTTGCATTTTCTTTCATTTCTAGCTATTAATCTCAGCAGTTTTACACAATTTGGGTGTTAGAGCCATAATTTGGTCTAACAGTGTTATATTTTCTCTTTTCGCTATGTGAGAATTCCATTCGAAGTATATGTTATTATTATCTGTGCAAATGTAAATCCTTATAGGAACCAACGACCCATTTAGAATGGATCTAAGTTTCGATGAGCCTTTTCTGGGTCGAAGATAAGGACATTCCGGGCGGGTTGTTACAATAACAAAAGTAAAATATTCCATAGGAATATATTATAGTTAAATAAAAGTTAAAATACGTTTTAAATTTAAACTTTAGTTAAAAAATATTTATTGAACATATTATAAAATGTTTGTATATGTTAAAATAGAAATTAAAAAAAATATGTTTTACTTATATGAATACCCTTAGATATTTTTTGGTCCCATCTGACAAGTGTTGTATATGATCGTATATTTGTCTTTACATAGAACAAACATCTATATTCATCTGATATAATATTTGTTGGATTTGTCCCAATACTGGGCAAGTTACAAACACAATAACATAATCACATTTTATTAATCATTTCAATTTAAACGGTTCACAAAATATTGATGGAACTTCCTTTTGTTTCATGTGTACACACATTTGTGTACGGTATAGGAATAAAGGATAGTGCTGCCGAAATTTCGTTGAATCATTTAACCTAAAATGATTAATAAAATGTGATTACATTATAAATGAATTTTTACAAGACTGTAATATGAACTGTTTGATTGAATTTTCTAAAATATTTTTTTGCAAATCAGGAAATATGTTCGATTATTTTCTCGATCGTAGTTGAATGTATGAATCCCGAACTAATATGAAAGGATCAACGGAGGAACATTTCTGTAATGGTGTATAATAATTTATTAGAATTATAGACATTCATTGTTCATTTTGTAAGTCCCAAACATCTGAAGCATAGAAAGCCAGATGCTGTAGAAGTATATTTGTATAAAATTGGTTTTATGTTGAATTATTACTTATGGGATCGTCATGGAGAACTTGTTCAACCTACACCTATTCTTGTAGTGTCAGAGGATGATAACAAGACGACGAATTCATCATAAAATATGATGCAAGATGCAGCATGATCAATGTTTCCTACCATTGATCAAGCCAACATGAGAATGAAAATGTTGAAGAAGAACTGACTGTGGTAGTTATTTTTTTAATGATTTATTGGATTTTCCTAAGAGACCATTGCGGAGTGGGTGTGAAAGTGGAACAAAATTATCTGTAACTGCCGAATACATCACTATTAAATCAAAATTCAACCTTACAGAAGTTGTATTTACATTAGTTGTACAAACTGCAAAATGCCACATGCCACCCAATAATTTGATGTGTGATAGTCGCTATAAAGTAAGAAAAACTTATGTCTGCTTTTGGTTCGTCATACCAGAAGATAAATGCATATGTAAAAGGTTGCATGTTGTATTGGAAAGGAGATGCTCACCTTAGAAAATGCAAAATATGTAACGAGGAAAGATACAAACCAATAAAAATCAAAGGAAAATGTGTTACATATAAGAGAATGCATTATTCACCCATCACTCCCAAACTTCAAGGGTTATATGCATCTTCTGCTACAACATGTCATATGTGATGGCACAATACGAGAACACCAGAAGAAGAAACTTTGATAAATCCATCTGTTGGAGAAGCATAGAAACATTTCGATAAGACTTATCCTTAATTTGGTATAGAGAGCCATAATGTTAGGCTCCGTTTATGTACGGATGAATTTTCATCATTCTCTTAGTTTTGGTAGTAAATATTCATCTTGGCCTATTATTGTTACTCCTTATATTTTAACTCTATTGATGTGTATGAGAACTCCATATATATTTCTGACGATTGTCATATCTGTCCCAATGATCCAGCATAAGGAATTGATGTTTATCTACAACCACTCGAAGAGTTGAAAAAATTGTGGCATGGAGTTGAAACATATGACATTTCGCTTCTTTAATACGGACTATTAGTGATTTTCCTAAGTATGAAATGTTTTCTGGTTGGAGCTCATTTGGATGTCAAGATTGTCCTCATTGCATGAATGAAACCCGAGCATTTTAGTTAAAGCATGGAAAGAATTTTTTTTGGTTTGACTATCATTGGTATTTTCTACATATTCATCATAAATTCTGGATGGATAAAAAGAAATTTAAAACTAACAGAGGAGAGAGCATGCTACCACTTAAGGTTTGGTCGAGCGAAGAGACATATGAAATCGTAAAAGACTATCCAAAGATACATGAAACTAGGGTACATGTTGAAATTCCAGTAAAAGACTATCCAAAGATACATGAAACTAGGGTACATGTTGAAATTCCAGAAAAATCGGACATTCATAAGGGTGCAAACAAAGTACATTTGGGAGTTACTTTACTAAAAAGATCTCCTACTCTGACATAATATCAATGTCACGTGCAACAGAAAAAATGTATTTGATAATGTGATTGATACAACTTTGAATGTTAAGGAAAAAACAAAGGATGATGCTAATTTGAGACGTGATATATTACACTTTTGTAAGTGGCCAGAATTTCATTTGTACGATTATAATTGTAACAACCCGTATACATATCAACTGGTCGTAAAATAGTTTTATTTATTTCATAGTGGTCAGATCATTCTTAGATTTAATATGTAGTTCACGGGGATGTGAGACATCCCCATGATTTTTACCGAATTCAAGTACGACAATTTTTCCCTTGAGTTTACTGTTTGGTCCATAACTTTTGATAGTGATCGAATTAGGTACTGAGATTGATTCGATTGGATCATAATGGTTGTTTACGATTCCGTAGAGAGGTCATATGAAAGATTTGGATTAGCGGATTGGGAGGAATCGTTGTTTTAAGTTTCAATTGCTGGTTAGGCAGATTTGTCAGCAATTAATGGGCTGATAGCCAATCCCATTAGGGTGGGGACCTGCAGATATAAATAGGGGGACTTGGGGAGAGAACTAAGGTTACTTTTTACATTCTAAACTTTAGGTTGGGAGTCTGCGATTCTCTGGTTCAACCTAAAGCCCCATTCCTCCATTCTTTTCATACAAATTCATCGTAGATTACATCTAGAAAATATATCATCATCATCAAAGGGGATTAGATCACTTCATGTTGCTTCATATTTAGGGGATATCATTGATGTCCAGATTTGAATTCATTAGGTTTGCATCATATCTAGAAATTTGTGAGTGATGGATATCTCTCACACGGAAACTACGAATTGTACAGGTAAATTAGAATCATACTCATATGTTTTATATTATAATCACCTTAGATCTGATCATATAGGTTTAATTTTGATTTAGAAACCCTAGGAAAACCTAATTTGATCATATTAACTAAATAGATGTTAGGTTAATCATGTTTATGCTTATATTAAATCCAAATCATACCAGATCTCATAATTGTGATATGTTTATATTATAATAGTGATTTGTTCATGTTTGTATAATCATGTATTGCTAAATTAATGTTTGTTTTGATTGAATTGATTGCGTTGCTTGAGTTGTTTGTTAGAATTGGTGTTTGTAAATCATATAATTGAAGAATAGAGTAAATCGGGGGTTCAGATGATATGGTTCAAACGAAACTTGGTGGAGGCGTTTTGGAAGATGTGTAATTAGGGCATGAAAATTTTCATGCCCAAATAATCTAAGGGCATGGGTCAGCATCAACCACGATTGATCGGCACAGACCTACGGTAGAGGGTTAGATGGCATTGGATTTTGGTGCATGGTTTTGTGTTGGTGGGTCGAGGCTACCGTGAATTTTCAAACCATTCGAAGTTGATTTGTGATAGGTTGAAGGCTGATTGCTCGAGATGTCAAGGGACCGACAGAAACTTCAATACGAACGTCGAAACGATTGGAGATTGGACCGGAAGGATATGATCGAGGCAAAAATGTATATGGGCCAATCACTTAGCCAAAATTAGTTAAGTAAATGGCCCGGCACCGACCCATAGGGAGAAGCTCGGTGGACTTGGTTTTTAAGGAGCGTAATGATGGTGACTTTCTGAGGTTGCTGCTGAAGTTTGGTTGGAAATGGGCTTCATATGGATGGTGTGAAACTCAAAGATTGATGGTGCTTCAATTATGAACTCATATTGGAGTGGACGAAGCCAGATTGATGTTATACTGGTTGTGATCCGATATATGATCCAGTACGATAAAGGATTGACAGGATAAGAGTCAATCACGGATGATAATGAAACGGTTCGAGAATGAATTAAGTCGCCGAGATGAAAGGATTGAAAATTTTGATGTGCCAAGGAATCATCGGTAATCGAAGTGTTCTAGCAGACTCAAAGCATGGGTATTGTGGAGACGCCGTTAGGATCAGATTCAAGATATCGTTTAACCTGAGCAGTCATGATGGGCCTAGTTGTCGAGTATGGGAAAAGACAAACATACGAGTCACGATGGCGTATGTTAGTTTGTATAGAACCGAGGATTTTCCGTTAGCTCTTTTGATCGTTAAAACAATTTCGATTGTCGATGGATTCAAGGCTGTAGACGGTGATAGCTAGGATAGTGGATGTTGTGGAAGCTATGGTTGTGTGCTTTCTTCTCTGGTTTTCTCTGGGTAGGCTATCACCATGGGATGTCAAAGAGAAGAAGGATTGGGGTTGTTCCTTTTCTATTCTGTAATGACATGTGATGGGATGGTTTTCACGTGTTAACTTGTTGGTTGTTGGGCAGATCGGTTGGTTGATCCGCCTGTACTCATATTACCTTATGCAACTGTTGTTAGTTATTTTATAGTTCACTAAAATTTTTATTTGACTCAAGGTTTTATGTTACTCTCTTATTACCTTTGGTTGTTCACCAATTTGGTGGTAGGCAGACTGAGCATCAAGCAACAGTTTGGTGTCGGTGTTGCTGTGCGGTAAGACAGGAGGCTGGCGTAATACCTACAATTTAGCAATTTCTTTCCTATTTCTGCTGTATGTTGATTGTTATTGAGACTCCGAGGGATGTAGTGAGGCGTATTGCAGAAATTCATGTATCGATATGTACTGTACTCAAGATTATATGGTTTTATGGAAATTTGATTCTCTATTTAGTTTTACTTCATTGCTATATCTTGTTGTATATTTTATTATTATATACTATCTGTGCGCTATGAGTCATACGACAGATTCATTTCAAGTTAATCTATCCTGATGGTCATCCCCTATCGGTCTGGCACATCATACAACGCACTTTTCCTTAGTTCGGTGTGGGAGGTACTGGGAGGTCGTCGCAGTAATAAAAATCCCAAAGCATGCTATGAGTTAGATAACAAGTAAGTAAAACTTACGCTAAGTGGGTGGATGGACTAAGATGTTATGATGGGACTTCTTCCAACTTTCGCAGATGTGTTGACTTTAGAAACAGTTAATTGAGTGGGATGAAAAGTCATGATTTCCATATCATGATTAAATATTTTTTACATGTGATTTTCAAAGAACTGCTACCCGCAAATGTATGGAATGTTATAACATAATTAAGTGTGTTTTATGAATAGCTTTGTTTGTCGATGTTAAAGGTAGATCATGTACGTAAACTTAAAGTAGAAATCCCTATGTTACTTTGCAAAACAAAGAAAATATTCGTGCCAGGTTTTTTTTAATAAAATGGAACATTTACCTGTTCATCTTCCATCCGAAGCACTACTTCGAGGACCTGTGCAATATGAATGTATCTATCCATTTTGATAGTAATTTTGAACATTCACGATATTTATGTTAATTTAAAATTCATATTTATATACCAAAATAGAAATTAAATTAATTTTGTTATAGGTACTTGAATCAATTGAAAAAAAAAAGTTACATGAAAAACATGTGGGGAAGGTTCGATTTGCAAATCATATCTTGAAGAAGAAGCTTCATTTTTTTTCCTTCCATTACTTTAGTAATGATGTGAACTTATCATTTGTAAGTGTTGCCCATAATAAAGATGTTGTTGAAGATGTTTCTTCTCAAATAATGTTATATATGAAAGACCTACAGGAAAATATGTGGAAATATGGTTAGATGATAAAATTACCATGTAGCACACACAAGGTTTTAAATCTCGCATATCGGTCGCGTTTCATCTCAGAGATTTTAGAGAATTGATCTTGTATCCAGGAAGACCTTTGATGATATGAGTCTAACTCGGGGGTTCATCTCAGATTTCCATCTCGGTCTGAAAGTTCATATCGGAACATTCTCGGGGTACATGATATGTTAAAAATGATATTCTTACAAAATGAATTTTATGAATGCTAGTAAAAACATAGTAACTTAAACTTGAATTGCAAAATCACTTTATTATTCTTAATTTACAAAAAATCATTCATAATCTAAATCGTAATATGCTTAAAACAGAAATATAAAACAATGCAAATAGTTAGTGCTTAAAACATGTAATCCATGAAAATGAATGATTGTCAAACATAAAACAATAAGAAGATCCAAAACATTAAAAAATTCATCATGATTCATAAGTAAACCATAAAATACATAATTTCATAGGTAACATGTATGTAAAAAAGACGAATTTGAAAATCATAAGCATTGTAACTTAAACTTGAATTGCAAAATCACTTTATTATTCTTAATTTACAAAAAATCATTCATAATCTAAATCGTAATATGCTTAAAACAGAAATGTAAGACAATGCAAATAGATTAGTGCTTAAAACATGTAATCCATGAAAATGAATTATTGTCAAACATAAAACAATAAGAAGATCCAAAACATTAAAAAATACATCATGATTCATAAGTAGACCATAAAATACATAATTTCTTGGGTAACTTGTATGTAAAAAAGAAGAATTTGAAAATCGTAAGCATTGTAGAACATACATGAACATATAATATGGTCATTTAACATGCAAATAGCAAGAGATTATCGTGGCTAAATTTGAGTTTTTTTAATAATTTCTCTGGTTCAGGCGCAGATTTAAATCTTAACCGAAAATACCAAGATCTCAAACGATATTTCAGTATTTTGTATCTGTCGATATATCGTTCGATATTGCAATATCTCTGGAGATATATTCGAAAGGAGATTTACAGTGATATTTGCTGTTTCATTTCAGAAGGAGCCCAAAACAAGATCTCGGAGGAGATCTCGAGCGATATTTTCGAGATTTGAAAAAGTGAGCACATATATGTTCTTTTAAATTATGTGCAAGTTGCACCATTTTCCAAGTAATACTGAATTCATATACAATTCAATTACATATATATATATATATATTAATAATAAAGGAAAAAAAATAAATATTTGCAGCGTATACGAATCACAACAACCATCGGGCGATCTCACTTAAGAATTTGCTAAATGGTTTCCAAACTGCTCTCATGATCCAATAAACTTTGTTGTTGATGAAGGATTACGACACCTTGTTATAGGACCAAAAAAAAATGTCAAGACTTATCCAATATTCTTCTTCAATAGATTTAAATTCAACACCAGATACTACGGGGCTGAAAAAAATAAAATCTAACATGTATTTGTCAAAGGCAGTGATGATCCAGAGGAGCATATAAAAGATTTTTTATGGCTTCTTAACATAAGTTTTAGAATTGACATATCATATACAACAAGCAAAGAAAGTTGATTTATTCAAATCCAACTAGTTTAGCAATGTTCGTGGTTCTGGAATTAATGTGCACAAAGATTATAAGTTAATTTAAATGAGACATACCTCACATTACAATAAGTATGATCCATTCGTATTAGCTAAGCAAGCCTTACAAGTTTATTTTGCTCTATATCCGTCCTTAAAAAAGATAAAGCAAATTATATATGATCCTTACTATTCTAAGTTATGTAATAATAATGATGAATATATATGATTCGTATTATTCTGAGTTATGCATTACGTAATGATGACTATATGTGATGATTATGTGCAGGTTATGATTATGATATGTTGTATGATTATCATTTGATTAGTCATTATGTGATACTTATGTGATCATTAGCCTTTTCTATGCATTATATGATGTGATATATATATATATATATATATATAAGTTTGTAGCAGAGATGTAAGATAGAAGACATAGGAGTGCATCTCAGCCTTCTCTTTCTCAGTCTCTTGCTCTTGGAGCAGGTCCCAACAGCTCAGTGCCAAATTTACGCAGAGTTGCTGAGATAGTTCTAAGAGCACTAGGTAATTATCAGATTTAATTCAATTATATTATTTAAAATATATTAAATACTGTTAATATCAAATTTCGACACTGAAACTGAGTAAAGGCGAAGGGGTATTAGAGCACAACAAGCAACAAAATATGGTTTCGAGAATGCAGAACCGACACTAAATCACTGAAACATTCAATGCCGAAAGCAAAAGGAGGAGAATTTGATTCGATGCTATCGAAAGCAGCACATGCAAAGCAAGCTTGGTACCAGTGTAAAGAAGGAAATGACATAGCAATAACGAAAGCAATTAATCCGACACCAGCTCCAAAAGCACATATTTTGAAACCAAATTGTTGGAATAATCGACACTGAAAGCGCAGAGAGAATGATTAAATACATAAGCTATCGGCACCAACATGAACAGGAAAGCTTGGAACCAATACCAGAAGGTAGTTATAAATCGGTTTAGACACCGAAGGCAATCTACAAAGAGTTGGCCCCGATAGCATACAATGCAACACCGGAAGCAAACAATGGGAAATAACAGAAAGCAGATGATCTGACACCAGAATATAAAACGAAGCCAAGATAAAGCGAAAGGGGCTATTGATACTAACTTGCTTAGTATCGATACCAACATCAGGAACTATTCAGAAGTTATTGAAGCGAGCTTTGCTATCGAAGCTATCCACGCCAATCTACTTGTTATTTATACACAATCGAAAGCAACACTCGAGTCACGAGTCACCAAGGATCAAAATTCGTGTTCCGAAAACAAGGTAAACCTGACAACGAAGCTCAGAGGTGGAAAGAAAGCCAACACCAAAGGTTGAAGTCCGAAAGTAACTTTCAGGAGATGGTAAAGCTAGTCAAAGCTAGTGAGAGGAAAGGTCATCCACACTAACATGCTTAGTGCCGATACCAAAACTAGAAGTCACGAAAGCAAGATAAAGTCTAAAATTGGCTATAGGAACTGGATCTTATCATCGAGACCAAAAGTAGATAGCGATGTTCAGAATGTGAGAGGACAAAATTTAGTATCCGGCACCGAAAGCTAAGGGAGTGGATGATACCAAGCTCTTTTCTCATTACTAAAGCCGAAAGCACTCCAAACGGGATTCTATTGAATTGGCACCAAAAGGGGGCCCAATTTGTTTATAAATAAGACCTCAGGGGTCTCATTTTGGGGGACTTTTCTCATTCTCCAATTATTGTAATCATTTCTTTGAGAGTAAACCCTAATTTCTAAATCGATTTAGGGATTTTACTTAGGAACTTCTATGTAATGAACAAAGTGATCAATAAAGAGAAAATTGACACTCGAGATTAATTTCATGAATTCCTTTTATGCTTATGGTACTAATTTCTTCGATGCTTCTTCACGACAAGACCTCATGCATAAGCCAAATTACTCAGAATACCCATTTACAAGCCGTTTTTCTTTCCAATTTGCATTGCGCTTAGGGAACCCTTATCCCAAGGTAACTGTTGGTTCTTGGGTATCACAAGCATGATACTCACCTCTTGGGAGGAAGAGTAACTAAACTTCAGGCTTAAGACCTTAATATCTAGGAATTGGTGAACTAACTCAAGCTCGTGGTAACTAAATAATCCTTTTGGTTTGCCTAGGTCCACATCCTTAGACTTCATTTCGGTGTTGACAAAAAATATCGTTAACATTTTGGCACTAGAAGGAGGGCTTGAACCTCCGAACCTTTGGATAACTGTAACGAACTGCAAATCCGTATTATCTGAGTTGACTACATACATCATACATCCAACCAAAATATCACAGAAATACGAATCATTATTTTAGATGAAAAATGTAGAAGAAGAACAGAAATAACAACACAGAATCTCACAACACAGCGGAACAAAATATAATATATCATAACTCTTGAAATACAAAATTTTAACTGTATAACATACAATTATTAGAGTACAACACAGCGGAAATAAAAAAACACTATATATCTAACACTGAAGCCTTCGACTCCAAGCTCCTTTAGATAGATCTGTAAAATACTGAACTACTTGGCTACCCGCACAAATTTGGGCACCCAAGAGTTTAAGTAAAACAAAAACTCTAGGTCAGTCAGGGGACTGGTATGAGTAAACAATTTAAAACAGTTTGAGGAAATAAACGATATCTCATAAGACCACGCCGTATAACACGAAACGGGTTTTCCCTTGTGAGAATCCAAAACTCTTGATTTAACTATCAAATCCTTTTGAAATAAAATGATTATCTTTATATCAAAACTCTTTTGATATTATAATAGTGTCTAAATCAAATAAATAGAAATCTGGTGGAATGCTTTCATCTCATGCTCCACATACATAATATACAATCAAAACTACTGGCACTTATTAGGTAATGAATTTCTAACTATGACAAGGTATGAAACCACCTTCTGATAGTGTATCTCTATAGAAGAATACACTAGGTTCAACAAGAACATCTTGTAACCCGGCCACACATGGCTGACCACTCATTTCGCTTGAGTGTATCGAATGTATATCACCAACGGCTGGGATCAACAATCGTTTAACCGAATGGGACAACATCGAAATAGAATAAAGAATGAAATGAATTTCTCTAGATAGGTGATAATACACCCTAATTGGGAGCTACCCACTTAGCCATGTTGCCTGCCCGATTTTTGTCATTTCCCGGTTGTTGAGGCCTGAGGCTACGATTACTTACATTTCATTGACAGCATAATCACTTTGAATGCCACATTGTCAGATCCGTTAATCACTAATTGATTGCACAAATATATTCTGGATATTATGTTAAGAGAATAAATTCTCTGCCACCATATATATTTGTACAGAAAAATCATATGCGATCATTGGAAATACTTTGTCAGACATTCATCTATAAACGTTCGTTCTAGGATTGAATGAACCGAAGGCACAATTTCCATTGATAGAAAAAGCCCTTGCACTCTACTCCATCTCCGATTATCTTCATATAATCGGATTCGCAATGCTACTGCTAATATGGAGTGGTTCTCGGATAATAATCCAACCGGACTCTCCATATTGACAACGATATTTGCGAACACTTCGATAGTTGGTTATTTAACTATCGAAGAAAAAAAATCATTCATTCAAAGCATCAAACAAATCACTGGGCCTTTTAATTAATATTTCATTAATTAAATCACTACTCCATTTCCTTATCCATATTCGTTAACACGATATTTTCGATAATCATCTTGGCCTCTTACGCTATTTGGAAAATATTTCCATATGTCGCCTTCTTTTATTTTCTATACTTAGAAAATATATTCTATTTATAATTGGAAAACATTCCAATTACTTATCTCTTCCATGACCATTCATTTATTTCTATACTCAGGAATTATTTATTATTATATTTCCAAATTTCCACTTACTTGGGTCAAAACGAATGTCGTGTAAAACATCGTTACAACAACCTAAAACACTGTGTTCGACTAACTCTTATTCAAACATTCCTCTTCGAAGTTGGATCTTTCTATTTATCGGTTAAAAGTGAAATCAATCAATTTGGGATATAACTACCTCTCGGACCTTGACTGAAAACATCCTTAACTTCAAAACGGACAAGACCACTTACCTTGAATAATCAACATCATATTACCAATTATGCATATCTTTAAAACATGTATACGTGTCTCTTTCTATTTTTATCAGATTAAATTTATTGATTTCCATTTTGTTTATAACATTCTATTTTAATTTCGTTTCATTATCGAATTCTATATGTATCATATATCAATTCCTAATTATCAAATCTTCTTAAAATATTCTAACTCCTTAAATTTCCAAAAAAAATCGCCATAACCTCCTTTGTACGGTCACTCGGTACAACAACAAAACGCCTCTCTGGGCCCTTTCCATTCAAAAAAGAAAATTAAAAAGCCAAGCGGCTAGCTGATTCAGCGCATAAAACCTCATATAGAATTTAAACATGTTCCTTATTGTCGGGTACACGAATTATAATCTTCATACACTTCATTCCATACATGTCTAACCCATATGCATCCATTCCTATTTTGCTTCAACTGAATCGGCCATTTTAACTTAATTTTCTAATTTATCATTAATCGGCACTTTGCCCATTTCACTATTTATTTGAACATATCTCGTTCAAATAAAATTTTGACTTTCTTATAACAAATCGAATTCCATTTGTAGTTCAAGTTTCATATTCGATTTCGAATATAAATTTACAAATCGCATTCACTTATTCAACGCCCAAATTCGATTCAAAACTCGATTAACTAATTATTCTTCAAATTAGTTAATTCTATTCCATAATCTAAAATATGATTTTTGTTTCAAAAATCAGTTCACTTACTCCCTTGAGTTCATATTATTTTATATATCAAGTCCGGATTTTTCTAATGGACTTTCAGATTTTATTTACTTAAAATCCTTTTTATTTATTTAAATAAACCATTACGGTTTTATAATGGTTATAGCGCTACTTTTCTAAAAATTTGATTTTGACATAACACAAAATCTATAATACGAAATCCATATTTTTCTCTTGTATTAGAAAGGTATTATCAAACTGGTCCTGACGATTCTTGTTTCAAAGAATTCCCACTTAAATTGAGTTCTGTATACTCAATTGAAGTTCGAAACGCCAAAATACGAACTACCATGCTGCGACGAGTTCATTTTAATTATATTTATATATACAAACGTTTAAACTTATTTTATAATAAATTTCAACTCCATTCTAATATATTTTATTATATATTAAGTCCAATTTTCCCAATTCAACTTAATATTTCCAACTATCTAAAATCGTCAATTTTTCGTTACTTGGTTATAATTTAGTTATACTCAATTTGATCTATTAAATTCCAATTCCCTTTTATAAATTAATTATTACGAAATTTGATATAATCGAATTGTAATTGTAAATCCTTAGATTGATCTCAATTCAATTTCTATTTAGAATTCCTGAATAAAATATATCGTTCCCTTTTCGAAAACCTTTTCCAATCCCTTTTTAATTTCATACTTGAATTTAAAATGCCAAATATATCTAATGATAATTATCTCACCTTATTTATAAACATCGTTTATAAATTTACTTTCCTTGTTTTATATATACTAAACAATTTCTCATTTCAAAACCCTTTTGAAATTTTATTCCTATTGGAATATTTTATTTTTACATCTTATAAATAAAATTGTAGAATCTATTTTCATATTTAATTATAGTTTCTAACTAATACAAATTTAATACCCTTTCTGGAAATAATTTGGTTTAATAAATTCGACATAGCCGAATTCATATCATAAATCCGTTTGGATTTATTTTAGTTCAACTTACATTCCGAACATCGGAATAAATTTCATCGTTTCCCTTTTAACGCAATTCCCTCTTCATTTTAAATTCATATTTGAGTTGAAATATTTTAAATTATCCAAATGATAATTTTTCACCTTTCTTTATAAACATCGTTTATATTTTAAACAAGTCTCATTTCAAATCCATTTGAAATTAAAATTTCTACTTTGAAAAAAAAATGAATTTCCCTTTTATAATTCACACTTTTATTTACATTTTCCTAATTATCCAATGATTATTCACTTCTCTTCATTTATAAACAACGTTGATAAATTCATTTCAGTTCCCTGATTATCTAATGAAAATCATTCCATTTTATTTATAAACACCGTTTATAAATTTACTTCAATTTCCTGTATTGTTTAATTTATAAACATCGTTTATAAATTCAATATTTGTTTTATTTATTCTAAATAAGTTAATATTTCTCAGTCCATTCGAAATTCGAATTCTATTTTTAGAAAAATAGATTTCCCCTTTTAAATCTCAATTATCCTTTTCACGATATTTTTATATATCAACATTTGGGCCCAATGATATTTTGAACAATCAAGAAATAGCCAATTATCAGTCACAAATTTTATAACACATCATATACGATAATATATATGAAAACAAACAAATAAAAAATATTTTTGAGGAATCCAGTTGGATCCCTCCAACTTGTTTTCCTGCATCCACGGACGTTAGACAACATAAATAATACCCATCCTACTTCGAGGCAGGATACGCGGTATAGAAGGTCATCCACAATCATAGCGTGGGGCGTATAGGATCATCCGCTAATGACACTACGGGCAGCCGCTAATGGTACTGCGGGAATCCAATCACCAATATATATATACATATATAATAACCACAAACACCAAGCCTAAATAACTAATATATATTTATAATAGCCACAGTAATATTTCAATGCAACCAAGCAACCAATAAACAGTATATAAAATTCGTTTATGAGACAATTATAAACGAACAAGAAGTGAGTTTACTCACCGTGATTTTTATTTGAAACTTGTTCCAATTTTATACTGAACCGAACGACGGTTGATTTGGATTTAAAATTCACAATGGATCCTGAAAAATCCCAAACCATCTCCATCTCGCTGTATTTGATGATACGATTTTGAAGTCGCTCGTTTTGTTCAAATCCTGATAATGTATGAGGTAGTTAAATGAATTATAAGTATACAGTTTTAAATTAAATAATTAATTCCTTAACTTAAAATTAATTAGTGTTGATTACCTATTAAATAAATCTTACTAATTTATTATATAAACATGCCATTTCTAATTTTGCATGAACATGTTGTATTATTTCACTAGTTAGAATTATATATATGCACACTTATATAAAATTTACATTTTTAATTCATAATCATTTACAACTAATTTATTTCTTTTTTAGTTTCAAAATTCCAGACTAATAGTTGATGGCATTTTCATTTAGCAATATACTAACCTATATATTAAGTAAATAAATGAATCAAATTCTAATATGAATTTACCTCTTGTTAGTTTAATTTTTCCAAACCAGAACCCGCTTCATGTTCATCAACACAGCAGCACCTTCAAACTCCATCTAAATCCTCCACTTCAACAACATACGATGAAGCTACAGCAAATTATTGAACTAACTTCAGCGTGTATCCCAACTTTAAGAACTTCAGCGTTGACTTCACCCATCTGCTGTCGTTATTACCCCATCCTCCAGTTCGTAACTTCCTAGGTTTGAAATTGAACTACCGCTCCTAAAATTTGATCGCAACCTTGGCTCACTCCTCCTCAGATCCATCTCATCTTTGAACACCCATTTACAGGTCGCGATGGTTCAACACTCCTTCCCCTCAAACGCCACTACTCGATTCGCACCACTTCCAGGAGATCGATGCACTCATGACTGGTAAAAACATGCACTGCCTAACATGGCCTCGTGCAAGCCTTAACCATCACCGGAGCTACCCTCGACAAGGTGAGTTCGAAATCCGCGCTCCATTTTCCCTGCAATAATCGGTATACTCATCCCTAAAATTGATTGACTCGGTCTTCATGTTACTCAAGGCTCTCGAAATCAGATTCGAATTGGGGGAAAACGGAAGGAGAGGGTGCGGTATATAATTTTTATACGGATTAAAAAGAGGTTGGCCATTTTTGTTTAGAAGCTTTCGATTGATTTTTGCTGAGGAAAAATAGAAGAAAGGGAGGGATTATGCTGCGATATTTATAAAAATGAACACTTTAGGATCAAGCAATAGGGAGTACATTGTAGGTAGGGTAGGTTAAGGTACAAAATATTAAATGTGATTTGATATTTGATTTAAATCTGATTTGATTTTGAGCTTATCCACTAATCTAATATCTCGGGGTCCATTATTCCAATCAAAACACACCAACTGACATTTCTAGGATTTATCCGCCATTCTGAACACACTGGAACGAATATCGAAGCCTGATTAGATCACTTGGAAAAGATATTAATTTAAACTAATCACTTAAATTTATTTAAATTTATTAAAATATATTTTAAATACAAATCAATCAAATTTATCAATAATAAAGTATTTATACTCACATAGAATATTTAGTGATTATCTGAATTGTCTTGATTTAGTTTTAAACTTCAAATATAGTTATTCTTCGATTTCATATGACGATAATTTAACATATTCTATATTAAATCGAAAAATTAATATAAAATTTTCATTTATATTATTCACTAAGTATTTAAAATGAACATTAAATATTTAAAATTAATCGACAAAAATTACGGGTCGTTGCATTCTTCCCCACTTAAAAGAATTTCGTCCCAAAATTACTAAGGTAGGAAAAGTGCTGCAAACCCATTAACTTTTCAAAATTCATATTACACATCATACATGCTCGCATTCATTTAATCTGAATGATTTACAACCAATATATATTCACATTCAATTTATGTGCACTCAAATTTATTCAAATTGATTTTAATCAATTTATTAAGTTCGATCAATTTAACTTGCTTAAGTTAAATTTTAAATTCTAGAATTCAAACCCCCGGGTTTTTTTTCAATTCCTTTTGAAATCATATAAATATATACATATATTTATAACCGTTTCAAATTCAAAACATTTGAATTTTCAAACAAACTTGCTTTTTTCAAGCAAATTTCCGTCAAAACTTTTCTAAGGTAGCAATCCATCACTTAGAAACTCGAAAAAGAACACTAATATGTCGCGATCGTCATCTGAATTATTTTCTAGCCACTGAAGTGAGTTCAGTGCTTTATCACTTTCAAACTCATTTAAAATGATTTTGATTCAAAAATCCTTTCGAAACAAAGCTATATTATTTTAATATACTTCAGAAAATATTTTTCCAAACACCCAGGATTTTGTATTCCATATTCTAATTCTGAATCCAATTTTCAGTTCATCACATTTGTATATTTCATTCACATGCACATTTTATTTGGTTAGATATAACCATTCCAGTTTTATTATCTCATTTGATTATAAATTATCAACCAACACATCCAATAATTTCAGAAAATTATTATTTTTATACCAAAATAAAATTTTGGGTAAAATTATTTCTCTTACCCACTTAAAACAATATTGTGTCAAATATCTATGTTCAAGTGTTTAGAAATTCCTATCGACTTCGTGGCGTCCCACGATTCGAATAGAATTTATAACCCACTTAACGGACAAGCCAACATAATATAAAACAATTTTTATATCAATTAACAAATATGCACTCTCGTATATATACACTCAACTCATTCTAGGGTACTACTGACCCTATCTCTAATGAGCACAGCCCCACCAAATCCTAGGTATTCGCTCAACCTAAGCTCTGATACCACTGTAACGAACCGTAAATCCATACTATCTGAGTTGAATACATACATCACACATCCAAACCAAATATCACAAAAATACGATCATTTTTTTAGAAGAAAAAGATAGAAGAAGAACTGAAATAACAACACAGAATCTCACATCGTAGCAAAACAAAATATAATATATCATAACTTTTGAAATACAAAATTTTAACTGTATAACATACAATTATCAGAGTACAACAATTACAACACAGCGGAAATAAAAAATACTATACATATAACACTGAAGCCTTCTGCTCCAAGCTCCTTTAGATAGATCTGTAAAATCCTGAACTACTTGACTGCCCACAAAAATTTAGGCACCCAAGAGTTTAGGAAAAACAAAACAAAATAAACTCTGGGTAAGTCAGTGGACTGGTATGAGTAAACAATTTAAAACAGTTTGAGGATTTATACGATATCTCATAAGACCATGCCGTATAACACGAAATGGGTTTTTCCCTTATGAGAATCCAAAACTCTTGATTTAACTTTCAAATCCTTTTGAAAGAAAACGATAATCTTTATATCAAAACTCTTTTGATATTATAATAGTGTCTAAATCAAATAAATAGATATCTTGTGGAACACTTTCATCTCACGCTCCACATACATAATATACAATCAAAACCGCAGGCACTTATTGGGTAATGGATTTCCAACTATGATAAGGTATGGAACCACCTTCCGATAGTGTATCTCTAGAGGAGAATACACTGGGTTCAACAAGAACATCTTGTAACCCGGCCACACATGACCGACCACTCATTTCGCTTGAGTATATCGAATGTATATCACCAACAGTTGGGATCAACAACTGCTTTTCCGAATGGGACAACATCGAAATAAAATAAAGAATGAAATGAATTTCTCTAGATAGGTGATAATACGTCCTAATTGGGAGATATCCACTTAGCCATGCTGCCTGCCCGATTTTTGTCATTTCCGCTTTGTTGAGGCCTGAGGCTATGATTACTTACATTTCATTGACAGCACAATCACTTTGAATGCCACATTGTCAGATCCGTTAATCACTAATTGATTGCACAAATATATTCTGGATATTTTGCTAAGGGAATAAATTCTCTGCCACCATATATATTTGTATAGAAAAATCATATGCGATCATTGGAAATACTCTGTAAGACATTCATCTATATGCATTCGTTCTAGGATTGAACAAAACCGAAGGCACAATACCTATTGATAGAAAAAGCCCTTGCACTCTACTCCATCCCCGATTATCTTCATATAATCTGATTCACAATGCTACAGCAAATACGGAGTGGTTCTCGGATAATAATCCAACCGATCTCTCCATATTAACAATGATATTTGCAAACACTTCGATAATCGGTTATTTAACTATCGAAGAAAAACAATCATTCATTCAAAGCATCAAACAAATCACTGGGCCTTTTAATTAATATTTCATTAATTAAATCTCTACTCCATTTCCTTATCCATATTCGTTAACACGATATTTTCGACAATCATCTAGGCCTCTTACGCTATTTGGAAAACATTTCCATATATTGCCTTCTTTTATTTTCTATACTTAAAAAATATATTCTATTTATAGTTGGAAAACATTCCAATTACTAATCTCTTCCACGACCTTTCATTTATTTCTATACTCAGGAATTATTTATTATTATATTTTCAAATTTCTACTTACTTGGATCAAAACAAATGTTGTGCAACACATCGTTACAACAACCCAAAACACTGTTTTCAACTAACTCTAATTCAAACATTCCTCTTCGAGACTGGATCTTGCTATTTATCGGTTAAAAATGAAATCATTCTAGTTGGGGTATAACTACCTCTCAGACCTTGACTGAAAACATCCTTAACTTCAAAATAGACAAGACCACTTACCGAAAATAATCAACATCATATTACCAATTATCCATATCTTTAAAACGTGTATATGTTTCTCTTTATATTTTTATCAGATTAAATTTATTGATTTCCATTTTGTTTATAACATTCTATTTTAATTTCGTTTCATTATCAAATTCTATATATATCGAAATATCGATTCCTAATTATCAAATCTTCTTAAAATATTCTAACTCCTTAAATTTCCGGAAAATTTCGCCATAACCTCCTTTGTACGGGTCACTCGATACAACTACAAAACGCCTCTCTGTTCCCTTTCCATTCAAAAAGAAAATTAAAAAGCCAAGCAGCTTCCCGATTCGGCGCATAAAACCTCATATGGAATTTAAACATGTACCTTATTGTCAGACACACGAATTATAATCTTCATACACTTCATTCCATGCCTTTCTAACCCATATACGTCCATTCCTATTTTGTTTCAACTCAATCGGCCATTTTAACTTAATTTTCTAATTTATCATTAATCGGCCCTTCGCCCATTTCACTATTTATTTGAACAGATCTCATTCAAATAAAATTTTGACTTGCTTATAACAAATCGAATTCCATTTTTAATTCAAGTTTCATATTCGATTTCGAATATAAATTTACAAATCACATTCACTAATTAGCGCCCAAATTCGATTCAAAACTCGATTAACTAATTATTCTCCAAATTAGTTAATTTTATCCCATAATTTAAAATATGATTTTTGTTTCAAAAATCAGTTCACTTACTCCCTTGAGTTCGTATTATTTTATATATCAAGTCTGGATTTTTCTAATCAACTTTCGAAAATTATTTACTTAAAATCCTTTTTATTTATTTAAATAAACCATTATAGTTTTATAATGGTTATGGCGTTGCTTTTCTGAAAATTTGATTTTGACATAACACAAAATCTATAAGGCGAAATCCAAGTTTTTTTCTTCCATTAGAAAATTATTATCAAATCGGTCCTGGCGATTCTTGTTTCAAAGAATTCCGACTTAAATTGAGTTCTGTATACTCAATTGAAGTTCGAAACACCAAATTACAAACTACCGCACTGCGACGAGTTCTTTTTAATTATATTTATATATATATAAACATTTAAACTCCGTTTATAATAAATTTCAAGTCCATTCTAATATAATTTAATATATATTAAAACCAATTTTCCCAATTCAACTCAATATTTCCAGTTATCTAAAATTGTTGATTTTTCATTACTTAGTTATAATTTGTTTATACTCAATTTGCTCTATTAAATTCCAATTCCCTTTTATAAATTAATTATTTATAAAATTTGATATAATAGATTTATAATTGTGAATCATCAGATTTATCTCAATTCAATTTTTATATAGAATTCCCAAATAAAATATATCGTTCCCTTTTCGAAAACGTTTACCAATCCCTTTTTAAATTCATACTTGAATTTAAAATGTCAAATATATCCAATGATAATTATCTCCCCTTATTTATAAACATTGATTATAAATTTTCTTTCCTTGTTTTATATATACTAAACAAGTTCTCATTTCAAAACCCTTTTGAAATTTTATTCCTATTGGAATATTTTATTTTTACATATTATAAATAAAATTGTAGAATCTATTTTCATATTTAATTATAGTTTCTAACTACAAATTTAATACCCTTTCTGGAAATAATTTGGCTCTATAAATTCGACATAGTCGAATTCATATGATAAATCCGTTTGGATTTATTTTAGTTCAACTTACATTCCGAACATCGGAATAAATTTCATCGTTTCCCTTTTAACGCAATTCCCATTTCATTTTAAATTCATATTTGAATTTAAATATTTTAAATTATCCAAGTGATAAATTTTCACTTATCTTTATAAACATCATTTATACTACCTGTTTATATTTTAAACAAGTCTCATTTCAAATCCATTTGAAATTATAATTTCTACTCTGCAAAAAAAAATTCCCTTTTATAATTCACACTTATATTTACATTTCCCCAATTATCCAATGATAATTCATTTCTCTTCATTTATAAACAACATTTATAAATTCACTTCAGTTCCCTGTTTATCTAATGAAAATCATTCCATTTTATTTATAAACATCGTTTATAAATTTATTTCAATTTCCTATATTGTTTAATTTATAAACATTGTTTATAGATTCAATACTTGTTTTATTTATTCAAAACAAGTTAACATTTCTCAGTCCTTTCGAAATTCGAATTCTATTTTTAGAAAAATAGATTTCCCCTTTTAAATTTCAATTATCCTTTTCACGATATTTTTATATATCAATATTTGGGCCCAATGATATTTTAAACAATCAACAAACAGCCAATTATCAATCACAGGTTTTATAACACATCCTATACGATAATATATATGAAAATAAACAAATAAAAATATTTTTGAGGAATCCAGTTGGATCCCTCCAGCCTGTTTTCCTGCATCCATAGACGTTAGCCAACATAAATAATACCCATCCTGCTTCGAGGCAGGATATCTCGGTATAGAAGGTCATCCACTATCATAGCGTGGGGCGTATAGGGTCATCCGCTAATGATACTGCGGGCATCCTCTAATTGTACTGCGGGAATCCAATCACCAATATAAATAATAACCACAAACTCCAAGCCTAAATAACTAATATATAATTAAAATAGCCACAGTAATATTTCAATGCATCCAAGCAACTAATAAACAGTATATAAAAATTATTTAAAACCAAAATTCATTTATAATAAAATTATAAACGAACAGGAAGTGAGTTTACTCACCGTGATTTTTATTTGAAGCTTGTTCCAATTTTATACTGAATTGAACGACGGTTGATTTGGATTTAAAATTCACGATGGATCCTGTAATGAACTGAAAATCCCTGCCCTTTGAATCGACCATAAACACACAGGTCTGATCCAAAAGTTGGAAATCCTCGAATGCACTAACTTCGGGCATACAACACATCAGAACAAATAACATAAGACTTTTATTACAACATAATAATGTTACATCAGAGTACATAATATATCAGAGTACATCGCAAAATAATACAACAGCGGAAGATTAATTTACAATAATTCTAATACAACGCAGCGGAAGACTATCAATACTCCGGACACAGCTTTAAACTTCGATCCAGAATCCTGCTCAATATATCTGCAAAATAAGCTACTCGACTGCCCATGTGGAAAAGAGGGCACCCGAGTTTGTAAAGTGAAACAAACTACGAGCCAGTCGTTGGACTTGTATGAGAAATCTTTCCTAACTTATCTAACAACATGGCTAATCACAGGACCACGCCGTTAAGCGGAACGGGTTTACTCCATTGGATTGCTAGTGCATAAATTAAATAAATTTTATTCAAAACAACACAATGCTTTTTAGAAAAATGAAATCATTATAAGACTCAAGTCCCATCACACAATGCAATGCAAATCGGAGGATAGAGTTTTACCTTATAATGATCAAACATGCTTGATACATAGAAAATAATATTTTAATATAATTATTAGTGTCTAATCAGTTTTAAAACACTTCAAAGTAAATCTATCAATCCTAGACAGCATAACTACCATATACTGTGTCGCCGTATATAGGTTTACAATCAAAACCGTAATGTCGTATTGGAAATTGGGTTTTCATCATGAGTCAAGGCTAGGACGATCTCCTTACCGATTCAAGACACTCTAGCAAATGTCTCAGGATTCGGACGCTAGCGAACCCTTGGATCCTGCAGGGCCAGTCCACAAATACTTTAGTGGATTAGTTATGCCTGAACACATGCTTTCTGGTCCTATCGAACCTATAAATTGGTCACTATCGACCAATATAACCGAGGCCTCGTAATTTATCATCCACATAAGTAAAATGTCAGGGCTTGCAAAACCCTGATACCACTTCTAGCTAGAAAGAAACGTGTGCACTCCCTGTGTTCCCTTGTCCCATTTCTAACTCTTACCGAGGTGTGAGGCTCGCGAAGTAACGCTATACACAAAGCTATGCCTAACTAGACCGTGCTTTGATCATCAACCACAAGGCTCTGCTTTTCAACAAAATCCTTGATCATTTGCATCTTGGCATGCAACATTGACAATTCACGCCATGCGATCAATAACTATCAATATATAACCTCTGAGCTCGTGTATCTCAGAGAAGGGTGTTAAGCAAGAGAATAAATTCTCCTCCACCAACAGATATATATTAAATAGAAATCAATTTACATGGAATGAAATCCAATGTCAAACACACATCCATTTATAAGTCCGGTCTGGGTCTGAACGAAACCGGAGACACCTTATTTCTCGTCCCATATATCCAATACGGAAGAGAGGTGCTCGCTTATCCGGACAATCAACAAGTACGTCCGGACAACTACCACTTTAACCCTTTACTGGGAGCAACCCAATGCCGGGCATTAGTAGTCATCCATTCGATGTGAAGATCATCGGTCTTCAATCACGGTCTTCAATATCTTCTATTTAAATTATCGTATAATTATTTGAAATGAGATTAAACTCGGTTTTTTCAAATAATTCTCGCATATATATAATTTAAACCATTTCATATCATTAATATTATTTTATAATGATTTATCGCTATTTTTATTCATATAAAAATAGCCCAATTTAATTTAATGATGCTTTGGGCCAATAGGTGGCCCTGGCACGGTTTTTACCCAAATTTGATTTACACATTTCTTGAAATCTAACCGTTAGATTTTAACAAAATTTATGTCTTGGAAAGATCTTCCTAAAGCAGTCCGAACTGTTCCAGATTTGGAAAATCCGATGGTCGGATGTTTTGGTATAGTCTTTCAAAGTTATGATTCCGAACCCCGAACTACCGTGCGCGATTCGTTTAATTTTAATTTATATTTATATATAAAATTATATATAAATATAAACCATTCGACAATTCCACTAACGTATTTAACACGACAAATAAAAGAATTTTTTATTGGCATATCATATCTACATGTTCATAATGTCAAATAAAATGTATTTTATCTACATGACAATTGAGATAATGACAAATAAAAAGCTAATTTTTATTTGTATTCTATTTTTAACTTTAACAAATAAAAAGAAATATTTATTTGTATGTAGTTTCAATGTATGTTTTGACAATAACAACAATTCTTTAACTGACATACAAATGATAATGTATGTTGTGACAATGAAAATGATTCTTTAGTTAACATACAAATTCTAATGTATGTTGTGACAATAAAAATGATTCTTTAGTTAACATACAAATTCTAATGTATGTTGTGACAATAAAAATGATTCTTTAATTAACATACAAATTCTAATGTATGTTGTGAAAATAAAAATGATTCTTAAATTAACATACAAATTCTAATGTATGTTGGGACAATAAAAATGATTTTTTAATTAACATACAAATTCTAATGTATGTTGTGATAATAAAAATGATTCTTTAATTAACATACAAATTCTAATATATGTTGTGACAATAAAAATGATTATTTAATTAACATACAAATTCTAATGTATGTTGTGACAATAAAAATGATTCTTTAATTAACATACAAATGCTAATGTATGTTGTGACAATAAAAATGATTCTTTAATTAACATACAAATTCTAATGTATGTTGTGACAATAAAAATGATTCTTATGTTTGAATACAAACTCAATTTCAACAAATGCATAAAAAGTGGTACATTCATTTTTGTTGACAATTCTATTTCAACATAATGATAAAAAGTGATTATTTAATTTTGTTGACAATTCTGGTTCAACAAAATGATTAAAAAGTGATTCATTCGTTTTGTTGACAATTCTAGTTCAACAAAATGATTAAAAAATGATTATTTCATTTTGTTGACAATTCTTGTTCAACAAAATTAATAATTTTGCTCAAACACAAATCTATTTAACTAAAATGTAAATTTTTGTTTTACCCCAAATCTATTTAACAAAAAATGTAATTTTTGTTTAACTCCAATCTTATTTAACAAAAATGTAATTTTTGTTTAACTCAAATTTTATTTAACAAAAATGTAATTTTTGTTTTCAACCATCGCATTTGACAAAATGTAACTTTTTGTTTTAACTATTATATTTTGACAACTTTTGTTTCAACTAATTTATTTTGACAAAAATGTAAATTTTCGGTTCCACTATTTTCTTACAACAAAATGTCCTTTTTATTTCAACTATTTTGTTAAAACAAAAATGTCCTTTTTATTTCAACTATTTTGTTACAACAAAATGTCCTTTTTATTTCAACTATTTAATTACAACAAAATATCCTTTCGATTTGACAAAACTGACAACATTGATTCAACAATTATATTTTTACAAAATGTCAATGTTGATCCAATATTTATATTTTGGCAAAAATGATAATATTGATTCAACAATTCTAATTTGTCAAAAATGACAATTTTAAACTAATTATTCTAAGTTGGAAAAAATGATAATTTTTCTTTAAATCAATTCTAATTAACAAGAATGTTAATTTTTGTTTAGCTCAATTCTAATTAACAAAAATGATAACTTTTGTTTCAACAATTCTATTTTGACAAAAATGTATATTTTTGATTCAACAATTCTAATTGGCAAAAATGTATATTTTTGATTCGATAATTCTTATTGACAAAAATGTGTGTTTTTGATTTAACAATTTTAATTGACAAAAATGTATATTTTGATTCAACAACTTTAATTAACCAAACGTATATCTTTGATTTAACAATTTTAATTGACAAAAATGTATATTTTTGTTTCAACAACTTTAATTGACCAAAAATGTATATTTTTGGTTTAACAATTTTAATTGACAAAAATGTATATTTTTGTTTCAACAACTTTAATTGACCAAAAATGTAACCATTTTAATTGACAAAAATGTATATTTTTGTTTCAACAACTTTAATTGACCAAAAATGTATATCTTTGATTTCACAATTTTAATTGACAAAAATGTTTATTTTTGTTTCAACAACTTTAATTGACCAAAATTGTATATTTTTGATTTAACCATTTTAATTAGACAAAAATGATAATTATAACTCAACTATTCTATCAGGACAAAATGACAATTTTAATCCAATTATTCTAATTTGACACAAAATGACAATTCTAATCCAATTCTTTTTTTCAACAAAATTGGTATTTTTGTTTTCAACAATTTTATTCAACACAAACATCATCAAATCAATGGTTCTACATAACAACATCAATTCTAGATCAAATCATGTATCATACAAATAGAATTTAACAGCGTATAATTCAACAACATCAATTCAAGGTCAAATCACACATCATACAAATAGAATTTAACAACGTATAATTCAACATCATCAATTCTAGATCAAATCACGTATCATGATTAAGAAATTTTAATTCTATATATATAAAAAAGTAGAATTTCTCACAGTGTTTTACTCCTTCAAAAACTGTAGCCAGCCTCATATTGGTTCCCGCTGATTCCATGTTGTAGAGTTCAATTTTCTGATTCCAACGCAATTGACGGTTCGCAAAACGGACCTCGTATCAAAAAGATATGAATTTTGCTATCATTGGTTCAAAAATTGATTAATTAATTAATTATTAAAATATAATTAGGTTTAATTACCCTTCCTTCTCTCCTTCAAAACCCGTCGTTCACTGTAAAAACCCGCACCCAAAAACATCGTCATCAAAACCCATCTGCGCCGCCTCCTATGGATGATCGGACCGCCATTTGAAACCCCACCGACATTCGTCTCTACACATTCTTCCAGCTCTAGGCGGCGCACTGAACTCGAGCCCCTCCCATCGCCTAAATTTATGTGAAACCGGCACCACTTCGTAGTTGAACCACGTCCACCACGGTGAACTAACACCGATCATCACCATTGATTTTATAGAACTCAAAAGGCCTCTACAATTTGGTTTAGAAAGTATTCAGTTTGGTTGATTGGATTTGGAGACTCAAAGATTTTAAATTTTGAGAAAATTGGCCATTAAAATGATAGTGGCGGCGGCTAGGTCTGATACGAAATTAGGGTTAGGGTTTTCTTGTGTATTTATAATAATAAAATATTAAATTCCTAGTTTTGCAAGTAAACCCGTTAATTCTCAGTAGCTCCAAATTCAGCCCAACGAGAAATGTCCCTAGGCAAATACCTCAGTTCCGGACACAATGGGCTAGGTCCTGTCAGCCCAGTCGATCGTTTTCTGCTTGTTTTCTTTAATTTAAAATATAATTCATTTATTTATTTAATTTGATCGTACATTTAAATTTACTAGGGCCACATACATACTCCAAAAATTCCCAAAAAATAAATCTAGCTATATTTGACGATACGGTCCTAACGAAATTAATTTTGCTGAATTTGGAGATCGTTTGAAAAATGGTCATTTTCTGGTTGGTCCAATTTGACTGAAATTGACAAAACACGTTTTAATTTGCCACGCTCACATATTAATTCCAAAAATTATGAAAATTGTAATCTAACAATAATTTGACATTCCGGATCCAACCTAAGTGGTTTCGTCGAAAACGGAGGTCGTTTGCAAAATGACTATATATTATATTAAAATATATATAAATTCTACAATGACTATTCTGAATATTTATCTGGCCATAACTTTTTATTCCCGCTATGAAATTTCAACTTTTTAGATTCATCGGAAAGATATTTTTAAACATATTTAAATATTTTTGGTTTTACTGAAATCTGATTTATTTAGAATCCCGTACATACGGTCAAAGTTCAAATTCAAATTTTCAAACTACCGCGTTATTTCCAACTCCTTATATAATTAAATTAAAAAAAACCGTTCTAACTTTGTTTAAAATAAATTTTTAGTCGTTATTTTTTTAAATAAATTATTTTAAATATTCAAAATCCATTAAAATTACTAAAATAAAAATTTTAAATTGGTTCAGAAATTCCGAGTTGTTACAATCTCCCCCACTTAAAAACTTTTTGTGACGACCTGAACTTCTCCATGAAGGAAAGAACGGATTGAGTTGAGAACATGACAAATCAGAACACAAACAGAAGAACATTTCATTGCTTATTACAATAATTTACATTAGAGTACAAGAATATATGGAGTATCAACAAATAATACACATTAGATAAATATCAGAGATTTACAAATTACAATGCAGTGGAAAATAATACAAAACACAACTAAAAGAGATGCACGGATACAGAGCTTTCCGAATATCATTCCAGCTGTAAACCAGGATCCTGTGAATATAAATCTGCAAAACCAAAACTACTAGCTGCCCGTGTGGAAATAAGGGCACCCAGAGTTTAGGTTAAAACAATAAACTCCACGTCAGTCATGTGACTGGTGTGAGAACTAAAACAGTTATTTAAAACTTTGCTTCAAAATCAGATATATCAAGGGACCACGCTATATAACACGGAACGGGTTTTCTCCCAAGAATACCAGTGCATGTAACAAAACAGCGCAATGTTTTTTGGAAAAATGAAGCTATTATAAGACCCAGGTCCCATCACACAATGCAACGCAAGCTAGAGGATAGGGTTTTCCCTTATAATAGCCAAACATGCTTGGTACGTTTAAAACAAATCATTCGATACTATTATAAGAGCATTATGTTTAAAAACAACTTCAAATATAAATGTATCAATCATAGACGGCATGGGTACCATATATCATGTCGCCATACTAATTCTACAATTAAAACCGCAATTGTCACGTATTGGAAGTTGGATTTCCATCCGTGAATCAAGGCAAGGGATTGTCCTTACCGCTTCGAGACTGTCTAGCCTGAGCCTCAGGAACAGCCGCTACTGCACCTAGAAGCCACAGGGTGGGTCCACACGAAGTGGATTAAAATGCCTGAACAATACGTTTCCCCGCCCTATGGGGCGTAAAATTGGTCAGTATACAACCAAACCATCCATCGGACCCCGCAGTGACCGATATAACCGAGGCGCCTCGCTATCCATCATCTACATAAGTAAAACGTCATGGCTTGCAAAACCCTGACACCACTCCTAGCTAGAAGGAAACACATGTTCTCCCTGGATCCTTCTCTCGTTTCTGGTTCACACCGGGGTGTGAGGCTCGCGATTTAACATTATACGTAAAGCTATGCTATATTAAAGCAGTGCTTTGATCATCAACCACAAGGCTCTGCTTTTCAACAAAAGCCTTGATCATTTGCATCTCAGCATGCCACACAGGCAATTCACGCTATGCAACTGATGTCTATCAATCACACAGAATGAAATCCAATGTCAGACACACATCCATTTAAAAGTTCGTTCTGGGTTTGAACAAAACCGGAGGCACCTTATTCCTCGTCCCATATGTCCAATACAGGAGAGAGGCCCTCGCATATCCGTCGATCTCCAAGTACGTCTGGACGATCACCGCTTATTACCTCGTCTCGGGTGTACATCCCAATCAAGACATCATTAATCATCCAACCGATGTGAAGACCTCTGGTCTTCAACCACCGTCTTCATCGTCGACTTATCGTCGATTCAGTTATTCAGAATGTGATAAACCCGGTCTTTCTGAATAACTCGCGTATATTATAAACAAGTGATATAAAAACACAACATACGCCTAATTTCAATCCAGAATATTCTTTTATTTACATATTCATATCCTTTGGGAAAGGTTCCCATTAATTTTATCAAAGATAAATTCTTTAAATTTATTCTTTAATCTTCCTTTGGATATCAATTCAAACCAAATTAAGGTTTTTTAGACTAGTCGGAATTAGCGAACCTTACCCAAGTAATCGTTTGTTTAATTTCCCAATCTCACCCTATTCATCTCATGAAGTTTACTTCATATCTAACACCACAGTGTTATTAGTAAAATTAATTACCATTTCACATTCAAATCTAATTAAAGATTTAACTGTCGCTTGGAGCAAAACTGGTGATACTCCATTCTTGATCATTTCTTGAATTTGATAAGTTTAGTTATCATATTCACATTTTAATCTAATTAAAGATTCATTAAAACTCTAAATCAGTTTTAATCTCCATAAATCATTAGTTAATGATTTTCTTCAAATTTAAGAAATTAATCTTATCTTTAACTGGGTTAAAGAACTAATGTCATTTAAAACACAGCTCACGATAAACCCAAAATCTCATTCCATTGTTAATCGGGTTAAAGAACAAGTGTTATTTAAAATACCATCCACATTAAACCCAAAAACCAATTTCAATTTAATTCCAATTAAATGTTAATTAATTGGTAAACTTCATTAAATCTTAATAAAAGATTTATATCTTTTCTCAACTACGTTTAAGAACAGTGTTAATGAAGACACCATTCACGACAAACCCAAAATCCAATTTGATATTAAATAGAAGGCTCTGAATAGAAAATGTATCGACTTATATTCAATATCAAATTCTGAAATCTACAAATATCGTGTTGGAATAACGATATATATATCTTCCAAATTCCTCTACAATGTCCGTATAATCACAGAATCCAATATCAAAATATTTCAAAGATAATTACGATTCAAATCCATTCCAATTCATATATTGGAAATTCTGGTTATTTTTAAAACCATTTCAAATCCAATTTATTTATTTAAAAATAATTGGATTATAATTCTAGTTAATAACTAGTTCATTTCGATAAAAATATATTTTTATCTTTTCAAATATGGGATTTTTCATCCCAATTGTTTCCAAATCATTTATTATGATTTTACACAAATTATTAATATTTTCAATAATTTTATCAAGGCCCGTACAGTCGATTTCCATAAACGGTCATTGAACTGCACTTACAGCGACCTTTTCCAAATTTGGTTTAGACATAATTCCAAATCCAACCATTAGATTCCAAATTTCTTGTATTCGTTAGAAAGCACTTTTCGATATGAACACAACGGTTCCGGTTTTCGGAGAATCCGACGGTCGGATCTCCCGTAATATCAATTCGAAGTCAATGGTCGAAATTCGCGAACTGTTGCGGTGCGATGCATTCTATTCAGGCCTTTAAATATATATATAATATATATATATATATATATTTCGTCGATTTCCTTTTAAAATGTATTTTATAAATCGTTTTAAATTCGTTTTCAAAACGACTTCAACTTCATATTCAATTTCAAATCAAAATTTAATATTCCATATCATTAATATATAAATGATAATATTTTCAAATTATTATATTTCGAAATCATTTCCTTTTTGATATTCATTATAGAAATGAATAAAATCGATATAAATATCGTTCGCGTCAAAATGGCGTAAATCTAAACAACATGGCTTTATATATTGGTGTCCATCCCAAATCGGACATCAAAATCAGATTTTGATCTTTTACTGAATATTATTTTAAAATATTCATTATTTTAAATATTAAATGCTTACACAAATATTCGTTATTTTAAATATTCGTTATTTTAAAATATTTGTTATTTTAAAATATTCATTCAAATCAAACACAGTCAATTACCACATAATGTTATTTATATGGATTTCATACAACACATGTATAGAACAACAATGATAAACAATCAACCATCATCCAGAGTGCATCCTACACTGCATAAGCATTAAATATAAATATTTAATGCTTACAATAGTCTGTCAACCAATCGATTGACATACAACTAAACAATTGGGATTAGTGTAAGTCAAATATCATCCCAATACCCGTGTGGGGTTTCAATCAACAAATACAAATTTTATTTGTGTAGTTGGGCGATGTGTAAAATATATCGTCCCAATCCATATCAGTAAAATGAGTGTACATAAACAAATCGTCCGATTTGTAAATGAATATTTATTTTAGGGTCCGTTTGTCACAGGTCCCTATTAAGTTTCAAAATTAGGCTCACATCCAGTCCTAAACTTATTGTAAATTAGGTCCCTATTTTTCAAAAACATATAAAAATATACAAAAAAATCACATAAATTCATTATTAAATAAAATACGTTCACGCCAAAAAAAATCAGGTGGAAAATCAATCAAAATACACGTCAAAACCCAAAATAACACAAAATCAGCGAAACAGCAGGTTTTTGCATCAAAAGATGCACCTATTCGTAAATAGTTGCATACATTCATGCTTATATTTCAGTGCTGCGCCCAAAATGCAGTATAAATGCATACATGTATGCAGCTAAACTGCATTATATACATCCTTATATGCATATATTCAAATTTGGTTTGTTTTTTCAAGCATTCGCCGTTTTCAGACATTGTTGCACACATTTATGCTCATGTATAGAATAAATGCATGCATGCATGCGTATATTCGCAAGTCGTCGTCCCTTTTAAATTTGTTGCACACATGCATGCATATATACATAATAGTTGCATTCATGTATGCAACTTTTCGTTACACGTTAATCTCAGTTCAACTTTGTATGCATAAATGTATGCAGTTATTTGCTAATAGTTGCATACATGTATGCGTATATTGGTCCAGATTTTCAACATAAATACACTATATAAATATATGCATACATGTATGCTACTATAAGTGTAACACCCCGTATGTTGAATAACTTGCTATAATATAAAACAGGGCAGAACTAAATTTTAAAATCTGAATCAGGGGAAACGGGCTATGCCATTTCGTTCATCTTGGAAAAATACGCGAAATAGAGTCCGAGTTTTCGAAAATCGGAGTCCGTATGACCCAGTTAAGGCCTAAAGAAGTTTTCAGAAATTCAAAACAGATTTAAATACAGAAATTTCACATTTCAGAGGAGGCGGGAAAATTCCCGCCAGGCAGAGGGAGTCGACCCTAGGGTCGACATGGGTGTCGACCCCCTCCCTAGGGGTCGACCCAGGGGTCGACCCCCCCTGTCGGTCTGTGTGACCTGGGTGCACCATTTTGGCTTTTGGGCTGTGCTGGTGGCTAGTGACGAAATCTGACGACTCTAATCTGATTTAGGGTTAATCTAATGGCCTAAAACACCTAACTAATCTATAAATACACCCTAAGACTACCCTAATTCATACTAAAAATAGATACAATGTCGTTATGCCGTCAAAATGCAACTTGAAGGAGCCTCCATCAAATTGTAGAAGAAGATAGCTTCTCAAATCAACCTCTAATCAACTCTAGCAACTTAATCTTCTTCATAGGAGTGCTAATCAACAAGTTGTGAGTTTCTATAGCCTTAATGACCAATTGTTGAAATGATTATGATAGGATATAATGAGGTTATGGCTATGAATGTGGATCAATGCAAGTTATGTTATCATATGCTATGTGTTAATAATGTTATGCAAGTTATGCAAGTTATATGCTATGTGTTTATGATGTTATGCAAGTCATATGCTATGTGATCATGATGTTATGCAAGTTATGCAAGTCATATGCTATGTGATCATGATGTTATGCAAGTTATGCAAGTCATATGCTATGTGATCATGATGTTATGCAAGTTTTAGGCTATGTGTTCATGATGCTAGTTATGCAAATTACTATGATAAACATTGATCCATTATGACACCATGATTATGCAAAGTTTGGTGTATGATTATATGCAAGTTCATATATGATATGTTATGCAAGTTTGGTGTATGATTATATGCAAGTTCATATATGATATGTTATGCAAGTTTGGTGTATGATTATATGCAAGTTCATATATGATATGTTATGCAAGTTTGGTGTTTGATTATATGCAAGTTCATATATGACATGTTATGCAAGTTTTGTGTTTGATTATATGCAAGTAACATGTGCAAGTTTACACCTTTGTATGGGATGCATACATATGCAAGTTAACCCCTTTGTATGTCATACATACATATGCAAGTTTACCCCTTCATATGACCTAAGTAGCTTATGCAAGTTACCCTCTTTATGACATATGTGATTCATGCAAGTTTGGGTTGATTATTTATGCTAGTTGGGTTTGATGCTATAGGCATGTTGACACATTAAAAACCCATGTTGATGCTAATGTTATGCAAGTTGAACCCATTGTATTTGTGATGAATCTTCCCTTTTATGTCATGTTAGCGAATTACGTGGGGAACGATGGGGTTAATATTCATGTTAATGAAATGTTGTGAAGTTGGTATGATTATGCATACCATAAAGTGGATGGACATAATTGAGTCAATTATGTACATCGTTAAATTTGTAATTAATTAGGGATAATTAATACAAATTATGGGGGTGATTAATTAGGTGTAATTAATCGACTAAGACACGAGGTTGGAACCTTTTGTAGCATAAGACTGCCCGGAACCGACCGGCAAATCTAGCGGCTACAAATGATTGGCCCAATGTGAGAGGTCTTAGGCACAAACTAAATACGTGACAAGTGTAAAGACACGAGGTTAGACTCGGTTATGGCGTAAGGCTGCCCGGACCCAACCGGCAAATCCAGCTGCCATAAAAGATAGTCTAATGTGAGAGGTCTTTACAACAATTACGTTCTTAATCAATTAAGAAACACTTAACCAGATAAGCATGTAGTGGGGCAAGAGGGGTTAAGTGGGTGCCTTGGGTGGCATGTGGAAATCAAGTAAGTGCCTTGGGTGGCATGTGGAAATCTAGTGGGTTGCCTTGGGTGGCAATAGAAAATACGATTAGAATACTTAACCAAGTGGAAACATGTAATTTAAACATGATTAAAGGGTTAAGTGGGATGCACTAGATAAAGGGACAAGCTTAGGTGGGTAGCTTGTGGGGGCCCATTTCAACCAGTAACCCATATGTATCTTATTGGGCTCGACCCATGTCGAGGACGGGACATGCGTACTGGACTTGATTATAAGAGGCCAAAACGGGTTAGCGGTGGCAACGCAAGTCCAACGGGTTTCATATGCGTGTGTGGACCCGGGCTGGTAGGTAAGACGTTGTTGCATCGTGTAAAGCCGTGCACCATTGGTTGTATCGGGTTGCCACTTTGGGGAGTGATACACCCCACTGTGGGGCCAGCACGGGTATCTACGGCAGGGAGCCGATCGCTTGGGGAGTAGTGGGTACACCTAGTGGAGATAGGGGCAGACGACACCTATGTAGTCAGCTAGGGGTACACGAAACTACTGGGTAAATTTTCTAAGTCCTTGGGTGGGATCAACCTTTAAGTAGAAATGACTGGTGTGGTGCAGTTAGTGATTACCCTTGGGTGGGTAGATGCATCTTTACCGTTATCCTAGTTCATCCTATGTCTAGTTGGCTACTTAGTGTAGTCATTTATCCCCAGTCATCACCGTACCAAGTTTATATCATACCCTAATTACTTTAATGATTGTGTTGTTAAAGTTGTAGGGCTCACTCAGACTTATGTCTGACCCCGTTGTTTTTATATTTTTCCCCCTCAGGTCCTCAGGTTGGGCCTAGCACTAGTGGGCTTTGATCAGATTTCTTTATCTATCTTTTGGAGCTTGGACCGTGATGTAAAGCCCAGCATATCTTTTCTATTATGGCTATTAGTTTACGTAGTGGGATTATGTACTTATGTTTTATCAGGATGGATATTTGGTACTTGACTCTTTTTATGGTGTTGTAACTAAACATGTTTACCTTCTGCTGCAATGAAATGATGTTTTAGATTTTTCAAGTATTATTATATCTGTCTTGTTGTAATTTTTATGTTCTATATTCACCTAAATGCTCCACCAAAGTTAAGGCATTCCCTTAGTGAGTGACCTTAGCGGGTGTGGGGTGTTACAATAAGCAATAGTTGCACAGAAGTATGCAACTTTTTTTTTTTAATTTGCGTGGACTCCTGGGATTATTTCCAGATTTTAGTTTTTTTTTATGCATGAGCGCATTTTTTTTTGCATATTTGAAAAAGGCGGAAGTGGATGTGGCAGGAGGCAGGATGGACTAAAAATTTTGGGCGGCAGCTAAAAATAGGGACCGGAAAGGCATAGAAACTTTGACTGGATGTGGTGTTAATTTGAACATTTTTAGGGATGTGAGCCTAATTTTCACTTTATTTTATTCATTATACGTTGAAAATTATATTTTTAATGATTAAATATTTTATTGAAACATGAATATTTATACATTCCATTTCATACAACAATCAATTTTCACAACACAATCAAACAAACAAGTCGTCCAAGGTCTGTGGACGACGGGGAGCAATTCATATATGCAGTTATAAAATAAATAACTGAACAGAAAATTTTAGTGAGGGGTTCTCACCTTTGGGATCCACTCCGTCATGCTTTGATTGTCAATCTATGTAGCATACCTATGTTAAAATTATATTTTTAACCAATCAATAATTATTTCTTTGTATGATTATTTTATAAATAACATACATAGGCTAAAAATTATATTTTTATCTTTCTAAAAATAATTTCATATTTTTATAACAATGCTACATAGATAAAGATCACATTTTATACCTCTACTATATAGATAAAAATCACTCTTCTATACCGCTACTATATAGATAAAAATCGAAACTTTATACTATGTTCTTTCGCTTAAAAATTATATTTTTGAACCAACGTGAATTCATATTCGTAGTTACATTTTTCTAGCTTACATTTCATATACAAATCGTACCTTTTCTTATTTAAAAATCTCACCTTTTTTTTATAGTTAAAAATTCAAATCTTTATACATTTCAAAATCAAATCTTTTTCTTTAATAAAAATCTAAACTGTACTGTAATAAAAAAATCTATATAAAAAAACTAACTTTACTCAAGAATAAACCACAAAAGACTTACAGGTTTCAGCGAGAGGGGGGGGTTTGTTGGCGCAGCAGTTCGACAGGAAGGGGCTGCTCGCGGTGGCGCAGGGGCGCAGAAGGGTGGCGGTCTTGGTCAGCGGGTGAAGGAGCAAGGCTTTGGGAGAAATTGGGCTAGGGATTTCACGACGGGGAGGGAAGGGAGAAGAGGAGAGAGGGGGAGGTCGGAGATGGGGGGGTGCCGGATGTGGGGCGGCGGCGCACGACGTCGCTAGTGGAGGGGGTGCGCGATTTGGATCTGAACGAGGGGCATCGGTTTTATTTTTTATTTTTTTTATTTTATAACATACGGTTTTCTGAGTGGAGAGGGAGAGGATTAGGGAGGTTATATAATATATATATATATATATATATATAATTATTTTTAAATTCCATAGAGTTGACTTTTAGTTCGAATCTCAAATCGGGCCCAACGACTGTCATCCCTAGCTAATTACCCCCATTTCGAACACAATGGATATGTCCTGCAAGCTAATTCGACTTTTTAAATCAGTTTCCATCAAAATTAAAATATAAATCAATATATGTTCAATTTAAACGTACATTTTAAATTATCAGGGCCACATACTAGCTCCAAAAATTCCAGAAAAATTAATCTGGCTTTGTTTTGATGAAACGGTCCTAGCAAAACTAATTTCGTCCAATTTGGAGACCATTTGAAAGATGGCCATTTTCTGGTCAATCCAAATTGACTAAAACTGAGAAAACACGTTTTCTTTTGCCACGCTCATATATTGATCCCGAAAATTATGAAAATTGGAATCTAACAATAATTTGACATTCCGGATCCGACAAAAGTGGTCTCATCGAAAACGGAGGTCATTTGCAAAATTGCTATCTTTAAGGGCAATATTTCCATAGTGACTATTCTAAATTTTCAACTGGGCATAACTTTTTATTTCCGCTATGAAATTTCAATTTTTCGGATTCCTGAAAAGATATTTTCAAATAGATTATAATATTTTTGGTTTCGCTAAAATCAGGTTTATTTTGAACCCTGTACATTCATTTGAAATTTGAAATCGAAAATTCAAACTACCGTGCCATTTGCAATTCCTTTTATAATTAAAATAATTATTTATATTCTAATTTCAATTTAAATAAATTTATATGTTCTAATTCTATTCAAAATAAATTTCTAGTCGTTATTATTTAAAATAAATCATTTTAAATATTAAAAATCATTAAAATTGCCAAAATAAAAATTTTAAATTGGTTCAGATTTTATGGGTTGTTACAATCTCCCCCACTTAAAATCTTCTTGTCCTCGAAAAGGAACGGAGCTGAAAATTGTTTAACTAACCAACTCAACTCTCAGTTTGGCTTTCTTTCTTCAACTTTTCAGTTTATAAGAATTTTCTAATTCTTCAAAAATTTGGCTAACACCCTAAATTCCCCAAACCGCCACACAAACCCTCTCATCTCAAAACGAGAAAAGAAAAAGCCAAGCGGCTAGCCAATCGGCTCATAAAATTATCCAAACCCAATAAATTAGTAAACATGTACTTATTTGTCGGGCATACAATTTTATTCCTCTTCTCTAGCCTCCTTGCTATGACATGTTCAATGTATATACATGTATATGCATGCAATTTCAACCAGTTTTCAATTCAGTTCAATATTTGATTCAATTTGGCTTATATTTACCTTGCATTATATTATTGGTTTAATCATTCCAATAATTTAGTTAGTTAACTAATAATCAAACAACACAACCAGCAATCAGTTAGTTGATTAGCTTTTCAAATGCATAACTTTAATATTATTCAAAAATCCATTTTTGAGGCCAATTTACAACCAATGTATTCCATCTAGTTTTGGTTCTCACACCGGTTAATTGGAATCATATAAACATCACACTTTCGAAACTCGAACATAAATATTGATGATGCACGTGCTATCATTAGTATCACCACCGGGCGACTAGAGTGCGATTCTATATCTATCCAGTATATTTGAGACTTCAAATACACGTGGATCAGACGTATATTAAATCTCCATAAACCCGATTGTCCAAATCAATTTAAAATAAAATATTCAAATATGAATAATTGATATAAAATCTTAAAACTAAATTTGATTTTTAAAAACAACACTCTTCACACTCGTTCAAGGATACTACTGATCCTATCTCTAAGGAGTCATTCTTATTGGATGTTACTAATCCAATCTCTGATGAATTCTTTCGTTCGGTTCTAATGTGCCTTGTTCTCCGAGCTCTGTAAACCAAAGCTATGATACCAAATGTGACGACCCAAACTTCCCCGTGAAGGAAAGCCCGAATTGAGTTGAGAACACGACAAATCAGAACACAAACAGAAGACATTTCATTGCTTATTACAACAGTTTACATAAGAGTACAAGAATATACAGAGTATCAACAAATAGTATACATTTGATAAATATCATAGATTTACAAATTATAATGTAGCGGAAAATAATACAAAACACAACTGAAAGAGATGCACGGATACAGAGCTTTCCGAATATCATTCCAGCTATAAACCAGAATCCTGTGAATATAAATATGCAAAACCAAACCTACTAGCTGCCCATGTGGAAATAAGGGCACCCAGAGTTTTGGTTAAAACAATAAACTCCAGGTCATTCATGTGACTGGTATGAGAACTAAAACAGTTATTTAAAACTTTGCTTCAAAATCAGAAATATCAAGGGACCAAGCCGTATAACGCAGAATGGGTTTCCTCCCAAGAATACCAGTGCATATAACAAAACAGCGCAATGCTTTTTGGAAAAATGAAGCTATTATAAGACCCTGGTCCTATCACACAATGCAACGCAAGCCGGAGGATAGGGTTTTCCCTTATAATAGCCAAACATGCTTGGTATGTTTAAAACAAATCATCTGATACTATTATAAGTGCATAGTGTTTAAAAACAACTTCAAATATAAATGTATCAATCACAGACGGCATGGGTACCATATATCATGTCTCCATACTAGTTCTACAACTAAAACCGCAATTGTCATGTATTGGAAGTTGGATTTCCATCTGTGAACCAAGGCAAGGGATCGTCCTTACCACTTTGAGACTGTCTAGCCCGAGCCTCAGGAACAGCCGCAACTGCACCTAGGAGCCACAGGGTCGGTCCACACGAAGTGGATTAAAATGCCTGAACAATACGTTTCCCCGCCCTATGGGGCGTAAAATTGGTCAGTATACGACCAAACCATCCATCGACCCCTGCAGTGACCGGTATAATCAAGGCGCCTTGCTATCCATCATCCATATAAGTAAAACATCAGAGCTTGCAAAACCCTGACACCACTCCTAGTTAGAAGGAAATGCATGTTCTCCCTGGATCCTTTTCCCATTTCTGGTTCACACCGGGGTGTGAGGCTCGTGAATTAATGCTATACACAAGGCTATGGTATATTAAAGTCATGCTTTGATCATCAACCACAAGATTCTGTTTTCAACAGAAGCCTTGGTCATTTGCATCTCAGCATGCCACACAGGCAATTAACGCTATGCAACTGATGTCTATCAATCATACAGAATGAAATCCAGAGTCAGACACACATCCATTCACAAGTTCATTCTGGGTCTGAACGAAACCGGAGGCACCTTATTCCTCATCCCATATGTTCAATACAGGAGCGAGGCCCTCACATATCCATCGATCTCCAAGTACGCCTGAACGATCACCACTTGTTACCTCGTCTCGGGTGTACAGCCCAATCAAGACATTAGTAATCATCCAACTGATGTGAAGACCTCTGGTGTTCAACTACCGTCTTCATCATAGACTTATCGTTGATTCAGTTATTCAGAATGGGATAAGCCCACTCTTTCTGAATAACTTGCATATAATATAAACAAGTGATATAAAAACACAACATACGCCTCATTCCAATCCAGGATATTCTTTTATTTAAATATTCATATCCTTTGGGAAAGGTTCCCATTAATTTTATCGAAGATAAATTCTTTAAATTTATTCTTTAATCTTCCTTTGGATATCAATTCAAACCAAATTAAGGTTTTCCAGACTAGTCGGAATTAGCGAACCTTACCGAAGTAATCGTTAGTTTAATTTCCCAATCTCACCCTATTCATCTCATGAAGTAAGACTGGCAATACTTCATATCTAACACCACGGTGTTATTGGTAAAATTAATTACCATTTCACGTTCAAATCTAATCAAAGATTTAACTATCGCTTGGAGCAAAACCGGTGATACTCCATTCTCGATCATTTCTTGAATTTGATAATTTTAGTTATCAGATTCACGTTTCAATCTAATTAAAGATTCATTAAAACTCTAATTCAGTTTTAATCTCCAAAAATCATTAGTTAATGATTTTCTTCCAAGTTAAGAAATTAATCTTATCTTTAACTGGGTTAAAGAGCTAATGTCATTTAAAACACAGCTCACGATAAACCCAAAATCTCATTCCATTGTTAATCGGGTTAAAGAACAAGTGTTATTAAAAACATTGTCAATGATAAACCAAAAAACCAATTTCAATTTAATTCCAATTAAATGTTAATTAATTGGTAAACTTCATTAAATCTTAATAAAAGATTTATATCTTTTCTGAACTGGGTTTAAGAACAGTGTTAATGAAGACACCATTCACAACAAACCCAAAATCCAATCTGATACTAAATACAAGGCTCTGAATAGAAAATATATCGTCTTATATTTAATATCAAATTCGGAAATCTATAAATATCATGTTGGAATAACGATATATATCTTCCAAATTCCTCCATAATGTCCATATAATCACAGAATCCAATATCGAAATATTCTGAAGATAATTTCGATTCAAATCCATTCCAATTCGTATATTGGAAATTCTGGTTATTTTTAAAAACAATTCAAATCCAATTTATTTATTTAAAAATAATTGGATTATAATTCTAGTTAACAACTAGTTCATTTCGATAAAAATATATTTTTATCTTTTCAGATATGGGATTTTTCATCCCAATTATTTCCAAAACATTCATTATGGTTTTACACAAATTATTAATATTTTTAATAATTTTATCAAGGCCCATACAGTCGATTTCCATAAACGGTCATCGAACTGCACTTACAGCGACCTTTTCCAAATTTGATTTGGACATAATTACAAATCCAACCATTAGATTCCAAATTTCTTGTATTCTTAGAAAGCTCTTTTCGATACGAAGCCAACGGTTCTGGTTTTAGGAGAATCCGACGGTCGGATCTCCCTTAATATCAATTCGAAGTCAATGGTCAAAACTCGCGAACAGCCACGGCGCGACGCGTTCTATTCAGGCCATTAAATATATATAATATATATATATTTCGGCGATTTCCTTTTAAAACGTATTTTATAAATCGTTTTAAATTCGTTTTCGAAACGACTTCAACTTCATATTCAATTTCAAATCAAAATTGAATATTCCATATCATTAATATATAAATGATAATATTTTCAAAATATTATATTTCGAAATCATTTCCTTTTCTATATTCAGTATAGAAATGAATAAAATCGATATAAATATCGTTCGCGTCAAAATGGCGCAACTCTAAACAGTATGGATTTATATATTCGTGCCCACCCCAAACCAGACATCAAAATCAGATTTTGATCATTTACTGAATATTATTTTAAAATATTCATTATTTTAAAATATTCGTTATTTTAAAATATTCATTCTTTCTGAAATGGAATCAGACACAGTCAATTACTTTATTTATATGGATTTCATACAACACATGTGTAGAACAATAATGATAAACAATCAACCATCATTCAGAGTGCATCCTACACTGCATAAGCATTAAATATAAATATTTAACACTTATAACAGTCTGTCAACCAATCGACTGATATACAACTAAACAATTAGGATTAGTATACGTCAAATATCGTCCCAATACCTGTATGGGGTTTCAATCAACAAATACAGATTTTATTTGTGCAGTTGGGCGATGTGTAAAATATATCGTTCCAATCCATATCAGTCAAATGAGTGTACATAAACAAATCGTTTGATTTGTAAATGAATATTTATTTTATTCATTGTACGTTAAAAAATATATTTTTAACGATAAAATATTTTATTCAACACATGAATATTTATACAGTCCATTTCACACCACAATCAATTCTCACAACACAATCAAACAAAAAAGTCATCCATGGTCTGTGGACGACGGGGAGCAATTCAAATATGTAGTTATAAAATAAATAACTAAACAAAATATTTCAGTGAGGAGTTCTCACCTTTGGGATCCACTCCGCCATGTTTTGTGTAACGACCCGGAATTTGGGGCCAATTTAAAATTTTTATTTTAGAAATTTTAAGGGAATTTTAATATTTAAAATAATTTATTTTAAATAAGAATGACTAAAAATTTATTTTAAAACGAATAAATTCAATTTAATTATAAAAGGAGTTTAAAACAGCGTTGCAGTTTGAAAATTTGAACTTTGACTGAATGTACAGAATTCATAATAAATCAGAATTGAGCGAAATCAGAAATATTTAAATCTGTTTAATAATATCTTTCTAACGAATCTGAAAAATTGAAATTTCATAGCGGAAATCAAAAGTTATGGCCAATTCAATTTTTAGAAAAGTCGCTGTAGAATTTATATATATATATTATATAGGGCCCGAAAAGCTACTATTCACATATGAAGGAATTTCGACTCAAAACCACTTCCATTGAGTTCGGAATGACGTTTCTGCATTGAAAAACAGTAAACACTTATATATTTTGAGTTTCAGAATTTATTTGTTTAAAAATGTATTTTTGATATTAAATATATTGGCCTTAAAAATAGTCATTTTTCAAACAACCTCGATTTTCGACGAAACCACTTTTGTTGGAACCGGAATGTCAAATTATTGCTAGATTTCAATTTTCATAATTTTTTGAATTAATATGTGAGTGTGGCAAAGGAAAATGTGTTTTGTCAGTTTCAGTCAAATTTAATCAGCTTAAAAATGGCCATTTTTCAAACGGTCTCAGAATTCGACGAAATTAGCCTTGTTAGAACCGTATCGTCAAAACATAACTAGAAATAATTTTTCTGAAATTTTTAGAGTCAGTATGTGGCCTCGGTAATTTAAAATGTACGTTTGAATTTAATAATTAAATGATTTATAATTTAATTTAAAGAAAAACATATCGTAACAGCCGAACTGGGTTACGAAACATGTTCCATTGTGTCCGGGATGGGGGCTATTAGCTGGGGGTGACACTTGTTGGGTTTGGTTTGGAGTTTGTAGCAACATACAGATAAATTTGAAATAAATAAATTAATTACGTTATAAAATACGGTATAAATTCACCGTACTATACGCCAACCCTAATTTGCAAATTTCCAGCCGCCGCTCTCTTTCATGGATGGCCGAAATCGTCCCAAATTCAATCCTCAATCTCTCCCTCTATAATCAATGAAATTCAAATCTTCCAAAAGGAAATCGAAGGAGGCTTCAAGCTCAAGAAGTTCAACGGATAGGATCGTTAATGGTGGTGTATTTCTCTCGGATTCTACGCCCAAATGGGCCGCCGTCGTGGAGGTTTTCTGGTGGCCTAGCTGCAACGAGCGTGGCCTGCTTCCAGGCGTGGGGTGGCGGTTGTCGGGGCTTCGATGTGGTGCGATCTGATGGATGGCCGGAGGTCTAATGTGAGGTACGATGGTGGATGTACTATAATGAACGATGGGTTCATTTGGTCTGAAGAAGAAGATACAGGCGGCCTAGTTTTGACTAAGGGCAACAATGCTTTGTTAAGTGTAATTATTTTAATTTAATTCTAATTAAAATTGTGTTAGAATAAAAACGATGATATCTCATTCAAATCAAATCGGAATTCGATGATTTCAGGTTCGTTAGAACCGTATTGACGAGATCTACAACATGACACTGACGAGATCTGAAAAGGAGGCAATCAAAATTCAAAGGAATTTCAGATCTGAAATAAGAACGATGTGAGATTTCTTTTGTTTATTTTGATTAAATTTTATTATTATTTTTTCGCTTCTTGAAATCATGTTGTTACGTAATAGAAGTAGACCTGTGGTGTTTGGAATTGTTGATTGTTTATGATTGTGGTGAACCATTGAATTGTGTGTATTCTTGTCTATTAGAATTTTTGTATACCATAAAGTTAAACCATATTTATATTGTATTTATAAAATAATATTATATTCATATGTATCAAAATTTAAGTATAAAGTAAAAACATACTTTTATGATTCACTTGAAACATGGATTTTTATCAAATCTAGATTTAGAATCAAAATCTCATTTTCATGAATCATATGAAAATGAACTTTTATCAAGAACAGACTTGTGTAACATTCTTTTTCAATACGAAGAACAGATTTTTGTGTAGCATTGAAAAGAAATTATAATAACATTTTGAAAAAAAAATATTGTATTAGTTTTAAAATGTCCTTTTTATTAGAAAATGTTTATTAAAATCAAAATGCCATTTTTAATAGAAAATGTCATTTAAAATAAGAAGGTCGTTTTTGTTAGGAAATGTCTCATTAAAATAAATCACATTTTTGTGTGAAAATGTACTTTGAATAAAAATCACATATTTTGATTACATTAGAAGAGTTAGACCAAAATCACATTTTTGTTTTAAAACTTGTTATAGAAATAAAAATTAACATTTTTATTTGAAATATATTATGCAAATAAAAAATCAAATTTTTGATTAGAAATTTTTTATGTAAATAAAAACAACCTTTCCATGTGAAATATGTTTTGCAAATCAAAATTAACATTTTTGTTCACTTTAAAAAGGGATGAATCAAAATTAACATTTTTGTTCACTTTAAAAAGGGATGAATCCAAATTAACATTTTTGTTCACTTTAAAAAGGGATGAATCAAAATTAACATTTTTGTTCACTTTAAAAAGGATGAATCAAAATCAACATTTTTGTTCACTTTAAAAGGGATGAATCAAAATTAACATTTGTTTTTTTTGTTAATAAGAATATGTTAAACAAAATTGACATTTTTAGTAATCAGAATAAAGACACTATTTTTGGTCAAAGAATGTTTTAGAAATAAAAAAAAAAATCACATTTTTGTGAAAGAAGGATTTTAAAGAAAACAGAAATGAGAATGCATGCTTTTTATACATTAAAAAGAAGAAATGAGAATGTATGTTTTTTATACATTAAAAAGAAGAAATGATAATTTATGATTTTTATACATTAAAAAGAATGAAATGGAAAATGTATTTTTTTATACATAAAAAGAATGAACTAGTAAGGTATATCTTTATACATTAATAAAAAGAGAATGAATTAGTAATGGACCTTTTCGTCACATTAAAAAGTATGAAGTAGAAATACATATCTTGTCATAAAAATGAAGGAGACTAGAAGTATACATTTTGATAAATAAATAAGAGTTAAGATCCTTATTTTCATTGGTTATTAAATGTTGATCTTTTATTTACATTCCTTGATGTAAATAAAACTAGAATAAAAAGTTATATTTTTGTTTGCAATTTTAGATGCAAACAAATAATAAAAATTTATATTTTTATTTGTATTCTTTGTTGAAATGAACATGAAATTAAAAGGTTGGATTTTTATTTGCATTCTTTGATGCAAATAAAAACTTGAATTACAAAGGTTACACTTTTTGTTTGCAATCAAAAATGCAAATAAGAGCGTAGATTAAAGAAGACATTTTTCATTTGTATTTTTGTTACAAATGCAAGAATAGAATAAAACATAGGAAAAACCCATTTTTAATGCTAATAATAGAAAGAGTAGAGAATATACGTATTTCATTATGAAATATGTTTCAAACTAAAAACACCTTTTTTTTGTTAACCCTAGAAACATAGAAAAAGAATATCATTTTTAATGTAAAATAAAGATTATGTTTTATACAATGTAAAAAGAATGTCATTTGTATGTAATATAAAGTGATTACATTTCATTGTAAGTGGGTCAACATTAGAACTCACATTTTTTTTTGTAAATGAATCAGTAGAAAATATTCATTGTTTTTGATAAATTACGTCAACATGAGAACTTACATTTCTATTATATATGAAATGATTAATCATTATATATGTTTGTGATGCTGAAATGTTACACTCCCATTTACAAGTTACCCGACTTGTTTATGTGATTGGGACGATAATTTTCACACAACGCCCAAGTGCACAAATGATTTATGATTTGCTTGATGGATGAAACCCCACACGGGTATTGGGATGATTTTGGATACACACTAATCCCAATATTTAGTTATCTGTCAATTGATGGATTGACAGTCTGTGATGAGCGTCAGCTATTTACTTTAATGCTCTCACAGTTATAGATTCCACTTTGGTCGTCATTTGGATGTTTGATAATTACTTATCATGATTGTCGATTCCATACAAAATATATGGTTTTTGGTTGAGTCACATTCCAATAAAGAATATTGTAGAAAATATAAATATGAAAATAATATTTTGGAAAAAGAATATATTTTGAGAAAATATATTTTTATTGAAATAAACTAGTTATAAATTAGAATAAATCATAAAATTTAGATTTAATGAGTTTCCAATTTGTTAAGATTTAACTGAAGTTAAATTAAATAAATTAGATTTTGGGTTGTCGTGAATAGCATCTTAAATAACACTGTTCTTAACCCCATAGTAAAAGAATAATCTTTTATTTTAGATTATTAAAGTTTTCAAATATATTTAATAATTGGAATAAGATGAAATGTGATTTTGGGTTTACCGTGAACTATGTTTTTAAATTACATTAGTTCTTTAACCCAGTTAAGAATAAGATTAATTTCTTAAATTTGAATAATCACTGAATAATGATTTTTGATATTTAAAACCAAATTGTGTTTTAATAAATCTTTAAAGGAAAGATTCAAGAGAAAATGTAAAGAATTTATCTTTGATAGAATAATTTGAATATTTTATTTAGAAGAATATTCTGAATTGGAATGAGGCGTTGGATGTGCTTTTATAGTACTTGATTTTTAATTATAAAAATACGCTAGTTATTCGGAAAGACCGGGTTTAACCCATCCCGAATAATTACTACGACGATGAAGAGTCGAAGATGAAGACGGTGTTGAAGACCGACGATCTTCACATCGAATGGATGTGTTTCTACAGAGACCCTGATGGGAGTAGCTACCTTGAAGGGGCTTCAGTGGTGGCCGTCTGGACTATTGTTGATTGTTCGGATTTGGTTTTCGCTCAGACCCAGAGCATAAGCTAGTAAATGGATGCGTGTCTGACATTGGATTTCGTTCCGTGTGAATTAAATCGATTTCTGTTAATATATGTCTGTTTGGTGGTGGAGGATTTATTCTCTACTTAACACCCTAGTATATATATTAATAGTGATTGATTGCATGGCATGAATTGTCAATGTGGCACGCCAAGATGCAATTGATCAAGGCTTTAGTTGAAAAGCAGGGCCTTTTGGGATGATCAAAGCATAGCCTATTACAACATAGCTTTGTGTATATCGTGACTTCGCGAGCCTCACACCCCGGTATGAGTCAAAAACGGGATATGGACCGTAGGGAGTGCACACGTTTCTTTCTAGCTAGGGGTAGTGTCAGTGATTTAACACGGCCTGGCATTTTACTTATATAGATGATGGATTTTGAGGCATCTCGGATTTTTATAGGTCGACAGTGGTCATATTATAGGTTCAAAGGAACCGGGAAACGTGTGTTCAGGCATAACCAATCCACTGCCGATAGGCGGGGACCGGCCCTACCGCATCCAAGGGTTCACTGCGGGGGATCCTGAGGTATTTGCTAGAGTGTCTCGAATCGGAGAGGAGCTTGCTCCTAGCCTCGACTCATGATGGAAATCCAATCTCCAATACGACCTTGCGGTTTTGATTGTAGAACTAGTATGGCGACATAGTAGGATGGGGTACTATGCCGTCTATGATTAATACATTATGATTGAAATTGATTTTGAAATATATATACCCATAGGTATACACATTAATATTAACTCCGTTTATCGTATCAAGCATTTTTGACCTTTATAAGGTAAAACCCTATCCTCCAGTTTGCGTTGCATTGTGTGATGGGACTTGGGTCTTATAATGGTTTCATTTTTCTAAAGAGCATTGCGTTGTTTAACGATTTACTTTAATTTATGCACTGGCAATCCAATGGGGTAAACCCGTTCCGCGTTAGCGGCATGGTCCTGTGATTAGCCTTATTATTAGATAAGTTAAGTTAAGATTTCTTATACCAGTCCCATGACTGACCTATAGTTTGTTTCACTGGCAAACTCGGGTGCCCCTTATTTTCCACATAGGCAGTCGAGTAGCTTTTTGCAGATATATTTACAGGATCCTGGCTTACAGCTGAAGCAGTATTCGGAAAGCTCTGTATCCGTGTATTCCTTTCAGTTGTATATTTGTATTATTTTTCCGTTGCTATTTAAATGTAATTTAAACTCTGATATTATTGTATTTCCAATATATATATCATAAGTTCATACTCTGTTATATTCTTGTACTCTGATGTAATTGTTGTAATCAGTAATAAAATGTTCTTCAGTTTGTGTTCTGATGTGTGTTGTTCTCAAGGCAATCCAGCCTTTCCTCTACTGGGAAGTTTGGGTCGTTTCATTTTGATTGTCGATCTATGTAGCATATCTACGTTAAAATTATATTTTCAACCAATCAATAATTATTTCTTTGTATGATTATTTTATAAATAACATAAATAAGATAAAAATTATATTTTTATCTTTCTAAAAATAATTTCATATTTTTATAACAATGCTACATAGATAAAGATCATATTTTTATACCGCTACTATATAGATAAAAATCACTCTTCTATATTGCTACTATATAGATAAAAATCGAATCTTTATACTATGTTCTTTCGTTTAAAAATTATATTTTTAAACTAATGTGAATTCATATTCGAAGTTACATTTTTCTTACTTACATTTCATATACAAATCATACCTTTTTTATTTAAAAATCTCACCTTTTTTTATAATTAAAAATTCGAATCTTTATACATTTCAAAATCAAATCTTTTTCTTTAATAAAAATCTAAACTTTACTGTAATAAAAAAATCTATATAAAAAATCTAACTTTACTCAAGAATAAACCACAAAAGACTTACAGGTTTCAGCAAGAGAGTGGGGGTTTGTTGGCGCAGCAATTCGACAGGGAGGGGCTGCTCGCAGTGGCGCAGGGGCGTAGGAGGGTGGCGGTCTCGGTCAGCAGCTAAGGAAGCGAGGGTTTGGGGGAAATTGGGCTAGGGATTTCGCGACGGAGAGGGAAGGGAGGAAGAGGAGAGAGGGGGAGGTCGGAGATGAGGAGGGGGTGTCGGATGTGGGGCGACGGCGCGTGGCATCGCTGGTGGAGGGGGTGTGCAATTTGGGCCTAAACGAGGGGCGTCAGTTTTTTTTTATTTTTTTTATTTTATAACATACGGTTTTCAGAGTGGAGAGGGAGAGGATTAGGTAGGTTACATAATATATATATATATAATTATTTTTAAATTCCATAGAGTTGACTTTTAGTTCGAATCTCAAATCGAGCCCAACGACTGTCGTCCCTAGCTAACTACCACCATTCCGAGCATAATGGGATATGTCCCACAAGCCAATTCTACTGTTTAAATCAGTTTCCATTAAACTTAAAATATAAATCAATATATATTCAATTTAAACATACATTTTAAATTACTAGGGCCACATGTTGGTTCCAAAAATTCCAGAAAAATAAATCTAGCTTTTTTTTGACGATACGATTCTAACCAAACTAATTTCCTCCAACTTGGAAACCATTTGAAAGATGGCCATTTTCTGGTCGATCCAAATTGACTAAAACTGACAAAACATATTTTCTTTTGTCACGCTCACATATTGGTCCCAAAAACTATGAAAATTGGAATATAACAATAATTTGACATTCCGGATCCGATAAAAGTGGTCTCGTCGAAAACGGAGGTCGTTTGCAAAATTGCTATTTTTAAGAGCTATATTTCCATAGCGACTATTCTGAATTTTCAATTGGACATAACTTTTTATTCCCGCTATGAAATTTCAATTTTTTGGATTCGTTGGAAAGATATTTTCAAATAGATTCTAATATTTTTGGTTTCACTAAAATCCAGTTTACTTTGAACCCTGTACATTCATTTGAAATTTGAAATCGAAATTTCAAACTACCGCGCCATTTCCAATTTCTTTATAATTAAAATAAATATTTTATATTTTAATTTTGATTTAAATAAATTTATACATTCTAATTCTATTCAAAATAAATTTCTTTTCATTACTATTTAAAATAAATCATTTTAAATATTCAAAATTCATTAAAATTGCCAAAATAAAAAATTTAAATTGGTTCTGATTTTCCGGGTTGTTACACTTTTCGTCCTCGAAAAGGAACGGAGCTGAAAGTTTTTTAATTAACCAACTCAGCTTTCGTCATATATTATTTTTTATTGGTTTCAATAATTTTATTAGTTGAACTAATAATCACACAACACAATCATCAATCAATTAGTTGATTAGCTTCTCATATATATATAATTTTTATATATTCAAAAATCATATTTTCTAAGATCAGATTATATATATAATCCCAAATACATTAATTATATACTTGTCACTCTCAACTCATTCTAGGGCATTTCGAACCCCATCTCTAACGAGTTTTCACATTCGAGGATACTATTGAACCTATCTCTAATGAGTATTCTTTTATAGGACATTACTAATCCTACCTCTGATGAGTATTTTGTTCAGTACTAACAAGTTGTACCCCAAAGATTTGAGTTAACCAAAGCTCTGATACCGCATGTAATGACCGAAAAATCCCTGCCCTTTGAATCGACCATAAACCACACAGGTCTGATCCAAAAGTTGGAAATCCTCGAATGCACTAACTTTTCGCATACAACACATCAGAACGAATAACATAAGACTTTTATTACAACATAATAATGTTACATCAGAGTAAAGAATATATCAGAGCACATCGAAAAATAATACAATAGCGGAAGATTAATTTACAATAATTTTAATATAACGCAGCGAAAGATTATCAATACTCTAGACATAGCTTTAAACTTTGATCCAGAATCCTGCTCAATATATCTGCAAAATAAGCTACTCGAATGCACGTGTGGAAAAGAGGCCACCCGAGTTTGCAAAGTGAAACAAACTATGAGTCAGTCGTGGGACTGGTATGAGAAATCTTTCCTAACTTATCTAATAATATGGCTAATCACAGGACCACGCCGCTAACGTGGAACGGGTTCACTCCATTGGATTGCCAGTGCATAAATTAAGTAAATTTTATTTAGAATAACGCAATGCTTTTTAGAAAAATGAAATCATTATAAGACTCAAGTCCCATCACACAATGCAACGCAAACCGAAGGATAGAGTTTTACCTTATAATGATCAAACATGCTTGATACGTAGAAAATAATATTTTAGTATTATTATTATTATTATTATTGTCTAATCAGTTTTAAAGTACTTCAAAGTAAATGTATCAATCCTAGACGGCATAATCACCATATACTATGTCATCATATATAGGTTTACAATCAAAACCGTAATGTTGTATTGGAAACGGGTTTCCATCATGAGCCAAGGCTAGGGGCGATCTCCTTACCGATTCGAGACACTCTAGCTAATGTCTCAGGATTCAGATGCTAGCAAACCCTTGGATCCTGCAGCGCCGGTCCACAAATACTTTAGTGGATTAGTTACGCCCGAACACATGCTTCCCGGTCCTATTGAACCTATAAATTGGTCACTATCGACCAATATAACCGACGCCTCGTAATCTATCATCCATATAAGTAAAATGTCAGGGCTTGCAAAACCCTGATACCACTTCTAGCTAGAAAGAAATGTGTGCACTCCCCACATTCCCTTGTCACGTTTCTAACTCTTACCAGGGTGTGAGGCTCACGAAGTAACGCTATACACAAAGCTACGCCTAAAGGGGCTATACTTTAATCATCAACCATAAGGCTCTGCTTTTCAACTAAAGCCTTGATCATTTGCATCTTGGCATGCCACATTGACAATTCATGTCATGCAATCAATAACTATCAATATATAACCTCTGAGCTCATGCGTCTCAGAGAAGGGTGTTAAGCAAGAGGATGAATTCTCCGCCACCAACAAATATATTAAATAGAAATCAATTTACATGGAATGAAATCCAATGTCAGACACATATCCATTTACAAGTCTGTTCTGGTCTGAACGAAACCAAAGACACCTTATTCCTCATCCCATATGTCCAATACGGAAGAGAGGTGCCCGCTTCTCCGGACAATCAAAAAGTACTTCTGGATAACTACCACTTTAACCATTACTGGAAGCTACCCAATGTCGGGCATTAGCAGTCATTCGTTCGATGTGAAGATCGCCGGTCTTCAATCACCGTCTTCAATATCTTCGATTTAAATCGTCGTATAATTATTTGAAATGAGATTGAACACAGTCTTTTCAAATAATTCTCGCATATATATAATTTAAACCATTTCATATCGTTAATATTATTTTATAACAATTATCGCAATTTTTATTCATACAAAAATAGCCCAATTAATTTAACGACGCTTCGGGACAATAGGCAGCCCTGACGCTGTTTTTACCCAAATTTGATTTACATATTTCTCGAAATCTAACCGTTGGATTCTAACAAAATTTATATCTTGGAAAGATCTTCCCAAATCGGTCCTAACGGTTCCAGTTTTGGGAAAGTCCGATGGTCGGATCTTTCCGTAGAGTCGTTTAAAGTTACAATTCCAAAACAGGAACTATCGTGCGCGATTCGTTTAATTTTAATTTATATGTATATATAAAATTATATATAAATATAAACTATTCGACAATTCCACTAACGTATTTAACACGCCAAATAAAAGAATGTTTTATTGGCATATCATATCTACATGTTCATAATGTTAAATAAAATGTATTTTATTTACATGACAATTGAGCTAATGACAAATAAAAAGCTAATTTTTATTTGCATTTCTATTTTTAACTTTAACAAATAAAAAGAAATATTTTTTGTACGTAGTTTCAATGTATGTTTTGACAATAACAATAATTCTTTAACTAACATACAAATTCTAATGTATGTTGTGACAATGCAAATGATTCTCTAATTAACATACAAATTCTAATGTATGTTGTGACAATAAAAATGATTCTTTAGTTAACATACAAATTCCAATGTATGTTGTGACAATAAAAATGATTTTTTAATTAACATACAAATTCTAATGTATTAACATACAAATTCTTATGTATGTTGTGACAATAAAAATGATTCTTTAATTAACATACAAATCCTAATGTATGTTGTGACAATAAAAATGATTCTTTAATTAACATACAAATTCTAATGTATGTTGTGACAATATAAATGATTCTTTAATTAACATGCAAATTCTATTGTATGTTGTGACAATAAAAATGATTCTTTAATTAACATACAAATTCTAATGCATGTTGTGATAATAAAAATGATTCTTTAATTAACATACAAATTCTAATGTATGTTGTGACAATAAAAATGATTCTTTAATTAACATTCTAATGTATGTTGTGACAATAAAAATGATTCTTTAATTAACATACATATTCTAATGTGTGTTGTGACAATAAAAATGATTCTTATGTTTGAATACAAACTCAATTTCAACAAAATGCATAAAAAGTGGTACATTCATTTATGTTGACAATTCTATTTCAACAAAATGATAAAAAAAAAAAAAGTGATTATTTCATTTTGTTGACAATTCTAGTTCAACAAAATGATTAAAAAGTGATTCATTCGTTTCGTTGACAATTCTAGTTCAACAAAGTGAATAGAAAATGATTATTTCATTTTGTTGACAATTCTAGTTCAACAAAATTAATATTTTTGCTCAAACACAAATCTATTTAACTAGAATGTAAATTTTTGTTTTACCCCAAATCTATTTAACAAAAAATGTAATTTTTGTTTCACACCAGTCTTATTTAACAAAAATGTAATTTTTGTTTAACTCAAATTTTATTTAACAAAAATGTAATTTTTGTTTTCAACCATCACATTTGACAAAATGTAACTTTTTGTTTCAACTATTATATTTTGACAAAAATGTATTTTTTGTTTCAACTAATTTATTTTGACAAAAATGTATATTTTGGGTTCCACTATTTTCTTACAACAAAATGTCCTTTTTATTTCAACTATTTTGTTACAATAAAAATATCCTTTTTATTTCAACTATTTTGTTACAACAAAATATCCTTTTTATTTCAACTATTTTGTTACAACAAAGTGTCCTTTTTATTCCAATTATTTTGTTACAAGAAAATATCCTTTTGGTTTACAAAAATGACAACTTTGATTCAACAATTATATTTTTACAAAATGTCAATTTTGATCCAATATTTATATTTTGGAAAAAATGACAATTTTAATTCAACAATTCTAATTTGTCAAAAATGACAATTTTAAACCAATTATTCTAATTTGACAAAAATGATAATTTTTGTTTAACTCAACTCTAATTAACAAGAACGTTAATTTTTGTTCAACTCAATTCTAATTAACAAAAATGATAATTTTTGTTTCAATAATTCTATTTTGACAAAAATGTATATTTTTGATTCGACGATTCTCATTGACAAAAATGTATATTTTTTATTCAACAATTTTAATTGACAAAAATGTATATTTTTTATTCAACTACTTTAATTGGCCAAAAATGTATTTCTTGGATTCAATAATTTTAATTGACAAAAATGTATATTTTTGTTTCGACAACTTTAATTGACCAAAAATGTATATTTTTGATTTAACCATTTTAATTGACAAAAATGTATATTTTTGTTTCAACAACTTTAGTTGACCAAAAATGTATATCTTTGATTTAACAATTTTAATTGACAAAAACATATATTTTGTTTCAACAACTTTAATTAACCAAAAATGTATATTTTTTATTTAACAATTTTAAAAATGTATATTTTTGTTTCAATAACTTTAATTGACAAAAATGTATATTTTTGATTTAACCATTTTAATTAGACAAAAATGATAATTATAAATCGACTATTCTATCATGACAAAATGATAATTTTAATCCAATTACTCTAATTTGACACAAAGTGACAATTTTAATCCAATTCTTTTTTTCAACAAAAATTCGTATTTTTGTTTTCAACAATTTTGTTCAACACAAACATCATAAAATCAATGGATCTACATAACAACATTAATTCTAGATCAAATCACGTATCATAAAAACAGAATTTAACAGCGTATAATTCAACAACATCAATTGTAGATCAAATCTCGCATCATACAAATAGAATTTAACAGCCTATAATTCAGCAACATCAATTCTAGATCAAATCACGTATCATGATTAAGAAATTTTAATTATACATATAAAAAAAGTAAAATTTCTCACAGTGTTTTACTTCTTCAAAAACTGTAGCCAGCTCCATATTGGTTCCCGTTGATTCCATGTTGCAGAGTTCAATTTTCTGATTCCAACGCAATTGACGGCTCGCAAAATGGGCCTCGTATCGAAAAGATATGAATTTTGCAATCATTGACTCATAAATTGATTAATTAATTAATCATTAAAATATAATTAGATCTAATTACCCTTCCTTCTATCCTTCAAAACCCATCATTCACTGTAAAAACCCACACCCAAAAACATCATCATCAAAACCCATCTGCGCCGCCTCCTATAGATGATCGGACCGCCATCTGAAACCCCTCCGACATTCGCCTTTCCATGTTCTTCCACCTCCAGGCGGCGCACTGAACTCGAGCCCCTCCCCTCACCTAATTTTTTGTGAAACCGGTGCCACTTCATGGTTGAGCCACGGCCACCACGGTGAACTAACACCGATCATCACCGTTGATTTTATAGAACTCAAAGGCCTCTACAATTTGATTGGATTTGGAGATTCAAAGGTTTTAAATTCTGAGAAAATTGGCCATTGAAATGATAGTGGCTGCGGCTAGGTTTGATACGAAATTAGGGTTAGGGTTTTTCTAGTGTATTTATAATAATATAATATTTAATTCCTAGTTTTGCAAATAAACCCATTAATTCTCAGTAGCTCCAAATTTAGCCCAACGAGAGTTGTCCGTAGGCAAATACCCCCGTTCCAGACACAATGGGCTAGGTCCCGTCGGCCCAATCGATCGTTTTCAGCTTGTTTTCTTTAATTTAAAATATAATTCATTTATTTATTTAATTTGATCATACATTTAAATTTACTAGGGCCACATACGGACTCCAAAAAATCCCGAAAAATAAATCAAGCTATGTTTTGACGATACGGTGCTAACAAAATTAATTTCATCGAATTTGGAGACCGTTTGAAAAATGGTCATTTCTGGTCGATCCAATTTGACTGAAATTGACAAAACATGTTTTAATTTGCCACGCTCACATATTAATTCCAAAAATTATGAAAATTGGAATCTAACAATAATTTGACATTCTAGATCCAACCAAAGTGGTTTCGTCGAAAACGGAGGTCGTTTGCGAAATGGCTATATATTATATTAAAATATATATAAATTCTACAATGACTATTCTGAATATTTAACTCGCCATAACTTTTTATTCCCGCTATGAAATTTCAAATTTTCAGATTCGTTGGAAAGGTATTTTTAAACAGATTTATATATTTTTGGTTTTAAAGAAATCTGATTTATTTTGAATCATGAACATTTGATCAAAGTTCAAATTCAAATTTTCAAACTACCGTGTTATTTCCGACTCCTTATATAATTAAATTAAAAAAATTTGTTCTAATTTCGATTAAAATAAATTTTTAGTCATTATTATTTAAAATAATTTTTTTAAATATTCAAAATCCATTAAAATTACTAAAATAAAATTTTTAAATTGGTTTAGAAATTTTGGGTTGTTACAGATCCTGAAAAATCCCAAACCATCTCCAGCTCGTAGTATTTGATGATACGATTTTGAAGTCGCTCGTTTTGTTCAAATATTGATAATGTACGAGCCAGTTAAATGAATTATAAGTATAGAGTTTTAAATTAAATAATTAGTTCATTATCTTAACATTAATTAGTGTTGATTACCAATTAAACAAATCTAACTAATTTATTATACATGCCATTTCTAATTTTGCATGAACAAGTTCTATTATTTCACCAGTTAAAATTATATATATGCACACTTAAATAAAATTTACATTTTCAATTCACAATCATTTACAACTAATTTATTTCCTTTTTAGTTTCAAAATTCCAGACTTATAGTTGATGGCATTTTCATTTAGCAATATACTAACTTATATATTAAGTAAATAAATGAATCAAATTCTAATATGAATTTACCTCTTGCTAGTTTAATTTTTCCAAAGACTTCAACAATATACGATAAAGCTACAACAAATTGTTGAACTAACTTCAGCGTGTATCCCAACTTTATGAACTTTAGCATTGACTTCACCCATCTGCTGTCGTTATTACCCCATCCTCCAGTTCGTAACTTCCTAGGTTTGAAATCGAACTACCGCTCCCAAAATTTGATCGCAAACTTGGCTCACTCCTCCTCAGATCCATCTCATCTTCGAACACCCATTTACAGGTCGCGATGGTTCAACACTCCTTCCCTTCAAACTCCATTACTCGATACACACGACTTCCAGGAGATCGATGTGCTCCTGACTGATGAAAACACGTACTGCCTAGCATGGCCTCGCGCAAGCCTTAACTATCACCGGAGCTACCCCTCGACAAGGTGAGTTCGAAATCCGCGCTCCATTTTCCCTGCGATGACCGGTATCCTCAGCCCTAAAATTGATTGACTTGGTCTTCATGTTACTCAAGTGAACAACCCTAAGTCTCACATCGTGGAAGCCTGTGTGAAGTGGGTACTTATATAGTAGATTCCATCTCTTACTAACGCCGAGGCCTTTTGAGGAACAAAACCCCACACCTATACGGTGGCTAAGTTGGGGACAATATCTTGCGTGAACGGAGGTGCGGGCAGTTACAGTGGTATCAGAGCCTATACCCAGCCGGAATTGTGGCTCCTATGTGGACCACAACGCCTGGGTGAGGTGTTTGTGAGCCAACGGGGACGTTGGGCTCTGTAGGAGGGGAGAATGTAACAACCCTAAGTCTCACATCGTGGAAGCCTGTGTGAAGTGGGTACTTATATAGTAGAGCTCATCTCTTACTAACGCCGAGGCCTTTTGAGGAACAAAACCCCACACCTATGTGGTGGCTAAATTGGGGACAATATCTTGCGTGAATGGAGGTGCGGGCTGTTACATCAAGGCTCTCGAAATTAGATTTGAATTGCGGAAAAAACGGAAGGAAAGGGTGCGGTATATAGTTTTTATACGGATTGAAAAGACGTTGGCCATTTTTATTTAGAAGCTTTCGATTGATTTTTGCTGAGGAAAAATAGAAGAGAGGGAGGGATTAAGTTGCGACATTTATAAAAATGAACACTTCGGGATTAAGCAATAGGGGAGTACGTTGTAGGTAGGGTAGGTTAAGGTAAAAAATATTAAATGTGATTTGATATTTGATTTAAATCTGATTTGATTTTGAGCCTATCCACTAATCTAATATCTCAGGGTCCATTATTCCAACCAAAACACACTAACTGACATTTATAGGATTTATCCGCCATCCTGAACACACTGGAACGAATATCGAAGCTTGATTAGATCACCTGGAAAAGATATTAATTTAAACTAACCATTTAAATTTATTTCAATTGATAAAAAATATTTTAAATACAGACTAATAAAATTTATCAATAATAAAGTATTTATACTCACATAGAATATTTAGTGATTATCTGAATTGTCTTGATTTAGTTTTAAACTTCAAACTCAGTTATTCTTCGATTTCGTATGACGATAATTTAACATATTCTATATTAAATCGAAAACTTAATATAAAATTTTCATTTATATTATTCACTAAATATTTAAAATAAACATTAAATATTTAAAATTAATCGACAAAAATTACTGGTCGTTATAATAACCTTACCACATTCTTAACTGTATTGTTCCGTCTTGGATTGGACTAAAGCTTTGAAGAAGCAAAACCATGGGCAGAAGGTCCCGACAAGAATCTTTTGGACAGCAAATGGCTATGTCAGATATTTTTGACTCGAAGGTAATGGAAGAAAAAAGGCTAAGGTTGGAAGCCCTAGAAATTAAAAACAAGGATAGAAAAGTAGAACCTTATAATCCCGACGGTTGAAGCATTAAACCTTTCCACATAGGGCCAACCCCAATCTTCGCTCTAAGAAACTCTACATCAAAAAAAAAATCTATTCACTTACATGAAGGAAGCCATTTATGCACAAACTAAGGGAACTATATTTGAGCAGAGAATAGTGGGGAATCCCAAATAGTTTACATCAAGGTGGTCTAAGAAGGTTGCACATCAATCTCACAACACTACAAAAAGAAAGCTTGTAGGTAAGGAGGAACCAATAAAATTAAGTAACAAAAGGGCTAGGGTCCAAGGTCGAAAGGAGATTTTTGAGTCAAGATTACCAAAGGAGTGCAAGCTCACCACTGCTATTGAGAATATCTATTTCCTTTCCAAACATGAACTTAACTTTTTGCCATCACAAAAGAAGAAGCCCAAAAATGAAGTCAAATTGGGAGGACCCTATTGCTATTATAATATGATGAAAGGGCGTGAAACCAATCACTATAGAGTCCTAGAAGGGATGACCATCAAATTTTTTAGTCAAAGGAAACTATACATATACGAAAAGAAAACATATTCAACTACAGCGATGGATTCTTTGAGGAAAGAGTGCCTACATAACTAAGGGGGAAACAATCTTTAAATTTGGAATAACCAAAAATGGGTCAAACTACAATGGTTAAAACCCCTTGTCATCGTCAAGATAGCTAGGGCAAGGCACCCCTCGGAGTGGGTTGGTGTGTAAGCCTTTAACATCGTCCAAATCAGAAAGGACCGGGTTAAAGCATCAAAAGCGTAAGCCTTCGATCCACGGTAGAAATGGTCGGGATGGAGCATCTAATTAGCACGCTATGCCTTTGCTCGCAGAACAGTGTTCCCTTTCTCTGCCATGAACTAAGCATGTCCTACATCTGCTTATGTTCCTTGTATCCCGCAGAAGGGAATGATAAACATTTATCACTGCCTACGACATCCAGGGTAAGGCACCCCTTGGAAGGGGGTGGAGTGTAAGCCTCTATCACCACCTATGATGGACAACATAGAGCATCAAAATAGAAAGCCTTTAAGCTGCGGCTATGATAGCCCGATTAAATCATCTAAGCCCTTATCATTGCCTAAGATGCCCGGGGTAAGGCACTCCTGGAGGGAAGTTGGGTAAGTCCTTGGGCCCTGCTTGAGAATAAGCTAGCCAAATGCATCAGACACACAGTCCCATAGAGTATCCAATAAAGCACGTACATACTCTGCTTTAATAAAAAAAGCCTAGAGAGTGGAAAAGTAAGCACATACACCCTCTACTTACACGAAATACCCATACACCCTCTACTTACACCAAATACCGAGGAAAGGGAACGAAAGCTTTGGAGAAGTATTCTAAGCACGCAGTCACCTCTATGAACACAAATACCCAAATCTGGGTTATGGTTCTGGAATTCTATTAATGTCAGATGCGGATATCTGGTCTTCTATCAAATACCCGAATCTGGGTTATGGTTTGCGACTTCTATTAATGCCAGATGTGGATATCTGGTCTTGTATTAAATACTCGAATCTGGGTTATGGTTCGGGATATCTATTGACGCCAGATGTGGAAATCTGGTCTTCTATCAAAAAACCGAATTTGGGTTATGGTTCAGGACTTTTATTAATACAGATGTGGAGATCCGGTCTTCTATCAGATGCTCGAATTTGGGGTATGGTTCGGAACTGCCAAAAGTGGATTTCTGATCTGCTGCTAAATACCTGAATTTGGGTAATGGTTCGGGAATTCTAACTATTGCTAGAAGAAGGATTCTGGTCTCTTGTCGTTAATACCCAAGTCTGGGTTTCAAAGCTCCCAACTATTATCGTTGGATATGAATTCCTAGCCCCCTCTTATGAAATTCCCGAATATGGGTTCCGGTGATTCTGTTTGTACTTCCTGAAAAAGGGTTCTGGACTTCCCACAAATACCCTAATTTGATTCCGTAGACTAGAGTTCTCCTTTCCGAAGGAAAAAGATTCGCCAATCAATGCCTGAGATAGAGTCTTAGAATATATACACTAATGCCTTTTGACAAAAGGTCATGAAATCTCATGTCTCACACAGGAAGATATTCTAAACCCAAACATAAAGAATTGTTATTGGTTGTTTTAATACAAAATGAAAAAGATTGCATTAACCTATCATAAAATATTTACTCATTACTTTGTTGTAACTCAAGTAGGAGTTCATAGGAATTTAATGAATTACGATTTTTATCTAACCAATGACAAAGGACTAATGCAAAGCGTTGTGTGTTGATTCTTATGCAGAAAAATATAGGGAAGGTCCCAGTGGAGAACATTCAAAACACAAAAGAATTACACATGTTAGGTAATATTTACACAACTCATATTGTCAATTTGCAGTGAGATTTATAAGATCACTTCATGAATGATTCAGTACACTCATTACATCCAAGCATTACTATTTCTATGAGTTTTCATTCCATTATATGATTTTTAACAATGATTGCTAAAGCATGGGAAAAAGATAAAACACTATGTAAATGATTACACCCAAAAGGTAGACAACAACATAGCATTGATACCAAAACTCGAGTACCACCATGACCAAATCTTTAAAAACACGATTAAAATTTGTTGGAGTAAACCTCAGGGAAGGAAACAACCCTCTTAACCTTATTTAACGAATTAGCATTGAGAGTAAGTGTTGAGTCGAATGGAATTCCAAATCCTTCAAGAGTATAAGCAAGTGGACACTTACGATAATCCCATTTTCCAGCAAGTGGACTATCACAACCCCAAATCAATTTCAAATCGTATGTTCGAATCTCCTTTAAGATATTATCCTTCTCGTCGCCTAGGATATCAAGATGAGGTCGGGGATGTTGAATGAGCACCCTCTCAAGATCTCTAACAAAACAGTATCACGTTAATTTATAGGATCTAATAAGAGAACACTTCTCGTGATAGTCTCTCTTCAATCTAACATAGCTTCCTAGGAAGTCCCTAGAAAGTGAGCCCGTTATAGGCGAGGAACTCTAAAAAGGTATAAAAAACATCAAGAAAAAAAGCAAATTCATTATAATAAAACTAGAAATAGAGAAAGTACACATACTATAAATATTCCTCTTGTTCATACAAGACAGATCTCTTAAAAGTTTCAGATACAAAACTATTTTTGTTAAATCTAATTTTGTCCAAAGGCAATTCTCTAGATATTGAGTTAACCCGTGGAAGTTTCCATCAAGCTTTTGGGTGAAGATTAACACAACGATCATTTAAGAAACTTCTGTGAAGACATCTAAACAGGCTTCTACTACGGTTACCTAAAAAGGAAAAAAATTTATTATTTCATATCTATTACAAACTTCATACAGAAAATCCACTAGAATATCCTTATCTTCGATCAACATCCAGAATAGGGTCATTAATTCAGCATTCTCTTTCAAGAGTCTTTCACAAAGCAATCAAGCATCCTTCAACCTAAGTGCTACTTCATTTTCTTTAAAGGATAGTAGTATTGCAACGTGCTTATCTAGCCGATGATATTTATCCGATAAAGCTTTGTACTCATTTGTTTGCTTATTTATCTCCCTGATAAGATGAATCATCTCCCATCACGCTCTTTCAAGCCTTACATGCTTAAAACCTTTTTTTTTCTTTTTGTCTAAATTTGGAAGGAAGAGGACAATTATTGAAAGCATGAATAAAGGAAAATACCATGGAAATGGCCATACCTTGGAAACCGAAGAAGAAGCTCGGTGAGCCTTAGCATCATTAGCAATTTTTGATTTTGAGCTTACCTTCATTTCACAAATTACCAAAGGTTCAAGAGTATTTTAACAACCTAAAATTCGGCTTTTAAAAATCCCAATCTATCGAAACTAGAGTTGGCTTGTCTGGTATCCTATAGAGAAGACAGAGATATAAAGTATATCAGAGCTTAGAAAACATCTCGCAGCGGAGTGGATAAAATATGATATCATCAAATATGATCTTAACGTAATAATAATACTTACCAGCCAGTATCCAAAGCTATCACATCTATGCTATAAACCTAACCTGCGAGGGTGTTATGAGGAGAAGGTCAGAACGCAAGTTCTGGTGAGTGGACTAAACTATACAATCTGGAATAACCCTATATATAAATCGTTCAGTTATGTTAATTATTTATTAGGTTGTTGAGTTAATAGCACTCAAGGCTTTATGCTCACGTCGTACCCATCTACCTCCTAGTAGATTAACCTAATATAACATATATGTAGTTACCACCAATATCAAGGTACCTCCCATGGTACCCTCTCGCACACTCAACACCGTGCCACGGAAGCGTATGCAACTCTCATCCTATGCCAGAGCGATGTGCGGATCTCTATATCCAAACTTCTCAACCAAGCTTGATCTTGACACGAAGTAATGCCCTATTGCTTACGATACACCACCCAAAGCAGTCATGCATGTATCTAAACCCTCACACGTACGTTCTGTCTACTGTAACCCGAGACCCGTAAAAGGGCTGCATCTATTGCATGAAACTTGGTCGAGAGCCTTTCCATATCTGTATAGGCCTTCCTTTTAAGGTCTACAATACAGATATTCAATATGTTCAGTTTTTTCATGGTGGCTATGGCCCTACCCTGGACCCTCCCTCAGCTAGTGAAAGACTACATCAAGAGCTAAGTGATGTGCCCCTAATGACCAATCTAGCATCCAATTTGGCGTGTCCCTCAACCATGCCTCGATAGTAAATGGACAATGGTATCTTGGTTTAGCTCTAGTCTTTCTACACCCCACTGGCTGCCGATGACAGGTATCTGACGATTACTATCCTTAGTTTGGTCCTGACCAACCTTCCTCCATGAGCGAGGTAAACCACCGAATCACCCAAAGTCATACCGCCATAGCCTTCTGACTACCAAGCTATTATTGCAGTCAAGGTATACCCCTTTGGGTGGTATCGCACAAACCTCACCTCTACGAGTACATCCTGAGCGTGTACCGAACAGAAGACCGCCACGGAGTGTCCTACCATGTCCCTCGGAAGCTGCGTGCTTCCCTCCAGTCCTACCAAGAAATCAAGTCGTTAGTCGAGTCAAGTAATCAAGTGGACGTGCTCCTCTCGTGTCTCTAGACACCCCGATGATCTACCCCATTGGGTCCTTCACCTTCAGACGTGCGGACTGATCCAAGCGCATCACGCTAACGTGTTATTAGACCCTATGTATAAATGTTTAATTACACGCTTGCTCTACCTCATTTGATTTCCAATTAACTTGGTTTTTTTCCAATTCTATTAATTCTTATTCAAATTACTAAGTTCTCTCTGAGCCCTTATATCTCAAAGGAATGGACCCCTCTTGCTTATTAATTTCGGTTATACAACTTAACCCATTTATGTTCATTAATAAGCCCATAACATGTTATTCTCTATATTGTAATTCAATGTCTGTAATCTATAATCCGCTTACATTATTTACATGTAATATGTTTTCCTATTTCATAGTTACAATAACATGTTATACTTAATATATAACTAACTATATTTTATTCGGTCTACATGTTTTCTGTTAACATGTCACTTATTATATATATGATTAAACATAACTTATTTCATTCCATAAGTTTACCTCATTCTTTCTTATTTAATCATAATTTCATCTTACATTGTCACTACAACTTGTTGTTGTTTACTTATCAACTTAGTTCTCTTAACTAAAGTTTATTAATAAGTTTCTTTTATATTTATTATAACTTATTTTATAATTCGCACTTGTCCCTAGGTCAAGCCTACCTATTATATAACATTCTCATTAATGTAATTAATTATAATAGGTTATTATCATTCCCCATTTATTCCAATTCTTATTCTGTTGTAACATCCATTCATTACAATTAATGCCATTTCTTCATTTTCCGTTACACACATATATTTATACATATGTTTAAGAACCAGACCTCTCACATTAAGTTGACTACTTGTGGATGTTGGATTTGCTAGGCGGTTCCGGGGAGGCTTCTACCACAGATTGAACTTAACCTCGTGTATGAGTACCATTATATGTATGCTTATGCACTAGACCCCTCACATTAAATTGACCACTTGTGGATGCTGGATTTGTCGGATGGTTTCGGGCAGGCTTCTAACACAAGTTGAATTTAACCTCGTGTCTGAGTGTGGTTACAATTTCCTATTTACTGTAAATTTTCCATACAATTTATGTAACACCCCACTCCCGCTATGATCACTCACTAAGGGAATGCCATAGCATCGGTGGAGTATTTTAGTGAATATAGAACAGAAAAATTACAACAAGACAGATATAAATAGTACTTGAAATTTTAAAACATCATCTCATAACAGCGGAAGTAAAACATGTCTGGTTACATCATAAAACCACAATAAAGGTCAAGTACAATATCCATCAAAATAAAGAAGTACATAATCCCACTCTCATACAATAGCCAAACAAAAGAAAAGATAACTGGATAACTGGAGCTTTACATCTATCCAAGCTCCTAAAGACTGGAACAGCAATCCGATCAAGCTCCACTACTGCTAGGATCCACCGTAGGACCTGAGGGTTGGGAAAAAGATAAAAACAACAGGGTCAGACATAAGTCTGAGCGAGTCCTATAACTTTAACAATACAATCGTTAAAGTAACCAGAGAAGACATAAACTGATATACGGTAACATATAGGGATGAATGGCTACCCTAAGCAGTCAACTAAACGAAGATAAAGGATAAAGACGCATCTACCCTCCCTAAGGTAAATTACTAAACTGCACCACACCAGTCGTTCCTAACTTAAAGGTTGATCCCACCCAAGGACTTATAAAATTTACTAATTAGTACCTGCGTACCCCTAGGTGACCAAGTAGGCGCCACGGGGCCCTACAATCCACTAGGTGTACACACTACTTCCCATTCGATCGGCTCCCTAACGTAGATACCCGTGCTGGCCCCACCGTGGGATGTATCATTCCCCAATGTGGCAACCTGATGAAACTAAAGGTGCACGGCCTATATCTACTCGATGCAACAACGGCTTACCTACCAGCCCGGGCCCACTCACGCATATGAAGCCCGTTGGACTTGCGTTGCCACCGCTAACCCGTTTGCCTCTTACAGTCAAGCCCAGTATGCGTGTCCCGTCCTCGACATGGGTCGAGCCCACAAAGATACGTATGGGTTACTGGTTGAAATGGGCCTCCACAAGCTACCCACCTAAGCTTGTCCCTTTTTCTAGTATATCCCACTTAACCCTTTAATCATGTTTTAATTACATGTTCTATTTTGGTTAAGTATTCTAATCGTATTTTCTATTGCCACCCAAGGCAACCACTAGATTTTCTCATGCCACCCGAGGCACCCACTTAACCCCTCATGTCCCTCTACATGCTAATGTGGTTAAGTGTTTCTTAATTAATTAATTAAGAACGTAACCTTTGTAAAGACCTCTCACATTAGACTGTCTTTTATGACCGCTGGTTAAGCCGGTTGGGTCCGGGCAGCCTTATGTCATAACAGAGTCTAACCTCGTGTCTTTACATTAATTACGTATTTAGTTTGTGCCTAAGACCTCTCACATTGGGCTAACATTTGTAGCAACTGGTTAAGCCGGTTGGGTCCGGGCAGTTTTACGCTACAACTGAGTCCAACCTCGTGTCTTAGTCAATTAATTACACCTAATTAATCACCCTCATAATTTTATATTAATTATCCCTAATTAATCAAGTTTTCTTAACATGGGTAGACCTAACTTAATAGGTAAATTCCCATGGGGTAGACCTAACTCAATAGGTAAATTCCCAACACATAGTATGGGTACACCTAACCAAATAGGCAAATTCCCATACTATGTTTATTTATTTTGTGTTATGCATAATTATATTAATTTCACACAATCTTATTAACTTATGCATTTAATTACCCCATCGTTCCCACGTAATTTCGTTCATGATATAACACATATAAAAGGTGTCAACTTGCATATGAATGAACATGTTTCAAAGGTGCCATCTTGCATATTAACAAACACATAACTTGCATATGAACTTGCATAACATGTCACATAACTTGCATATAATATGTCACATAACTTACATATTCATTTTGCATAACAAACTTGCATATTAGCTTATAGACTTGCATAATGTGTCATCATGAACTTGCATATTAATAAACATGTAACTTGCATATTTACATACATGTAACTCGCATATTAACAAACATGTAACTTGCATATAAAGAAACATGTAACTTGCATATTTACATACATGTAACTTGCATATTAACAAACATGTAACTTGCATATTAACAAACATGTAACTTGCATATTTACATACATGTAACTTGCATATTAACAAACATGTAACTTGCATATTAACAAACATGTAACTTGCATATTTACATACATGTAACTTGCATATTAACAAACATGTAACTTGCATATTAACAAACATGTAACTTGCATAGCATATTACCATGAACTTGCATAACATGCATATGATTACATAGCCCACAACTTGCATATTTAGCATCATGCAAACATAACATACATCATATTAAACTTGCATAAGCTTACATACTCAACATGCATAAACATAAGATTAATGCTAACATCATATCATATGATTCAAAGCTCATTAACCCACATACAAAACCATAAATCTCATCACATCTCATCTAATTAGTTTACCAAAAGATCATCAAAGTGATAGAAACTCACAACTAGCAACTTTGAACACCAAATGAAGAAGATTAAGATGCTAAGAAGGGATTAGAAGTTGATTAGAGAGTGATTAGTATGCAACCCTCTTCATAAAATTAGTGGAGGCCATGAGAGCTAGCATTTTGCCATAGTTTAGTCACTAGGTTTAATTATGAATGAATTAGGGTAGGTTAGGGTCTTATTTATAGATTAGGCAAGTGTTTTAGGCCATAGGATTAACCCTAGATTCAATCCAAGCCATCAAAGCATGTCTTGGGGAAGAAGTCAAGTGTAGGAACCATCTAGGGCCTTTAGATTAAAGATGGACCATGAGAACCATTCAAATGCAAAATCTGCACTTGAGCGAATCGGCCCACGGGTTGACAGCCAAACACCCTGGATTAACCCCTAGTCGACCCAGCGGGCTCGGGTCGACTTCAAAAATCGGCCGGTTCGGTTATTCCCCTCTCCCAATTCGCTGTTTTGAGCATTTTTGCATATTTATTTATTAAATTTTCAATTATATATATATATATATATCAATATATATATATATATATATATATCTACACAACCCATTTCACTTAATTAAGTATACTTTAATTTGGGAATTTTCGTGAAACTTCGCGAGGCCATATCTTGGTCATACGGACTCCGATTTTCGAAAACTCGGACTCTATTTCGCGTATTTTTCCGAGACGAACACAATGGCATAGCCCGTTTCCCTTGATTCCCATATTAGAATTAAATTCTGCCTCGATTTATGTTATTACAGGTTATTGAAAATACGGGTTGTTACATTCTCCCCTCCTTAAAGGATTTCGTCCCCGAAATCTTCAAGTTAGGAAGAACGTATCCTACCATCCAATCATCCATCTACTCAAAGCATCATCCACGAGCAATCATTGTCCTTACAAGATTCTAAATGCTGGATGGATATATGCAAAAGTGTGTGTATATGTACTTACCTAATGCGAAAATCAGGCGGTTACTGATACAGTAAACCTCCTTAATGCAAACCATGATAGTGCCATGCATCCAATATGTATGCGAAACCCTATTGACACATACAAATTTCTACATGCGTGCACAACCATACACAAAAATGCATCATCCATATGATAACACAGCCATGATACATCCATCAATCTAACTACCACATCCATTTATGCAATATGCAACATGAAGTGACTGAGCCGATCTAGTGCCTAATGTGTGTGTATATGCATCCACGAGCAACCACTAGCAAACAATTGCATCCATATGCATCCATCAACCATAACATGTTTCAAACACATGTCTCAACCATAGGTTTTACCCTATCTAAAGGTCATAGGTATTAGCGAGAGGATATACTAAAGATAAGATAAGTACTAGACAAGCAATAAAGGAGAAGTTAAAAGACATACTCTCAAAAAGAAATGGATACAAAGAACGCATCTTTGCTTCCGTCTCCCAAGTAGCATTGCTTTCGTCATCTCCCCATTGCACTTTAACTAGCTGAACTTCTCTGTTCCTCAACTTCCTAGTTTCTGACCCAAGGATGCGAGTAGGAGCTCGTCGAATCGTCGCATCACGCTCTACCTCTACATCTCTAAGCAAGCTCGGCTCTACCACCTCCGCGGTCTCATGTAAGCACTTCCTCAAATGTGATACATGGAATACATCATGAACACCACTAAGTCTGTCGGGCAACTCCACCCTATATGCCATCCGTCCAATCCTTTCCTTAATAGGAAACGGCCCAACAAATCTCGGTGCTAACTTCCCTACGGACCCAAAGCGAACAACATTTCTCAATGGAGATACTTTGACAAAAACCATGTCCCCAACCTCAAACTCAAGATCCGTCCTTCTCCGATCCGCATAAGATTTCTGTCTATCTTGCGCTGCTTTCATCCTTTTTCGAATTAAATCAATCTTCTCTGAAGTCTCTCTAACCATATCCGGCCCAAGCAAGATCCTATCCGTAGATTCCCACCAACATGTAGGAGATCGACAAGGCCTTCCATAAAGAGCTTCGAAAGGAGCCATACCAATACTGGACTGAAAGCTGTTATTATATGCGAACTCCACCAAAGGAAGATGTTCTTCCCATGTACCTCCAAAATCCAAGATACAAAGCCTCAAAAGATCTTCTAAGATACGGTTCACCCTCTCGGTCTGACCGTCCGTCTGAGGATGATATGCGGTGCTCAAACACAACTGAGTCCCTACCGCCTCTTGCAAACTTCTCCAAAACTCACTAGTGAAAATAGGATCTCGATCACTCACAATGCTGGATGGTACGCCATGCAATCTAACAATCTCTCTAACATAGACTGAAGCAAGCCATGGAGCGGTCCTCTTACTCTTTACGGGTATAAAATGGGCACTCTTTGTAAGTCTGTCTACCACAACCCAAATTCCCGTATTGCCCTTCCTCGATCTCGGTAACCCGTCGATGAAATCCATCGAGACACTATCCCACTTCCACTGTGGAACTTCCAATGGGTGTAGCAACCCACCGGGTTTCCTTTGCTCCACTTTAACTTGTTGGCACACTAAGCATCTAGCCACATACTCGGCCACATCTTTCTTCATACCGGCCCAAAAGAAAACTCTCTTCATGTCTTGGTACATTTTGTCTCCACCGGGATGAATAGTCATTCTTGAACGATGTGCATCATCCAAAATAGCCTTCTTCAAACCCTCATCTTGCGGTACACAAAGTCTACCGTCTCTATGCAACCATCCCTTATCATCTATGGTGTATCTACCCAAATGGCTGGACGACTCCCCTCTTATAAGCTTCTCTACCAACACAACCAACTGTGGGTCGTCTCGCTGAGCCTCGCCAATCCGTCTCAAAAGAGTAGGTCTAACCTCCAAGGATGCCAACAAACCAGGTACAAAATCAACAGAAGGTCTGAAGTCAAACAAAGAAAGAAACTCCAAGCTTCGTCGTTCCACGAACAATGGACTCAAAGATAGCCTTTTTCTACTTAAGGCGTCTGCCACTACGTTACCCTTACCAGGGGTATACGCTATCTCGAAATCATAGGATGCTAAGAACTCCATCCACCTTTGCTGTCTTAAGTTTAAATCCTTCTGAGAGAATAAGTACTTCAATGATTTATGGTCGGTGAACAACTCGAATCTCTCACCAAGAAGATAATGGCGCCAAGACTTAAGTGCGAAAACAATCGCGGCCAACTCTAGATCATGGGTAGGGTAATTCTTCTCATGCACTCTCAATTGTCTCCCTCCATAGGCTATTACCCTTCCCTCCTGCATCAAGACTGCGCCTAATCCTGTTCCACAAGCATCGGTATAAACAACAAACGGCTTACTCCCATCTGGAAGCACTAAAACTGGAGCGGTGGTCAAAGCTCTCTTTAACCGTCGGAAAGCATCATCACAATCTACATCCCATGAGAAAACCAGATTCTTCTTCGTCAAGCGGGTTAATGGGGCTGATATCTTCGCGAAGTCTTTGATGAACTTCCTATAATATCCTGCCAACCCCAAGAAACTTCTTACCTCGGTAGCATTTCTAGGAACTTTCCAATCCTGGATAGATACTATCTTTGCGGGATCCACAGCTATCCCTTCCTTAGAGACCACATGCCCTAAGAATCGCACTTCTCTTCTCCAAAAATGGCATTTAGAGAATTTAGCTTTAAGACTATGCGCTCGAAGAGTCTCCAACACTTCCTTGAGATGTAAGGCATGCTCTTCTTCATTCTTGGAAAAGACCAAGATGTCATCCACAAAAACTACTACAAACTTATTCAGATACTCTCTGAACACTCTACTCATGAGATCAACAAAGTATGCGGGGGCGTTTGTCAACCCAAATGGCATCACTAGCCACTCATAAAAACCATCCGGAGTCCGGAAAGCAGTCTTCTCTATACTGTCCTCCGCCACTCTTAACTGATGAAACCCTGTAGCTAAGTCCATCTGCGAAAATACTGACGCGCCAACCAACTGATCAAAGAGATCATCTATCCTCGGTAATGGGTGTCTATTCTTCTTCGTGAGCTTATTAAGTTCCCTATAATCCACACAAAGTCTGAGGGACCCATCCTCCTTCGTGGCAAACACTACTGGAGCTCCCCACTCCGATATACTTCGCCTTATGAACCCCTTCTCAAGCAACTCCCCTACTTGCTTATGAAGTTCTCTTCTCTCACGAGGAGCCATGTGGCGTACTGGCAAAGACACTGGTTTGGCATTATCCACCAAATAAATTCGGAAATCTATCTCCCGCTTCGGAGGCAAACCCTTTACTTCTTCAAACACATCCGGATATTCCCGGACTACTCTGACAGAACACAAACTTTCGACCGAAGCATCGAGCGATTCAAGATAACTTAGCAAAACAGATTCCATGGGATTGCAAGAGATCTCGAGAGTGTTACCCAAGCGGGTCATGAGCCTGACAACTCTCCTTTCGCAATCAAGAACGGCACCATTACTGGATAACCAGTCCATGCCCAAGATCAACCCATAGCCCGTGAAGCCCAATACAAAAGCATCACATCTAAACTCAACGCTAAGTATAGAAATCTTCAAACCCAAACATATCATAGACAGATATATGGAGCCCCCAATTGGGTTTGAGACAACCAAGGGATCATCAACTAGACTGGTGTCTAAGTGCAGTGACTCAACTAACGATGATGAGATAAAAGAATGCGATGCGCCAGAGTCAAACAAAGTACGAACTGGATGATCAAACAGAAAAACCAGACTTTCAACGGAAATAGTTCTACCTCTCTGCTGAATCGGTGGAACTGAGAGAACCTGAACTTGCCCCCCTGACTGAGGTGGTGCTATAAGAGCTTGCACCTGGCCTCCTGAGGTAGACCCCGTCTTCTGCCCCTTCTTTGGGCAGTTTTTCACAAGATGCCCTGCTTCACCACAATGAAAGCAACCGGTCTTCTTCTTTTTGCGACAATCCTTACTGAGGTGTCCTGGTGTTCCACAATTGAAGCACTTCTTCTTCGTCTTCTTTTTGTCACCATTGCCTTTTCCGCCCTTGCCTTGTTGTTGCTGTTGCGGTTTCTTCTGATCCCCCTTTTTCTCTGGTGCCTTAGAATTCTTATCATCCTCATGCATAAGTGCCATGTAGACAAGCTTCTCAAAAGTAGCCCCCATAGGAATGTGAGTCATAGCTATTCCTTGCAATGGTTCGTTCAAGCCTCTAACGAACCTCAAAGCCTTCTTCTCCGGTGTATTCACCAACTCTATGCCAAATCTTGCTAATTGATTGAATTTGTTGACATATTCTTTCACCGTGAGATTCCCTTGCTTCAAATTCAAGAACTTCTCCATAAACAGATTCTCTTCCGCCCTTGAGAGAAACTTAGCCCCAAACCTTTGCTTAAAATCTGCCCAAGAGTCAACAGGGCGTTCTCCATTAGTGACCTCCCACCAGAATGAGGCCTCTCCCTTCATTAACCAAGCCGCCAACTTGACTTTCTTTCCCTCTTCCACTTCAAAGATATCTAGCAACTCTTCCACTTCCTTAAGCCAATCTCTAGCCTCTACGAAAGTCTCTGAACCAAGAAAAGGTTTTCCTCCTATAGCCTTGAACTCCTTGCAAACCTTAGCAAAATTATCCACTCTAGGCTGAGGAGGAGGAGCGGTTGTCTCTGGTGTAGTAGCATTGGCCGGACCCGCAGCCGCGGCCCTAGCCTCTTGCAACCTCCTATACCATAGTGGTATAACTAAACCCTCCGGGATGTTAAGATCTTCAGCCATGCTGAAACGAAAGAGGAAAGATTCAAAAAGGAGATTCCGAAAGATAAAGATATGGCTATTGGGGATTATGCTTTTCTTTTTCAAAAACTTTTTCTCTTAGAAGACATGCTTTTAAAAATACTTTCTTCGAAAATACTCTTAGAAAGTAGTTTTTCTCAAAAATTTTATCTGTTCTGGTAACCTTAAGCTCTGATACCACGTGTAACACCCCACTCCCGCTATGATCACTCACTAAGGGAATGCCATAGCATCGGTGGAGTATTTTAGTGAATATAGAACAGAAAAATTACAACAAGACAGATATAAATAGTACTTGAAATTTTAAAACATCATCTCATAACAGCGGAAGTAAAACATGTCTGGTTACATCATAAAACCACAATAAAGGTCAAGTACAATATCCATCAAAATAAAGAAGTACATAATCCCACTCTCATACAATAGCCAAACAAAAGAAAAGATAACTGGATAACTGGAGCTTTACATCTATCCAAGCTCCTAAAGACTGGAACAGCAATCCGATCAAGCTCCACTACTGCTAGGATCCACCGTAGGACCTGAGGGTTGGGAAAAAGATAAAAACAACAGGGTCAGACATAAGTCTGAGCGAGTCCTATAACTTTAACAATACAATCGTTAAAGTAACCAGAGAAGACATAAACTGATATACGGTAACATATAGGGATGAATGGCTACCCTAAGCAGTCAACTAAACGAAGATAAAGGATAAAGACGCATCTACCCTCCCTAAGGTAAATTACTAAACTGCACCACACCAGTCGTTCCTAACTTAAAGGTTGATCCCACCCAAGGACTTATAAAATTTACTAATTAGTACCTGCGTACCCCTAGGTGACCAAGTAGGCGCCACGGGGCCCTACAATCCACTAGGTGTACACACTACTTCCCATTCGATCGGCTCCCTAACGTAGATACCCGTGCTGGCCCCACCGTGGGATGTATCATTCCCCAATGTGGCAACCTGATGAAACTAAAGGTGCACGGCCTATATCTACTCGATGCAACAACGGCTTACCTACCAGCCCGGGCCCACTCACGCATATGAAGCCCGTTGGACTTGCGTTGCCACCGCTAACCCGTTTGCCTCTTACAGTCAAGCCCAGTATGCGTGTCCCGTCCTCGACATGGGTCGAGCCCACAAAGATACGTATGGGTTACTGGTTGAAATGGGCCTCCACAAGCTACCCACCTAAGCTTGTCCCTTTTTCTAGTATATCCCGCTTAACCCTTTAATCATGTTTTAATTACATGTTCTATTTTGGTTAAGTATTCTAATCGTATTTTCTATTGCCACCCAAGGCAACCACTAGATTTTCTCATGCCACCCGAGGCACCCACTTAACCCCTCATGTCCCTCTACATGCTAATGTGGTTAAGTGTTTCTTAATTAATTAATTAAGAACGTAACCTTTGTAAAGACCTCTCACATTAGACTGTCTTTTATGACCGCTGGTTAAGCCGGTTGGGTCCGGGCAGCCTTATGTCATAACAGAGTCTAACCTCGTGTCTTTACATTAATTACGTATTTAGTTTGTGCCTAAGACCTCTCACATTGGGCTAACATTTGTAGCAACTGGTTAAGCCGGTTGGGTCCGGGCAGTTTTACGCTACAACTGAGTCCAACCTCGTGTCTTAGTCAATTAATTACACCTAATTAATCACCCTCATAATTTTATATTAATTATCCCTAATTAATCAAGTTTTCTTAACATGGGTAGACCTAACTTAATAGGTAAATTCCCATGGGGTAGACCTAACTCAATAGGTAAATTCCCAACACATAGTATGGGTACACCTAACCAAATAGGCAAATTCCCATACTATGTTTATTTATTTTGTGTTATGCATAATTATATTAATTTCACACAATCTTATTAACTTATGCATTTAATTACCCCATCGTTCCCACGTAATTTCGTTCATGATATAACACATATAAAAGGTGTCAACTTGCATATGAATGAACATGTTTCAAAGGTGCCATCTTGCATATTAACAAACACATAACTTGCATATGAACTTGCATAACATGTCACATAACTTGCATATAATATGTCACATAACTTACATATTCATTTTGCATAACAAACTTGCATATTAGCTTATAGACTTGCATAATGTGTCATCATGAACTTGCATATTAATAAACATGTAACTTGCATATTTACATACATGTAACTCGCATATTAACAAACATGTAACTTGCATATAAAGAAACATGTAACTTGCATATTTACATACATGTAACTTGCATATTAACAAACATGTAACTTGCATATTAACAAACATGTAACTTGCATATTTACATACATGTAACTTGCATATTAACAAACATGTAACTTGCATATTAACAAACATGTAACTTGCATATTTACATACATGTAACTTGCATATTAACAAACATGTAACTTGCATATTAACAAACATGTAACTTGCATAGCATATTACCATGAACTTGCATAACATGCATATGATTACATAGCCCACAACTTGCATATTTAGCATCATGCAAACATAACATACATCATATTAAACTTGCATAAGCTTACATACTCAACATGCATAAACATAAGATTAATGCTAACATCATATCATATGATTCAAAGCTCATTAACCCACATACAAAACCATAAATCTCATCACATCTCATCTAATTAGTTTACCAAAAGATCATCAAAGTGATAGAAACTCACAACTAGCAACTTTGAACACCAAATGAAGAAGATTAAGATGCTAAGAAGGGATTAGAAGTTGATTAGAGAGTGATTAGTATGCAACCCTCTTCATAAAATTAGTGGAGGCCATGAGAGCTAGCATTTTGCCATAGTTTAGTCACTAGGTTTAATTATGAATGAATTAGGGTAGGTTAGGGTCTTATTTATAGATTAGGCAAGTGTTTTAGGCCATAGGATTAACCCTAGATTCAATCCAAGCCATCAAAGCATGTCTTGGGGAAGAAGTCAAGTGTAGGAACCATCTAGGGCCTTTAGATTAAAGATGGACCATGAGAACCATTCAAATGCAAAATCTGCACTTGAGCGAATCGGCCCACGGGTTGACAGCCAAACACCCTGGATTAACCCCTAGTCGACCCAGCGGGCTCGGGTCGACTTCAAAAATCGGCCGGTTCGGTTATTCCCCTCTCCCAATTCGCTGTTTTGAGCATTTTTGCATATTTATTTATTAAATTTTCAATTATATATATATATATATCAATATATATATATATATATATATATATCTACACAACCCATTTCACTTAATTAAGTATACTTTAATTTGGGAATTTTCGTGAAACTTCGCGAGGCCATATCTTGGTCATACGGACTCCGATTTTCGAAAACTCGGACTCTATTTCGCGTATTTTTCCGAGACGAACACAATGGCATAGCCCGTTTCCCTTGATTCCCATTTTAGAATTAAATTCTGCCTCGATTTATGTTATTACAGGTTATTGAAAATACGGGTTGTTACAATTTAGGCATGTTCATTCTTCCAATTTTTACTATAATTCTATTTACAATCTTTTGGCATAATAATATTCTTAACAAATGTTCACGCTTAATATAAATTCCACAATTACAGTAATTTCCCTTTCAGACAGATATTTTGATGGAAACAAGCTTATATGATAGAATTGTTCTCAATAGATTTAACCCCAATTTAATTGTAACTTGATTCACAAAATCAAATTAATAGGTTCTTGGGGTGGCTCTTTATAAAATAACAATTGTCCTAAACAGTTATAATACACAATTTCTACAATTATCAACTGTTTAGCAGATTTAATACAATGGGTAATACAGACAATAAGTATACAGTTATTTAGAATGGTATAATTTAGATCCACTCACCTAATACCTTTCCAATCCATGAATCTGATCCAGATTTGTTGTTCCATGGCATCCCTAACCGAATCTATATTCAGAAAAATCCAGAATTCACAAATCGGTCGCTAAAGAAGAGGGAAAAGGAAGAGAAACCTAAATAAACCAGATCCAAGGACTTACCTTACGCTGATCAGAATTCTGAACACCCAATTGTAGAGATATATTCTTTGTCTCTAAATCTTGAATCAAAATTTCCTAAGGCTAATCGTTCTATTTTCTGAAGAGATTTGAGGAGAAAGAAGAATGGCAGAGTCTAGGCAACCTCTCAGAAAATATGAGATTTAGATTAGGCTTTGTTAGTCTATTTATAGATGTTCAAGAAAGTCTTGATCTTAATCGTACACGTAGTGTTGATTCAGCAATGAACATGGTCCGAAAAAAGTCCAGATTCGCAGAACAAATCTGCCCAAATCAGGGGTGGGTCGACCCCTGGGTCGACCCATAGGTCTAAATTGATCAGAGAATCGCCATAGACGCAATGACTCTAATTCTGTGATGAAATTTTGAAAGCTTTTCAAAATTTATTTTACTATTAAATTAAAAATGTGGGGTGTTACATTCTCCCACCTTTAGGAAATTTCGTCTCTGAAATTTGGCAAGGGTAAAATTAAGTAATTCCTCGCATAATTCACAACCATCATGTGTACACCCAATTTTCCAACCATTTGTGCACTTGTGCAAAGTTTGATTCAAAATAATAATACATGAATGAAATGAATGCCTAAGCAGTACCTCCTATATGAATAAAATTTTCCTATAAAATCCTTTGGAAAACATGATGCACGCATCCTAAATATACTGGCAAATTCTATATAAATGCAATATTTTGAAAATCAAAATACTTTTTCACCCAAATTTTCCCACACTCGTACTAAGCAAGAGAGTAATTCACCCAATTTTTGCATTCAAAACTCTACGAAGCAACTTTAATTTTTGAATTTTAGAAAAATCTAATTTTCTAAATTCGATTTCTCATGTTATAAAAGGTGGAAAACAGAAAACTTGACAACTTCCGTTTTTATTTTATGTACCTTTTCTTTCTATACTTGGATTATATGCAACTATATATGTGGTTTTCCTATCTTCCTATCCAAGCACGGTTCACATAAGAAAATTTTCTCTATTATAAATTTTCTTTTTCAACTTACTTATGACCATTTTTACTCCCTTTCTCAAAATTTTCCAATTTTTTTACTATCATATCTTTGCTTTATTGGATTTGTTATTTTCCTTTTAGTTATGTCTTTACTCTTTTCTTAGCTTATTTGACTTAATCTACTGATCTAAGTTTAATTTTCAAATAAGCCGTCAAATTATTCAACTAAAATAGAAAACAAGCACTCTAAGTATCCTAGGACCATGTCCCCTCCGATAAAGAAAAGTCCAAACCAAAGGATCCAAAAATCCACTTACCTTTTTTTCATCTAGTAGTCACCATTAGTCCTTGTTGTGTACTAACAGTCTTTTCCTTGCAACAACCTAGGCTCTATAATGCTTACGCATTCTACGGGAACTTACCATTATTCCAAACCAGTCCTTGCTATTTACTTCGTAGCTCAAAATATTCCCGTCTTCTCTAAGTACTAATCTTTTACCTACTCCATGATTTTTTTTAAAGAAAAAACGTGGTTTGGCTTTATCATTTCATTTTTCTTCCAAAAATTAGAAGTGTTAGAGCTTTATTTTTCCATATAAAACTTTCCTTTGCCAAACCACAAAGAATGTCATTCCAAAAAAATGCAAATCATTTTTTTTTAAATCGCAAAAACTGGAGTAGACAAAGACAACTATTTCTATATTAGTTTCACAACTGTTCATGTTTATAATGCCAGTATAATTACTTACAATTAGATGCAGCCATCTACTCTATTATCAATTCTTAGAAGTTATTTTGTCTACCCAACAAAATTTTACTTCAAGACAATTATCAAAAATTATTGTCAAAAAAATAGAGAACTTCAAAATTTTCTTTACCGAAAATTTTAGTTTTTAACAAAAATGGAACTTTTTTCAAAAATTTCACAACAGATCGTTATTTCTAAAATATACCATTTTATTTCAAAACTCAATATGTGCTTTTTCAAATATATTATTTACATATTATTTTTTCAAACATCAAAAATACCTCTTTTTTTTCAAAGATTGTTCTTACACAGTTTAACTAGTACATATTTCAAAATTGTAAACTTTTAAGATTAAAACTTGAAAACACCATAAACTATCACCCGGAAGCTTTTAAAATTTCAAGTTCTTAAAAGTAAAAAATGGGGCTAGACTCAAACTGGGTTTCTAACTTACCTAGGTTTTCCTAAATATCCCACAAAGTCATTTCTCTCAAGTATATATATACCATTTTCCTCTTTTACTCTTTTCCTATTTATAAGGCTCTACTGCCAAACCCACTAGTTTGAAATATTAACATTTAAGATACTAACATATGGGGTATATCTTTCTCCAATACAAAGAATATTGTACACTTTTCACCAAAACCACCTAAAGGTCTAAAATTTCCATAACCATTCCTTTAATGTACATAACTGACATCCCAACTCTTTCCATATTTTTTTCTTCCTATTTAGTGGGTTCCTTTATGATCTAGGTGTATATGTATAATATATTTATATTTTTAAAAATACAAATACATTCACTCATTATCTATACAGGAACCCTAAACCTAAACCCTGATACTGGATGTAACAACCCAAATTCTGACAAACCAATTTTTTTCAAAAATCTCAATCTATCGAAACTCGAGTTGGATTGTGTGGTATCCTACAGAAAAGACAGAGATATAAAATATATCAGAGCTCAGAAAATATCTCACACCGAATGGATAAAATATTATATCATCAAATAGAATTTTACCATAATAATAGTACTGCCTGACCAGTATCCAAAGCTATCACATCTCTGCCATAAACCTAACATGCGAGGGTGTTATGAGGAGGAGGTCAAAACACAAATTCTGGTGACTAGACTAAATTACAAAATATGGAATAACCCTAAATATAACGTTCAGTTTTGTTAATTATTTATTAAGTTGTTGGGTTAATAGCACTCAAGGCTTTATGCTCATGTTGTACCCATCTACCTCCCAGTAGATTAACCTAATATAACATATATGTAGCTACCCCTAATATCAAGGTACCTCCCATGGTACCCTCTCGCACGGTCTACGCTATCATGCCACGGAAGCGTATGCAACTCTCATCCTATGCCAGAGCGACGTGCGAATCTCTATATCCAAACTTCTCGGCCAAGCTCGGTCTTGACACAAAGTAATACCCTACCGTCTATGATACACCGCCTAAAGCAGTCATGCATGTACCTAGACCCTCACACGTACGTTCTATATATTGTAACCCGAGTCCTGTAATAGGGTTGCATCCAATGCATGGAACTCAGTCGGGGTCTTTCCATATCTGTATAGGCCCGGCTTTAAGGGCCTAAAATATAAATATTCAGTATGGTCTGCTTTTTCATGATGACTATGGCCCTACCCTGGCCTCTCCCTCAAATAGTGAAAGACTACATCAAGGGTTAAGTGGCGTTCCATTAACAACCAATCTAGCTTCCAATTTGGCGTGTCCCTCAACCATGCCTCGATAGTGAAAGGACAATGGTATCTTGGTTAAGCTCTAGTCTTTGAAAATCATTCATCGATTTAAAATCGATTACATCCACTTATCTCGACCATCATCTTTGTTTCCGTCATTCGGAAAATCATAACTCTTCAAAATTCTTCAAGATAATCGTATTCGTCAAATTCCCCTCTTTACTAGGAAAATATTACTTATATTCAGAAAATTCCTTTACTTTGGAATATCGATAATATTATTAACTCAACGGCATAATCCAATTTCCCACTTAACTTGGATTATGATAATCCTTTTTCTAGTACTCTACCAAAACATCTTACGTCATAAAACTTTGGATTTATAATTAAGAATTCATTTATTCACCCCTTTACCTAAAAGCCATTTCATCCCTTAACCATGTTCTTTCGACCTTTTCTTTCCAGTTCTGATCATTGAAATTAATTTAATTTATTACGTAAATGCCACCTTTAAATTTTACTATAGCTTTAAGTTTTCTCTTTTTAAAATCTCCTCATAATACCTGGATTTTTACTAATAAAATCCCTTTTTTGAAAACTTCACGGATATGCAATTAAAACTTCATTCCCAACTTAGTTACCATCTTAAATGAATTTCATTTAAGAAATACCCACATTAATTGTCATTAGTTAAAATAATAATTAAATTCTTTAATTGCTGAAGTAAAACTGTTCACTTCCTTATTAACTAAAATTAATTAGCTGATAGCATTTTAAATTAAAATCATTGAACCATACCAACTTCCTTAATAAATATTTAAACATTGTAAATTAGAAGGTAACTTACATAATTAAATTTAGACGACCATTTATTCAACTATTTTAATTTTGATTGAAGAAAAAATAATCAATAACCATTTTTAAACAGTTGACACCATTTTTAAACAGTTGACTTGGTCAACTTCAAACCATTAGTTAATGGTTAACTAATTTCAATTGCTTCTTTATAATAGATTAATATAATTTATCTAATAAAATCACTTAATTGTTCTTCTTAAAACAATTATCCAAATTCTCAACCCGTAGGTTAATAATGCCTCATTTGCTGATAAAACCGATTTAATGTCGAATCATTATTATGAAATCATTTTATAATATTTTAAAAAAACCAATTTATAACATCGATTTATACTTTATCATAATGTACAAAATATTATTAGAAACCTTGCTTCAGTTATAAATAAATTTTATACCTTAATTTCGTTAATTCGTCGAATGACAAATCAACGTTTAAATAAAAATGTGGATTTTAGGCCATTTGCTGCCAATCCCTTAATCAATAACGTCTATTGATTCAAATCACAACATCATTGAATTTTAATTAAAGGTTAAACAATCAAACAGGTTTTAACATCAATGGGGTCCAAACTGTTCATGTAACAATATAGAAATAAACAACACTCTTAATATTTGAGGAATCCAGTCGGATTCCTCCAATCTATTCTTTCATGCATCACAGGTCATTAAAACATTTCATAACAACATATAATTTAAATCTAATATTTTAAACAACAATAATATAAATAATATCAACCATTTCAATCAACAATAGGCATCCAAGGCATCCAATCAACAAATATATATTATCAGTGGTTAAATTTAATTATATGAATTTAACACATCAAAGCAGCCCAGAAGGTGTGAGAGTTAACCCACCTTTGTTTTGATCGACGGTTCGCTCGTCGTATAATTTTAAACATAAATTTAAAATTACACGAAATTCCAACTGCTTCTGTTTCTGACCAAACCATCTTGTACGCGTATCCTCCGTCGACACAAACCCAATGAATCTTGTTTTACGCGATTCTGCTAATGTACGACCAAGATACCGCGATTACAATATTGACTTAAATTAAACGATTTAACAATAATAATATTAATTAATTAACTTTAATACCTACTTACATGTCATTAGCATACTAAACACACGTTACTGTTCATTATGTGTTTCCTCATGTAATCTGAAACCCGATACTTGTTTCCTAAATTCTTAGAACCGCCTGTCGTGTTTTCAAATTATAACGTTAATTTATAACCATATTATAAATAATTATTTAGTTGATAATCTAATATACCTAACTCATGTTAACACGTCAGCACCCGTTATATATCTTCACACGGTTTCCAGCTACAACCGTTCTCAACCCGACACCCATTTTCTTTTATAGGCCCAAGTCCAAACATGTTGTGGCCCTCCTTCCTCTTAACATTATCCCTCTCCATTTTTCATGCCAAATTACTTCTTCTCCGATTAAATACATTCGCTTCCTAAAATAAATTGAGACCAAGCATGCTCACCTTTCAACAAGACACGCACCGCCATCACGTAACCCATTTTCCAATATTGCTTCTTCTTCCCCTACCTAACCTTTATCCACGTGAAAACCCATTGCCTTGCCCACTTCATTTTGTTACCTTGCCCATGCTATCAAACCCCTCTTGCTCATGGAAAATAGCACAGTAGTGCTCTCTTCTTCTTCTTCTTTTTTAAGTGCCATGCAAAGCCCAAGCCAAGACATCAGCAGGCCTCTTCTCTCCCACTAAATTCTTATTTCCATCGCAATGTATCCAAAACGCTTGCATATGAAACAAAACCCAACCCGCACCTTTGCCTCACCATTATTGCTCCCTCCTGCATTCATCATACCGGAGCCGCCTCCTTCTACCGTGAAAACACAGCTTTGCCTGACCGAACCGGCGTCGCCATCGTCGTTCAGACCCCGACCCCACCAATAAGTCAAGCTCGCAACAATCCCCTCCACTCGCGACTCCCATCCTCATCCATAGTTCCACAACTTCAGCATACTGTAGTTTCGCCTGAAAACGTGGATGTTTGACTTCCATTCAACCTGCAATTGCCGAATCTCCAAGCGACCAAAGTTCACTAGACCATTGTCTTCCTCCAGCTCTTCCCCTCCTCTACTTTTCTTCTTTAGACTCCCAAACCCCACTCGCCCTCCATCGCCATGAAACCTCCTTCAAACAGCGTTGGTTTTAGAGTTTGCCCATAGGAGAAGAATGTTGCAACCATATTGAGAAGCTCGAACTTGAAGCGTTCAGAGGAGAGATTTCATTTCGTTTTAAGACTTGAATCCACACTTTATTTTGTAAGAAGTGGAGCGGGTGAGGCTTGCTGCTGGTTTGGTTTGAAGATGAAGTTTGGAATGGGGCAACAGCTTAAATTGAAGAGAGAAAGGACTAGTCGTTTTCGATGTTCAGTAATTTAAAACGAGGCATGTGCTTGTTTCTCAGAACTAGGGTGTGGATAGTATAGGGTTTGATTGATATATATATATATATACATATATATATATATATATATATATATTGATTTGACCAAAGATTTTTATTGATAAAGACTAGCGTACTTTATGAGTTGACTAACGATATTTGTTTATACCTGATGCTATTTCTAACTAATGTTTATTAATTTATGCGGCTAGACATAAACTCCGTTCGTGACGAAAATGGACACCATGGTATAATTTGACGTTGCGATCCTAATGAATCTTGTTTCTCGAAAACCGAGTCTGTTTGTTCAAACGGCGCTTGTTCGAGTCCAAATGGTCGTTTTATTTGTATTTAATTTTGCTATGCTCACAAAATAACTCCAATTGATGCGAAACTTGAAATCTAGCGATAATAAGCTATTATGGATTCAATAAAATTTGTTTCGTTGAAAATGGAGATCATTTGAATTTAGTCCCTTTTTAAGGGTCCAATTTAATTTAAAATAATTCAATTTTAAAATACCTCAATATAATAATATGAAAATGTTATAATTGGTCTCCCCGACCAGAATTTCATGTAGTTTCGAAATAAAATACTCTGGGTTGAATTCCAAGCCAAACGATATTAAAATATTTAAAAACCCTTTTATTTATATAGATAATCGATATAATTTATAAACGAATTCCATAGCGACTATATGAAAATTTGATTTTGACATAAAACAAAATTTACAACTTGAAAACTCGACTTTTCTCTTCCATTAGAAAAATATTGTCAAACAGAATTGGGCGTTTCTTGTTTCGAAGAAATCCGACTTATTTTGGATCTTGTACATCCATTTTAAGTTCAAAACATAATATTACGAACTACTACGCCGATGTTGTTCGTTTTATAATTAAATGTACAAATGCCATTTAATAAACGAAATCGTTAATATATTTTAAAACCAAACAACAATACATTCTTTTAAATTGCACGTTCACATTATATTGCAAATCTGACAAATTCCAACCATTCCAAATTTTAAATTATAATTTTATTATTTATATTAACAAAATATTCAAAATTATTGAATTTAAGCTAATTAAATTCCAAAACAACATTTAAAACCATTTTAAAATATTAAATAAAACGGTCAAAAATCTGAGCCGTTACATTCTTTCCCCCTTAAAAGAATTTTGCCCTCGAAATTACTAAGAAAGGAAGAATACTACAAACTCAGTAAATTCCAAAAATTCAACTAGTTAAAAACATTCTGTTACACTCCCTAAATTTTCAGTTACTAATCTGATTTGTTCTATAGAAAACCCTAAATTTAAAAAATTCAAAATACTGGAAATATTGTAACACACCTTAAATTTTGGAAAATTTTGCAGAGCCTCCCATGTATGGAGGGACTTCTGCAATATTGCAGGAACAAAAATAAATCCATCAACCCACATGGTCGGAAAATCAAATTGAAAACCCAAATCGAAAACCAAAAATTTTATATTTTGCGTAGGCATACCTTTTTGCAAGCATTATCATTCGATAAGCGATAAACTATACTCGAGCTTGCTCAATTATTATGCAGCTTTAAACAAACTAGGTTAAGTTAGCTTCCAAATTCTCTTGGACATGCTTAAAGATGGATTATTCTCTGCACTTGTTCTTTAACTTATAAAAAATTCATTAGTTTCATAATCATTAGGTTAGACTTGACAATTCAAATCATCCAGTCCAAACAAATTTTACATACCATCTAATTCACACAAATTTATATACCATCTAATTCACACAAATTTATATCTAATATCATTCTAGTTCCATTATTTTTGAACCTATTCATCCATTGGTTCTCATTCCAAATTAAATCCATGTCTAACCAATATATTTCCAATCATTTGCTCATTCACTTTTAATTTACAAGCTACCAATTTTAATTTTTCAACCCAGTATAATTCTTTTTATCTTGACATAAGTAAAATTTCATTCCATTTGATTTCAATCTGTTTAACTTATACAAGTCAAATTTATATTCCAAAATTCAAATTCTCAGCTTTTTTTAAAATCAGTTTTGAAATCATATTATTATACACATATATTTATAATCATCTACAAACTCACATTTGAATTTCTTAAAATAACTTGTTCTTTTCAAACAAATTTTCTATTAACGAACTATTATGGTAGCAATTCGTCACTCAGAAACCTGAAACTGAATACCGATAATGTTGCAATCCACAGAAATGTGAAAATGTATACCGATAATGTCGCAATCCATTATCAGAATTATTTTCGAGCTATGAAGTGATTTAAGTGCTTGAATCACTTTTAAAATATATTTAAAATGATTTTTTATCCAATAAACCTTCCAAAGTAATATTATATTACTTTGTAATACCTTAGAAAATATTTTCCTAAATATCCAGGATTTAAATCTCAATACTGGTCTGAATTCAACTTTAATACAACTTATTTGTATATTTTATTATATACAAATTCAATTTGGCTATAAATAACCATCTCCATATTATACTCTCATTTGCTTATAATAATAACAACCAACCACATCAATAGTTCTCAGGATTTTTTTCCTTTTGATCAAAATATATTTTTGGGCAAAAATTATTTCATATACCGAGCTTTTAAAACAATATCATGTCAACTTGTCTCGTTTAAGTGTTTATAAATCCTTTTCGACCACATCTGCTAAATGCATCGATCTGGAATTTATATATCACTCAACAGATCAACCAACACAATATAAAACCATTTTTTATACAAATCTACAAATACACTCTCTCGTATATATACTCAAACTCAATCTAGGATATTACTACCCCATCTCTATTGAGTTACACCATAGAGCCAAGGTTACTTTTCAACCTTCAGCTCTGATACCACTTGTAACGACCCACTATTTCCTTATAGTTTAAGCCAACATCTAACATCCCATGTCAACTCAAATTTCACAAAAAAATAGATTGTTAGGAGAAAGAAATTGGAGGGTGTGAGATGATAGAAATAAATATTAGGATAGAAGAATAAGAAGATCAGAATCTCACAGCGGAACGAGTAAAATATAATAATCAATAATGCTTTATTCAAAGATAAATGTATATTACAACATCAGCATATACATACATTTCAATCAATACACAGTGGAATAAACTATTACCAGTAAATATAGGGATATGTCTCGACTCCAGCTCCTCTTCTGAAATTCCAAGAAAAACCTAACCTAGAAATATACTCGGTCTGACCCGAGCATATTTGAAGCAAAGATAAAATCACCCAGATCAGTTGGAATACTATTAGTGGTAAATTCACGTGACAAAAAACTAGCTTAACTTTAGAAAACCCTTTTGAAAGAAAAGGATAATAGTAAGACCAGCCCACACATAAATATGGATGGTTTTTATCTTACTATACCCAAAACATTTTCGATATATCAAAACCGGTGATATTATAATAGTGTCTATCAAATCACAAATAAACAACCAAATAGCAGAACGCTTGCATCTCACGCTCCACATATATAATATAAAATCAAAAACCGTAGGGCAATTATTGAATATTGAATTCCAACTATGACAAGGTATGGGACCACCTTCCGATCAGTGTACTCTAGAGAGGATAAACTAGGGTTCAACAAGAACATCTTACAACCCGGCCACACAAGACCAATCCCTCCTTTAGCTTGAGTGTATCAAGTGTATTGTCACCAACGATCGGTACCGACATGACCATTCCCGGGAGATACAGAAGCGAAAGAAGAACGAAATGAATTTTCTCTAAATTAGTGACAATATACCCGGCATGGATGCGACCGAACTAGCCATGTTGTCTCCCGATTTTTTTCATTTCCTGGTTTTGAGCTTGAGGCTACGTTTACCTTCTTTGAACAGGTAGTCACCATTCACTTTGAATGCCACATCGTCAAACCCGTCAAATCACCAGTTGATCTTCTCAAAAATATTACAGGTATAAAAGCAAAGAGAAACGAATTCCTCCGCCACCAAACATAATATTGTGAAAAGATCATCTTATGTGATCAGTTAGGCATACTATGTCAGACATTCGTCCATACAAGTTGTCCTGGGACTGGACAAACCAAAGGCACTATCCTATAAATAGAACAACCCTTGCATTTTACTTTGTCTTCACACGTATCCGTGCATATTAGTTTCGCACGCAACGTTGATTCAAAGTGGTTTTGGGTCTAGTTCTCATATCGGTCTCTTCGAAACAACACGTCAAAAAGGTGCAATAATATTTCATTGATAGTTTGGTCTTTTGACTATCAATATCAAAATAATACAGTTAAGTATATTGGCAGCTCGGGTCTTTATTATTGCAATCGTCCTTAAAACTCTTACAGGTCTTTGAAAATCATTCATCAATTTAAAATCGATTACATCCACTTATCTCGACCATCATCTTTGTTTCCGTCATTTGAAAAAAACATAACTCTTCGAAATTCTTCAAGATAATCGTATTCGCCAAATTCCCCTCTTTACTTGGAAAATATTACTTATATTCACAAAATTCCCTTACTTTGGAATATCGATAATATTATTAACTCAACGATATAATCCAATTTCCCACTTAACTTGGATTACGATAATCCTTTTTCTAGTACTTTACCAAAACATCTTACATCATAAAATTTTGGATTTATAATTAAGAATTCATTTATTCACTCCTTTCCCCAAAAGCCATTTCATCCCTTAACCTTGTTCTTTCGACCTTTTCTTTCCGATTCTAATATTTGAAATTAATGTAATTTACTAATTAAACGCCACCTTTAAATTTTACTTTAGTTTTAAGTTTTCTCTTTTAAAATCTTCCCATAATACTCTGATTTTTACTAATAAAATCCCTTTTTCGAAAACTTCATGAATATCCAATCAAAACTTCATTCCCAACTTAGTAACCATCTTAAATGAATTTCATTTAAGAAATACCCACATTAATTGTCATTAATTAAAATAATAATTAACTTTATTAATTGCTGAAGTAAAAATGTCCACTTCCTTATTAACTAAAATTAATTAGTTGATAACATTTTAAATTAAAATCATTAAACCATACTAACTTCCTTAGTAAATCTTTAAACATCGTAAATTAGAAGGTAACTTATATAATTAAATTCAGACAACCATTTATTCAACTATTTTAATTTTAGTTGAAGATGACCCATCGCATGCTGCAACGTTCTATACAATATTCTCAGCAAAGTAATATGCAATAGAATGAAACAGATATTACCAGACATCATCTCTGAGTGTCATAGTGCATTTATTAAAGGTAGAAATATTTCAAAGAACTCGTTGTTGGAACATGAACTTGTAAGAAATTTCAACAGACCTGGTGTTGATAAATTCTGTTTGAAAGTAGACCTTCATAAAGCATATGATAAGATAAATCGGCATTTCAATATTCATATGTTATGTTGCATGGGGTTTCCTAACAAGTTTGCTAAGTTGGTTAATGAGTGCATAACTACACCTACTTTCTCTATTCTGATCAATGGCATCCCTAAGGGATTCGTTGGATCAAATAGGGGGATAAGACAAGGAGATCCATTATCTCCTTACCTATTTGCAGAAACTATGGAGTACTTTTCTCTCCAGATGGAATTGTCGGTGCACAATAGACATATTCAGACAGCGTACAATTTCCAACCTAGGATAAGCCACCTCTTATATGCTGATGACCTGATAATATGCATTAAATCGAGTGAAAATGTAGCTAGAGTTATAAAAAGCAACTTCCAGTTATTGGAGAAATATGTTGGTTTGAAAGTGAGTGAGAACAAAACAAAGTGTTATTTCAGTAAATTTTTTGAAAACAGAAATGTACTCCTAGAAACATTGGGTGTGAATGACGGCTCTTTACCAGTTAAATACTTGAGAGTCCCTCTTTCCTCGAACAAAATTATTGATAGAGAATGTGTTGAATTGATTAATAAAATTAAAGATAAGTTGCAAGGTTGGAGTTCTAAAACTTTATCTCTAGCTGGGAGAATCGAATTGGTACACACAGTCATTCAAGCAAGAATTAATTTTTGGTTGCAAACATTTCAAATTCCTACTGCATCAATTGATAAGATAGAAAAAGTGTGTGCAGATTTCGTTTGGAGAGGAGGATATCATAAAATTAAAACTGAAGATTTGTGCAGACCAAAGGAAGAAGGAGGTATTGGACTGAGAAACATCAGAGAAATGAGGGATGTTTTTACTCTAAAACAAGGACGGAAAATTATCACAAACAACGGTCTATGGGCAAGATATGAAAGGAAATTTCTTGCATATGGCAGTGGATATCAATGCATCATCGAACTGGAAAGCTATTCTTAAATTAAGAGATAAGCTAGCTGCTAACTGCACTCATGAATTTGCTAATGGTAGAGACACAAATTTATGGAATGACCCTTGGATTATGGGTAAGTCCATGATTGATATTGTTGGACGGGATACATACTCTGCCTATGGTTCTCCTAATGTTAATGTTGACACAATAATAGAAAATCAAACATGGAACTGTGTACAATTGCCATGCAATAGATTTATCACTCAAGAAATCAAAGCGATGCCAATTTACACTGGACGAGAAAATGACATTTGGGCCTAGAACTACTCAAAAGGTGAGTTTTCAATTAAATCATCATGGAATGCAACCAGAAGTAAACATGAAAATAAAATTTGGAGTAAAATAGTCAGGGAGAAAGCAATATGTCCAAAACATGCTCTTACTGCCTATAAAGCACTAATGCATCGTCTATCTACGTGTGATCGTCTGGTTAAATGGGGAATTACTTAAGACAAGATATGTGTACTTTGTGGTAATTAAGAAGAAACACATGAGCATATTTTTTTTTTTTTTTGCATGTGATTATTCAAAAGCAATTGCAAGAAATTGTAAAGTTAAAACAGACCCAGCAAATCAAGTTTACGATTTACAGGTAATTTCATTTTACCTGGCCAGTAACTTAGATCACAATCCTCTGGTATCCAAACTGGACAAAATTACCCTCGCAAATGCTATTGCATTGATTTGGAGAGAACGAAATTCACGAATTTTCAAAGATAAATCAAATTCAGCACAAATGGTCAGTCGTCTAGCTATTATAGACATTAACATAAGCAAAAGAAGAATTAAAGGACAAGGAGATACCGATAACTAGGAATTTTTAAGCGGTGGATTGTTAGATTTGGGTCCGAAGGAAGCGATGGCTCGAAGTCCAGGAACCAGTAAAGTGTTTGATCCTCCATGATTGCGGCAACTGTTGCGAGAGCGAGACGATGAAGAAGAAGACACAGAGTCCAATTTGGGAATGTTCTAGTTTAATTGATAATGTTTGTTTATTCAATTGGCTTATTTTATGCATTGTAATGTTACTTGGACTTTGGGATGTCCTCTTGTAATCTCCAGTTTGGGCTTTCATGCCTAATAAAATAGTTAACCCATATTCAAAAAAAATCAATAATCACTTTTTAACAGTTGATTTGGTCAACTTAAAACCACTAGTTAATGGTTACTAATTTCAATTACTTCTTTCTATTAGATTAATTTAATTTATCTAATAAAATCACTTTAATTGTTCTTCTTAAAATAATTATCCAAATTCTCAACCAGTAGGTTAATAATGCCTCATTTGCTTATAAAACTGATTTAACGTCAAATCCTTATTACGAAATCATTTTATAATATTTAAAAAAAAATATAATATCGATTTAAAACTTTATCATAACGTATAAAATATAATTAGAAACCTTACTTAAGTTATAAATTATAACTTAATTCTGTTAATTCGCTTAACGACAAATCAACATTTAAAAACAAAAATGTGGATTTTAGGCCATTTGCTGCCAATTCCTCAATTAATACCGTCTATTGATTCAAATCACAACAAAGTTGAATTTTAATTCGACATTCAACAATCAAACATGTTTTAACATCAATGGGGTCCAAACAGTTCATATATAACAATATAGAAATAAACAACACACTTAATATTTGAGGAATCTGGTCAGATTACTCCAATATGTTCTTCCCTGCATCACAGATCATTAAAATATTTCATAATAACATATAATTTAAATCTAACATATTAAACAACGATAATATAATTAACGTCAACCATTCAATCAACAATAGGCATCCAATTAACCAATATATATTATCAATGATTAAATTTAATTATATGAATTTAACACATCACAGCAGCCTAGAAGGTGTGAGAATTAACTCACCTTTATTTGGAGCGATGATTCACGTGTCATATAATTTTAAATAGACATTTAAAATTACATGAAATTCCAACTGCTTATGTTTCTGACCAAACCAGCTTGTACGCGTAGCCTTCGTCGCCACGAACCTAACGAATCTTGTTTTGCGTGATTCTGCTAATATATGACCAAGATACCGCAACTACAATACTGACTAAATTAAATGCTTAACTATAATAATATTAATTAATTAACTTAATACCTACTTACATGTCATTAGCGTACTAAATACATGTTACTATTCATTACGTGTTTCCTCATGCGATCTGAAACCCGATACTTGTTTCCTAAATTCTTAGAACCACCTCCACCTGCCATGTTTTCAAATTATAACATTAATTCATAACCATATTATTATTAACTATTTATTTGATAATCTAATATAACTTGCTCATGTTAACACGTCAGCCCCATTATATATCTTCACGCGGTTTCCAGCTACAGTCGTTCTCAAACACGACACTCATTTTCTTTTATAGGCCTAAGCCCAAACATTCTATAGCCCTCCTTCCTCTTAACATTATTACTTTCCAGTTTTCATGCCAAAATCCTTCTTTGATTAAATACGTTTGCTTCCTGAAATAAACTGAGACAACCATGCTCACCTTTCAACAACACACGCACCGCCATCACGTAACCCATTTTCCAGTATTGCTTCTTCTTCCCCTACCTATTCTTTCTCCACATGAAAACCCATTGGCATGCCCACTTCATTTCATTACCTTGCCCACGCTAACAAACCCCTCTTGCTCACGGAAAACAACACAGTAGTGCCCACGCTTCTTCTTATTTTTTTAAGTGCCCCGCAAAGCCCAAGCCAAGACAGCAACTAGCCTCTTCTCTCCCACTAAATTCTTCTTTCCATCGCAATGTATCCAAAACGCATGTACACAGAACAAAACCCTACCTGCACCTTTGTCGCACCATTAAAGCTTCCTCCCGCCTTCATCATACCGGAAATGCCTCCTTCTACCGTGGAAACCCAGCCTCGCCTGACCAAACCTGCGCCGCCACCGTTGTTCAGACCCCGGCCCCACCAATACGTAAAGCTCGCAGCAATCCCCTCCACTCGCGACACTCATCCTCATCCATAGTTCCACGGCTTCAACATACTGTAATTTCGCCTGAAATTGAGGATGTCTGACTTCTGTTCAACCGACCATTGCCCCGTCTCCGAGCGACCAGAGTTCACCAGACCATTGTCGACCTCCTGCTCTTCTTCTCCTCTACTTTTCTTATTTATACTCCCGAACTCCACTTTCCCTACATCGCCATGAAATCTCCTTCAAACAGTGCTGGTTTTAGAGTTTGTCCATAGGAGAAGAACGTTCAACCATATTTGTATTGTCCCTTATTTTTTGTAGTTAAATATTTAATTTGATTTATTATTTTAAATATTATATTTGGAATTTTAATGGATCATAATATTAAATTGGTTTATTAAAATGAAGTTTAAACATTAAATTTATGTATAATATAAATCGAGCTTGAAATGGCCCGGTATTTCGTAATATTGAGCTTTGAATTTCAATTGAATATACAGAATCCGTTTTAAGTTGGATTTCTGTGAAACAAGAAACGTTGGAATCTAGTTAATTACAATTTTCATATAGAAGAGAAAAATCCAAATTTCATGTTATAGATTGTTAGTTATGTCCAAATTAAATTTTAAAATAGTTGCTATGGATATCGTTATTAAATTATAATGTTCATTTAATATATTCAAAAGGGTTTTAATATAATTTGGACATCGTTTAACTAGAAATCGATGATATTGAGTTGTATAATTTATATCTGAAGCTATATGATATTTCCAGTTGGGTATTTATTAAAATAATAATTTATTATTATTTTATTTTGAAATTTAAATAATACTTTAATCGATATTATTATAAGTCGTAAAAGAAGCCATTTTGCAAACAGAGTCCGTTTCGAACGAAATTAGTTTCATTGGAACCGTAAAGTTATATTATTGTACGGTATTAAGTTTTGTGGAAAACCGAGGTCGTATGTGACCACGGCAAACCGATGTCGTATGTGACCACGGCAATCGTAAACGCCCAGTTATTTTGTATAGCGCGTAATTAATTTAATTTAATTTAATAAAAGGATGTTTAAGCATAACTTGAGCAGATCATCGAATTAAGCTACGGAACCAGCCCCATTGAGTTCCTATCGACGATTAGAGCCAGAATATGTACATAGTTTGTTATTTTTGGAGAACATGTAATTTGGTGTCCAAAATAGTATTGTGGTGCGTATAAAACTAGCGTACCGGGTAACAGTCTCGAAATGCGACGAAATGTGTGTCATTGGATTCATATTAATTAATTATTATAAGATTTCAATTTTCGTGTCAATCAGAATTACCATTTAATCGTAGTAGCGTCAAACACCTTTGTTTTTATTTAACCATTTATATTATTTGACAGGGGTAACTTTAAAGGAATAAACGACTGATCGAATTAACTCTGATTTTAATGAAACAAATTTCATTGGAACTGTAAGGTAAAGGTCTAGTAGAATTGCAATGTTTTAAGTTGATTGGATTTATTTTATTATCGTGGAAATTTTAAATGCGTGATTTTTAGCCTGTGATTTATAAAGGACTTTTTACAGACGACCTCGAAATTTGACGAAACCTGTTCCATCGTGTCCAGAATATTTTCTTTATCCTAGGATTAGGAGTTTCATCTCGAATGGAGGTCATCTGTGCTTTTTTTAAAGTGATACTTTGTGTCTAAGTTTTTATATTATTATATTAAACCTCTCTCTATATATGTCCTTCAACAAACCCTCATTTCTCCATTAAATTGATGCCTGCGTGGTCAACGCTTAACTAAGCCGCCATCTCTATCATTGAATGGCTGAAAACCCTCCTCAACGTTTTTCCCCCGTTCCATCCACTTAAACTCAAAACGTTCAACTGAGAAAATATCGAGCTCTCCGTACTGATCGGCGGCGATCTAAAACAGCAATTTGTGCTGGTCGGAGAAAGTGATTGGAACATCGACGGTTTTGGCCTCCTTGGGGAC